>BSBN01000714.1:5630000-6379531 GCA_027924645.1 Cunninghamia lanceolata
TCAAAAACCTTGATTTTCACTAGATTTGGCCTTATCAACTCCCTAGATTTGCACCATAGGCATGTTATGAAGAATATTTTTGCACTAATTAGATGTTATCAAGGTTATTATATTCTTCCCCTCCTAAAAATATTCACAACACCTTTTTATTGGGTTCTTGTATTGAAAATTTGGTGAAAATTTACACATTTTTGCTATATTGGCCCTAGGGTTTGACCTAGATTGGCACTCCAAGCATGTTGTGATGAGTTTTATGGATTAATGTGACTAATATTATGGATATTATTTTCTAAACCCCCTAAAATTCCTTACAATACCCCTTTTATTAGGTCTTGAAATTGAAAAATTGTAAAACAAAATTACATATTTTAGGGCATTTTCACTAGGTTTTGACTTATCATCATCCTAGATTTGGATCAAAAGCATGTCATGAAGGAATTTATTGATTTATTGGACTACAAATAGACATATTATTTGATTCCCCTGATAAAATTCCTTACAACACCTTTTCTTCCATATATTTGCATTGAAAAAGTACAAAAAATCAAGCATTTTAGGTCATTTTCATACATAGTTTTGCACTTATCTTTTGCATAACTTTTGGGAAAAATTTTAAAATCTGATGTTACAAGACATTTCATTATGGCATATTTATCTTATTTCTCTTTGGTACCTTTACATGCATATATCAAAAACTTTGAGAATCTCTACAAATTTCTTAATATGAATCCTCATGTTCTCACTTATTTACAAATTATGTATCACAAGGATATATTTAAATGCACTTCATTTGAAATCCTTGACTATGTATCTGATTTTGACTTCACATCTCTCATGAACACATTGTTGGTTTTTTCCCAGACTGGATGCTTATTCCCAGATTTCCCTACAAGGTAGCCATCAATGATCAACAGGATCTCTGGGCCAGGGGCCAACAGTGTAGGAGATAGACTCTATATTTTATCTCCTCTTCTTCTTCAGGCTCTGCAAAACCTAGAGGGGGTATTCCCTACTCAACATCCATGAGGATATACATACAAAGGCTAGGATGCTGACAGAAAGCAGATAAGTCCTCCTGTAAGTAGACCAAAACTGAAAGATAAGGGCAAAGGGGCTAGCTTTGGGCCTATTTGCAGTTGTAGACAGAGGACTGAGGATCCTAAAACTAATTCTAATGTCCTAATGGTTGTTTTAGATTTTGATTTGGATTTTATGTTTGGATGCAAAGCTGGACATGGTTGTAACACAAACACAAAGCAAGATTGGTGCCTATCCAGGGCCTGGAGTCAGTAGACATACACCTGTGAATGATCAGCATGAATAGCTAAAACTAGATTTCAGGGGGATATATGTGATACCTGCCTTACAGATATCTCCCAATACAGAGTGTTAAGTAATCTCTACTTATGGCATCCTTACTGCAGTATACCCTTCCCAATGTTCAATCTAAAAATAGTTTAATCTACCCCTTGAGCAGAAGTTAAAAGATCAGACATTCAACACAGGAATTCTATGTTCTAGAGTCTAAACATTACTCAAATATCCAGACTCAAAAGAAGAATACATGCAATACTGGAGACAGAATTAACAAAACACATGCTAACATAGCATTTTTCATATAAGATTAACCATGAGATCAGTGGGTTCATGCCAAAACGTAAAATAAGAGATACATAAACTCACAGGTTTAGCTATACAGAGCAACTAGATCAGCTGTTTTGCATTACAGAGCCAAAAATCTTCAACTTTCAACAACCTAAAAATGAGCAACACAACCCTACTTATACAGCAAGGAGGTGCTCAGCATTAATTACCAGGTTGACCAAAAATCGCCAAATACAACGTATCATCAGATTGGTGCCCAAACATTCAATGCAGCAGGTGGGAGAGGAGACAGGAAGAAATCTCGAGTCTTGCACCGCCGCCCGTGGATGTACAACTTCAATCGGGTACCAGATCCGTCCACGCCATCGGCCATACCTCTGTAACAACCGCCATTAATGGGGCACCAACCCGTGGCCTTGGGAAAACATCGAACAGTGCATCGCAACTGTTTCCCGCCAAAATACATCGTCATGATATTTGAAAATATGCAGGATATCAATTATCCCACATGCACCCCGCAGCGATCTCTTTAACACTTTATATACTAGGTCGCGAGCATATATGGTGTCGGTGCTTTTGCTCCTGGCGACACTAGTATAAGACTTTCATCATCATCATCCTCTAGCAGCATGATATCCTGTCGCTTGAAATATCACACTGACGTCAGCATCATCATCGCAAAATCACCTACATGATAATCGCCTTCATCGGCACAACCTGATCCATCGGAGGAAGATCCTCCTGCTTAGCCGATACCAAAAGTCTGGCCGATGAACATCCTGATGACGTCACCGTCATATCCTGCTGACGTCATCAGCATATCTGCCTACTACGCACCTCCTCATATCCGGATGACGTCATCGTCATATTTGCAAATATCAGGGGATCTCCATAAGATGATCAGTGTTAGAAATATGACCCCCCCAGACCTTGATGACGTCATCATCATATCGACATTAGGATGATATTCAGAAGATAACCAGATATTTGGAAATATCATGCTGCAATGTAGCTCCGCTATAAGGTTTGGGCGATGTTTGAATATGTGACTGATATTTGAAATGATCACCCCCATTGGACAATGCATGAAGCCGACAGGCAGATATCTCCCTTTGGAAATATCATGATGCAAACAGGCAGAAAAGCGGATATCACCCTGACATAAGAATGTCGTCAGCATCATCAGGGTGATAAAACAACGAACACGAAGTGATACAACAACATCAGGATGATCTTGACTAAGATCACCCAATGTTCAAATATGATGACCCTGATGAATATCGGGTCACACTTAGGACTTTGCAGTAACATCATCAGGATGATCTTAACCAAGATCACCTGATGTTAAAAGATCACCCCGGCGAAAGATCATGCAAGCAGAGAATATGATGACCCTCGCAAGCAACACGATGATAATCGGGAATATGATGATGATGATGACGACCCTTAAGAAAAACAGGTCAGGTTGAACAACTTAGAAAATAATCCCTTCAAAAGATCGGGGTGACATCATCATCATATAAGGGAAGGGTGATAATTGGAAGATCACCAGATATTTGAAAAATCACCCCCCGCAAGCAAATCAGGGCACACTGTAGCTCAACAGCAGGATCGGGATGACATCCAAACATCACCCGATATTGAAACATGATGATCCTGATGAAAAATTGGTTGACAGAAAACATGATGATGCTGACCACCATCGAAGAAAATATGATGATGATGACCTCCTCCTCGAAGAAAATATGATGCTGCAGCTGAAAAATGCTGAGGAGGTCCAACACTTAGAACATTTTTTGGATTTTTAGGGAAGGTGCCATGCAGAAAAACCCTGAACATAAATTATCACTAACATAGACTCCGATTGGGGACGTGCAGGTGCAAGACTGCAGCAAGAACCAGATCTCTGGGATGCAAACCAGTCCCTTATCCATTGGGCACAGAGTCAAATACTGCACTAACCTGCATCACCAAACATACTTGATGGCCTAAGGCCACCAAGAAAAGGAAAAACATGTATCTCCCTTTGTCAAATATCTTGTTTTCATCTGCATGCACTGGGTCAAGCTTGGAGATACTATTATGACCTGCCCACAAACAAACCTTGTCATCTGCACATTCAACCTTCTGACTTAGCTTGTCACTGTCATCCTGTGCAGATAACCTTCAGCATCTGGCAAGAAGTGGATGTAGAATGTATCAGGCAATGCATATTCAAATGGTATAGAACACATGTTATCATCAGTATCATCATCATGCATTGCAAAATGATCTCCTAGCTGGACTGAAAACAGGAAACACTCAGAGTCTACCACACAGCTAGGAAGATCAGAGCTCATTGTATATGCTGGCACATCAAAAGAAAAGCTTTCAAAGTCACAATTGTGTACATCATGTACACAACCATTTGGTACACCAAGCTGGAAAAGATCAGGCTCTGGCATCTCTTTCAAATCAGGCACATTTTCACAGTCACTTACCTGATGTATGTTGGTCTCTCTTTCATCAGGATGAGAAGCAAAATCCAAGTCAAAAATAGTGTCAAGATCCTCACCATACTCAGACAGATCCTCATCACCATATGTGTCAAAAATGGGTGACCCAGGTGCATCAGTTTCATCATAGTATGCCATTTGTTCATGGGTAGCAGAGCATGCATCTTCATCACCAATGGATTCCCTTTGTGGAGGAGTATCAGCCTGTGTGTCATAAGCAAAACAGCCATCAAACAAAGAACAATCATGCTCTGTATCAGCACTTGTTTCAATTTCTAACTGCTCTTCATGATCCCCATGTGTTTGAAAGGTAGGCAATGGGTCACACATGGGACTGTTTCTCTGTTTGCTTATATCTTCTCTGTCTTGAGTACAATACTCACAATTGTCTCCACAGGTCCATTCCAAAAATTGCTCATTGCTGTCCACAACCTCATTGTTGTTTTCATGGTCAGCTGCCTCATCATTGCAATGGGAATCCTCACTAGTCCTTTCACTGGCACCTTCAATATTCATCTTTTCATCTTCACATGATGCCTTAATTACTTGGTCATTTGCAGCTCCACAACCATTTTTCACACCAAAGCCTGGGGACAGGGATATCAGCAGGTGCCCATTTCTGAATTTTTCTATATTTTCTGCGAACTTGTATGCCCTCTGCATACTTGTCACCTTGAAATCCCTCAGTAATGCACTAGAGCCCTCCTCAAAAGCTTCAAAGAATATGCCAACACAGGCTGAAATATCAGGTCTGAAGACTTCTGGGACTTGTGAAAGGGCTAATGCAAACCTATGACTGAAATCAACACATGGCTCTTCATCTTGTTTTCCAATTTTCATCAATTCTACAACAAGATCAGCCGGTTCTTTTGCAAATTCTTCTTTGAAATAGTCAGCAAGCTCATCCCAACAGGCAAAGAATCTCTTTGGAAAGCTCAAACACCAGTCTTTTACTTTTGCATCAAAGGACCTAACAAAAAACCTCATCCACATATCCTCATCTCTAAATGAATGTTTTCCCATGAAACTGTGAAAATTTTGGATATGTGCATTCCCATCACAAACACTGTGACCACTAAATCTAGGCATCTGATAGTATATCCTAGCAGGCATAGTTTCTACTTTATAATCCACCCATGACAAATCTAGTTGGTCATATAAAGGATCAAAAGGGCTGACAGGAGGTTTAGCTTTCTGACTGGTAGACACAACAAGGTTATCATGATTCAACTGGGCCTGCCTAGCCTCTAAGAATATCAACCTATTTTTTATCTCTTCCATTCTTTTATCATTCCCTTCCTGACTGAGTATGGGATAATACATATTTGGATTCATAAAAATCTTACTCTTAGACATCCTTTGTCTGCCTAAGACCTAAGGCTTCCCCTGGCATCTAACTTATGCAGTAAAACAGCAAATATAAAGGGGAAGGAACAAGGTACCTTTTCTAATACAGATGCAGAAAAATGTACATCTCATTTTTGTCACAACACATACATCCACTTTTCATGTGCACTAGAATCTTTTGCAGAGTCGCCACCTCTCCAGAGAGGACAAAGTTTTCAATAGCTGAAAGCTACTTTTCCAGGTTCATTCCACCAGCAGAGCCAGACAAAACTTCACCAGAGGCTGTAAGATATCACTTTACATCAACATCCCCAGTAGAGTCACCATTTTGTTGGTGACTCGGATGGGCCACAAATATATCACTTTTTCATCAATCCATCCCCAGTAGAGTCGCCAGTTTCTATTGGTTTTTTCCCAGACTGGATGCTTATTCCCAGATTTCCCTACAAGGTAGCCATCAATGATCAACAGGATCTCTGGGCCAGGGGCCAATAGTGTAGGAGATAGACTCTATATTTTACCTCCTCTTCTTCTTCAGGCTCTGCAAAACCTAGGTGATGCAGAGTGAAACGCAACGGAAGCTGACTAACAGGAAGGAGGAGCCAAATATACAAACAGTCTGATAAAAATCCCTATCGGCTCAGTATCATCATCATGTTTCCTAAAAACACCAACAGCATCATCATATTTCAGATGAGCAGACTTATCCACCTGCCGACTACTGTTCACCTCCTCCGCCGGTCGCCTATCATCATCATCATGATATTCAACGGGCGCAAACATCCTCCTGTTGCACTGTTCATCGGGCACCAAACACTACCGGCATCATCATGATATGCAACACTCCCTTCGTCAGCAGGATATCAAATATCCGGTTGCTCCAAATATCCTGATGACGACCACTTCAGCACCTTCCCTTCGATGCTCCGCTAGCTGACAATACAAGCAACAGCATCATGATATAATTTATCCGGTTGTCTCGAAACCTCCTGATGATGTTAACACAACTTTCTGCCTACGCCGATACACCTCCTGATGATGTTTCACAACTTCCTGCCGAGAGCCTATGCCGATACCTAACCCTTAGCGACGACAGGATCAACATGCATAGGGGGATATCTCAATATCCTGATGACGATGATGTCATATGCGGATGACGATGACGTCACACAATATCCTGATGACCTCTTCAACACTTAGTCAAAAAACCGAACTTTCACTCCCGCATCTGTTAGCGATATGCGGATGATGGGCACTCCCGAGAGATGATCCTGATGGCTATATATACGCTGAGTATATCTCCGACTTAACTCATCCTGATGCACTTCCAACATGCAAACTTCAACAGTTTCATGACCCGATCTTCTACCTGATGCCGATGCACTCCTCTTCGGCAACTCCTGATGATGATCACCCCGACGCACTTGCACTTCATGCAACTAACCGCATCATGCCGATCTCCTCCACTTATCCGGATGATGATGCCCGAAGCTTCTGCAGGATATTCACCAAATTATCCTGATGATGGCGTCTTGACAAACTTTCAGCCTTAGCGAAATCTCACTTCACCGATCCTCCAGGGATGACCCGATCCACTCTCAGGGTGATCTTCCAACTCAAACTTATCAACTCGACCTAGCACACACCCATGCTAGGGTCTTCAACATCTGTCGACCGCGATCCTGCACACCTGCATGCGAACAAACAGAAAACACAAACTACCTCCTAATCTACTGTACACAACCATTCCACCGATTCGACGAATCAACCGGTGGAATGGATCAGCATGTCCATGAAACCACCAAAACAGCAAATCGATCACAATGGAGGGCAAACAGAAAATGAACACAAACAGGATCTTTATTGATTTAAAAAGATGCAATTACAATGCTCAATCTCTCTTTGCAATCTGACTCCTCAATGCGATACAATACTATGATCGATGATATCTCTATCTATATCCATATCAACCGATCCCCATGCTTAAATAGACTTTCCTACGAGTACTACTAACCCGACTCCAAGCGGCTGGGAACTCTCCAGGCGGCTGGGAGATCCAACCGAACATACATCATGACAGCTGTTCTAACAAACTACCTAAAAATAGTAAAAGCATGGTCAGCATGATCTTATCATGATTAGCATGACCTTATTACATGCATTTGGTCTTAACAGACCTTCTTGAAAACATAAACAAGACCTAAAACTACTAACTGCCTCAAGGAGGCCAGCTGTCAGGTAGGTGCTTCTGCACCATACTCCCCAAAAGAAAATAACTCATGTCCCATGAGTTAGGATATGGAAGTCCTCCACCTTTACACTTTGCCTTGTCAGTCTTCTGACCTGTTCCAGCTTTGTCTGCTGCTGTCTCTTGGCTGCTCCAAGACTTCTGAACTATAACCTGCTTTCTGGCAAGTAAATCCTCATGCCTGTCAATGTAGGCTTTTCTCTCACATACCCTGTGTTTGCCAGGTTGTCTGACCAGAACCTCTGTCTGAACTGCCTCTTGAACTTCTGAAATGTTCAACTCTATCTTCCTGTCAATCTTTATAGGACAAGCAATAGTCCCAACTATGACAACATCCCTGTCATTCTTCTGAACTGGTTGCTGTGTGCAAACGTGTTTCTGAACCTGCTGCTGACCCCTGTCAGTCACAACTGAAACTTTCTTCAGCTTGTTGTCTTTAACAACTCCTGTCTCTGCAGTGTCCTGAACTGCCTTTATGCCTGCTCCTGTAGGCATCCGCACAAATTCCTTCTTTCCCATTAAAATGACTTTGGCTGCCTTCTGTGCTGCAGCTGCTTCCTGTAAGGGCATCAACTTAATAGTCTTTCCATCTTTCTGGATGGTGTAGGTATTAGCATACCCATCATACATTACCCTCCTATCAAATTGCCATGGTCTACCCAACAGTAGGTGACAACATTCCATGGGCAAAATATCACACAAAATTCTATCCTGATATGCTCCAATCTGAAAATCCACATATGCCTATTCAGAGACAAAAAGTGAATGACTATCACTCACCCAAGATGCCTTGTAAGGGTGTGGATGTGGAATCCTTTCCAAATTCAGTTTATCCACCATCTCCTGAGATACCATGTTGTCTGTTGAACCAGTGTCAATGACAACCTTACATACCTTACCTTTGCTCTTACATGTGGTTTTGAAAAGAGCTCTTCTGTGTGGGGATTCTTTGTCAGGTACCATCACTGTTCTTCTCATCAGTAGAGACTCTCCACTTTCTGGGTATCCACAATTATCAGCCTCCTGATCCTTTTGATAAGTGTTTGGACTCTGCACACTTTTCTCTTCTTTCTCTTCTTGCACAAGTTGTACTCTCTTGTCACTCGTTCTATCATTTCTGGATGATGAACCTTTGTTTTCTGGACATTTGAAAGATGGATGACCAAACTCACCACAGGTGTAACATTTCCCTGAAAATGTAGTAGAACCTCTACCACCTCCAAATCTGCCCTTATTACCTTTCCATCCACCTCTGAAATCAGACTGTCCCTATCCTTTACCAGTGTCTTCTTGACTCTCATTGGTTTGCCTTGTTCTATGGGCTGATCCTCTTCCTCTATTGTTTTGTTCTTGTTTTCTCTTTAACTTCTCTTCCACTTTCAATGCCAACTGGAAACATTTCTGGACTGTATCTGGAGTATGCAGACTTAAATCATCCTGAATATTAAACCTTAATCCATTAAGGTATCTGGCTACCTTCTCTTCTTCACTTTCTTTTACCTTTGTCTTCATACAGAGTTTCATGAATTCTTCTGTATATGAGCTGACATCTAGCTCCTTCTGCTTCAGGTTTTGCTTCCTCTTGTGTAACTGGATACTGTAATCCAATGGAATATAAGCTTCTTTTACTAATGCCATCATCTTCTTCCATGTGGCAACTCTGCGTTTTCCTTCCTGTACTCTATCATCTTGAACAAAATTCCACCATGTCAAGGCAGCTTCTTTCATCTTTGACTGTGCTATCTTCACTCTCTGTTGTTCTGGTATCTCCTCTGTTACAAAGAAATTGTTCAAACAGTCTATCCACTCCATCACTGAATCAGGGTCCATCTTACCTGTAAACACTGGCAAATCCAGTTTCACATCCATGGTTCTCCTCTCCATGGCCTTGAGGGCGTTCAACAGTGGTCTCTGGTCTGCAGGAACGACCTCCTCGCTCCAATTAGGGATCTCTTCTTCTTCCCTATCATCTTCTTTACCAGAACCTACTCTGCTCCTCAACTTTGCTAACTCATCTTTCAACTCCTGATTCTGAGCCTTCACGGCCTTGCTTTCTGCAATCTGTTTCTTCACCAGAACTACCAACTCAGCGTTGGTCATCCTTGCTGGAACCTCAGATGTTCCTTCTTCGTCTGACATCCTGCTTCTCTTTTCCAGAAGATCCTAACCTTCGCTCTGATACCACTATGATGCAGAGTGAAACGCAACAGAAGCTGACTAACAGGAAGGAGGAGCCAAATATACAAATAGCCTGATAAAAATCCCTATCGGCTCAGCATCATCATCATGTTTCCTAAAAACACCAACAGCATCATCATATTTTGGATGAGCAGACTTATCCACCTGCCGACTACTGTTCACCTCCTTCGCCGGTCGCCTATCATCATCATCATGATATTCAACGGGCGCAAACATCCTCCTGTTGCACTGTTCATCGGGCACCAAACACTACCGGCATCATCATGATATGCAACACTCCCTTCGTCAGCAGGATATCAAATATCCGGTTGCTCCAAATATCCTGATGACGACCACTTCAGCACCTTCCCTTCGATGCTCCGCTAGCTGACAATACAAGCAACAGCATCATGATATAATTTATCCGGTTGTCTCGAAACCTCCTGATGATGTTAACACAACTTTCTGCCTACGCCGATACACCTCCTGATGATGTTTCACAACTTCCTGCCGAGAGCCTACGCCGATACCTAACCCTTAGCGACGACAGGATCAACATGCATAGGGGGATATCTCAATATCCTGATGACGATGACGTCATATGCAGATGACGATGACGTCACACAATATCTTGATGACCTCTTCAACACTTAGTCAAAAAACTGAACTTTCACTCCCGCATCTGTTAGCGATATGCGGATGATGGGCACTCCCGAGAGATGATCCTGACGGCTATATATACGCTGAGTATATCTCCGACTTAACTCATCCTGATGCACTTCCAACATGCAAACTTCAACAGTTTCATGACCCGATCTTCTACCTGACGCCGATGCACTCCTCTTCGGCAACTCCTGATGATGATCACCCCGACGCACTTGCACTTCATGCAACTAACCGCATCATGCCGATCTCCTCCACTTATCTGGATGATGATGCCCGAAGCTTCTGCAGGATATTCACCAAATTATCCTGATGATGGCGTCTTGACAAACTTTCAGCCTTAGCGAAATCTCACTTCACCGATCCTCCAGGGATGACCCGATCCACTCTCAGGGTGATCTTCCAACTCAAACTTATCAACTCGACCTAGCACATACCCATGCTAGGGTCTTCAACATCTGTCGACCGCGATCCTGCACACATGCATGCGAACAAACAGAAAACACAAACTACCTCCTAATCTACTGTACACAACCATTCCACTGATTCGACGAATCAACCGGTGGAATGGATCAGCATGTCCATGAAACCACCAAAACAGCAAATCGATCACAATGGAGGGCAAACAGAAAATGAACACAAACAGGATCTTTATTGATTTAAAAAGATGCAATTACAATGCTCAATCTCTCTTTGCAATCTGACTCCTCAATGCGATACAATACTATGATCGATGATATCTCTATCTGTATCCATATCAACCGATCCCCATGCTTAAATAGACTTTCCTACGAGTACTACTGACCCGACTCCAAGCGGCTGGGAACTCTCCAGGCGGCTCGGAGATCCAACCGAACATACATCATGACAGCTGTTCTAACAAACTACCTAAAAATAGTAAAAGCATGGTCAGCATGATCTTATCATGATCAGCATGACCTTATTACATGCATTTGGTCTTAACAGACCTTCTTGAAAACATAAACAAGACCTAAAACTACTAACTGCCTCAAGGAGGCCAGCTGTCAGGTAGGTGCTTCTGCACCACTAGGGGGTATTCCCTACTCAACATCCATGAGGATATACATACAAAGGCTAGGATGCTGACAGAAAGCAGATAAGTCCTCCTGTAAGTAGACCAAAACTGAAAGATAAGGGCAAAGGGGCTAACTTTGGGCCTATTTGTAGTTGTAGACAGAGGACTGAGGATCCTAAAACTAATTCTAATGTCCTAATGGTTGTTTTAGATTTTGATTTGGATTTTATGTTTGGATGCAAAGCTAGACATGGTTGTAACATAAACACAAAGCAAGATTGGTGCCTATCAAGGGCCTGGAGTCAGTAGACATACACCTGTGAATGATCAGCATGAATAGCTAAAACTAGATTTCAGGGGGATATATGTGATACCTGCCTTACAGATATCTCCCAATACAGAGTGTTAAGTAATCTCTACTTATGGCATCCCTACTGCAGTATACCCTTCCCAATGTTCAATCTAAAAACAGTTTAATCTACCCCTTGAGCAGAAGTTAAAAGATCAGACATTCAACACAAGAATTCTATGTTCTAGAGTCTAAACATTACTCAAATATCCAGACTCAGAAGAAGAATACATGCAATACTGGAGACAGAATTAACAAAACACATGCTAACATAGCATTTTTCATATAAGATTAACCATGAGATCAGTGGGTTCATGCCAAAACGTACAACAAGAGATACATAAACTCACAGGTTTAGTTGTATAGAGCAACCAGATCAGCTGTTTTGTATTACAGAGCCAAAAATCTTCAACTTTCAACAACCTAAAAATGAGCAACACAGCCCTACTTATACAGCAAGGAGGTGCTCAGCATTAACTACCAGGTTGACCAAAAATCGCCAGATACAACATATCATCAGATTGGCGCCCAAACATTCAATGCAGCAGGTGGGAGAGGAGACAGGAAGAAATCTCGAGTCTTGCGCCGCTGCCCGTGGATGTACAACTTCAATCGGGTACCAGATCCATCCACGCCATCACCCATACCTCTGCAACAACTGCCATTAATGGCGCACCAACCCGCGGCCTTGGGAAAACATCGAATAGTGCATCGCAACCGTTTCCTGCCAAAATACATCGTCATGATATTTGAAAATATGCAGGATATCAATTATCCCACATGCACCCCGTGGCGACCTCTTTAACACTTTATATACTAGGTCGCGAGCATATATGATGTCGGTGCTTTTGCTCCTGACGACACTAGTATAAGACTTTCATCATCATCATCCTCCAGCAGCATGATATCCTGTCGCTTGAAATATCACCCTGACGTCAGCATCATCATCGCAAAATCACCTACATGATAATCGCCTTCATCGGCACAACCTGATCCATCGGAGGAAGATCCTCCTGCTTAGCCGATACCAAAAGTCTGGCCGATGAACATCCTGATGACGTCACCGTCATATCCTGTTGACGTCATCAGCATATCTGCCTACTGCACACCTCCTCATATCCAGATGACGTCATCGTCATATTTGCAAATATCGGGGGATCTCCATAAGATGATCAGTGTTAGAAATATGACCCCCCCGGACCTTGATGACATCATCATCATATCGACATCAGGATGATATTTGGAAGATAACCAGATATTTGGAAGTATCTGGGCGATGTTTGAATATGTGACTGATATTTGAAATGATCACCCCCATTGGACAATGCATGAAGTCGACAGGCGGATATCTCCCTTCAGAAATATCATGATGCAGACAGGCAGAAAAGTGGATATCACCCTGACATAAGAATGTCGTCAGCATCATTAGGGTGATAAAACAACAAACACGAAGTGATACAACAACATTAGGATGATCTTGACTAAGATCACCCGATGTTCAAATATGATGACCCTGATGAATATCGGGTCACACTTAGGACTTTGCAGCAACATCATCAGGATGATCTTAACCAAGATCACCCGATGTTAAAATATCACCCCGGCGAAAGATCATGTAGGCAGAAAATATGATGACCCTCGCAAGCAACACGACGATAACCGGGAATATGATGATGATGATGACGACCCTTAAGAAAAATAGGTCAGGTTGAACAACTTAGAAAATAACCCCTTCAGAAGATCGGGGTGACATCATCATCATATAAGGGAAGGGTGATAATTGGAAGATCACCAGATATTTGAAAAATCACCCCTCGCAAGCAAATCAGGGCACACTGTAGCTCAACAGCAGGATCGGGATGACATCCAAACATCACCCGATATTGAAACATGATGATCCTGATGAAAAATCGGTTGATAGAAAACATGATGATGCTGACCACCATCAAAGAAAATATGATGATGATGACCTCCTCCTCGAAGAAAATATGATGCTGCAGCTGAAAAATGCTAAGGAGGTCCAACACTTAGAACATTTTTTGGATTTTTAGGGAAGGTGCCATGCAGAAAAACCCTAAACATAAATTATCACTAACACACATACCCTTGAGTAGTAGAAGATTTAACAAAACATATTGAGAATGATGAGTGTGAAGTTTCTCTTGACACTTTGGAATTCATAGCTAAAACATGTGATGATGACATAAAAAATGATTCCTCCTATGAGGATATACTGGCACAAGAGGATGACATCATTGACACATTTCTAAACATTACCCTACCCTCTTTGGAAAATGAAACATCAATGCATAAAGGGCTCCCTCTCAATAATGATTCTTCATGGGTAGAAAAAGCATATTCACCTAATGATCATATGGTGCATGAAAACCCATTATATCTTACACCTTTGATTGAAAACTCGAGAACCTTCAATGAGAAGACAAGGGATAGCTCTATTAATGATACAACACCTTGCCTTCTTAAAAATATAGTACCTTCCTTTCATCCTGTTGCTCTCCCTGGCCAAGATGTAGCATTAGTGGATGCGAAAAGGTCTCTCACATTAAATCCTTTAGGGGTGGATGTTGGGTGAAATCAAGAGGGAAATAGTGTTAATTCAATGTTTATTAATATATTTTGTAGCAATATTCCTAAGATGATTGTTTGAGGGGCACCTAGTGCACCCTCTTGCTTAAAGCTGGTGATTACAATTCAAGGTAAACCTCCCGATGACATCTTCAACTATGCAAAGAAAATTACTCAAAGAAATTAGGGTATTCAAAATGTGATTGCTCACACATACAACACATGTAATAACAAGAAAAGTAAGTAAGCACCACATGTGCCTATCTCTCTTTCATGTTCTCAACCTATGCTCCCTCCACCACCTCATCTTACTCATAAAAGTGGTCAAGAGTATGATCTTGTCGAACAGCTTCATGCTACTCCAGCCAAGATCTATCTTTGGGATTTAATACAAACATTTCCTACATACCATGGAATGATCCAAGAAGCTTTATAAAAGGTGATTGTGCCACCTGCTGTTATGTTGAATGATGTAGTAACTCTATTAGATTGTATGCATGCAACAAAAATGGATATCCTCTTTCAACCACATGAGATACCATGGATAAAAGATGAATGTGACCCACTTTTAATCTTTGTCACAATAAATCAAACATTGGTAAAATGAGTTATGATTGACAATGGATTGGATCTTAATGATTGTAACATTGACTTACTACACAAAATCAAGGTTGACAAATCACAAATCAAGCGAGATAAACTTCAAATTCATGGCTTTGATAATCATCATAGTCAATCATTAGGTACTATAACTCTACCTATACAAAGAGGATCTATGATTGTGCCTACTCTGATTCATGTCATGCCTTGTTATTTATCTTACAACATGATTCTTGGTAGACCTTGGATTCATGCATTAGGGTCAGTCCCTTCCACCCTACATCATTCAATCAAATTTATATTCAAAGGTAAACTTCAAAAGTTATTCATGCTGGTCCTAAACTAGCTAATTGTTTACATATTGAAATGCAAAAACCAGTTTACAATCATATGAGCTTAAACAATTTGCAAGGTGATCCATCAATGCCTCTTGTCATAGCTAATGTTGTGCAAGAAGCTAAACCATTGATTGTATTTGTTAGTGATGATTGGGGTTCATTACATTTTACTCCTTTAATGGGGACTATAAAATTAATAACTCTAACATCAAAAGTTGTATCGATCTCATCTAAGTGGTCTTTTGAAACATCTAAGAAATGTAAAGTCTCCTTGGTAGAAAATAAAGATAATACTCTCAATTACACTACAAATTATGATACCTATGAGGCTTCACCCTCTTCTAAAGAAATGGACTCTCTATATGGTCATGGATTTCAATTTTTGTACAAAAATAACGACTATGTAGGTAATAATTGCAGTGTAAATCAACAAGGAATCAAAGTACCTTTACAAGTTGTTGGAATTCACTACATGGCCGGTATAGGATACACCCACCAAAGCCTCTTGTCATCCTAAACTTAATGTTAATGCAGTATCAACAAGACCAAATCAACATATGAGATATCCTAAGAAAATGAGCCACAATTGTTGTAGAGGATAATATAGTAGCTCTTAAGGGTGGCATCTTCCTAGATATGTATGTTCTTAACATTTGGATTCTAACAGGTAAGTATTTCTAACCCTTTATCTCTAGTAATGTGTTTCCCCCATGATATGTCATGTGTTGTTTAGGCCTCCTGAGACGACCCCTAATTCTCTCGTAAGGTCTGAGATACCAGGAGACTACCTCTGTTGTGACCTTCTTCTATTTGTATCATCATTTTTCTATATTGCCTCTCTCTCTAATTTCATTGGTGTGTGTTGTGTCTTATGGATATAGTGTTGCAGTTGGTGAATTGGGGACACCCTCCTACGTGACTATCCCTATGACACTTGTTTCTCCTCTCTTATTTATTATTTCTCTTCCTCTAGTGTTTCTATCTAGCAAGTAGATGATGAAAAACATTTATACTGATGCGGACCTAGTGTCCCTTTAGCAAGAAATAAAAAATTGGACTTAGTTCCTAATATGATGATGGGGTTGTAATATATTATCTGATGCTTGGCTATTAGAAGCACTCTGTGCTTTTTGCGTAGTGATCTTGATGGTGTTTTATCTCACTTACAAAACATAACAATACTACTATTTTGTGCACTTTGTCTATCTTGAATCTTGCATTCCTCAAATTTTATTTGCATTGTTGTTTATCACGATTATGTGGACACTAACATGTTTCTTGTAGGGATGTGTTTGTGAAAGCATTTGGCAATTGTAAAGTACATGTCACCTCTGGGGGGCATGGACTTTGCAAGAATCTATGTTCCCTTGTGTGTTTTCTTCCTACCTTAAAATGTGCTTGATATTGATACCTAATGTCAACCACCTTAAGGTGGGGCATATATAAGGTAAGTTTTTTGTTGTAGATGTTAGCAATGTGCTTATCCTTAGGTACAGTTTAAAGACTAGTGTGATGAGTACTTCTTGCACTCTGAGGTCGTTTGCAATAAATCAATCAATCAATCATATTAAGCCCTCTACAAAGGCGAGGATGGCATATCTCTTGCAGAGGGTACACATCCTATTATTTTCAAAAGTCCTCTATGAAGGTGGGGAGCAGTTCTGTGACTAACTTAACCCTTAAGCATGTCTTCGGTGATTGTTGTGGTGAAGCCTAATCACTGGTGTGCCTATAATGTTCTTGAGATGGTGATGAACCTAGAAATAGGAACACTCCATTGTTTATCTATCGTGTTTTCTCCATGTCCTCAAAGTGTGTGTGTATTACATGTTTGTTCTCAAGCATAGTTTAAAGACCAGTGGAGATGAATCCCTCTTATGCTTTGGGATTTGTTTGGTGTGCTTGCTTTGTGTGGTGTGTTTTGTGTGTGTGTTTCCCCATGTGCATTTTAAAGACCAGTGGCAATGAGTCCCTCCTACATTATGGGTGGTGTGTTTACTTTCCTTGTACTTGCATCTACATTTCATATAGATGAGAAAAATAAAAAAAGAAAAGAATCATCTATAACTTCTCTGCATTCAATGTATTCACTATGTTTTGCGTGTCTTCAATGATAGCTTCTCCATGTTTTATGTGACTAAAACTATCTTCTCCATGTTTTGTATGCATGTTATTGTCTTCTCTGTAACTGGCATGTCTTCTTCATGCTTGGTGTGTTTGCTGTGTTTATTGACCATACTTTAATGCATGTATTGTACATTAAAGTGGGGGCTAAATGTAACGTCAAAAAATGTCCCCTTGGGGGATTTTCCCTCTTAAGGTTTAGCTTTCAGGTCTTTAATTTGCATTTAGGACACCTTGCATCATATTGTGGCATCTCGATGAGATGAACCCTAAGTTTCATGATGAATGGGACCTAGGGGGATCCCTTGAAATAATCTCTATCCAAAATAGGGGGGAGGACTTGGGTGCCCATGCCCTAGTCCTTCCCTATTTTGGGTTAGGCCCAAATTTTAAGTGTCGGTTTATGACTGTTATTTGGTTCCTAGGCCAACATAGTAAGTGTTAATTACAAAATTTTTGGCGGGAATGTTTGTAGTTGCATATATAAGCATGTGTAGGCATTCATTTGAAACTAGATTGCAACTAGTTTATGATCATGTGATTTTGGCATCCTAAAAGTGATTCAAGGCATTCATTGTGTGGAAGAGCAGATATTGTGTTGTTTATGTGTTTGTATTTGCATATTTGAGCATCCATCTCCTCATGGCATGAAGAGCTTCTTCCTTCCATGGGATCTTCACTACAAGGTGATATCAACTATGCTTTTGATTGTTTATCATTTAGATTTTGCCTCTGCCTCACAAGGGCATGCACTCTCTATCTGACAATGGTGTTCAGAAGACTTGAATGTCTCTCTGAGGTGTAACTAAGGCAAGCCTCTAAACACCACAACCCCTCCCCATTTTTCTGTGATTACAGGTTACAAGTTGAAGAAGAAGGAAAATTGTTGTTGTAGGAGAGTGTTGCAGAGTGTCAAATTTGTAGATCATAGTTGGAAATAGGGCCCTAGACTCGGGTGTCTACTCCTTAGTCCTATAGATTCTGTAATAGAGAAAATTTGAGACAGTAGGAATAGGTTGCAGATCAAGTTCCTAGATCCTGACAAAAATTAGGGCACTAGACTAGGGCACCCGCTCATTAGTCCTCAGTTGTTCCACTTCCTAAAATTCAAAAACTCGTACACATTTACCTATCATTTTTCATCTTCTTATAGCAGCATTTTGAATAATTTGTTTGTTTGCTTCCGTATTTGCATAATTAGTGTTTTAAGCATAATTGGACATAATCAAGTAATCAAATCACATAAATCCAATTTTTCCTACATTCTACTATGATCAAGGGCCTGATAGTGCATTGCCACTCAACCCAAGGTTCTTGAATGTTTATGGTGAAAGGAGGATAGATACAAACAGATCAAACCACCACAAAAAGCATCTATCCAAATTTTATCCTAAACATGAGGTTATTGCACTGAGAGAGTTTCTTTTGCCAAAGAGCTTCACTAAACACTCCATTCTTTTGAAGAGTCTTAGTGGCATATAAATGCCTCTTTATTCCATGATTCTCACAAAACATGTTAAATTAATTGGAGGTGAACTCTCCACCTCTATTAGACCTCAAACATTTGATTCTCAACAATGACTTTGAATGCTTTAAACTTATCTAGGAGTTTAGATTTTTCTTTGAGAAAAGTAACCCATGTCATTCTAGAGTAATCATCAATTAGTAGTATGAAATACATGTCACCTTGAAAACTCCTTACTCTAGTAGGAATACAAAGATCTATTTACACAAATTCCAATAGTCCAGTAGAAGATTGATCCTTGAATTTGAAACTTCTTCTTTCTTGCTTTCCAACTTGACATTCCTTAGAGATAGCATTGACAAGCTTTGTAATCTTTGGCAGATCTCTCATAGCTTAAACTAAACTTATTCTTACCAAGCTATCAAAAATGATGTGACACAATCTTCTATGCCATAGCCAACTCTCATTGATCTAAGCCATGAAACAATAGACATCACCACCTTTGAGCTGATAGACATTTCCATCTGTCCTCCTTCAAGTAGCAATTACAGTTTTGGAATCCTTTTTTATATCACAACCATCATCCTAAACACAAGATTGTATCTTTTTCTAGACATTAGACCAACATTCAAGAGGTTATGTTTTAATCCCTTGACATAAAGAACATCATCAATATTATGCTTGCCATCAAAATTGATTGAACCTCTTCCACATATCTTAGAAAATGTATCAACACCAAATCTAATTAGTCCTCCATCATATTTTTCAAGTTTAATAAACTTTCTCTTATCTCTGGTCATATGATTTGAGCATCTACTATCAATGACCCAGTAGTTCTTTTCCTGTCTAGTATAAAAAGTAGGCATCAAAGTGCCTTCAACATTAATACTTACTTCTGGAGCCCTTTCCTTCACACATTCCTTATGTTGGCAAGAGACACTATATGGACTCGTGAACGTTGTCATTGATGGCAACAAAGGTTATCACACATATCTGCAAGACATGATAGGTTCTCACCGGAAGTCAGATTGAAGAAGTAATAAGGTCCGGTAAGCAGGAACAGAGCAGTCAGTAAGGTCCGACAGATAGGTCCGGATCTCTCAGTAGAAGTATCTCAGTGAAGTGCAGATTTGGGGAAGTCAAGAGAAGTATCTTGAATGATATATTCTAGGGTTTGAGCCTCCGGTGTGGAAAGGATAAAGAGATATGAATACTTGAGTGTCAGGTTCTCAAGTGACAGTGTGAATAGAGGAAGAATTGACTGGCAGAACATCAAACATTATTCTGGATGTGTTACTGATGATGGAAAAGGTTCTTAAGGCATAAGTTATGTTTGGACGACATGATTGATGACTTCTACAAGTATATGCTTGATCCGCATTACTTGGTGTGCAAGGATTCAGCTGACAGATAAGAGTTTGAGGAAATTATTGACTGTTCTGGATGCTGACTAGAAAGATGATGAAATCACTTGTGTAGATATATATACAGGATTGAGATAGATGTGAATGTGTGTGTTGTGTATTGTGTGGTGCGAAGAAAAGCAGAAGTGTAGAGTGAAGATAGTAGAAGAGGTTCGAAATGTGACAGTATAGCTGCATCAAGAGAGAGTAAGAATGAAGTGCAGCAGATCAGTTTATTAAGCCTAACCAGAACTGAACCTCAGCATGTGTGGATGCTTTTCCTCAGTTCAAACATTGTGATATCTTCCTTTCTTGTAGACAGTGTGTCTCCTGTAGGCAGTGAGCCTCTTGTGAGAAGTGTGCTCGAGCAGTGAACCCTAATTGGTAGGTGCCATCTTGTTACTTCTATTCTTCTAACAGAGAATAATATCTTGGGTTAATCACCCCATGGTTTTTCCCTTAACCAGGTTTTCCACATCAAAAATACTGTGTCATGTGTGTTGGTGTCATTTCCATTTCATAGTTATGTTTGCTCATTTGATTTAATATTGCATTAACTGTTAAGGAAGATCAGAAAGCTAAAAGAATTAAGATAACTGATTCACCCCCCTCTCAGTTATCAACAATTGGTATCAGAGCTTGGTTCCTCCAAACAGAGCCTAATAGCTTGAGGAAGATCTGGGAATTCAAATGGATACGTATGGAATGAGGCAACAACTTCAGTCTACCCTAGATGATCTTGAGTGATCTAATTCTGAAGTCAATGAACTGAAGGAGAGACTTAGACAAGCTGATGACTTCATCAATGAACTAAGAGAAAAACTAAGTATCTCTATGAAAAAGAGAAAAGGACTACTTCAACAATTAGCAGATCAAAGTGAAGCCAATAACACTAATGATGATCTGAATGAGAAGAACAAGTTATGCGAAAAGTTATCAAAAGAAGTCAATATGGTGAGACATGAAATGGAATCAGGAGTCATGAAGTTCACCCAATAAATTGAAGAGAAAAGAAAAATTGAAGATAACCTAAGACAATCTCTCAAGGAGAAATCTGAAGACTACCGCAATATGGATAGAATAATCAGACACCTAGAATCTGATCTTGAAGAAGATAAAGAAAAGGAAGAACAACTTGAGAATTAGGTTGACACTCTCAAAAGGCATCTTCAAACAACAAATGAATATAAAGAGAAATTCAAAGTAAGCTTTGCTCAACTTGAAATTCTTCTTGAAAGCTAAAAGAAGGTTCATGACAAGCATGGCCTAGGGTATGAGAAAGGGGAAAGCTCTGGATCTAGTCAGAGGAACTCCAGATAAGAAACTCCAAGAAATAGACCTAGAAGACCTCTGGTGAGGCAACCAAATGCCCAAAGATATCCATACTTCAATGCATACTGCCACAACTGCAATAACTTTGGACATAAAGCAAATCAATGCAGAAGAAGAACGAATCAGACTATTGCAACCATCTCTGAAAAATGCTTCAACTGCAAAAGGTATGGTCACAAGTCTCAGGAGTGTAGATATATGCAAATGAACAATTCATTCAATGGTAGATGCTTTGCATGCAATAGAATGGGACATATGGCTAATCAATTCAGATCAAGAGGATATCAATCAAATATGCAGAGAAATGTTATTTGCTATAATTGCAATAGATCTGGTCATATTGCCAAGTTCTGTAGAAGCAAGAATCAGGACAAAAAGGGTCTGGCACACTATAATCAGAATCAAGATAAAGGCAAAAGAAAAGTAAATACGGAAGAAGTTCAAAAAGAGATGAACAAGATATGGGTGAAGAAAAGTACAGAGAATGCAGGAGATGAATCCGCACCAGAATCTAGTGCTGATATTCCATCCAAAAACTAAATAGAGGAGCTCTGGCTCAGGGGGAGCAACAAAAGATAAGCCAATTCCCCCAGCCAGTCAATTGGTGCCTGAAATTGGCACATGAGAAGCTACGGATCAAAGGGTTTCTAGAGAAACATCTAAAGAAGGTCTGGTAAAAATTTTGAGAGATCCACAAAAAGATTTGAAAGTTTAATCCTTCCAAAATTAATCCGGTAAAACAGTCTTCCGGTAAAACAGGTTTTTCACAAGTTTGGTCCAGTATGAATCTAAACTGAAACATCCTGATCTACGAATCTATGATGATCAAAAGAAGAAGTGAACATTATGATTCAGCTCTAAAAACAATCATACAAGTATCACAATGATCCGGATAAGTTTTTCTCTCTCTAAACAAGGAAAACATAGCAACTGGAACAACTTAAGGTATGCATTTATTGCGACAAGAAATTAGGGTTTTGTGCAGAAATATAAAGCCTCTTTTATTCATCATTTGCACACTCACATTTGAAGAAGAGAGAAAAGGAGCTCTGCAACAACTTCTCCCAAAGATCAAGACGATTCTTCATACAACTCAATCCGGATTTCATCATGTGCCCTAAACAACGTAAAAGGTATTCTTCATTCTTGATATCTCTTAGTAAGATTCTTTGATGATGGCTACTCTGAATATAGTAAAGATTTCTGATAGACCTCGCCCCAAATTTAAGAAACACCCATACAAATCCTTGGAGGTAGATCCCATAGGAGCTTTTTCCAGTGTTTCGCATGGAGTTTTGCACACAGAAGATATTAGGGTTTACATACATGCAAATATTGAAGAGTTTGGGGAATCCAAACTAAGAGACATCTATCACAAACAATTGATAGATGATGCTTTTGAGCTTAAAC
Source organism: Cunninghamia lanceolata (assembly GCA_027924645.1). Taxonomy (NCBI): domain Eukaryota; kingdom Viridiplantae; phylum Streptophyta; class Pinopsida; order Cupressales; family Cupressaceae; genus Cunninghamia; species Cunninghamia lanceolata. The sequence goes on from BSBN01000714.1 coordinate 5,653,180, forward strand.
TAGAATATAAGGGCATCCGGGAGAAACACTTTGATCAATACATTCATTTCCCCTACTTTGAAGAAGATGAATGGGTCCGATATGTGTTAAGAGGGTGCATGACAACTTTCTATGGCTGAACAGACCCTTCAAGATCACTAAGGAAGTAATTAGGGCAGTAACTGGTTTACACTCCTCTGAAGGGATACCTGCCCTCAAATCTGTCAAAAACCAAATTGTTACTGAGGCCACCGGATCAAAGTTTGACAAGAGAGCAATGACTATTGAAGATATCTCTGATCTAGATATCAAATTTGCATCTATGATAATAGGGTATAAGATATATCACTTCAGTAGGGAGAATTCAGTATCTGGAACAGCAGTGTATACTGCATATGAGATGTTGAGAAAGAATGTAGAGTATGATCTCTGTGAACTCCTTCTAAACCAATTAATGGAAAACATACAAAAGATGAAGAAGGACAAGAAGAACTCCTTCAAATATGGAGGACTGATATTGTATTTATTCTTCTGCTTTATGAATGAGATGCCCAGATCCAGTGGATGGGTATGGGAGAATAACAGACTGGTAGCAATCCAGATCAGAGATTACTTGCATGGACTTGGGGATGCCAAGGCAAGGAATACAGCTCTGTGGGGGTACTTTAAGAACTTCCAAAATGCAATGTAAACCAAAGAAAGAATCCCTAAAACACTGGTTGAGAAATATAAAGATACAGTGTGCTTAATGGTAGACACTGATCAATGCCTAATGGAGGCAGTAGAGCCAAGGACAGTATGGATCATGCCCATGGGGTATGAAGTTGATGAACAAATTGTGGAATTGCATGTTCAACACATGCTAAGTCAGCCAAAAGATCCAAATGTAGAAAGGTTTGGAACCTTTGAAGAGCTGAGTATAAAAGTTCATGTGGAACTTAGACAACCAGAAATAAAGACAAAAGTGAGGAAAGAGGTTGAGAACATTGCCAAAAGCTTTGGCATATCAAAAGAGGCACTTGATGCCAACAGAGAAAAGAGAGAAAGGGCAGAGAAAGAAAAGGAAGAAGCAGAAAGTGCTTCGGTAGAATCCTCCACCTGGACTAGATCATCAAAAAGATCTGCACCTACCACTGCCAAAAGCTCAAAGGCATCTAAACTGGAAGAAAGATCATCCAGTAAAACATAGAAGAGAACCAAGACTAATGCCACAAGAGCTTATGCTAGTCAAAGGGATGAAGAGGACACAGAATCTGATGAAGTCAGGAAAATGAAGAAAAAGAAGAAAACATCCGGTGAACCCTCTATCGGTCAAGAGGAAGAAGAAAAGATAGAGGAATATGTTGAAAAACCCACTCTTCACGTTGATGACATAATCAAATCAGTCACAGTGGATAGAAATCTTCAGCTAATGGTTGAGATCTATCATGATTATGGTGAGGCAGATCAGAAGATATTGCAAGATGCCATAGTCAAGTACCTAAATATCTACAACAAAGCATTTATTGAAATCATATCTCTGATCCCCAAAAGATTGGCGAAGGAACTAGAAATAAGAAAGAATAATGCCCAAGCCAAAGATCTAGAAATCCAAGAACAGATAGCAATTCAGCTATATCCTTCAATTGATCCCAAGAAAATGAACATGATCTTCAAAGATTGTAAGGATGAGTTCAGGAGCAAAGCAAGGATGAATCAACTTATGCTCAGAGAGACTAACAAAGTTGCAAAGGAGACAGAAGAGATCCTCCAGAATGCATTTAAAAGATTCAACATTCCAATTATATAAGACTTGGGTACTGATCCATTGACCACAAGTGTTGCAGAAGAGTCAACCGAGAAAATGACAAAAGAGGTTATGAATACCGGTGCAGGAACAACTGAGAACTTGGAATCCTCTGCTCCGGAAGAGGTGGCCCATGAACAGACAAACATCACTCCTTCAGTTTCCCTAGCTAACTCTGGATCCAAAGGAGAAGAAAGAATAGAGGAGAAAGAAGTAGAGGTGAAAGAAAAAGAAGATGCTAGTACAAAGGTTGTGGAAGGAGGGAAAGCCCCAAGAGACAGCTCTGTAACTGCAGAAGAGAAGAAGAATCTGTCTCTGGCAAGAGACACTGCAGAATCTATCAAGGACTTCTTGACCAAAGAGAGCATGGAGATTGATGAACTGAAACTACTAAAAGGGCCATTTGATTTTGATTCTCTTTCTCCGGTGCAAACAATGAAGATAGCTTCATTTGCAAATGCAAAGGCCAAAGAGAAACAACTGAAATCTCACATGGAAGACTGTGAGCTTATAGCAGCTGCATCCGAAGTACTTGAAAAGATTATGCCATCCTTTTAGAAGGACTCCTCAGCTTCTTCATCTGGTAATCTCAAGTCTCTTATTAATTCTGTCAGCACTCATTTTGAGTCTTTAGAGAAATTAGCTGAGGTGAAGGTCTGGAAAGAGTTCTCTGATAAGAGATTTTCAGAGGTTCAAGGGCTGATAATTAATCATAGGAGAAATATGAATACGAGAATAAAGAGCTTAGAAAATGCTCTTAAAGATGGAGGTGAAATGTACAAATTTTGTTTATCATGGTCCAAAGTAACACTGGACATTAAGAAGAAAATAAAAGAACAGGAAGATAAACTGTCAAACCTATCAAAGAATTTTGATCCTCTCTCCTCCTCTATAATAAATCAAGAATGTCAGACTATTGCAATCTTGAATGAGATCAAGAAACTTGAGAAGGAAAAGAAAAATAGAATAAATAGGTTGGGTGAACTCAGAGGGATAATCATCCCAAAGTTAGAGGCCATGCATGAGGCCATACAAGAAGCCCAGATCACAGCCCGGACCAGTGATCCTATAGATCTAAAAAGGGTAGACATGTTTACATTTCTATTGAGTGGTCACATATCAATTTTGGACAGAATGAAGCAAAGTTGGGCAACCGAATTCATCCATTTGAAGACAACTTTTGTAGATATCCTTTAGTTTATGTAAAGTATAGCATGTACAAATACTTATACGGCTAAGTATGGAAGTGTTTTTGAGAAAGTTTTGGTGTGTGGACCCCACCCTTTTCCATTGATGTCAAAGCGGGAGTGAGGAGCAGTGAAAAATGAGGAATCTAGCTAAGGGGGAGCTTCAAAAACTGTACATAGAGATAGAGCATCAGCCAAGGGAGAGTATAGTGTGACACTTAGTCATTTTTCACTAAGTGTTGCCATCAATGCCAAAGGGGGAGATTGTTGGCAAGAGACACTATATGGACTCGTGAACGTTGTCATTGATTGCAACAAAGGTTAACACACATATCCGCAAGACATGATAGGTTCTCATCAGAAGTCAGATTGAAGAACTAATAAGGTCCAGTAAGTAGGAACAGAGCAGTCAGTAAGGTCCGACAGATAGGTCCAGATCTCTTAGTAGAAGTATCTCAGTGAAGTGCAGATTTGGGGAAGTCAAGAGAAGTGTCTTGAATGATATATTCCAGGGTTTGAGCCTCCGGTGTGGAAAGGATAAAGAGATATGAATACTTGAGTGTCAGGTTCTCAAGTGACAGTGTGAACAGAGGAAGAATTGACTGGCAGAACATCAGACATTATTCCAGATGTGTTACTGATGATGGAAAAGGTTCTTAAGGTATAAGTTATGTTTGGATGACATGATTGATGACTTCTACAAGTATATGCTTGATCCACATTACTTGGTGTGCAAGGATTCAGCTGACAGATTAGAGTTTGAGGAAATTATTGACTGTTCCGGATGCCGACTAGAAAGATGATGAAATCACTTGTGCGGATATATATATAGGATTGAGATAGATGTGAATGTGTGTGTTGTGTATTGTGTGGTGTGAAGAAAAGTAGAAGAGGTCCGGAATGTGATAGTACAGCTGCATCAAGAGAGAGTAAGAATGAAGTGCAGCAGATCAGTTTATTGAGCCTAACTGGAACTGAACCTCAGCATGTGTGGATGCTTTTCCTCAGTTTAAACATTGTGATATCTTCCTTTCTTGTAGACAGTGTGTCTCCTATAGGCAGTGAGCCTCTTGTAAGCAGTGTGCTCGGATAGTGAGCCCTAATTGGTAGGTGCCATCTTGTTACTTCTATTCTTCTAACAGAGAATAATATCTTAGGTTAATCACCCCGTGGTTTTTCCCTTAACCAGGTTTTCCACGTCAAAAATACTGTGTCATGTGTGTTGGTGTCATTTCCATTTCATAGTTATGTTTGCTCATTTGATTTAATATTGCATTAATTGTTAAGGAAGATCAGAAAGCTAAAAGAATTAAGATAACTGATTCACCCCCCCTCTCAGTTATCAACACCTTAGAGTTAGTAGAAACAGTATCATCTTTTAAATCTATGAATAGACATTCACTAGCCTCATCATTTTAATAATCAGATTCATCATCAGATATACTTACATCTTCTCTAACATAATAACTTTTCTTAAACACCTTACTTTTGTTTTCTCTATTTTTGCTTCTCAAAATTCTTTTTAGACATCTTGAAGCATAATGACCTATCTTGCCACAACTAAAACACTTGAAAGACAACTTACCACTGTACTTACTAGTACTCTTTTTCATTCTTCTCACAAAGTTAGCTTCCATATCATTAGAATCCTCTTGATCTGACTCCACAGTCTTCTCTGATTTACCAGCCTCAAAGTAAGCCTCAACTTTTGCACTAGTTGTACCAAATTCTCTCATTTCAAAAGCAGTTAAAGTCCCATATAATTGATCTCTGATAAATTGATCCAAATTTTGCAATTTTGCAATAGTATAAACTTTATGATGGTAAGCTTTGGGAAGAGTTCTAAGTACCTTCATTATCACTTCTTTTTCTTCTAGTTCTCCACCAAGACCTCTAATGTTGTTGACAACTTCATCCACATTCTACAAGTAACTTGTGATGTTTCCATTTTCAGACATTGGCATGGTCTCAAACATGATCTTCATATTCTACATCTTAGCTTGATTGACCTTATCATCTCCTTCATAAATAATTTTTAACTTTTACCAAATTTCATTATTAGTTTTCAGATTCATAACCTGTACCAATTCAGAATTAGTAAGACCACTTAAAACATAATACCTTGCTTTACCATTGGTTTCATAGGCCTTAATCTCATTTGCAGTACTTGAATAATTTTTAGGTATAATATATACAGTCACCACAAACTTCTAGATATCATATCCAAGATAAATTAGATAACCTTCCATCCTTATTTTCCAGAATACATAGTCTGATCCATCAAATAGGGGAACATTCTTTTTGTGTGCCATCCCAGATCTACCTCAAGTGGTTAAGCTTTCTTCCAAGGAACTTGCCTCTGATACCAATTATTGAATGCACAAGACAACTGTGATGGGGGTGAATTAGTTGTAACTTATAATTCCAAAAACCTTATACACATTTAGATCCACATAAATTTAATTAACCCCTAAACTATTATGATGATTAATCAAATAATAGAAACTGAACCAAATCAACAACACACACAAGAGAACACTAGATTTACATGGAAAACCTAAGAAGGGAAAAACCACGGAGAGGATTAGCTCACAATATAATGTAATATCAACACCAAATACAATAGGGCTCACTACCAGAATAGAAAAAAAGATAGAGAAGATTCTTACAAGGAGAAAACTATCTCAATGCAATAGAGAAGTCCACCACAGTGCCATCAACACCTTTGGAGTCTTATTGAGGAATTATAGACACCTTTTGCTCACTACATCCAGTAATATAACACATGAAAGTTCACACTACACTGCAGAAATTCAAACTCTATAACTTTGTAATTCACATATCATAAACCATACTTTTCTATCTTTCCATCCTTCAATAGCTTAACACTTATTTATACCATCTTCAATATTAAGAAGATTCTCCAAGGTCAGAAGCAAATTCAAATTAGGTTGGAACTAAAACATTCCTGTGGTGGAAAGGAATGAAAGTGGACCACAACACACCTTAGTTTGGACTTAAATCCACTCATACATGTTGACACCATGCTTCCACAATCATCGAAGCAACTCTAAAATTAGTGTAAACACCCAAGGTCTGCCGAACCTATGTTAACACTATAAACAATTATGTACATGCTTCCTCAAAATCAAAGACAACTCATGGACCACACACCATGCTTGAACATGATCTAGAGTATTCTAAAAACATCCTAAAATCCAACAAATTCCTCTGCAACAACTTTCACTTACTGCATAACCTTATCCTATTTATTTAGTATGCTCAAATACCTCTGATATGCACTGTAACTCAGGAAGTCAACTTGCAGAGCACTAAATCATGCATAACTTCAACTAAAGATAGATATGAACCTTATAAGAACACTTCCAAAACCACAAGACCTAAAACCATTTTGCAGAGAAATGCAGAGCAAGAATATTTGTCCCAGACACCTCTCCAATACATAATTCATACACTAGTGAACATATCTTCCTCTGCACATCGATCTGGCACGCCAAATTCTAAATATAACATCTCTAAACACCTCTAAAAAACATATCCAAACTGTATAAAAAGATCTTTATTATAAAAGAAATGTGGACCAAAACCAGAACACTACTCTACACACACAAAATACCACTATCACACACTGTTTTCTTATTTTATTCATTTTTTTCTCAAAAGCACTTGAAAACCAAGCACCAAAAACATATTATCACCATCTTCAACACTTCCTCATCATTAGAGACAACATCCACTCAACACCAACTTGCTCACACACTTGCAATAGCCTCTTGCTCATACAGTTAACACTAATGACAATGTAAGCTTCACAAGCTTGTTAACATCAATGACAACACTGACTGCACATATTTGTAATAGATAAGACACCTATGGAGGTGTGGTCTAGTAAAAAGCCTTCATTTAGCCACATTCAAGTCCTTGGTTGTGAGGCATATGCATGTGTGCCTAAGGAGAAGAGGTCTAACATGGAGAATAAGGTTGTGAAGTGTATCTTCATCGGTTATGGCATCAATGTGAAAGGGTAAAAGATTTGGGATCCAGTGGCTGAGAGAGTTATGTATAGAAGTGTGATCTTCATAGAGCTCAACATCTATTATGTTGTTCTATAGCCAAATAAAGAAGAAGAGAAAGAGGATGTGGCTTATCTTCCTTCCACCTATGAGAAAGTTGAACCAAAAATATCTATTGTACCTAATGATCAGGATAGCTCTAGAAGCTCTAAAAGTTTAGAAGAAGATGAAGAACCTCAACCTCAATCTTTGAGGAGGTCCATGGATAAGGTGGTAACCTGATAGGTTTGGTTATTCATTGCATGATTTCACTTGTATTTTTTCTTTGATTTCTAACATAGATGAGCTTAGAACTATAAGCGAGGCTATAGGTATGAGTGACATAGATTCCTAGAAAGGTGCCATGGAAGAAGAGATAGCTTCCTTGGAGAAAAAAAACACTTGAGATCTAGTTCCCTTTCTTGATGGATGTAAATCTGTTGGATGTAAATAGGTGTTCAAGAAGAAATTTGGTTCAAATGGTGGTATTGAGGAGTATAAGGCAAGGTTGGTCGTGAAGGGTTATTCCTAGGTTGAGGGAATAGATTATGGTGATATTTTCTCTCTCATTGTAAAACTAATGTATATCATATTCTTGTTATCACTTGCTACAACATACGATTTAGAAGTTTAACAGATGGATGTGAAGACAACTTTCCTTCATGGTGACCTAGAGGAAGAAATCTATATGTCATAGCTAGAGCACTACATGGTAAAAGGTAAATAAATTTTCATTTGCAAGTTGAAAAAGTCTTTGTATGGTTTGAAGCAATCTCTTAGGATGTGGTACCAGAAATTTGATGTCTTTGTGTTGAGTTTGGGATTACTTAGATTGAAATCAGATCATTGTGTTTATTATAAAATAGATAATTATCACATTCTCATTATTGCATTATATGTTAATGATATGTTGTACATTGGGAATAGTAAAAGTTTAATTTCTAATTTGAAGTCTCAGTTGTCAGCATAGTTTGAGATGAAAGATCTAGGGGCAGCTAGGTACATTCTGGGAATGGAAATATGAAGAGACAGAGCTAACATAAAACTTTGGTAAGGCTAGAGTAAGTATGTGAACATTGTGTTGGAGAGATTCAACATGGTAGATTATAAACCATTGATTATTCTTGTTATGATGGGGACAAAGTTATCTAGTATAGATTGTCCAAAGTCTCCTTTAGAGATGGAGGATATGAGCAGAGTTCCTTATGCTAGTATATTTGGCAGCTTGATGTATGCTGATGGAACCATATAAAATTATTCATGTCTCTGCTAATTTTGTTCCCAGCTCTATGTCACTTGATCATTAGATTCCCAAAATTAGGCTTTCTCTGCCAGAAAAAATGCTCTGAGTAAGTGAAATTTACTAAAACCCTGAACCCTTATAGTATGAAATCATGCAAACAACCACATACAATATAATTCTTTAGTGACTTCTAATTTCCTGTCACCATCCTTTAAAGTTTTCCCTCATGCCTTCTTGCAACATTGTTTATCGGTCCCTCGCCAATCAGTTACCATCTACAGGCAGCACCTAGAACAACTTTATTCTTAAAGAGAGAGTCGACCCAATTGGCCATACTTCTCCTAAAGCGGTAGAACTAGTATATATGTCAAGGTCCAATCCTACTAACTAGTTTTGACAGGTGGCACTAGTGGATTCATTTATGCCAATCCACCCAGGAAAAGATACAAAGGAAGCTGGCCTTGGTAGAAACACAGAAAAGGTAACAACTAGTCAAGGACCGGCCAAGATGGCAAGGAGGTGAGTCCCAGGCATTACAAAAAGGTTCCTCTTTAATTCTAATGTTCTTCCATACTCCACCAAAGGATCTTCTGAGTGATCGCAGAATGATGGAATCTGGACGCATGGCTTTCTGAGTGATGTGGTTATTAAATTAATGGCAAGGATCTAACATGGCATGAAACATGACCACATTTTTAAGAAATGTTATGATCGAGTACAGGAGATTGAGATCTGACAGTTATCCGCTATTCCACCAAGATCATATCTCTGACCATATCCTTCATACGCGAAATGGCAGGTGCTGTCTTAGCTGCACTACAAGAAGGACTTCTCAGAATCACAGCTAGAAAAGGCTATCCAAATGGCAGGATACTATTGAAAGAAGCAAGTAGTAAGGTCTAACTTGGAATAGGATCAAATCAACACCATTAAGTTGTGCTAGCTCAGATTGAGATCAATGGCCTAGATTCAAAGTTATAATAGAAGGATTTTTTGGTGTCAAATCTAACTGGGCTTCATTACAAAGCATTAACTGCTTAGGCGTGTGTAGGGTCTCCATCACCGCTGCTCCTAAGGAATTTGGTAATAGAATAATTTGTCGTATGCAAGCTCAATATTTGGAAATCTGTGCCTCTACCATGATTGACATTTCACCTTCTGTGTGATGAAATTTAATGTGATGACAGTGCTTAATTGAGGGAACCAAGACTAATCTAGCAAAATTTAATGCAAGAAGTGATATTTGCAGTTATGTGGAATTATGAAATCCAATCTTTCTATCCACTTATGGTAATCTTTAAGAGATTTCCATTTATGGTAGGAAAGTTTCAAAGTGACTAGAAAATTAATAACCACAAATGTGCAAATGTATGCTTACATCCTAGAATTTCTATAAAAAGGTAAGTGCTGATGTTACCATTCATACTATTTAAAACATTTTGATAGTATGTCTTTCCCCTATTCCTATGTGTTCTGTTTGCTCCCCTATTCTTTAGGATTTTCTTCCTTGTTCTCATGGCTCTCGATCTGTCCTTACAAAATTAGAAAGACCTGGAATTATTTCCTCTAGAATTAGTGGTACAGGAAAGATTAGGGGGCAACAGCAATACTGTCCAAAATTCTACAGGCATTTCTTCTTCTTGTTTCTTCATCTAGATTGGGATCATGGATTTTAATCTCCATACTCCAACCATCCCTTACGACTGTGATTTGGCAGATTAGTATCAGGTGTAGAGGAAACTCATTTTTCCTTCTACCTTCATCCCTCTTCTACTTTTCCTAACAAAGCATCATCTCTAGTTGTAGGGATGTTTCCTCTATGGATGTAGCATATAAGGATAGAGTGCTCCTATTTTGTCATTGATGTTGCTGCTCTCATCGAGTGGATGGTATGTCCATATCTAGTCTGGTGTGATTTCATTTGGTTTCTGTCTGATTGAGCTAGTTGGTGACCACTCAATTATGAAAGAGGAATCACATCCCTACAAGGGACAATGGGCATAAAGTGAAGAACTCCAATTAATGGGGTTTTCTTCTGATATTGACACTTGTAGTCATTCTCACTTGAGGAGGATAAACTGGATAGTCAATGCTCTTATTTAATAAATAAGTGGCATAGGATGGGTATAAGAGCTTCCACAACATCAAACAAATGAATTCCCATCGACATCATTGCCTATTTCCCACATAAATTGAGAAAACACATTTGTGGAAAGCACGTACTTCAACATGTACCAAAGGAAATAGAGCACACAATTGTGAAGTGGTTACACTAGCCTCTTCTTGTAGTTGCATTTATTGGTTACAAAATAGTTGTAACTTCTTTTGTCGTAAGTCGAAAGCTTGTTGCTCCCTTATCTCTATAAAAGGGAATTCAAGGCTTATGAAAAAGCATTGGTTCGAGGTCATGTTTCTAGACTTAGTCTGAAATAAAGATTAATCTAGTCAAGGAGGAGTTGTAAATAATTTTGTTTTTTACTAATAGAATTAGTTGTTTTTTTTTAGGTTTCCATTTTGAGTCTCTTTTGATTTCTTGATGGAACTATTGAAATCTATGATGCAAGTTACTGAATAGTTTATTTTACAAATTTTGTTGAGTTTTTGAGTATACTGTCTCCTACTTCATGTATACAATTTCACATTATGAATATATATTTGGTTAAGGATCATTTTTATTCATCGACACAATCTTTCCTGTGTTGGCATATTGCTCTTATGGCTTTTACTCAAGGAGTAATATAAAATTGCTATTGGAAAATATCAAATGTGGTTCATGTGTACAGGGATAACTAAGTATGGTCAATTCCAAAACTAGTAGAGTATTTTCAATGTAAGGCATTGTTATACCTTTACAGTAAACTGGGGTTTGTTACATCACAACCTGTTTAGTTTTTATCAATTTACTCTTTTTGACTCTTTGGCCCTTGGATAGGTAGTGATCTATTCATGGATACTATACAGAACTTACACCCCTCTGATTATCCTCAAAATATTTTAAAATCAATATGAATACTTTCCTTTCCAGCAATAGGCTTTTAGGGTATTTATTTTGATTAAGTTAAGTTTTGCATGTTCTGTTGGTTCCCAAAAATACAGGTTGCTAACCCTCAGAGGATGCCAGACTCTATGTTTGAATTTGCAACATTTTTGGACCAATTGACAGAGCTATTAGCTCCCTACACTTCAGGTCTTGCAAACCTAGGCATGTGTACCTTTGTAACTAAAGAAAAATGAACACTATATGACTTGATTGGATTAGTAAATCTATCACAATGGCATAAAATGTAATAGATGCAGTCTAAAATTTATCTCCTATTCCTAATGTACTGACTTGAAATAGAAATGTCTTGAATATGAGTTTGGATAGTAATGACTAGTGCCTACTTCTATTGGGCTATGGAGTCGGTAAATGGATGAAGATTTAATGGAAATGGATGTATAAGGTAAGTTGATCTACTTCACAGCTTAACTCAAACTTGTAAGGCACATGGGATGTTTGCACCTTATGCAAACGTGCAAGAATGTTAGTTATAATGCTCTTCTTATACTATCCCAATGATATTCCCCATATTACTGTGGACAACTGAGAGGATATTTAATTCTAGTAAGAAGGGAATTTAGACCAGACTTGTTTTTGTAGAAAGGATTTACCTCTTGGCAGAGACCTTATGACAATTTTGATCAACTTCTTACAGAAACCAACCAATTCGAACACACTAAATCAACAAATGTGACCAGATAAATCAACAATATCCTTGATATGATAATTTAAACAATATGAGAAAACCATTCTGGAGACAATATTATAACATTTAGGATTTAATATTAACATTACAGCTGAACACTAAAAATAGATAACTGAATGGAAGCACTCCTTTCCATTTATTAAAAAAAATGTGTATATAAAAGTTCTGATGAGGCGAATGGGTGGAGTGGAATTAAATAATTTCCTACTGCTACCCTAAATCTACTGATGATTTTGCTTGATTCTTCTTCTTTGATAAATATCCTTTGAACTTTAGGGTTACTACCCTTCATACTCATCCTATGTGTCTCTTTGTTTGCCATGAGAGATAATAATTTGGTTAATACAAAATGTTTTGTAAAATATCAACCTCTTGTTTGTCTTTCACTAAGTTTTAATTTTCTCTCTACATTGGGTGAATAATCATGCCAATAAAGTATTTTTGGGTAATTTTACCTTTGTATTTCCTTGTATAATTTCACCCGTAAGGTATTTCTTGGACCATGTTTACTTAACTCATTGGGAAAATATTTTGAGTTATTGGAGTAACACTCCTCATTAGGGTTTATTCAATTTTATCAATTGTTTCCAACATTAGTCCTCATGTCCTTTACATTTTTGTGAAAACAATAATTATTACTTTTCCATTAATCCCAATATCCATGCTCATATTTACCTTCGAATGGAGACATTTAATCCATAACTGCATTCTTGTATTCCCTCTAGTGAAAATATTTCATATTTGGTTGAAAGTATTTTACAACTCCATAAAATATTCACCTCTTGGTGAAAAAACATCACTTCCTCATAAAAAATCTTCTCTTGGGTAAAATAGCAGACCATCTTATATCCGTTTTGAGTAGGAAATAATCACTCACCCATAGAATAGTTATATTTGTCAATTAATGGCTCTTGGTAAAATATCTCACATTTTAGTGGAAATATTTTATTCTCATGTTTTATATTATTTCTTCATGTCCCAAAAGAATATTTATATTTTAATAAATCTGCATTTTGAAATATTTTGGGATGCTCATTTCAATTTATTACTCTCCTCAGTGAAAAATATCTCTCACAACTCCCTTGGTGAAAATGTTCAATCTCCAAGTGAAAAATTCCAATTTTAATTATTAAATCTTTCTTTTGGTAAATTAATTATATCTTTGATTACCATCATTTTATCATCGGGTTGACATTATGTATTTGGGGGCATTTCATTGGCAAGTCGGGAGGACACAAAATTAGCTCACCGATAAGCCATCTCTTGCCAATAATGTACCCATTGGCATGACTCCTTAGATCGGCGTGATTTTAAAAATTCATTCTGATTTTCTTTCTCTTGCCAATGAGTTTTTAAGGTTTCTTGCTTGGGTTTTCACTTTTGCCCTAATTATTTGGCTCGAGCATGGAGGATGCTAGCAAAAGTTGTAGAATTTAGTTTTAAACCTGCTAATTGTGTTTGTTTAAATGCCTCCAAGACTTCCTAAAAAATCTATTATGTGAACATTTTGCTATCATCTTACACCAGATTCACGATCACCAATAGTTGCACCATATGATGGACCCCCAAATCATAAGTTTTTCCCATGCTAGTCCCATCATCCCTCAAGTCGTGATAATTGCAGCAACAATGTAAATTACATAAACTGGTTGAAGCTTAGTGCAACCATCTCCAATAATAGGAAGCAACGCCCAATTCTTTGCTATCTAATTCCACTTATTAAGAATGATTTCATATTTTAGATCAGGAGCTCAATTTCGTGGAACCCTCCTTGGATTTTGACAAATATGTAGCCGCAATTATGCCAGTTTGGGGCTGAACAGTTAATCCTTGTTTTTGCATAAGAATATAGTGACTCAGAAGACTAGAGCTTGAAGTATTAATGTTTTGGCATACAAACGGTGACATCAAAATAATCTCATGTGTTCTTCCTCCCTCGCCATTGCCTACTATATCCTTAATAACAAAATCATTTTTAGTGAGAGGAAGTGATGGAATCTTCTTTCAGACTGTGCGAATTATGAAAGAACTCCTCGCCATTGTCTCCAAGGAATGCAACATCATATCCACCTTTTTGATTGAACTGATGAATCTAATTTTGTCTTATCATCAAGAGTAACATTAATATTATCCATGCTGACAGATTGTGCTTCCTATAAGTCTTGGTTTTCTGTTGATTGCACTTAGTTCCAGTTTGTGCATTTCTTCTTTATGATCATTACAAGACTTGTACACTTCTACAACCTTTTTTATAAGCTAATATCACGGTTGTAGGGATTTTAGAAAAATGGTCTTTATCATTCTCTATTACATTCCCTTGCATCCATTCACAAGCTTTGTAATCTTTAATTGTCACTGAAATGTATTCGATCAACCCACTTAGATTTAACCTCTTTGTCAATTTATTCCATTGTGATAAGTAAAGCTTGCTTAAATTCTTGATATGTTGTCCACAGCCTTCCACCTTGATAACTATGTGAAACATGTTGGGTCCCTTGTGGGCCCAGCTAAAAATTTTTCATTTTCAAACAAGTTTTTTTCTATTGAATTGACTTTAGATTGCCTTAACATGCTTCTAGAGTGAAGATTTGAAATGGGCCATAATTAGAATCCACCTTTTGATACTTTGCACAATGAGCAAAATAGGCCAAGTAGCCTTCGGAATCAGTTTAGGAAACTGATCAAAACTTCTCCCAAAGCCACGAAAATACACCAATATGTTGAGTTATGATAGGGGAGTATGGTTACAAAATGGTTTGGTGTGAATTTATTAGGATTAAAATCTGTTCGCAATCAAAGTAGCTCACTCAGCATGTTTTGCACCTGTTTAAACTCAACTGAAACCTATCATCTTGCCTCTTTGGAAAAATATCAAATCAAATTTTGAGAAGTTGCCATCCTGGGGATTAGTTCATTTAGGTCACATGAACATGTAGGAAAAATTATTTTTCATCATTCCTCTTCCTTCACAAAATATCATGTGCCAAAGTTGACCTTTCTGAAGCTACCTGGGAATGCAGTCACAAAACTGTGTAAAACCCATTTAGATTTGATTTTGAAAAAATATCAAATGAAGTGATGAGATCTTCATAATTGGCATGAAGATACATTAATATGGGAAGAATTCAAGGCACCAATTGGTTTGTCATGAACATAATCCAATCGCTAGATATTACCTTCCAAATTAACCTCCTTGAAAACTACACTTTTCAAAACCTGATTCGAGCTCATAAACTTGTAATTTTGAAAGACCATTAAATCTCCTCCTGGGAAGTTATAACTGGAGAGTTTGGTTCATTTAGGCTTGATGAGTGCGTGTGTAAGAGGATTCTTCACCATCCATCTTCTATCATGAAATGTTAAGGGCCAAAGTTTACCTCTCCGCAACTTTTCTGGAAATGCAGATATGGAAACTAAACTTTTTACATTTGCTTTCGATTTTGAAAAAATAGCAAACGAGATGTTGGGATCCCAAAAACTGGCATGAAAGTACATTATCATGAGGGAAATATGGAACACTAATTAGTTTGTTAGGATCATTATTTAACTGCTAGATATCAACCTCCAAAGTTGGCTTCTCAAGCTGATTTCACATTGTGCAGGTAACAAACCTTAACAGAACCCTCCAACTTGGTTCTTCAAAACCTAGTCAAAATTGATTGTAGGAAGCTAAAATCAGGTGTTCTCACTTACATATGGTAGACAAACATGTTTATGAAATGATTTTGCATGAAGATGAACTGGCTCTGAATTCTAATGCTTCAAAGTAGGCCATTTGAGCATATTGTGCAGGTGCATTTTTGAGTGTTGAAGCTGACTTTTTCATTATGGGGACTTAAAATTTTACAAAAATTGGTATGAAATTTTAGGTCCCAACATGTTCCTTTGCAATGAATAAGATAAGAGCTCAAACAATATTGACAAGCTAATATCTCTAGAAAACCCCATCCATTTGAGTAGAACACTATTGTCCCCAAGAAAAGAAGACATCAGTTAAGGAGAAGTAGCCAAAGAATTAGAAATATATCCATCTACAAAGGAACACCCTCCTTGGTTTAATAGAGCCTAAAGTGTAGAGGAAGAGAAGGGGGATTGAGAAAGTCATCTCTCCCTAATCTCCTATTCATTGGCCAATCCCTCAAGGCATATCAATCATTAATAAGTGGCTATTTTATAGATTTGCTGCGAGAATCAGGTTGGGAATTTAAAACAACCAACATATGCTATGGTTTGTATAAGACCAAACATATCCCAACCAATGGGAGTCCTTAGTCAATTTATGGCTAATCTTGGACAGGTACATTAGGATGTAGTGAAGAGAGTGTTTAGATACTTGCAGGGTACTTTAGAGTATTCCTTATATTATCATGGTTATCCTACAAGGGATTGGCATTCACTTTATATTCAAGGATTTATGGATTGAAATTTGGTAGGTAACATTGATAGTAGGTGATCCACCAGTGCTTATGTGTTTACTATGTTTGGTGGTGCCATTAGTTGGATGAGTAAGCGGCAACCTATGGACACTTTGTCCACTACTTAGGCATAGTACATGGCATAAAATCATGCTTGTAAAGAAGTCATTTGGCTTAAGAGATTGTGTTTTGTTATTGGGTTTTATGTAGGGAAGATTACCATTTGTTGTGACAGTCAATGTGCCATATTTTGGCAAAGAATCCTATTTTCCACATGAAGACTAAGCATATTGGTGTCCAGTACCATTTGGTTCATGACATGGTAGATGATGGGAAGGTGAATTTGGAGAAAGTTGACACTTCGATAAATGTTTTTGATGCCTTGACAAAACTTATGAGCACGGAGAAGTTCAGATGGTGTTTAGAGTCTATGGGCCTCTTGGCCCCTAGCAAGTAAGTCATCATTTCATTGGCTCTTGAAAGGTGTTTGACAAACTGTTGGAGAATATTGGGAATTAAGGTGTCTCAACCTTTGCAAGTTCCTAATGTTGTATTTAATTATTCAACACTATGTTATAGGATCCCATGTTGACTTGGCATTGTTTTTCCATGTGTCAGTACCTTGTGTACATGTAGAAGGATAAATTTTGGTGACTTTGTCAGTCGCAGTTTCCCCCTAAAATAATTTATGGGGGAGTGTAGGGGGCTTTGTGTCCATGCAGAAGAATAAATTTTGGTGACTTTGTTATTGGCCAACATGGATAAACTGACATTGGATAACCGCCAAAGAGGCTTGGTAAATAAGTAGTTGGAGAATGTGAAAGGACACAGGATGCGAATGAGAATCAACATTGTATACTCCTAAATGAACTTGCATTGAAAGTGTGTTGTAATCATCTTTTGATTTGATAATATATTGTACAAGTTTTGTAGTGTTGGGTTTTTTACATTAAAGGGTTTTCCCCATGTATATCTTGTGTTGTGAGTTTTGTATTTACATTTTGGATGTTGTTATTATCTTTCTGTTAATGACCATCTTAAATCTGTAATTGTAAAATTTAAAATTTGCATAAATCATTCCTCAATAGATCAGTGTAGGAAGCATTTCCTCATACCTTGCTTCCATTCACTTCAGTTTCCTTAGATTCTTCAGTGCAGGGCTCTTCACTTTTAATATTTGTTGATGTATAAAATTACATGGGTTTCAACACCAACATGGGAAACTTCAGAGATGTGGGATTGACCCCTAAAGCAACCTCCAAATTTTTCAAGAAGTTGTCTCTTCCTTTTTTAGTGAGGTTTTGGGAAAGGGATAGAAGAAACAGGATTACAGATACAATATGAAGACTTCCAATCCTATGGCAATGCACTAGATTTTAAACCAACCCTGAATCAACACAATTATTAAACCCTATAAGATGGACTAGAAAACCAAAGAGCAAAGTGCATGATTGATTACCTGGTTTAATAAATAGATTTATCGCAGGCTTAAGAAAAAGAAACTAAAAGAAAGAAACAAAGATAGACTTATAGCTACACAAAACACAATCTCTCTCTATTTTAATCGAAAACAAATTACAGAGGCAAAATATCTGCACAAAGTAAAATATTACACCCCTCATGGAAGAGGCACTACTGAGGCAAAAAGAAATATCTCTGCTACTACTAAAAATCTCTTGTCTGTGTAGAACTTGTTAGATTTAGGGCAGACAACTGAGAGGGGGGTGAATCAGTTGTCCAAAACTTTTCTTCCTTTTCAACACTTGTATTCACTTAGCAATATAACAATAAATCAAACATGAAACTTAATGCATTTAATCAAGAGCAAAAACACATCAACACATGAGACACCAAGATTTTAACGTGGAAAACCCGATTAAGGGAAAAACCACGGGGTGACTAACCCAAGATTGTATTCTCTGTTAGAAGAATAGAAAGAACAAAATGGCACATGCCAATTAGGGCTCACTGCCCGAGCACACTACTCACAAGAGGCTTACTACCTACAAGAGACACACAGTCTACAAAAGAATAAGTATCACATACTTGAACTAGTAAATAGCATCTTCACCATGCTTCAGTCAGTTCCATTTAAGCCCAAACCTTCTGCTCTTCCTTTCGCTCTTCTCCTCGCTACCACACACTCATCTCCACAAGTCACACTCTGAAATGACTTCGCAATACCTTATTTATACATGACATCAACTTAGGAACAAACATCTAATTCGGCAAACATCCACAAGAACATCCACAAGATGTATAATTCATCCAGTCGGCTAGTCACAGAAAGAACACCATCATCCAAAAGTTATTCTGCATTTCTGGGACCCCAATTCTAATGCGGACCATAAACATGAACTGAGCACGATCCAAGGACCTCCACAAGCTTGCCTAAATCTCCAAGAACGTCCGCACTTCCTCTACTTACTGAAATCCTTCTCTTCATCTAGAACCTCAAGAACACAGTCTGCCATTACTATCACAATGGAATGGATGCTTCCAGATCTTCAAACTAGGAATAGGTCAAGATTATACATCATAAGAACTTCCCCAACACTCCTTCAAATCTGCAAGATGGGATAATGCATTTTTGGATCTCACTAGACCTTTCTGTAACACTCTGTCACCTCTGAACATCTACCGGAACCAGTTCTACTTGAGCGATCACAACTTCTTCATATCTTCATGTGGACCTCTGAAATCTCTACTAGAACATCTTAAGACTCATATCTACAAACCCTTTAATCTGCATTCTCTGATACTTAACCTATCTTGAGCTTTTACCTTGCTGTTATCACTGTTCTCCACTGTTCCTGATTGAGACTAATTTTCTCAGTATCCTCTACATATAACTCATCCAATCCTTATCATTAATGCACCAGAAGTATGTTGACATTAATGAAAATACTAGTTAGGCCCATACTTGCAACAATCTCCCCCATTGTCCTTGATGGCAACATATGATGTGAAAAACTGATTTGACCATCAAGACAAGAACTTTTCCTTACTGTCACAACTCCCCCTATCAGCAACCACCATTCACATTTCTTCTCTCCCATTACTACTCCTTCTTTGATCAGTAACCACTTGTTTTTCACATGTCTTCTCTCCCCCGTTGACATCAATGGCAAAGGGCACATACTTGCAATTCTACCACTTCAGAATCATATCTGCTGCTCCCCCTGAGTAGCAGCTCCCCATCATCAGTTCGGAACACAAGATGTGACTGTGATATGCACCGAACTGATGCACCTTAGTGCACCTAAGTTCATCACCGGAGGGGTAATAACCCCTAACTTCTCCCTTAGATAATCAAAAGAGTCCTTAGGCAGAGGTTTTGTAAAGATGTCTACAATCTAATCCTTAGAAGGCACACACTCTAATCTGACTTCATTCTTGTTCACTTGTTCTCTTAGGAAGTGAAACTTGATGGATATATGTTTAGTCTTTGAATGCAACACCAGATTCTTAGATATGTTTATTGCACTTGAATTATCATAGAAAATTGTGAGAGGCTCCTCATACTCCACTTTGATATCTCTTAACACCTGCTTCATCCACAATACTTGAATGCAACCACTTGCTGCTGCAATATATTCTGCCTCAGTTGTAGACAGAGATATTGCCTCTTGTTTCTTGCTCAGCCAAGAAACCAATCTCTTCCCCAAAAAGAATGCTCCACCACTGGTGCTCTTCTGGTCATCCACATCTCTTGCCCAATTTGCATCAGTATATGCATGAAGAGAAAAATCATGATCTCTAGGATACCACAGACCATACTCAATTGTCCCTTTTAGATATCTAAAAATCTTTTTGATTGCCATGACATGAGATTCTCTAGGATCAGCCTAGAATCTTGCAACAAGACCAACAACCTACATAATGTTTGGTCTAGTTTGGGTGAGATACAACAGTCCTCCAATCATTGATCTATTCTTTATCTGATCAACCCTAGGAGAGTCATCATTTTTTCTTAATTTACATCTGGTTGCCATGGGAGTGTTCATTGGCTTTGAATCTTCCATCCCAAATTTATTCAATAATTCTCTTGCATATTTGGTTTGAGAAATGAAGGTACCTTTCTTTGTTTGAGTGATTTGTAGACCCAAGAAGAAATTTATTTCACCAAGCATGGACATCTCAAACTCACTTTTCATTTGATTTGCAAAAGTTTTACACAAACTATCTTTTCCTCCAAAAATGATATCATCAACAAACACTTCAACACCTAAGATGTTTTCATGATCAATTTTGAAATATAAATTACTGTCAGCAGTACCTTTGTTGAAACTAATCTTCAAGAGATGTTTATCCAGTCTTTCATTCCAGGCTCTTGGGGCTTGCTTCAGTCCATATAGTGCCTTTTTCAACTTACAGACCATATCACCATTGTTAGACAATTGAAATCCATCTGGTTGCTCAATGTACACTTCTTCCAAATCACCATTCAGGAAGGAAGACTTGATATCCTTCTGATACACTTTGAAATCTTTGAAGGCAACAAATGCATGAAATAATCTGACTGCTTCAATTCTTGCCACTGGAGCAAAAGTTTCTTCAAAATCAACTCCTTCTATTTGAGAGTAGCCTTTGCAAACTAATCTGGCCTTATTTCTGATCACTTCACTAGCTTCATTCAATTTCTTCCGGAAGACCCATTTGGTTCCAATCACATTTTTGTTTCTAGGTCTGGGAACAAGATTCCAAGTGTGATTCTTCTCAATTTGCATCAGTTCTTCCTCCATTGCCTTACTCCAGTTTTCATCATTGCAGGCTTCATTTACTGTCTTAGGTTAATTCTTTGAAATCAGATAATACTCATCTAAATTTTGAGCAATTCTTCTTCTTGTTTGTACACCTTTGCTTTTGTCACCTATGCTCTGATCTTTAGAATGATTCAGTCTCACATACCTTGGAACTTTGGGAGTTTCTTGTATTTCTAATTCTTGATTAGGCTCATTGAAACTTATCTCTTCTTCTTGACTTACCAGATCACCTTGAATATGTTTTTTAGGAGGGACTTGGGCACCTTGAACCAGAGCATTATTCTGATCATCTTCATCATACTCATAAAACCTTGAGGGTTTTTCAATTCCTTCATCAACCTTCACATTAGTACTTTCTATAATATTTCTCAATCTCTTATTATAACACCAGTATGCTTTGCTTTGAGTAGAATATCCCAAAAATATTCCTTCATCACTTCTAGCATCAAATTTGCCTAGATCTTCATCTCTCTTGATGTAACATTTGCTACCAAACACTTTGATATACCTTACAGTGGGTGTAATACCAAACCAAAGTTCATAAGGAGTCTTACTGGTATTGCTTCTAATTTGAACTCAATTGAGAGTATAGACTGCAGTGCTGATAGCTTCCCTCCAATAGATCTGGGGAATATTTGCTTCCATCATGATGGTCCAGTTCTTTCTCTTAACCACTCTATTTTGCTATGGTGTCCTAGGAGCAGACAATTGTCTCTTTATTCCATGTTTCTCAAAAAAATCTATGAACTCATCGGATGTGAATTCACCACCTCTATTAGACCTTAGACATTTCAACTTCAATCTGGTCTCATTTTCCACCATAGCCTTGAATATTTTGAATTTCTCAAGAGCTTCTGATTTCTCTTTCAGAAAGGTTACCCACATCATCCGGGAATAGTTATCAATTAGCAACATGAAGTATCTATCACCTTGCACACCCCTGATTCTTGCTGGACCACATAAGTCAGTATGAACCAAGTCTAATAATCTGGTAGAAGATTGTTCCTTGCTTTTGAATGAGATTCTACTTTGTTTTCCCAACTGACATTCTTTGCACAAACTATTTGTAGGTCTTACCAATTTTGGAAGATCTCTTATAGCCTGAGTATTGCTTATCTTGATGATATTATCAAAGTTCACATGACACATTCTTCTATGCCATAACCAACTCTGATCAACTTGAACAAATAAACAACTTTTACCAGTACCAACTAAGTGAAAGATGTTACCTTTTGTTTGGGTACCAGATGCAATCTCTGTCCCAGAACTTTCAAAAATTATGCACTTTCCATTCTTGAATCTGAGATCATAACCTTTGTCCACCAACTGTCCAACACTGAGAAGATTGTGCTTCAATCCTTCAACATATAATACATTACCAGTTTTGTTCTTTCCATCAAAAGAAATAGTTCCTCTACCTCTGATTCTACTAGTAGAGTTATCACCAAACTTTACCACTCCTCCTTCATATCTTTCCAAATTTATGAACTTGTTTCTGTCACCTGTCATATGGTAAGAGCAACCACTGTCAATGACCCAATCATCCTTATCTTCAACTTGGGCAGCCAGGGCTTTTTCTTTAGCTTTATGATTGACAGATTCAGAGGGCATTGGATCTTCTTCCTTGATGGAAATGAACACCCAGTCACTTCCAGATTTGTCTCCATTCTCTAATTCATCATCTGTTACTCCTTCATCATCTCCTTCATGAGCATAGTAACAATTCTTCTGGAATCTTGGTCTATTAGTGTTTGGCCTAGAAAATCTTTTCAGACACCTTGATGCAAAATGACCAATCTTATTGCAGTTAAAACACTTAAAATGCAATTTCCCCTCATACTTACCAGATCCTCTTGGCAGTCTTTTTGTAATAAGAGCTTCAAGATGAGCAGTTTCAGCTTCTTCTTCCAAGTCTTTTCTTGCATTTTCATACCATGATGATTTCCTTGAAGAGTTTTCTCCCAGATCAAACCTTTGTTTTCCTTTTATAGAGGCACTGGCTTTGAATGTAGATTCAATTTTTGGGGGATCATCTCCAAACTCAGACATCTCAAAAGTAGCCAATTTACCAACCAATTGATCTCTTGTGATAGTTGTGTGAGCTCTAAATTCTTCAATTGCAGAAGCCTTGATTTTATAGGAATCAGGAAGGGATCAGAGAACTTTTCCAACAATCTCATCTTCACTCAAGATTCCACCTGCATTTCTAATTCCACAAACCAACTCATTTACTCTTGGCATAAAAGTGGTAATATTTTCATCATCTCTCATCTTCGGTCTTTCAAATTTCCCTTTTAGACTCTGTAACCTTGCGCATTTGACATACTGGTCTCCTTCATGCAAAAGTTCTAGTTTTTTTCAAAATCTCAAAACCAGTTCAAAGTTCAATAACATTTGAGAGCTTTGAGTCACATAATGCACTTAGAAGAGCCTCTATGGTCTGGAGATTGTTTTCAGCATCTGTGGTTTCATTTAGGGTTGTCGGACCACCCTGTGGATGTACATATGGTTTTGTAACCATGAATGAGTACGCCATTCCCATACACTGTAAGTGACATTTCATGCAACCTTTCCAAAGAGCAAAGTTGGTTCCATCAAACTTTGGACTATCCTTCTTGTAAGATGACATCCTGGATCTCCTCAAGCGGTTAAGCTCCTTTTAGAGGAACTTGGCTCTTATACCAATTGTTAGATTTAGGGCAGAGAACTGAGAGGGGGGGTGAATCAGTTGTCCAAAACTTTTCTACCTTTTCAACACTTGTATTCACTTAGCAATATAACAATAAATCAAACATGAAATTTAATGCATTTAATCAAGAGCAAAAACACATCAACACATGAGACACCAAGATTTTAACGTGGAAAACCTAGTTAAGGGAAAAACTACGGGGTGACTAACCCAAGAATGTATTCTCTATTAGAAGAATAGAAAGAACAAAATGGCACACGCCAATTAGGGCTCACTGCCCGAGCACACTGCTCACAAGAGGCTCACTGCCTACAAGAGACACACTATCTACAAGAGAATAAGTATCACATACTTGAACTGGTAAATAGCATCTTCACCATGCTTGAGTCAATTCCATTTAAGCCCAAACCTTCTGCTCTGGCTTTCACTCTTCTCCTCGCTACCACACACTCATCTCCACAAGTCACACTCTGAAATGACTTCGCAATCCCTTATTTATACATGACATCAACTTAGGAACAAACATCTAAGTTAGCAAACATCCACAAGAACATCTGCAAGATGTATAATTCATCTGGTCGGCCAGTCACAGAAAGAACACCATCATCCGGACGTTATTCTTCATTTTTGGGACCCCAATTCTAATGCGGACCACAAACAGGAACTAAGCATGATCCAAGGACCTTCACAAGCTTGCCTAAATCTCCAAGAACATCCGCACTTCCTCTACTTACTGAAATCCTTCTCTTCTTCATCTAGAACCTCAAGAACACAGTCTGCCATTACTGTCACAATGGAATGGATGCTTCCGGATCTTCAAACTAGGAATAGGTCAAGATTATACATCATAAGGACTTCCCCAACACTCCTTCAAATCCACAAGATGGGATAATGCATTTCCAGATCTCACTGGACCTTTCTGTAACACTCTGTCACCTCTGAACATCTACCGGAACCGGTTCTACTTGAGCGATCACAACTTCTTCATATCTTCATGTGGACCTCTAAAATCTCTACTAGAACATCTTAAGACTCATATCTACAAACCCTTTAATCCGCATCCTCTGATACTTAACCTGTCTTGAGATTTTACCTTGTTGTTATCACTATTCTCCACTGTTCCTGATTGAGACTAATTTTCTTAGTATCCTCTACATATAACTCATCCAATCCTTATCATTAATGTAACAGAAGTATGTTGACATCAATGACAATACCAGTTAGGCCCATACTTGCAATAGAACTCTCTATATTTTTTAATTGACTTAGATCTAGCCTTTTATAACAAATGAATCCCTTCAAAATCTTTGCCAACTACCCAAAATATCTCCCCAACTAAAAATCCCATGAATCCCAGATCTGATAACCATGACTCTTAGTGAACTGCACTTTTTGTTTTGCCTTCTTGGCTAGAAAATGCCTTTGCCTCCATAGCTGGTCATGTGTGTGAAAAACCTTCCCTCTCGTCTCCTCTTGTGGCTGCCATAAAAAATGGCTATGTCTCTTTTATATCTACTGTAATAGTGACAAGTGTCATTCCATGTTACTTTCCTTTATCGAGCTTAGTTTTCTTTAACAACAAATGACACATTGACACTTGGCAATCTCTACCTCTTTCTTTACCCTTCTGCGCACTATTCCTTGCCATGTGGCATCATGTCATGGCATCCCAGCTGGAGATGGCCACTACCTTTAGGCTTTAGACAATTGCACTAAACCATCCACCTTTCCCTCTTTGTATTCTCAGTGTCTCATTATTGGAAACTTGCCACATGTTGCAATTTCGGAGTTGAGCAGTAGAGAGAAAATACTTTTCCCTTTAGCTCCGCAGAATCAAACAGGAGCTTCCACATGGCCACCTTCCTTTATCTTTTAACTCTTTATAAAATGAAGCTATGTGTCACCTCGTCGTAGCCGCGTAGTGAATATTCTTTTCTAATAGGATTTCCATGTACGCTTGCACAACTGTGATTCTAGCCCTCCACTTTAGCCACATGTAGTGACTACATTGCTTTGGGATGAAACTATTTCTCTTTTCTTTGCAAATGCCCATCGCTTTAACACATGGATACCTCTACTTGTTTCATATTTAAAAGACTCTTATTTATCCCTTTTACTCACCCACAGCCACATGGCGTACAAGCACTTATCCTGGAGGTAAGTTTCCTTTTTGCCTCTCAAACTCCCATGAGAGCAACATGTGGTGACATCCGTGACTTTTCTTTGCTACTTCTCCTTGTGTATTTTCCCTAACATGTGGTTGCCTCCACAACATCATAAACCAGCTTGTCCAAACTGTTGATTGGTTTCTTAATCTACAGTTGCTATGTATTTTTCATTTGGAACCCTAACTCTTCCCTTGTATCATTTTGAATGACGGCCAAACTTTTGTATGCAGGTGTACTTGTTGAGAGGCTGGACTACTTGACCAAGTATTTTAAATCTGCATTGCTCAGAAACTTCATCACATGACTATTAGACTTAGGGTAGACAACTAAGAGGGGGAGTGAATCAGTTGTCCAAAACTTTCTTCCAAATCAAATACTTAACTCCATAGAAGCATAATAGTAAATCAATCATGAAAGCATAATGCAACAAGTTAAGAGCAGATACACATTATCACACATAACACCAAGATTTTTGACGTGGAAAACCTGGTTAAGGGAAAAACCACGGGGTGATTAACCCAAGATAATATTCTCTGTTAGAAGAATAGAAAGAACAAATGGCACATGCCAATTAGGGCTCACTGCTTGAGCACACTACTCACAAGAGGCTCACTACCTACAAGAGACACACTGTCTACAAAAGAATAAGTATCACATACTTGAACTGGTAATTAGCATCTTCACCATGCTTGAGTCAGTTCCATTTAAGCCCAAACCTTCTGCTTTGCCTTTCACTCTTCTCCTCGCTACCACACACTCATCTCCACAAGTCACACTCTAAAATGACTTCGTAATCCCTTATTTATACATGACATCAACTTAGGAACAAACATCTAAGTTGGAAAACATCCACAAGAACATCCGCAAGATGTATAATTCATCCAGTCGGCCAGTCACAAAAAGAACACCATCATCCAGAAGTTATTCTTCATTTCTGGGACCCCAATTCGAATGCGGACCATCAACATGAACTGAACATGATCCAGCGACCTCCAAAAACTTGCCTGAAACACCAAGAACATCCGCACTTCCTCTACTTACTAAAATCCTTCTCTCCTTCATCAGGAACCTCAAGAACATAGTCTGCCCTTACTGTAACAAAGGAATAGATACTTGTAGACCTTCAAACCATGAACCAATCTAGTTAACACACCACATAGACTTCCCCAACACTTCCTCAATTCTGCAGAACCAGAGAATGCATTTATGGATCTCATCGGACCTATCTGTATCACTCTGTCTCCTCTGAACATCTACTAGAACTGGTTCTACTTGAGTGATCACAATGTCTTCATATCTTCATGTGGATCTTTGAAATCTCTACTGGAACATCTTAAGACTCATATCTACAAACCCTTTAATCCGCATCCTCTGATCCTTAACTTGTCTTGAGCTTTTACCTTGCTATCATCACTGTTCTTCACTACTCCTGATTGAGACTAAATTTTTCAATATCCTCAACATATAACTCATCCAATCTTTATCATTAATGCAACAGAAGTATGTTGACATCAATGACAATACCAGTTAGGCCCATACTTGCAAAAATCTCCCCCTTTGTCATTGATGGCAACATATGATGTGAAAAATTGATTTGACCATCAAGATAAGATCTGTCACAAATCCCCCTATCAGCAACCACCATTCACATTTCTTCTTTCCTATTACTGCTCCCCCTTTGATCAGCAACTACTTGTTTTTCACATGTCTTCTCTCTCCCTTTGACATCAATGGCAAAGGGCTCATAGTTGCAACTTTACCACTTTAGAATTATATCTGCTGCTCCCCCTGAGTAGCAGCTCCCCATCATCAGTCTGAACCACAAGATGTGACTGTGATATGCACCAGACTGATGCACCTTAGTGCATCTTAGTTCATCACTGAAGGGGCAATAACCCCTAACTTCTCCCTTAGATACTCAAAAGAGTCCTTAGGCAGAGGTTTTGTGAAGATGTCTACAATCTAATCCTTGGAAGGCACAAACTCCAATCTGACTTCATTCTTGTTCACTTGTTCTCTCAGAAAGTGAAACTTGATGGATATATGTTTAGTCTTTGAATGCAACACCGGATTCTTAGATATGTTTATTGCACTTGAATTATCACAGAAAATTGTGATAGGCTCCTCATATTCCACTTTGATATCTCTTAACATCTACTTCATCCACAATACTTGAGTGCAACCACTTGCTGCTGCAATATATTCTGCTTTATTTGTGGACAGAGATATTGCCTCTTGTTTATTGCTCATCCAAGAAGCCAATCTCTTCCCCAAAAAGAATGCTCCACCACTGGTGCTCTTTTGGTCATCCACATCTCCTACCCAATCTGCATCAGTATATACATGAAGAGAAAAATCATGATCTCTAGGATACCACAGACCTTACTCAACTGTCCCTTTTAGATATCTAAAAATCCTTTTGATTGCTATGACATGAGATTCTATAGGATCAGCCTAGAATCTTGCAACAAGACCAACAACCTACATAATGTCTGGTCTAGTTTGGTGAGATATAATAGTCCTCCAATCATTGATCTGTACTTTGTCTGATCAACCTTAGGAGAGTCATCATTTTTACTTATACATCTGGTTGCCATGGGAGTGTTCATTGGCTTTGAGTCTTCCATCCCAAATTTCTTCAATAATTCTCTTGCATATTTGGTCTAAGAAATGAAGGTACCTTTCTTTGTTTGAGTGATTTGTAGACCCAAGAAGAAATTCATTTCCCCAAGCATGGACATCTCAAACTCCCTTTTCATTTGATTTGCAAAAGTTTTACACAAACTATCTTTTCCTCCAAAAATGATATCATCAACAAACACTTCAACACCTAAGATGTTTTCATGATCAATTTTGAAATATAAATTACTATCAGCAGTACCTTTGTTGAAACCAATCTTCAAGAGACATTTATCCAGTCTTTCATACTAGGCTCTTGGGGCTTTCTTCAGTCCATACAGTGCTTTTTTCAACTTACAGACCATATCACCATTGTCAGACAATTGAAATCCATCCGGTTGCTCAATGTACACTTCTTCTTCCAAATCACCATTTAGGAAGGCAGACTTGACATCCATCTGATACACTTTGAAATCTTTGATGGCAGCAAAGGCAAGAAATAATCTGACTGCTTCAATTCTTGCCACTGGAGCAAAAGTTTCTTCAAAATCAACTCCTTCTATTTGAGAGTAGCCTTTGCAAACTAATCTGGCCTTATTTCTGATCACTTCACCGGCTTTATTCAATTTGTTTCGAAAGATCCATTTGGTTCCAATCATATTTTTGTTTCTAGGTCTAGGAACAAGATCCCAAGTGTGATTCTTCTCAATTTGCATCAGTTCTTCCTCCATTGCCTTAGTCTAGTTTTCATCATTGCAAGCTTCATTTACTGTCTTAGGTTTAATCTTTGAAATCAAACAATACTCATCTGAATCTTGAGCAATTCTTCTTCTTATTTGTACACCTTTTCTTTTGTCACCTATGATCTAATCTTCAGAATGGTTCAATCTCACATACCTTGGAACTTTGGGAGTTTCTTGTATTTCTAATTCTTGATTATTCTCATTGAAACTTATCTCTTCTCCCTGACTTACCAAATCACCTTGAATATGTTTTTCAGGAGGGACTTAGGCACCTTAAACCAGAGCATTATTCTGATCATCTTCATCATACTCATAAAACCTTGAGGGTTTTTCAATTCCTTTATCAACCTTCACATTAGTACTTTCTATAATCTTTCTCCATCTCTTATTATAACACCGGTATGCTTTACTGTGAGTAG
This sequence comes from Cunninghamia lanceolata, assembly GCA_027924645.1. Taxonomy (NCBI): domain Eukaryota; kingdom Viridiplantae; phylum Streptophyta; class Pinopsida; order Cupressales; family Cupressaceae; genus Cunninghamia; species Cunninghamia lanceolata. The sequence goes on from BSBN01000714.1 coordinate 5,683,013, forward strand.
AATAACCCAAAAATATTCCTTCATCACTTCTAGCATCAAACTTGCCTAGATCTTCATCTCTCTTGATGTAACATTTGCTACCAAACACTCTGAAATACCTTACAGTGGGTGTAATACCAAACCAAAGTTCATAAGGAGTCTTACCAGTATTGCTTCTAATTTGAACTCGATTGAGAGTATAGACTACAATACTGATAGCTTCCCTCCAATAGATCTGGAGAACATTTGCTTCCATCATCATGGTCCTAGATGCTTCCTGGATGGTCCGGTTCTTTCTCTCAACCACTCCAATTTGCTGTGGTGTCCTAGGAGCAGACAATTGTCTCTTTATTCCATGTTTCTCACAAAAATCTATGAACTCACCAGATGTGAATTTACCACCTCTATCAGACCTTAGACATTTCAATTTCAATCCGGTCTCATTTTCCACCATAGCTTTGAATATTTTGAATTTATCAAGAGCTTATGATTTCTCTTTTAGAAAGGTTACCCACATCATCCGGGAATAGTCATCAATTAGCAACATGAAGTATCTATCACCTTGCACACTCCCGATTCTTGCCGGACCACATAAGTTAGTATGAACCAAGTCTAATAATCTGGTAGAAGATTGGTCCTTTCTTTTGAAAGAGATTCTTCTTTGTTTTCCCAACTGACATTCTTTGCACAAACTATTTGTAGGTTTTACCAATTTTGGAAGATCTCTTATAACCTGAGTATTGCTTATCTTGATGATATTATCAAAGTTCACATGACACATTCTTCTATGCCATAACCAACTCTGATCAACTTGAACAAATAAGCAACTTTACCAGTACCAACCAAGTGAAAGATGTTACCTTTTGTTTGGGTACCGGATGTAATCTCTGTTCCAGAACTTTCAAAAATTTTGCACTTTCCATTCTTGAATCTGAGATCATGGCCTTTGTCCACCAACTGTCCAACACTGAGGAGATTGTGCTTTAACCCTTCAACATATAATACATTACCGGTTTTGTTCTTTCCATCAAAAGAAATAGTTCCTCTACCTCTGATTCTACTAGCAGAGTTATCACCAAACTTTACCACTCCTCCTTAATATCTCTCCAAATCTATGAACTAGTTTTTGTCACCTATCATATGGTGAGAGTAACCACTGTCAATGACCCAATCATCCTTCTCTTCAACTTGGGCAGCCAGGGCTTTTTTTTCAACTTTATGATTGATAGATTTAGAGGGCATTGGATCTTCTTCCTTGATGGCAATGAACACCCAGTCACTTCTAGATTTGTCTCCTTTTTCTGATTCGTCATCTGTTTCTCCTTCATCATCTCCTTCATGAGCATAGTAACAATTCTTCTGGAATCTTAGTCTATTAGTGTTTGGCCTAGAAAATCTTTCCAGACACTTTGATGTAAAATGACCAATCTTATTGCAGTTAAAACACTTAAAAGACAATTTTCCCTCATACTTACCGGATCCTCTTGGCAGTCTTTTTGCAATAAGAGCTTCAAGATGAGGAGTTTCAGCTTCTTCTTCTTCCAAGTCTTTTCTTGCATTTTCATACCATGATGATTTCCTTGAAGGATTTTCTCCCGGATCAAACCTTTGTTTTCATTTTACAGAGGCACTGGCTTTAAATGCAGATTCAGTCTTTGGGGGATCATCTCCAAACTCGGCCATTTCAAAAGCAGCCAACTTACCAACCAATTGATCTCTTGTGACTATTGTGTGGGCTCTGAATTCTTCAATTGCAAATGCCTTGTTTTTATAAGAAGCAGGAAAGAATCTGAGAACTTTGCCAACGATCTCTTCTTCACTCAGGGTTCCACCTGCATTTCTAATTCCACAAACCAGCTCATTCAGTCTTGGCATAAAAGAGGTAATATTTTCATCATCTCTCATCTTTAGTTTTTCAAATTTCCCTTTTAGAATTTGTAGCCTTGCACATTTAACATACTGGTCTCCTTCATGCAAAAGTTCCAGTTTATTCCAAATATCAAAGGCAGTTCGTAGATCAATAACATTTGAGAGCTCCAAGTCAGATAATGCGCTTAGAAGAGCCTCTTTGGTCTACAGATTGTTTTTAGCATCTGTGATTTCATTTAGGGTTGTCGGACCCCCCTGTGGAGGTAAATATTATTTTGTAACCATAGACCAGTATGCCATTCCCATACACTGTAAGTGACATTTCATGTGACCTTTCCAAAGAGCAAAGTTGGTTCCATCAAACTTCAGACTATCCTTCTTGTAAGATGACATCTTGGATCTCCTCAAGCGGTTAAGCTCCTTTTAGAGGAACTTGGCTCTGATACCAATTGTTAGACTCAGGGTAGACAACTAAGAGGGGGGGTGAATTAGTTGTCTAAAACTTTCTTCCAAATCAAATACTTAACTCCACACAAGCATAATAGTAAATCAATCATGAAAGCATAATGCAACAAGTTAAGAGCAGATTCACATTATCACACATAACACCAAGATTTTTGATGTGGAAAACCCAGTTAAGGGAAAAACCACGGGGTGATTAGCCCAAGATAATATTCTCTATTAGAAGAATAGAAAGAACAAATGGCACATGCCAATTAGGGCTCACTACCTAAGCACACTGCTCACAAGAGGTTCACTGCCTACAAGAGACACACTGTCTACAAAAGAATAAGTATCACATACTTGAACTGGTAATTAGCATCTTCACCATGCTTGAGTTAGTTCTATTTAAGCCCAAACCTTCTGCTCTACCTTTCGCTCTTCTCCTCGCTACCACACACTCATCTCCACAAGTCACACTCTGAAATGACTTCACAATCCCTTATTTATACATGATATCAACTTAGGAACAAACATCTAAGTCAGCAAACATCCACAAGAACATCCGCAAGATGTATAATTCATCCAGTTGGCCAGTCACAGAAAGAACACCATCATCCAGAAGTTATTCTTCATTTTCGGGACCCCAATTCTAATGCGGACCATTAACACAAACTGAACATGATCCAAGGACCTCCACACACTTGCCTGAAACACCAAGAACATCCGCACTTCCTCTACTTACTAACTTGTGGACCTTCAAACCACGAACCAATCTAGTTAACACACCACACAGACTTCCCCAACACTTCCTCAAATCTGTAGAACTGGAGAATGCATTTCTGGATCTCACCGGACCTATCTGTATCACTCTGTCTCCTCTGAACATCTACCGGAACCGGTTCTACTTGAGCGATCACAACTTCTTCATATCTTCATGTGGATCTCTAAAATCTCTACTGGAACATCTTAAGACTCATATCTACAAACCCTTTAATCCTCATCCTCTGATCCTTAACTTGTCTTGAGCTTGTACCTTGTTATCATCACTGTTCCTGATTGAGACTAATTTTCTCAATATCCTCAACATATAACTCATCCAATCCTTATCATTAATGCAAAAGAAGTATGTTGACATCAATGACAATACCAGTTAGGCCCATACTTGCAACAATGACTATAATTAGAAGTTTCAAAATGGTGTGCAAAAATTGCACAACAGTTCTTGGCGACTGGCTAAGAAAGTAAGCCTGCTTAATTCAAACTCTAGAATCTCTAGTTTCCAAAGCCATGCCTTAGCCATTGGGCATAGAGTCATTTATTTAACTAAAACCAACACCCTAAAAATAGATCCCTACCTAGAACCTATGCAATCAAATTGATAAAAACTACCCAGAACAATGCATTGAAGCTGAAATTGAAGCACTGTTGAACTAAATACATTCCAAAACTGAAACCACAACTGATATCATAGAAACTAAGCATTGAAAACTTTTGAAACTAATACCAAGATGAATCACAGAATTGACTTAGAGCTAAACCACATGTTCTTTGTTGCAACAATCGAGATTTATTGAAAACAAAATAACTGAAATTGAAAACTAATGCTACTGTTGTAGCTTATCCTGAACACAAACTAATTTACTGACATGTGAGATGCATAGGAATATACCCTTTCACAAGAGTGGAAAAATAACTGCTAGATCTAATTATTGTGTCCCACTGAATCCACATCAAACTAAGAATTGACCAAATGAAATGCATAAAGAAAAATATTAGGAACTTGTACCTTTTGGCCTTTCTATACTCTGGAGGTTCCTCTTTGGCATGAAAACACCAATCAGGCTAATCTATATGTTGTTAATACTTGAGCGGAGGGTGGGTAGAGAAAATCAAATGTTGGAGCTCATTCCTCTGATTGCATTTGAAGGCTTGTATTAGCATAACTTCTTCAGTAACTTCTTTTGCTGACTCTTCGACAGAATGATGACTCATGATAGCATCAAAATCAAATTGACAAGTGACAAAACTACCCATCACAACCTTGAATCTGATTGGAATTCCCTCATGCAAGAAGAAGGGTGTATAATGTGACTCAATATGTGACCCAGTATGTGACTCCACTTTTGCAGATGTCTCTTTGGATCTCATCATTTTGTAACTATGAATCTTCATCAAGAAGAAGACAATAACCATTTTCAAGAATAGGAAACAGATCATCACTTGCATCTACCTTTGTTTCAAAGTTTTCTCCATGATCACCTTCAACAAGCTTTGCAAATGAACCATGCATTTGTTCAATAGCGGGATCTTCTGCATACAGTAGCTGATACCCTTGGAAAATTGAGAATAAATCCTCATCCTGCTACCCCTGATGCATCTCTATGCTATCTATTTCAAGATGTGAAAACTCATTGCAGAAATAAAGACACCCTATATTTATAGATTCAAACATTTCCTTTACAACTTCCTCAAGATGAGGTATAGACTATTCATCACTGTTTACCTAGTACTTTTTAGCTTCTATAAGTGTCACCTCATAAGCATCTTCTGAATCTTCTTCATGATTCGACAAAATCTCTGAGTTATACATTGCCATAGGTGCATGATACTCAAGATCATAGGGACACATTGTATGAACAAGAGTCACCTTCTTGCTTGCATTTTGATCATTGAGACTTGAATATTCTTTAATGTCAAAATGACAAAACACCTGATTTGAACTTTCTATGGACGGGTTTGTAGATACAGAGGCTTGGAAAGAATAATTTTCAAGATAGTGGGGTAGCTTTTTGGTATGAGGGTGGATTTTTTTGTAAATTGACCACATTGGTATTGTTGTTCATAGCATCAAATATGAATCAACATGGTACATGTTTTGATATTTTAACTCATTCAACTCATGGGTGAAGGATTTTATGATTTCTTTTACCTCCATCATCTCCTTATGATTTGATGAATCAGTAGAGAGGGTGGGTGGATTTCTACAATTATGCATTTAGCTACAAGAAAGAGCCTGAGATGAGATATCTACATGAGGCATCAACTATTTTAAGGGTACAGGAGGTTGTTTAACAGCATCTATGAGGTTGTTTTCAGCCCTAATGGAAAGATCATATGATGGGGAAAGGTTTCACCTCCTAAGGCTTGAATCATGACATAAATCTCAGGGTCCAAAGCCTTTAAATAATAAATAAATGCAAAGACTAGAGGAGGCCCATGTCAACTGAGAATTTCTTCCATACCTTATCGAATCCTGAATTGAAATCATGTATGGGCTCCATAGGATACCTTTTGATGGATATGAGGTTCTGGGTGAGAGTGCTAACATCTATCCTCTCCTTGAATTGATTGTAGATGAGCGCACCAAGCTGATCCCATCTAGGGATTGAACCAAGCTGCAAACTTCTGTACCATTCTTTTGCTTTGCCTTTGAGGGAAGATGCTAGCAATAGAAGAGAATGATTCTTAGATGTGATACTATGAATGGAGCATAAATTTGCCACATCTTGAATGTGATCTGCAAGAGAAATAGAATGATCTCCTAGAAAATGAGGTAATTCCTTCCAAGATGTGTCAGGAACTTGACTCTGCTGTTGAAGAACAAGAAGACTTGAATCCCAAGTCACAAAAGGAAGATTTCTTGCTGGAATGTTTAGATGCACATATATACTTGGGGCTACCATGATTTTCCAAAGCAAAGATCTGAGAAAGATTCACCAATAAAGTTGCCAGATGGAAGATTCATGCTCCTATGAGCAGATATTTTTGTGATTTTCCACGAAAACCATAAAATACAGGGCAAAGATTCAGTGAAAACAAAGACCCAAGTCTTTGATTCTAGTCCCACCCGGTGTGCCAAAAACTATTGATGTATAAAATTGTGCAGGTTTTAGCACCAACACGAGAAACTTCAAAGATGTAGGATTGACCCCTGAAGCAACTTCTAGATTTTTTAAGAAGCTGGTTCTTCCTTTTTCAATGGGGTTTTGGAAAAGGGATAGAAGAAACAGGATTATAGATACAAGATGAAGACTTCCAATCCTATGGCAATGCACCAGATTTCAAACCAACCTTGAATCAACATAGTGATTAAACTCTATAAGATGGACTAGAAAACCAAAGAGCAGAGTGCATGATTGATTACCCAGTCTAATAAATAGATTTATCAGAGGCTTGAGAAACATAAACTAAAAGAAAGAAATAGAGATAGATGCATAGCTACACAAAACACCATCTCTCTTTATTTGAATCAAAAACAAATTATAGAGGCAAAATATCTACAAAAAGTAAAATATTACAACCCTCATGGAAGAGGCACTACTGAGGCAAAAAGAAATATCTCTGTTGCTACTAAAAATCTCTAATCTATGTAGAACTCTCTATATTTTTGAACTAACTTGGATCCAACATTTTATAACAAATGAATCCCTTGAAAATCTTTGCCAACTGCCCAAAATATCTTCCCATCTAAAAATCTCATGAATCCCAAATTTGATAACCGTGACTCTCAATGAATTGCTCTTTCTATTTTGCCTTCTTGGCTAGAAAATGCCTTTGCCTCCATAGCTGGTCTTGTGTGTGAAAAACCTTCCCACTCATCTCCTCTTGTGGCTACCGTAAAAAAATAACTACATCTCTTTTATATCTACCGTAATCATGACAAGTGTCATTCTCTACTGCTTTCCTTTATAAGGCTTAGTTTCCTTTAGCAACAAATGATGCATTGACACTTTGCGATCTCTGCCTTTTTCTTTTCCCTTCTATGCACCAGTCCTCGCCACATGGTGTCATCTCATGGCATCATAGCCAAAGATGGCCCACCTCCTTTAGGATCTGCACGACTACGCTAAACCATCAACCTATCCCTCTTTGTATGCTTAGTGTCTCATTATTGGAAACTTGCCACGTGTTGCAATTCTGAAGCTAAGAAGTAGAGAGAAAATCATTTTACCTTTACCTCCACGAAATCAAATGGGAGCTTCCACATGGCCACCTTCCATTATCTTTTATCTCTTTATAAAATGAAGCTACGTGTCATCTCATTGTAGCTGCACAGTGAATATTCTTTTCTGATAGGATTCCCATGCGCGCTTATGCAACTGTGATTTTGGCCCTCCACTTCAGCCACGTGTAGTGATGACGCTACATTGGGATGAAACTACTTCTCTTTTCTTTGCAAATGCCCACTGATTTCACACATGGATACCTTTGCTTGTCTCATATTTAAAAGACTCTTATTTATCCCTTTTACTCGCCCATAGCCACATGGCGTACATGCACTCATCCTGGAGGTAAGTTTCCTTTCTGCCTCTCAAACTCCTGTGAGAGCAACATGTGGTGAATTCTGTGACTTTTCTTTGCTACTTCTCCTTGCATCTTTTCCTTGACATGTGATTGCCTCCACAACATCATAAACCAAATCGTCTGAACCATTGATTAGTTTCTTAATCTATGGTTGCTATATATTTTTCATTTGGAACCGTAAATCTACCCTCGTATCATTTTTAATGACAGCCAAACTTCTATATGCAGGTGACCTTGTTGAGAGGCTATGCTACTTGACTGAGTATTCTAAATCTGCATTCCACAGAAACTTCATCACATGACTGTAATTAGAAGCTTCAAAATGGCGTGCAAAAATTGCACAACAATTTCAAACATGCTATTAGATATATTTATTTTTGAGCTCTAACCTTTCTTAAACCCAATACTACCCTTATTATTTAAAGGTATTTGACTATTGATTATCTCATCAAGGATGTTGGTGCTTTTCTTGAGCTTTAGACCTTTGTCTATCTGATCCTTTTCTTTCTCCAATTATTTTCTTACAGAAATAATTTCTTCAATTTTGGAGCATTCAATTGATTTGTCATTGAGCTTAGCATTTAGACTATCTGAAACCTTCTTACCTTCTTTAAATTAAACTTTCAATTTGGCAATTGCTTCTTTTGATTCTTTGAGCTTAATCTTATATTCTTCATTTTCTTTCCTTGCCGCATATAGATCTTAAAGTGTAGAAATGAGTTCTCCTTCAAAATCAAATTCACAATATTCTACATTAAAGTTTGTCATATCCTTATCATTTTCCAAAGGATTATTATCATTAAATAGTACTTCAGTGCCCATGTGCTCCAATCTAAGATCTACCTCAGCTGCTAGACTATATCAAGGAAACTTGCTCTGATACCAATTGTTGAACACACAGAATGACTGAGAGAGGGGTGAATCAATAATTAACCAAATTCATTTCTTCCAAAAACACTTAACCAAATAAAAGCATGTAAACCATGAGAAACATAAGAACACATAAACACACAACCATAGCACCAAATTTATGTGGAAAACCATAGAAGGGAAAAAACCATGGTGGGCAAGTTGTTTGGATCTACTGTCTAAATTTAGCCTCATAGATAAAAATTGTTGATAACTGAGAGGGGCGGGGGGGGGGGGGGTGAATCAGTTATCCTAATTATTTCTTCTTTCTGAACTTTCTTATTAATCAATGCAGCATTAAATCAAATAAACAAACATTACCATGAAATGAAAAACACATGACACAGTATTTTTGACGTGGAAACCCTGTTAAGGGAGAAAACCACGGGGTGATTAACCTAAAGATTATTCTCTGTTAGAAGAATAAGGAATTACAAAATGGCACTTGCCAATTAGGGCTCACTGCCCGAGCACACTACTCACAAAGAGGCACACTGCCTACAAGGAGACACTCTATCTACAAAAGAATGTCATACAATACTTGAACTGATAGGAAGCATCCACATATGCTGGAGTTCAGTTCCGGTTCAGCTCAGTAAACTGATTTGCTGCACTTCATCTTTCCTCTTTCTCTTTATTCTGCTTTCCTTTCACATACCGGATCTTTCTTACTGCTTATGCTCTACTCTGCTCTTATTCGCATATCCTACACCTTCACACACTCTCTCACAACTGAATCCATCCTATATATATATCCGTACTAGTGATTTCATTATCTTTCTAGTCGGCACCCGGAACAGTCTATCTTCTCACAAACTCTATTCTGTCGGCTGAATCCTTGCACATCAAGTAATGTGGATCAAGCATATACTTGTAGAAATCATTAATCATGTCAGCCAAACATAATTCATGTCTTCATAACCTTTACCACTGTCAGAAACACATCTGGAAAGCAATCTGATGTTCTGTCAGTCAGTTCTTCCTCTGTTCACACTATCACTCAGGAATCTGGTACTCAACTGTTCATATCTTTTTCCTTACCCATCACCGGAGGCTAAATCCTTGGAATCTATTACTCAAGGTAGTCCTCTTGACTTTCCCAAATCCACACTTAACCAAGATACTTCCTTTGAGAGATCTGGACCTGTCTGTCGGACCTTGCCATATGCTCTGTTCTTGTTTACTGGACCTCAACAATCTTCATTCCGACTTCTGATAGAGACACACCATGTCCTGCGGATGTGTGGGATGAACTTTGTTGCCATCAATGACAACAATCATGAATCCATATAGTGTCTCTTGCCAACAATCTCCCCCTTTGGCATTGATGGCAACACTTAGTGAAAAATGACTAAGTGTTTACACTATGCTCCCCCTTGGCTGATGCTCTATCTTTATATACATTTTCTGGAGCTCCCCCTTAGTTGGATTCCTCATTTTTCACTGCTCCTCACTCCCCCTTTGACATCAATGGCAAAGGGTAGGGTCCGCACACCAAAATTTTCAAAATTTTTACTATACTTAGCTGCATAAACATATGGCATACTTACATATACTTAAGTATGTCTGCAAAAGTTGTCTTCAACTGTACAACTTCTGTCGCCCAACTCTGTTTCATCCTGTCCAAAATTGAGATATGCCCACTCAACAGGAATGCAAACACATCTGCCCTTTTTAGATCTATTGGATCATTGGTCTGGGCTGTGATTTGAGCTTCTGTTATAGCCTCATGCATGGCCTCTATCTTAGGGACAATTAACCCCCTGAGCTCACTCAATCTGCTTATTCTATTTTTCTTTTCCTTCTCCAATTTCTTGATTTCACTCAAGACTGCTATAGTCTAACATTCTTGATTTGTTATAGAGGAAGAAAGAGGATCAAAACTTTGAGACAAGCTTAGTAGTGTGTCCTCTTGCTCTTTTATTTTCTTCTCAATATCCACTGTTACCTTGGACCAGGAGATACAAAATTTGTATATTTCACCGCCATCCTTAAGAGCATTTTCTAAGATCTTTATTCCAATGTTCATGTTTCTCCTATCATTAATGATCAAACCCTATACCTCGGAGAACCTTTTATCCAGAAACTCCTTCCGGACCTTTTCTTCAGCTGATTTTTCTAGAGAATCAAAATGTGTACTAACACTGCTGACTAAGGTTTTGAGATTACCGGAAGAGGAGGCTGTGGGATCTTTCTGGATCGATGGCATAATCTTTTCAAGCACTCTGGAAGCAGCTTCTATCAACTCACAGTCTTCCATATGAGACTTTAGGAGTTTTTATTTGCCTTAGCATTTGCAAATGAAGCTATCTTCATTATCTGTACCAGAGAGAGGGAATCAAAATTGAATGGACCTTGTAGAAGCTCCGGTTCATCAATCTCTATTGTTTCTTTGCTTAGAAATTTTTGGATAGTTTGTGTAGTGTCTCTTGCCGGAGACAGATGTTTCTTCTCTTCTGTAGGCTTGGAGCTATCTTTTGGAATTTTCTCTCCCTCTACATTCCCACCACTAGCAGTTGTGGTTTTCTCTGGTGAAGTCTTCTGTCCTTCTGCAATCTTTGCACTGTCACCTTCTTTTTCCTTCACCCCTGCTTCTTTCTCTTGTAATTTCTCTTCTTCTTTGGATCTGGAGACTGTAGGGGAAACCGGAGGAGAAATGTTGGTTTGTTCAGGGCCCATCTCTTCTGTTGCTTTCTCAGAAGTTTCTTCTCCAACACTTGTGGATGAAGGATTAGTACCCAAGTCCTCTACAACAGGAAGATTAAATCTTTTGAAGGCCTTCCGGAGGATCTCTTCTATGTCCATGGCCACCTTGTCAGTCTCACCAAGCATGAGTTGATTCATCCTTGCTTTGCTCCTAAATTCATCCTTGCAATCTTTGAATATCATATTCATTGTTTTGGGATCGATTGCAGGATATAGCTGAATAGCTATCTGTTCTCAGATCTCAATGTCTTTTGCCAGGGCATTGTTCTTTCTTATTTCTAACTCCTTTTCTAGGCTTTTAGGAATTAGAGATATAATCTCAATGAAAGCCTTATTGTATATGTTCAGATACCTGATTGTGGCTTCCTGCAGGATCTTTTGGTCAGCCTCATTGTAGTCATCATAGAATTCAGCCATTGGTTGAAGGTTTCCATCCATAGTGACTGATTTGATTACACTCTCTAGAGACAGGGTGGGCTTTTCAACAAATTCCTCTGCCATTTCTTCCTTGTCTTGGCCTGTGGAGGGTTTACTGGATCCTTTCTTCTTCTGCTTCTTTATTTCCTTTACCCCCTCATCTGATTCGGTTTCCTCTTCATCTTTCTAACTTGTATAAGCCCTTGTGGCTTTTATTTTAGATCTTTTCTCTCCTTTACTAGATGTCTGACCTTCCGGTTTTGATGTTTTTGAGCTTTTGGTTGTGATAGGTGTAGATCCTTTTGATGATCTGGTTCGGGTTGAGGTTTCCACCGGAGTACTTTTCTTGCTTTTCTTTTCTACCTCTTTCTTCTCTTCCTCAGCCTTTCGCCTCTTTTCCCGGTTGGCATCAAGTGCCTCCTTTGGGATGCCTAGGCCTTGAGCAATATGTTCTACTTCTTTTCTCACCTTCCTTTTTATCTCAGGTTCTCTAAGTTCCACATGGATCTTCACATTCAGCTCCTCAAAGGTTCCAAACCTTTCTGCCTTTGGATCTTTGGGCTGACTAAGCATGTGTTGAACATGTAGTTCCACAATCTGTTCATCAACCTCATACCCCATGGGCATGATCTAGACTATCCTTGGTTCTACTACCTCCATTAGGCACTAATCAGTATCAACCATAAAGTAGACTGAGTCTTTGTATTTTTCAACAAGAGACTGGGGAATTCTTTCTCTTGCTTGCATCATGCTCTGGAAGTTTTTGAAGTATCCCCACAGGGCTGTATTTCTTGCTTTGGCATCCCCAAGTCCATGTAAATAATCTCTGATCTGGAATGCTACAGGTTTGTCATTCTACCATACCTATCCACTTGATCTAGGCAGCTCATTCATGAAGTAGAAAAATAGACATAATATAAGTGTACCATACTTGAAAGAATTCTTTTTGTCCTTTTTGATCTTTTGTATATTTTCCATTAATTGGCTTAAAAGAAGTTCACAGAGATCATAATCTGCATTCTTCCTCAGCATCTCATAGGCAGTATATACTGCAGTTTCCGATACAGAATTCTCCCTACTGGAGTGATAAATCTTGTATCCTATTATCATAGATGCAAACTTGATATCTGGGTCAGAAATATCTTCAATGGTCATTGCCCTCTTATCAAATTTTGATCCGGTGGCCTCAGTTACAATGTTATTTTTGACGAATTTGAGGATAGGTATCCCTCCGGAAGAGTATAGACCAGTTACTACCCTAATTGCCTCTTTTGTGATCTTGCAGGGTCTATCCAGCCATAGGAAGTTGTCATGCATCCTACTCAATACGTACCAGACCCATTCATCTTCTTCAAAGCAGGGGAAATGAATGAATTGATCAAATTGTTTCTTCTGGATACCCTTATACTCTGGTTTAAGCTCAAAAGCATTGTCTATCAGTTGTTTGTGATAGAAATCTCTCAATTTGAATTCCCCAAATTCCTCAATACTTGCATGTATGTAAACCCTAATGTCTTCTGTGTGTAAAATGCCATGTGGAACACTGGAGAATGCTCCTAAGGGATCTACCTCCAATGACTTGTATGGGTGTTTCTTAAATTTAGGTCGGGGCCTATCTGAGATCTTTACTATATTCGGAGTAGCCATTTTTCAAAAGATTTGCAGTGAGATATTGAAAACGGAAAATACCTTATGCGCCTTTGGCTACACGGAGTGGTTGGATTGATTTCTGTATGTAATGACTTCTGTAAGTGATCTTCGGTGAACTAGATGAATTTTGTTGCAGAGCTCCACTTTTCGCTTCTTCTTGAGTGCAGAATGAACAAGTGATTTATGAGAAATCCTTTATATTGCTTCGCAAACCCTAATATCTGTTTGCAATAAATGCTTGACCTACATTATTCTGGTTAGAATTATTCGAATGACTTGAAGAACCGGATCAGTCCTGATCTATGAACATCATCCGGATCTTCCAACTATGAACAGATCAAGATGACACATCACAAGGACATCCCAAATACTCTGTCCAATCCGCAGAGTCTGATAATGCACCTCCAGATCTCACCGGACCTTTTTGTAACACTCTGTCACTTCGGAGCATCTCCCAGAACTGGTTCTACTTGATCGCTCACAACTTCTTCACATATCCATGCGAACCTCTGAAATCTTAGCTGGATCATCTCAAGATTCGTATCTACAAAACCCGTTACTCCGCATCCTCTTCTTGTGCCAAATTTGGCACCACTTGATTGGCTGGGGGAACAGGGTTTTCTTTGTGTCTCCCCCTAAGCCAGAGCTCATTTTTTAATTTCTGGAAGGAATATCAGCACCAGAGATTGGTGCGGATCCAACCTCTACATTCTCTAAACTTTTCTTCACCTAAATCTTGTTCATCTCATTTCTAACTTCATCCGCATTCATCTTTTGTTTACCCTTGTCTTGATTCTGATTATATACCGGACCTCTTTTGTCCTGATTCTTGCTTCTGCAAACTTTTGCATTATGCCCGAACCTATTACAGATTTGGCAAACAACATTTCTTTGCATATTTGACTGATAACCTATTGATCTGCATTGATTAGCCATATGACCTACTCTATTGCATGCAAAGCATCTACCATTGAATGATTTGTTCATTTGCATATTTCTGCATTCATGAGACTTGTGTCCATACCTTTTGTAGTTAAAGCACTGTCCGGAGAAGGATGAATTAGTCTGATTCATTCCCTTTCTACACTGATTAGCTTTGTGACCAAAGTGATTGCAGCTGTGGCAGTATCCATTGAAGGATGGATATCTTTGAGCATTGGGCTATCTTACCAGAGGTCTTCTAGGCCTGTTCCTTGGATTTTTTGATCCAAAATTCTTTTGACCGGATCCGGAGCTTTCTCCTTTCTCATATCCCAAACCATACTTGTCATCTGCCCTCTTTTGACTTCCAAGAAGAACTTCAAGTTGAGCAGAACTTATCTTGAATTTCTCTTTATATTCATTTGCTGTTTGAAGATCCCTTTTGAGAGAGACAATTTGATCCTCAAGTTTTTCTTTATTATCTTTAGCATCTTCAAGATTAGATTCAAGATGTCTAATAATCCTATCCATCTAGTGGCAATCTTCTGATTTCTCTTTGAGAGATTATCTTAGATTGTCTTCAGTTTTTCTTTTCTCTTCAATCTCTTGAGTAAACTTTATAACTCCTAATTCCATTTCATGTCTTACCATAATGACTTCTTTTGATAATTTTTCACATAACTTGGTTTTCTCAGTTAGCTCTTCATTTGCATTACTTTCTTCAATTTGTCTTGCCAATTGCTGGAGCAGTTCCTTTCTCTTTTTCATAGAGAGACTTAATTTGTCTTTTAGTTCTCTCATGAATTCATCAGCCTATTTGACTCTTTCCTTTAATTCATTGACTTCAGAGTTTGACTATTCAAGATACTCAAGGGCAGTCTTGAGTTGCTCCCTTAAACCATATGCATCCATCAGATCTTCCTCAAGCTGTTAGGCTCTATTAGGAGGAACTTAGCTCTGATACCAATTGTTGATAACTGAGAGGGGGGGGTGAATTAGTTATCCTAATTATTTCTTCTTTCTAAACTTTCTTATTAATCAATGCAGCATTAAATCAACAAACATTACCATGAAATGAAAAACACATGACACAGTATTTTTGACATGGAAACCCTATTAAGGGAGAAATCCACAGGGTGATTAACCTAAAGATTATTCTCTGTTAGAAGAATAAGGAATTACAAAATGGCACTTGCCAATTAGGGCTCACTGCCTGAGCACACTGCTCACAACGAGGCACACTGCCTACAACGAGACACACTGTCTACAAAAGAATGTCATACAATACTTGAACTGATAGGAAGCATCCCCATATGCTAGAGTTCAGTTCCAGTTCGGCTCAGTATACTGATCTGCTGCACTTCATCTTTCCTCTTTCTCTTTATTTTGCTTTCCTTTCACATACCGGATCTTTCTTACTGCTTATGCTCTACTCTGCTCTTATTCGCATATCCTACACCTTCACACACACTCTCACAACTAAATCCATCCTATATATATATCCGCACTAGTGATTTCATTATCTTTCTAGTCGGCACCCGGAACAGTCTATCTTCTCACAAACTCTGTTCTGTCGGCTGAATCCTTGCACATCAAGTAATGCGGATCAAGCATATACTTGTAGAAATCATTAATCATGTTAGGCAAACATAATTCATGTCTTCATAACCTTTACCACTATTAGAAACACATCCGGAAAGCAATCTGAAGTTCTGTCAGTCAGTTCTTCCTCTGTTCACACTGTCACTCAGGAATCCGGTACTCAACTGTTCATATCTTTTTCCTTGCCCATCACCGGAGGCTAAATCCTTGGAATCTATTACTCAAGGTAGTCCTCTTGACTTTCCCAAATCCACACTTCACCAAGATACTTCCTTTGAGAGATCTGGACCTGTCTGTCAGACCTTGCCATATGCTCTGTTCTTGTTTACTGGACCTCAACAATCTTTATTCCGACTTCCGGTAGAGACACACCATGTCCTGCGGATGTGTGGGATGAACTTTGTTGCCATCAATGACAACAATCATGAATCCATATAGTATCTCTTGCCAACAAAAACAAGATTACATTAACATTTATGGGCTATGTGAAATGGGAAAATTAGGAAAATATCAATAATGATAAATAATAACCCAATACATCAATGTAAGTTGAAAACAAAAAAGATTGAAACTAAAACAAGAATACTTACAAACTCCTTTACCTGTTGTTTTCCATTGTTTGCCTATCTTTCTTTGATCTTGATTGTGAAGCCCTCAGAAGCTTTCCTTGCTTTCTTGCTTGTTGAAGATGACAAAGGAAGAATGGCTTTGATACCTGTTTGTGTTGAATGTGAGCTTCCAACACATGATAATAGAGGATACTAGAAATAGAGAGAAGAAGAGAAATTGGGCATAGATTTGATGCCAGAAGAATGAAGTTTCCCTAGAGAAAATTGGGCATGATAAGGATGCTAGAAGAAGTTCCTCTAATTGCTTAGAGAAGGGTCTCATTTATAGATTTTCTAAAAAGGCAATGGAAGGTGAGGATCAACAAATGAGATCAATGGCCCTCATTTTTTGTGAATTTTTAAATCATAATGGATGAATTAAAAATTCTTTTTTTGAGAAAAGTGGGTTATGACAATTGAATTAAGAATAAATGGTGGAGGATAGTGAGTTATGACAATTGGATTCAGAATTCAGTAGTGGAGGATAGTGGGGAACAATTGAATTAACAATTCAATGAGTGGAGAATAGTGGGGAACAATTGAATTAAAGATTTAATGAGTGGAGAATAGTGGGGAACAATTGAATTAAGAATTCAATGAGTGGAGAATAGTGGGGAACAATTGAATTAAGAATTCAATGAGTGGAGAATAGTGGGGAACAATTGAATTAAGAATTTATTTTTGAATTTTGGAGGATATTAGCTAATTAAATATTAAGAATATTTAATTATATGTGCAACATGGTGAGGTGGAAGAGATGAGGTGGAAAGATGAGGTGGATTTTGTGAGGTGGATTTAGGATTTGAGACATTAGAAGAATTTAGGGATTTTAATTAAATAAAATAATTTTATTTAATTGTAGGATAATGAACCAATCAAATAAACTTATAATATTTATTTAATTGACAGAAGAAAATATGAATTAAGATAAATATTAGAATATTTATTTAATTCAACCTGAGCCAATTTTAGGTGTCTACATTTTGCCCCTCTTTGAAGCAATTTGTTTTATCACGTTGTTTCAAAGAATAAGAATAGTCTGATAATGATACATGCCCCAGTTTGGCCCTGGTATAGGTTATGATGATAGGATGCCCCCTCGGGAGATTGGACGGGGAGAAGGCGGCCGGCGTGAGACAGACAATCTCATGATAAGATATGTTGACAGGAAATGAAATGGTTGAATGCAGAAGAAAGGGATGACTGATAGGGAATGCAAGATAAAAATGATAACACACACAAGCAAGTAAGCAAGTATGCACAAATGACACAAGCACAAACAAGGTATTACCCCTGTCAAGTAGTAAACCCAAGATATAGAGCGACGATGTCTGGTTTCAGGAATGATATGTCATATAAGACGCGTGTGTTGGTCTGGTTTCGACAATGCAACATCCTGTCTAAGACATTTGATACGATAGTGTTGTCATGGCGGGGAACAATATATCCCTAGACCAACACGGCAGGCGTGTTGTCATGGCAGGGAATGATGGATCCCTAGAGCAACACGAAGGATAGTGTCTGGTTTTAGGAAATGAAGCATGTCGTGTAAGACGCATGTGTTGGTCTGATTTCGACAATGCAACATCCTGTATAAGACAATTGATTGATTGATTGATTGAGTTGGTTTACGACCGGACAAGGATCAAGACCATTGATTGTGATTGGATCATTTGACAAGATTGACTTGACTTGATTGGAATGGATTAAGGATAGACTTGCAATTGGATACAGTATGGATATGGATATGGATATAGATATGGGACGCAATTTGATATGGTATAGATATGGGGATGGATATGAACTGCAGTTGGATATGGTATGGATATGGATATGGATATTTGTCACCTTGATATAGCAAGTATTTTGAAGCACTTTCATCATTGGGCTTTATTATGTTGTAAGAAAATACAAGCATCTAGGTATAATTGAACCGAGATGACCTGAGTATTGCTTACATGGATTTTAATTTAGCAAGTTAATACAAGCATCTAGCCAAAATTGAATCTAGATGACCTGAGTACTTCTTACATGTTTCAACAGACAAGGATTGCCCCTTTTCATGTTTAGATCTCAGAGTCCTTGATGATCTTTTACCAATCATGTTGTTAGACAGAAATCTTCACATTACTAAAGTTTAATCCACAAGCAGCAAACAAAGAAAATAATCATGCCCCCATCATAGCATCTCTAGCTTTTGGCATCCTCAAGTAGCATAGAAAGACATGATAGCATAAATCAAAACTTTGTAAGTTAATCTAACCAATCACAAAACATTCTTGCATTAGATGTGTCTTTTTGCCATAATTGATATAGAATTAGCTTGAGTGTTTCGGTATGGTGCTCTGTTTTGCCTTGGACAGGTTGATTGTTTTACGTCAAGATTTTTGTTGTTTTGGGAAGCGTGCTGTGTTGCTCTTGTTTGTCTAGCAGAAGGTATCATAATCCTTATTGGTGGGACGGACCGTAAGGGACTGACCTAGTACCTCAGGGGCTCATTGCTAAATGGCCTTGCCTACGTGATGGCGCAGAGGCAACATAGTTCAAGTCAAACCCTAGCGGACCTAAGACCTAGGCAATGGTAGTGGTGAGGACTCAGATTAACAGAAGGACTAGATATGGGACAGATGGGAAAGTGGAGTTGGACTTAGGTATGGAACAGATAATACTAATGACAAGGAAGCACCTTGGATAGGTAGATGTATGGGTGAATGGAACAGGTAGGTAGAAGAAACCAAGGATGTTGACTCTACACATAGCACCTGTTTGCCAGGTTTTCACTATGGTACTTATCTAAGGCACCTGTTTGCCAGGTTTTCACCAGAGGATAGATTTTTTTTGTTGCTTTTTGTGTTTTTTGCTTTTTTTTCTTCTTTGTTTTTTTTTGGAATATTCTGAGGATCAAGCATAGAACTTTTTGAGATGGACACTGTTAAGTGGCTCATCTAGAGGAATACCATCAGGTGTAGCTAAAGTATAAGCTCTTGATCCATATGTTGCTGTCACAATAAAGGGACCTAACCAATTAAGCTCAAACTTGCCCTTCTTCTCGCGGTCTACTTGATTTCTCTGATTCTCTTTGAGTACAAGATCACCAACTTGAAACCATCTTTCTTTGACCTTTTTGTTGTAATTACGCCATAGGCGGTTTTGATAGACATGGAGATGATTGAGCGTGGTAAGCGTCTTTCATCTAGTAATTCTAGCTCTGCTAATCTGGAAGTGCGATACTCCTCTTCATTTATCAGGTCCTGCATGGATACTCTGAGAGATGGGATCTTGACATCTATAGGTAGGATGGCTTCAGAGCCATAGACCAAAGCATATGGTGTGGCACCAGTGGGTGTTCGTATACTAGTGCAGTAGGCCCATAGGGCTGGGTTGAGTTGCAGGTGCCAATCATGACCAGCTTCATTGACCATTTTTTTGAGGATTTTGAGAATGGTTTTATTGGAAGCCTTAGCTTGGCCATTACTCTGTGGATAGTAGGGAGTTGATAAACGATGTTGGATATTGTATTGTGTGCATAAGGCACAGACATCTTGATTCTTGAATGGTCTCCCATTATCAGTGACAATGGCCTGGGGGATACCATACCAACAAATGAGGTAGTTAAGGATAAACTTGGCTATTTGCTTACCGGTGATATAGGTCATGGGAATGGCTTCAACCCACTTCATGAAATACTCAGTGGCGGTAATGATAAACTTGTGGCCATTGGAAGAGGAGGGGTGGATTTGTCCTACGAGGTCGAGACCCCATTGAGAAAAAGGCCATGGAGTTGTCACAAGTTGTAGTTCATGAGTTGGTGCGTGAATCAAATCTCCATGTTGTTGACATTGTAGACACTTCTTGGCAAACCGTGCAGCATCTTGTTCTATTGTTGGCCAGTAATAACTTGTTCTGAGTATCTTCTTAGCAAGATTAGGACCGGTAGAATGTGCACCACAGACACCTTCATGTATGTCTTGTAACGTAGCTTTAGCTTCTTCCGTGTTAAGACATCATAAAAGGATACCATTGAGACTTCGGCGATATAGTGTATCACCCAGAATGGTGTAGCGAGAGGATTGACGGATAAAGGTTTTGTGTTGGGTGGAGGAAAGGTTAGCAGGAAAGGTATTGTGCTTAAGGTATTCATAAATATCTTCGTACCATGGGGAATTGGGACCAACAAGCTCACAGATGATTTCAGTAACTGGAATGTCGACTGCTGGTATCAACAATTGCTCGATCAAGAATTCACATTTTTGTGTATTTGCAGGCATGTCAATCATTGATCCTACAGACGCCATAGAATCTGTAGCTTTGTTATGCTCTCTTGGAATTTGCTCAAATGTGATGCTAGAGAAGTGTGGTTTTTAGGCATCCACTAGTTGCTTATAGGGGACCAGCTTTTCATCCTTTGTTTGGTACTCATCTATGACTTGGCAAATGACTAGTTGTGAATCTCCATACACTTGTAATTCTGTGATGTCCCATTGAACTGTTGTATTGAGACCTATGAGGAGTGCTTCATACTCGGCAATATTGTTGGTGCAAGGGAATGCAAGCTGATATGACTTAGGAATATAGTCATTCTGAGGTGTGATAAATAGGATGCCAGCCCCTGATCCATGCTGTGTGTAGGAACCATCAAAGTACAACTTCCACATTGTGGAGTTGGAAAGTGTGAATAGATTCTCATCTGAAAAGTCTATTACCATAGGGTGTGTATCTATCATGGGTGCTTTTGCTAATTGATCTGCTAGGGCTTGTCCCTTGATTGCTTTATCATCCACATACTCAATGTCGAACTCACTCAGGATCATGACCCATTTAGCTAATCTGCTTGTGAGAGCTGCTTTTGCTAGTAGATACTTCAAAGGATCAATTTTGGCTATAAGCTTTGTGTGCTGGTTGAGCATGTAATGCCGTAGCTTTTGGGAAGCGAATACTACTACTAAACAAGCTCTTTCCATTGATGAATAATTAAGTTCATATCCCACCAAGGTTCAACTGATATAATAGATTGCATGCTCTTTTCCTGACTCATCATGTTGTGCTAGTAAGGCCCCTAGGGCCAAAATTGTAGTTGAGATGTATAATATCAAAGGTTCGTCTGCAACAAGTGGAACTAATATAGGAGGTGTAGCTAGATACTCTTTAAGTTGATCAAATGCTGCCTGGCACTTATAATCCCATTGGAATGAGACATCCTTTCGGAGTAAGTGTTGAAATTGTTGACACTTATCAGCTAGCTGTGAGATGAAACACCTGATGGACTACAACCTTCCTTGAAGGCTCCTTAATGCTTTGAGGTTCTTTGGTGGAGGCATCTCCACTATGGCCTTTACTTTTGCTGGGTCTACTTCGATGCCTCTACGAGATACAATGTATCCCAATAGCTTCCCTAATGTTACACTGAAGACACACTTCTTTGGATTGAGGCGGACTTGATATTTCTCGAGCCTGTCAAAGATCTGTCCTAGAACTTGTATGTGATCTATCCTAGAAGATTTAGCTAGTATGTCATCTACGTAGTCTTCCATGATATAATGAAAGAGATCGTGGAATATCACTGTCATGGCTCTTTGATAAGTTGCTCCTGCATTCTTGAGACCAAACGACATTACACACCAACAATAATTACCCCAAGGACAAGTAAAAGTAGTTTTATGTTGATCTTCTTCTACTATCCTTATCTGATTGTAGCCAGAGAATCCATCCATGAGAGAAAGCATCTCATGACCTGCTGTCAAGTCTACTATAATGTCAATGTTTAGTAGTGGAAAGTCATCTTTGGGACATGCTTTGTTGAGATCTCTAAAATCATTACACATGCGGATGCGTCCATTGGGTTTAGACATAGGTACAATATTTGATACCCAGTCTGAATAGTCAATAGGTTGTATGAACTTTGCATCTAATAACTTCTGTATTTCCACTTTTACCAAGAGAGCTATTTGTGGGTGCATCTTTCTCATCTTTTGCTTGACTGGTTTCACTTTTGGATCAATTGTGAGGTAGTGAACAACTAGCTTAGGGTCTAACCCTGGCATATCGGCATAGGTCCATGCAAAGTTGATGGTTCACTGTAAGAAGAAATTGTTAAGATTCCTATGCTCTATTTCTGATAATGATGCTGCAAGGAATGTGGTCTTCAGATTTTACTCTGTACCAAGGTTTATCTCTGTAGAATCTTCCACTAGGAGAGCAGACTTCTCTTGATACTTAGATGGTAGGGGAAGGTCAAATCCTCCATCCTCAGGTGCCACAATTGGGTTTTCACCTTTGGATATGTCCTTTGTTTTTACTATTTTGTGATCGAGAGGTGCCACAGTGTGGTTTTCACCTAGAGACCTTTCTGTATTTTTACTTTTGCGACTGGAGGATTTGGCATTCTCACCAAAATAAGCTGTTGGCTCTAGTTCCATTACAAAACCTGCTTTATGATCACCCAGAGGGATACCATCCTAAAGTCCCATGAACTTAGCTAAAGCTTCGTCGTTCTAAAATATATCTATAACGGGGGACCCTTGTTGGTCCCAATCAATAAGTTCAGGGTAGACAAGTGTGACATTCTGGGTGTTTGTGGTGGAGGTTAGGGATACGGAGGATAGCATAAATATGAAGGCTTCTGTAAATAGTTTGGTCATATGGAGGGAAGAGTCATCGATGATATCCTCGTTAGACGTCGAACCGGTGGGAAAAGTTTCATCTACCTCGTCGAGGATATACTCGATGTCCAAGGCGTGTGGTACCTTCTTACCAAATCCTAACCCCTTCTTATCTAGTTTCTTTGTCACGATGATGGGTTCCATAGTTCCTTGATTTTGTTTCCCAAGGCCACCTTTGCCTTTATAGCCCATGTTTTTGACAATCCTTAAGCCATTGCCATATTGCTTGACTGGTATTGTGACTAGTTCTTTCTCCCTATAGAGCCAAGAAGAGATGTCCTCAATAGTTTCCTCTTCCAATAACCATCCCTATTGGAATTGGGTTAGGAATGTTGGGGGAGGGATAGCAGCTTTTTTGGTTACTTTGGCAATGGGCGATTGGCCATAGGATTTTGGAGACAAAGGCATCTGCCCTACACAAAAAGATGTTGAGATATCATAAGTGCCAAAGCCTATATCATGAATGTGCGCTTTGATTTCAGGAAGAGGATTAAGATTACTTGTAGAGGCTTGTGTCAGTATTCAGGATCAACATATAGTGGGGAGTCAAGGGCTTTTTCATTATTAGGCACTAGGTTGCAATTCTTATAACTACCTTGCAAGACCTGACAGAATTCTAAAGGATTAGGGTCTCCTGGGATAGTGATCTCTGTACCATTGTATGGGAACTTTAGAGACTGATGGTATGTGGAGGGAACAACCTTCATTGCATGGATCCATGGGCGACCTAGGATAATATTGTAAGACAGGTCAATATGTAATGTCCCCTTCTAGCAAGCCAAAATTTATGCAATCTTGCAAACAATTTCAACTTGTAAAGAGCACATTAGTATTCTATCTTTTTCTTTTAATATTTAACTATATATTATTTCTTTCACAACTATATGCTTTTCTTGTTCATACTTCATGAATTACCTTGGGTGAGATAACCTTAAGCCCATTAATCATTCTTTCCAACTCATGGGAGAAGATACTTAAGGATGTAATGTCACCCCAATCCTCATGGGTCCATCATTATTCCTTCAATTCTCTAATTGAAGGCCTAATCCTTCGATTCTCTAATCGAAGGCCTATTATTCCTTGGTTCGTCAACCAAGGCCTATTAGTCTTTGGTTCTTCAGCCAAGGACTATTATCTCCTTGGTTCTCTAACCAAGGCCTCTTATTCCTTGGTTCTCTACCAAGGCCTTATTATTCCTTGGTTCTCTAACCAAAGCCTCTCCCTTCAATACTAGGTTGAGGGCTTCATTCCTTGGTTCTCTTACCAAGGTCTATCCCTTCAATACTAGATTGAGGGCTTATTATCTTCCTTGATTCGTCAATCAAGGCCTATGATTTATCCCATGAATTGGTCAACTACAATCCTTGTTTTCCACCCCATCTCTATGGTGAAGATGATTAATGTTTAAGGACTATTATTTACCCCTTGGGTAATCATGCCTTTATAATTCTATTTCATATTCATAACTATGTACTTATAACCTTTTTGTACTCATTATCTTATTTAAACAAGAATCATGCATTTATGTAGGACATCTATTAGTCTCATATTTACTTGAGTTTATAAGACCTCTACCTTTATATCTCATTCATAATGGATCATCTTTTCTTACTTATATGCAGTTCTAAGACTAATCTCATATTATTATTTTCATACATGTAGATTCCAATTAGACCATATATATCTAGTTCTATTATAATATTTAATATAATCTCTATATTATATTATATATGTGTGTACTATATCACAAATATTGGTATTTGTTAATAATATATTATTTATAATATTGCTTTCTTATATTACTCAATTTATTACTTAAATCTATATTTTAATGTCATTCATATTATAATCCCTTTAATTAATATCATTCCGTATAAAAAAAATAATGAAATAACTCATAGATATTAATTTATTTATTTCTTTGGGAATATAGGTGTAGCATACTTATCTTATTTTCCCCAGCAATTAATCATGTCTGTAATTCAAACTCATAAATTATTAATTTTATATCTGCTTGCATTGTATTTTGTTGTGCTCCATTGTTTCCTCCACTCTCTACCTTTATATTTTCTTAAATGGTCAATGACTACCTTTTCACAAAGGTCATGTCCTTTTATAAATATATTAGTTACTGCTGCCTTGACGGATTGTCTTAAAGGCAATCTAATATATTATATAATGTATGATTTACATTCATTTATATAAATATGTTTATTATATTATAATCATAATAATAATTAATATTAATATTAATTTTAACATTTATATTTATTATTATATATTATTATTATATAATAATAATATGCTATTTTAATATTAATATTTATATTTGTATTGGTTATTTATAAATATAATATATCGGTTGATATTTAAAATATTTATAGATACTATCATATAATATTATATATATTTATTAACGGCCATGGCCAGGATATTTAACATGACATTTTAAATCTTTAATTTAAACAATGTCTTAATATGGGGACATGACACAATATCAAGGACTTGACACTTCATTTCAAGCATGACAGGTCCCAGTTGTATAGGCAAGTGGATAACGCCTTCTGACCGGCGTTCAACATCATCATATCCCTTGATTGTAATACTATGCTTAGAGTTGACATGATCCTCAGAGTATCCCAATTGCTTAAGTAACTTTAAAGAATAGATGTTGAGACCAGCACCACCATCTATGAGTATGCGTTTGATTTTGTGTTTATGGATGATAACTTCAATATGAAGGGCATCATTGTGATATGGATCATGGTATGGGAGGTCCTTCTAAGAGAAAACCACATTGTAGGGTGAAGCAATATTACCCACTATAGCTTGGAAATCTGTGACCACTATGTTGTTAGGAACCGAAGACTCTTGGAGGGCCTTTTCTAACACAACTCTATGTGTAGGTGATGACCGTAAAAGGTCCAAGATAGAGATTTGTGCTGGCATTTTCCCTAGATGTTTGACAAGATTATAATCAGATTGAGCCGGAAGACTAGGTGTAGGACCATGAATGGTGACACGACCACGGTGAGTGGTAACAATGCAATCTGTAGATTTGCCTTTGATTGTGAGGGTAGACACTCGACTCTCTTCGAAACGACCTACAATAGAGTCAAAAGAAGTAGAAGCATGATTGACACCTTTACCCTTATCCTGAGGAGGAGGTGGACCGTGGTGAGGGAATGGTTCCATATACATGTTAAGGTCTTTGTTCCCGTGTTGAGCTGGTGGATCATGTTCCAGAGAGATTAGGTTGTCTTCGATGAGATTTTGGATTAGGTCTTTGAGTTTCATGCACGATGCAGTTCTGTGCCCTTTACTCCTATGGAATTCACAGTATTCATTTTCTCTGTACCATGCAGTTTTATAAACGAGTTCCCCATAAGGAGGAGCATCAAGTAGGGTTATAAGACCTCTCTGTAGAATCTTTTGTAAGACAACCTCTATGGGTTCGCCCAAGGGAGTAAATTGACACCGCTGAGGGTAATCCTGTTGAGTCCATTCTTGTTGTCGTTGTTGTTGATTTTGATATGGTTGCTGTTGTTGTTGCTGTTGTTGCAGATGTTGACTTGGTTGTGCATGTTGCAGCAGCATTTGCAATGTTTGGACATGTTTAGAATCGACCACACCGTCATTGACTACGTTTTTCTTTTTGTTCTAATATTTGGGTTTATCGCTCGATTGTTGATAAGAAGCATTGTCTTTTGTTTCTTTGAAGATTTTGACCACACCCTTAGCAATGAGGGCCTTTTCAATGTTGATTCCCTTGTATGTGATTTCATCGAAGGTTGTAGCACTAAGAATTTGCAAATGGAAACCTAACTCTTGGTTGAGGTTCTGCACAAATATGCTAACAAGCTGTTTTTCTAGAATCTTGAAAGGGAATTTGCTAGCCATTTATCTCCATCGCTGAAGGAAAGAAATGAATGTTTCACCATTTTTCTGTTTGTTGTTGCACAAATCAGTCATGGAGATTTCATGCTCTTCATTGTAGGAGAAATGGGTGGCAAACTTCTCTGCCAGCTCATTAAAAGACTTGATACCAGTAGGGAGGTGCAAGAACCATTCTATAGCTTGGCCTCCAAGACTGCGAGGAAAGAGACGCATAAGATATGTGTTGTTATGTGAGACCTCGAAGCAAGCAAGATAGAATTCCCTGAGATGGTCTTTTGGGTCATCTTTTCCTTTGTATTTATCAAACTTAGGAATAGTAAAATTTTGAGGAAAAGGGATCATTGGTAAGGACCGATCAAATGGATAAGGACACACTTCCTCTAAAGAGAAGGTCTTCTTGGTGTGGCCAAATGTAAGATCAGATAGCTATTGTTGAAATTCCATGATCTTTAGCTCCATTGTTGTTGGAGGGGTTGGAAACATCTCCTGTTGTCCTAGAAGTGCTTGTTGTTGCCCATACGGCAGATTGTAGTGTAAGCCATGCGCATTGGTGTTGTAAGGGTTATACGATTAGTTGGGGTCATATGCGTTGTATGTTGGGTTGAGATTGGGTTGGAATTGGATGTTTTGATTCGGAGGAGGTGGGGGCGGCGCTAGGTAAGAATGTTGGCTTTGTGATGGTTAGAGAAAAGAATTTGGGGGTTGAAAGCTAAAGTGCACTGGATTAGGTTGTGATGGTGGCACATAGCATTGAGAAACTTGATGTTGGGAATGGTGAGGATGGCTAGGCAATGTGTGAAAGAAATTTAGCATGGATGAACGTTGTGGAGGAGGGGCATAGGTAGATGTGATTTGCAATGGTTGAGGTTGATTGATGATGAGAGTAGCAGAATGTTGTGGTTGGGCTGGCATGACTTTAGTTGGTTGAGAGACATGAAGGCTTGATGATATAGGAGGAGGCATTTGTTGAGACCCTTGTTGCATGGCTATATAGTTGTTCCCCGGATTGTAATTTGGTGGGGAACCTAGGCGTGATGGGGTAACCAAGATTCCACTTGCGATTGGTGTGGATACTTGATGGGTTTGTTGTATATTTGATAGAGCTAAGGGGTCTTTCCTAGCTAGCTCCGCTTGATGTTGGAGATTTTCTTGTTGATTTTTGTAGATCTCCATAGGAGTCAGAAGTGGTGATATTGGTCTTTCTCTTAGCAGATTTTGATAAAGGGGGTTCTTATATTGCACAATTGATCTCCCTTGCGAGCCTTGTTTAGGTAAAGGCGTGGTCACTATTGACATGGTTTGCACTGCTTGTATGGTGTCTTGGGTACTATTTGTCTCCTTGAGATTGGATAAATCAAAATTTGGAGGCAATTTGGCTCCTTGCTCGGTAAGCAAATGAAAGAAATGATCCTGGTTCTCACTGAGGATTTTGTCAAAGGTGGCTATGGCTCTAGGATTGTGTATGAATTCATCAAGATCTTGCTCATCTTCTTGAGAGGATTGACTTATTTCAAAGTGTTGCTCTTCTTGAGATGGGGCTAGATCTGCAGTATAACCAACAAGATCCTGAGGCATGCCAGGAGTATAGTGAGGTGTACTTACCAAAGGGACCCTTACTTCCTAAGCTGGGACTTGGTCGACAGTATAACCTTGTGGCATAAAATCTAGAGGCATACCTATTATTTCAGCTTGTGGATTGTTTGGGTGATCTAGCTGCGGGATGCTTGGAGAGTTTGTAGATCTTTTTGCGGGTGTCCTAGGAGTAACCATGGGGGTAATGTTGAGACGACTAGATTGTGGTGTGTGAGGAGGTGATTTTCTCTTCCTAGGGACAACTTGTTTGGACTTCATAGTTTACTGGAGCCTAGTGAGTACCATGGAATACACTAAGATAAAAGGATTGCTGAGATTTTGCTTGTGATGTGGAAAAG
Source organism: Cunninghamia lanceolata (assembly GCA_027924645.1). Lineage (NCBI taxonomy): Eukaryota > Viridiplantae > Streptophyta > Pinopsida > Cupressales > Cupressaceae > Cunninghamia > Cunninghamia lanceolata. The sequence continues at coordinate 5,711,909 of BSBN01000714.1, forward strand.
ACAAACTCTAATGCATAATTGACTGGACCAAAGGTGCTATACTGTTTGACCAGAGTCGCAGGACTATGCAACCAAAAGCGTGCTACTGTAATACCAAAGGTGATGGACTGAGCTACCAAAGGTGAGATACTGCTATACCAAAGGTGAGCTATGGTTACCAAAAGTGAGCTACTGTTATACCAAGGGTGCTGAAGTAGTTTAGCTAGAGGCAATGTACTGTTATACCAAAGGTGAGCTACTGTTAGACCAAAGGTGAGCTACTGTTCTACTAGAGGCACTGAAGTAGTGTCTGATGTTTTAAAAATGCAAAATTTTGATAGATCTGGTTTGTTTCTGATTGGATTTGTTTTTGGCAAGAGAAAACACAGCAAATAAAGTCGGCAAAGACGGACTGACACAACAAATAGTGTATGTTCGAGGCTCACAAAAAAGCTCAATGTTTCCACAGGTATGAGACAATTTGTAAACAACTATCAAGCACTTTTTACCCCTAGAGACAAGGCTTCATTGTAGTAGATCAGCTCATAGCTTAATACTCTGTTGATAAAAATATTATTCCATAAAGGTGTCGAATATTTTGTATCTTTGCGATAGACGATAGGTAGGGATATCTCACCCTCCCCTTGGAAAGCTTAAGTAGATCACAAGAGCTTTATGGCCAAGGGAATACTATCTCTTCTCAAAGGAGCCAATGGTGAGTATCTTAAGGGCTTAAATTGATTCCCCTTGCACTGATGATTACTGCAATGTTCAGAGGTAGGTCAAGTAGTCTCTATCTAGAATGGTTCTTAGTAACTTTGAGGAACCAACGCCTTATGAGCAATGTGACAAGCTACTAAAAGCTTTAAGCAATCCTACTAAGAGTATCAAACACTTCGCTCAATGTGAAAATAATTTCCACAAGGAGCTAGTAGACCTCTTTTCAGTTTGGCACCACAAGGTAAGGCTGACGTCGGTTAGGACTTGGCTTTCGCCTTATCCCTCTTATATAGCGGTTCAAAGGAAAACTCCGCTTAGGGTCATCCCTTTTGGATGAAGCGCAATCCAAAAGTAGGCCCTTCTAAAGGATGTACGAAAATGTAAGAGCAAGCACGTCAAACAAAGGTTCAATTGTCCCGTTATAAGAAAAATAAGGTGCAACTAAACTAGGCACACACACGTTTGTAATTGTCAATTGTCCCTTATGAAATTGAAGTGTTTGGCATTCATATCCATTGTCCCTTAGAAAATTGAGGTTTTTTCACATACATGTCCATTGTCCCTTAAGCAAAGCAGTATGTTCCTAAGACGTAGAGTGTCGAAATGAATTGTTCAATCATCCCTTAAGAAGGCAATATGTTTCTAAGACTTAGTGCAATAAATCAAGATTTCTTCAACGTTCGTCCTGTATGAATATGTTAGAAAACCTATTTGCTCTGTGTGAGTGATAAGAAGCTGCAACAAGGCAGTTAGTTCCACAAAAACTCACAAGTCAGCAAAAGGTAAACAAATTGACCAAACGCGCTGTACTGTAGGTTTGATTTTGATTGCAAAAAAAATATTGGTAAAAGGTATTGTCACCTGAAAATATCTTTACCACTACAAAGTTCAACTCGTCAGCTTTCCGGAAAGTCCAAATTTGTGCGATTTCGATGTTGTATGTGAAAGTTGTGAAAATTTGAAAAAAATGCCTATTTTGCTAAGTGGGAAAAAAAATTAACTCCCCCTTTTGTTTATTTTTTTATTATTTCATTTTTTTTTTGTTTTGAGTTTTTTGTTTTTTTTTTGTTAATATGTTTTTTTAATTTTTATTTTGTTTTGTAAAGTTTAGTTTTTTTTTTTTTTTTGTAATTTTTGAAATGTTTTGAGATGGACACTGTTAAGTGGCTCATCTAGAGGAATGCCGTCAGGTGTAGCTAAAGTATAAGCTCCTGATCCATATGTTGCTGCCACAATAAAGGGACCTAACCAGTTAGGCTCAAACTTGCCCTTCTTCTCGCGGTCTGATTGATTTCTCTGATTATCTTTGAGTACAAGATCACCAACTTGAAACCGTCTTTCTTTGACCTTTTTGTTATAATTACGCCCTAGGCGGTTTTGATAGACATGGAGATGATTGAGCGTGGCAAGGCATCTTTCATCTAGTAATTCTAGCTCTGCTAATCTGGAAGTACGGGCAGAGGTGGAAGGGAGAAGGGGCGGTCGCAGGGTAGGGGACGGGTGAGAGGGAGGCTGCGGGGCAGGGCCGAAGGCAGGGGAGGGTGAGCGCAGGGTGGCGCGGGGGAGAAGCTGCGGGGGGGAGGGCCGAGGGAGCAGAGGGAGAGGGGTGAGGAGGGAGGCCGCGGGGCAGGGCCAAAGCCAGGGGAGGGTGAGCGCAGAGTGGTGCGGGGGAGAAGCTGCGGGGGGAGGGCCGAGGGAGAAAAGGGAGAGGGGTGAGGAGGGATGGGGGGAGGGCTTTGGGTGAGTGGGGGGTTGAGTGGGGGGGTGAGTGCAGGGAGGGTTCGGGGGGAGGGGCACACAGGGGGCTGAGGGGGGGATGGTGAGAGGGGAGGGTCGGGGGGTAGGGAGGGATGGGGGGGTCGGGTGGGTTTTTTTGATTTTGTGTTTTTTTTTAAATTTATTTTATTTTATTTTATTTTTTGACTTTTAATTTTATTTTTTTATTTTTTTTATTGTTTGATTTTGATTTTTTTAATAAAATGTAAATGTTAAACTAAAAAAAACAAAAAGATCCCAATGTGATTTTTTTTTGAGTTTTTGCAAAAAATATTTTGAAAAGTAAAAAAAAATTTCAAAAAATTTCAAGTAACAAAATTGGAGAAGTTATAGGTGGTTTCTTACCTCCGAGGCCTTCTGGACTCAACGGTGAGCTCAGTTTGTGCGTAGAATGCCGTTTGTGAGAGTTGATTCCTGAATGTTCTATGAAACACCTGTATCTGCAACAAAAACTCTAGACAAACACTCACAAACAAGATGGGTGAGATCACCGGGCGTGCCAAAATGTGAAATGGAAAAATTAGGAAAATATCAATAATGATAAATAATAACCCAATACATCAATGGAAGTTGAAAATAAAAAAGATTGAAACTAAAACAAGTAAGAATACTTACAAACTCCTTTACCTGTCGTTTTCCATTGTTTGCCTATCTTTCTTTGATCTTGATTGTGAAGCCCTCAGAAGCTTTCCTTGCTTGCTTGTTGAAGATGACAAAGGAAGAATGACTTTGGTACTTGTTTGTGTTGAATGTGAGTTTCCAACACATGATAATGGAGGATACTAGAAATAGAGAGAAGAAGAGAAATTGGGCATAGATTTGATGCCAGAAGAATGAAGTTTCCCTAGAGAAAATTAGGCATGATAAGGATGCCAGAAGAAGTTCCTCTAATTGCTTAGAGAAGGGTCTCATTTATAGATTTTTTGAAAAGGCAATGGAGGGTGAGGATCAACAGATGAGATCAATGGCCCTCATTTTTTGTGAATTTTTAAATCATAATAGATGAATTAAAATTTTTTTTTTTGAGAAGAGTGGGTTACGACAATTGAATTAAGAATAAATGGTGGAGGATAGTGAGTTATGACAATTGGATTAAGAATTCAATAGTGGAGGATAGTGGTTAACAATTGAATTAAGAATTCAATGAGTGGAGAATAGTGGGGAACAATTGAATTAAAGATTCAATGAGTGGAGAATAGTGGGGAACAATTGAATTAAGAATTCAATGAGTGGAGAATAGTGGGGAACAATTGAATTAAGAATTTATTTTTAGATTTTGGAGGATATTAGTTAATTAAATATTAAGAATATTTAATTATATGTGCAACATGGTGAGGTGGAAGAGATGAGGTGGAAAGATGAGGTGGATTTAGGATTTGAGACATTAGAAGAATTTAGGGATTTTAATTAAATAAAATAATTTTATTTAATTGTAGGATAATGAACCAATCAAATAAACTTATAATATTTATTTAATTGACAAAAGAAAATATGAATTAAGATAAATATTAGAATATTTACTTAATTCAACCTGAGCCAATTTTAGGTGTCTACAGGCTACAACCCAAAGGAAGCTATAATTCCCTGAAGTGCTACAACACTTACAAATCTTACAAAATGAGGCTTCAACCTCTGCAACAAAGTACTTATCTTGTTTAGATGATGAACTTTCACAAAACTAACTATTTCAACCTTCTACTAACCTTTCCAAACTCTGCACAACTATCTCATCTCTGCATAATCACAATACCAAGCTCCACAACATCAAATTGCCTTCAAATACTCTTCTCTATCATCACAACTCCTACCAATACCTCCACAGCAAAATTGCTTTTACATAAACTAATCCTTTCCACATTTCATCATTAAAACTACTACTGTAGTTATTTTATTCACACAATATTAATGCTATCATAGAACACACCTCATTTTTTCCTTCAACAACTTTGATCTTACATATTCTCCCCAAGCTTCAAAAACTTTCTCCTTTGTCAGGAAAGATGAAATGTGTAACATGAAATGTGCAACAACTATAGCTAGTCAGCTCTGAAATCAACTACAGTATGAAGAAATCTAATGCATTTTAAAAACAAGAGATGATCAAGACCTAAATTATCTTAGCACATTCTTCTAAGATGGTGCACACTTCCAAACACATGGCATAATCATCAACATATACCAAGTTGGCCTAACAAATAATTAACCTTCTATTCATTAGCTCCAGACCTAAACCAGTATTGGAGGAGCCAAGAATACATCATGCAAACCACACAATAAGCATTATATCACTTGAAAATCATCCATGTACACTCATTTTACCATTTTAAGCCACTTCATGCTGGCACAAACATTTGAACTCTAATGTCAATGTCCTTAATATACTCTAATTTCACAAACTTGAAGTAAAACTTTGAAGATCATACTTGCAGTAAACAAAGACATCTAAAACTTGAACTGAGCAATCCAATTGACCAATTAAGATTTTCTTTCTATCACCAAAGCCAAACACCAATGTGTGGTCTCTTCAACTATCTCCCTCTACTTACATTAACTAGCAACAAGACTTGTCTTCACATAATTGACTGCAGAGAAAGTTCTGAGGTACATATTATTACTTAAGACTTGAAATGTGCACACCTTTTACTTATATCTACCTATCCTCCAAATTGTAATTTCATATCCTCATTTGCAGAGAAGTGCATAGCAATCTCCTAAACCTTTGTGACTAGAACTACTCTTTTTCAACACTGCCTTCACTCTGCTAACTCTAAAACATTTTGGGATTACTTTCATGATCTCAAATTTCAAATTTACATTCTTCACATATTTCTCTTCCTATCTTCCAAACTACAAAGGGAAAATCTTCAAATGCGGAGATATGCAGTACATCCTTCTGAGCCTGTGACACCTTTCCTGATTGAACAAACACTTACACAAATTTTTCTAATTTTCTGCAACTTTCTTCATCCAATACCAAACTGTAATGTGGTAAAATTAATGGATAGGGTTTGTTGATTAGTGATTTGATTTGTGCCTATCCTCCTTTCACCAATTACATTCAAGGACCTTGGATTGAGTGGCAATGCACTATCAGGTCCTTGGTCACTTAGGAATGTAGGGAAGATTGGATTAGGGTGATTTGATTGTCAATTATGCTTAACTATAGTCGATTATACCTCAAAACCCTAATTATGCCAATACAGAAGTAAATAGACAAATTGCTCAAAATGCTACTACAGGGAGATGTAAAATGATAGATAAAAGCACACCTATTTTTGAAGTTTGGGAAGAAAAATAGTTGGGGACTAAGGAGCAGGTGCCCAAGTCCAATGCCTAGGTTTTTGTCAGGATCTGGAAACTTGATCTATAACCTACTACTGATGTATTAGAGATTTTCCTATCATGGAATCTGAAGGACTAGGGAGTGGGTGTCCAAGTCTAGGGTTCTATTTTTAACTTTAATATGCAAATCTGACACTTCAAGTAATATCCTCTTGAAACTCCACCTTTCCTGTATCTTCAATCTATAACCTACAATCACAAAAACTTTGGGATGGGGTTTTGGTGTTTAGAGGCTTGCCTCAGTCAAGTCTCAGAGAGACATTTAAGTCTTCCAAACACTATTGTTAGATAGAGAGTGCGTACCCTTGTGAGGCAGAGGCAAAATCTAAATCATAAATGCTTAAAAACATAATTGATGTCACCTTGTAGTGAAGATCTCATGGAAGGAAGAAGCTCTTCATGCCATGAGGAGATTGATGCTCAAATCTGCAAACACAAACACATAAAACAACATAAAATCTTCTCTTCCACATAATGAATGCCTTGAATCACCTTTAGGATGCCAAAATCACATGAACATAATCTAGTTGTAATCTAGTTTCAAATGAATGCCTAAACATGCTTTTATATGCAACTACAAATATTCCCACCAAGAATTTCGTAATGCAAACTTACCATGTCAGTATAGGACCTAAATAACAGTCACATGCTGACATTTAAAATTTGGGCCTAAGCCAAAATAGGGAAGGACTAGGACATGGGTGCCCAAGCTCTCTCCCTCTATTTTGGTCAGAATTTAGTTCAAGGGATTCCCCAAGGTCCCATTTGTCATGAAACCTAGGGTTCATTTCATTAGGATGTCTAAATATGATGCAAGATGTCCTAAATGCACACTAAAGACCTGGGAGCTAAACCTTAGGAGGAAAAAGCCCCCAAGGGGACATTTTCTAACATTACATTTAGCCCCCACTTTAATATATGTATAAACACGAGGCCAATACATGCATTAAAGTACAACCAACAAACACAACAAACATGCCAAGCACGGAGAAGACATGCCAATAATAGTGAAGACAGTAATAGGCACACAAAACATGGAGAAGACAGTTATAGTCATGCAAAACACAGAGAAGACAACATTGAAGACACATAGGACACAGTGAATATACTAAATGCATAGAGGACATGGATGATTTCTTTTTTTTCTTTTCTTTTTTGCATATATATGAAATGCAAATGCAAGTATAGGAAAGTAAACACACCCCCCATAATGTAGGAAGCACTCATCACACTAGTCCTTAAACTACATATATGGGGCAACACACACGCAAGACATGCCAAACCTCCCGAAATACAGGAAGCACTCATCACGCTAGTCTTTAGACTACATATGGGGCAACAAACATGCCAAACAAATCAAGAAGGCCAAACACACACACTTTCAAGACACAGATAAAACACGACACACAAGCGATGGAGTGTTCCTATTTCTAGGCTCATTACCATCTTAGGCACATTATAGGCACACATCGACAATTGGGATTTGACACAATAATTGTCGAAGACACACTTAAGGGTTGAGATAGTCACATAACCACTCCCCACCTCTGTAGAGGACTTTTGAAAATGATAGGATGATACAATCTGCTTCGAGAAATATACCATCCCCACCTCCATAGAAGGCTCAAGAAGATTGATTAATTGATTGATTTGCAAACAAACTTAGAACATAGGAAGCACTCATCACACTAGTCTTTAAACTACATCTAAGGACAAGCACATTGCTAACATCTACAACAGACATCTTACCTTATATATGCCCCCACATTAAGGTGGTTGATATCAGGTATTGATATCAAGCATGTTAAGGTAGGAAGAAAACACACAAGAAAACATGAGCTCTCATAAAGCCCATGCCCCCTAGAGGTGACATGTACTTTACAATCACCAAATATTCCCACAAACACATCTCTGTAAGAATCATGTTAGTGTCCACATAATCATGATAACAACCATGCATATGAAATCTAATAAATGCAAGATTCAAGATAGACAAAGTGCACAAAGCATCATTATTGTTATGGCTTGTAAATGAGATAGAACACCATCAAAATCACTACCTAGAAAGCACGAAGTGCTTCTACTAGCCAAGCATCGAATAATTTATTACAACCCCATCATTATATTAAGTCCTATTTTTTATTTCTTGCTAAAGCGACGCTAGGTCTGCATCAGTATAAATGTTTTTTTTCATCTACCCGCTAGATAGAAACACTAGAGGAATGGAAACAATAAATAAGAGAGGAGAAACAAGTGTCTTAGACATAGTCACATAGGAGAGTGCCCCTAATTCACCAATCGTAATGCTATATCCATCATACACAATACCCAATGACGAAATCAAAGAGAGAGGCAACATAGAAGAATGATGATACAAATAGAAGGTCACAACAGAGGCAATCTCCTAGTATCCTAGACCTTACGAGAGAATACGGGGTCATCTCAAGAGGTCTAAACAACATATAACACATCACAGGGGAAGTACATCGTAAGAGAGATAAAGGGTTAGAAATACTTACCTATATGGACCATCAGGCTAGTAGTTGTCATCGAGTGAATCGTCATCATCTTCCCACTCCCGAATGTTAGAAGAAAGTGGGACATAAGGTACCATAGCCCAACTCTTGTCTTTGTCTTTAGATTGCTCATTTGTATGATCATCTATGTTCGGTTCAATGTTTTCTTGTTGAGATGCAAGGTTTATGGCATAAGCTTGTCTTCTTCTCATTCTTTCTTTTTCTTTTTTATTTCTTTTTCTCTTACCACTTATTTCTTGTAAGATAGGGCTTTTCTCTTTCGTAGGTTTTTGCATTTTAGAGGAGGAAGCACTGGGATCAAACCTCATTTGTCTAGGTGGAATGCTTTGTTGTCGACAATGACCTCCCAATCATTGTAAGGATGTTGGGGGAGGAACCTCAGCATAGGGACCTTGTCCTTTCAGTCTAGGGTTCTCTTCAAACGTGGGTTGCTTATCTTTTGTTATTTCTTGTATAGAAGGACCGGTCATTAGATGTAATAGTTTTTCTTTGTAGTTTCTATAGCTCAAGAAGTTAAATTCTGTTCACAGCTCTAGTTTGTTTTTAGATTTGTCTCCCAAAAGTAATTTGGTGTAAAATGTTGTTGTGTAATCATAAGCTTGTATGTATTTCGATGAATAGCATGCACTTGTCCGTTCAAAGGAAATTTTACACATTTATAAATTGTTGAAGGGACAACTTTCATAGCCTTTAACCATGGATGTCCAAGTTTTATTTGAAAGATATCAGAAACAAGGGTAACATCAAACCATTGTTCTACATGTTTCTCAAATATAGTTACCAACAATGATATTTTCCCCAAAGGGTTTACAAAGGTTCCCTTATGTGTCTTGATCATAATATTTGAAGGGTCATAAGATCCTTGCATCAAATTATGTGAATAGAGGAACTCTTCTGTAGCTACATTAGTCATGCAATTAGGATCAACAAGGGTTCCATCCATAGTGTTTCCCATTATTTTCATAGTGATGCAAAGAGGTCTTTCAGTGTCTCCAATTGTTCTATCATGAGGTGTAAACACAATTTTAGGTTCAGGGACCTTTTTTTTCATGTAAGGCTTAGGAGGGACCCTATTGTTTTTGTTGCAATTAGAATCTATGTATTTAAGTGTTCAAATTCATGCAAGATCAGATTGTAAAAGTTTTCCAAAAGTATGCAAAAGGCAAGTGTAAAACTATATGAAAAAATGACCTAAAATGCTTTATTTTTTGTACTTTTTCAATGCAAATATATGAAAGAAAAGGTGCTGTAAGGATTTTGATCAGGGGAAGAACATTATATGTCTATTTTCAGTCCAATAAAGTAATGCAATCCTTCACAACACACTTTTGATGCAAATGTAGGACGATGACTAGTCAAAACCTAGTGAAGATGTCCTAATATATGCAATTTTTCACAGTTTTTCAATCCAAAGACCTAATGAAAGAGGTGTTGTAATTAATTTTAGGAGGTGCAACAAATAATAGTAATTATATTAGTCAAATAAATCCATAAAACTCATCACAACACACTTGGAGTGCAAATCTAGGCCAAACCCTAGGGCAAAATAGCAAAAATGTGTAATTTTTTCACCAAATTTTCAATACAAGAGCCCAATAATAAGGTGTTGTGAATATTTTTAGGAGGAGAAGAAGATGATAACCCTAATAACATAAAATTAGTGCAAAAATATTCTTCACAACATGCCTATGGTGCAAATCGAGGGAGTAAATAAGGCCAAATCTAGTGAAAATCAAGGTTTGTCAAGCCCTAGGTTTTAGATCTTAATGCAAAATGCTATATGAATGTTTTGAAATCTAATTTATGATGAAAATTAAATCCACTTAGATCTAAAAAATGATTTCCAAACCCTAAGATGCACTATCAAGTCCTTAGTCACTTAGGAATGTAGGGAAGATTAGATTAGGGTGATTTGATTGTCAATTATGCTCAACTATACTCTATTATACATCAAAACCCTAATTATGCAAATACGGAAGTAAACAGACAAATTACTCAGAATGCTACTATAGAAAGAGGTAAAATGATAGATAAATGTGCACTTGATTTTAAAGTTCAAAAAGCAGAATAGTCAGGGACTAAGGAGCGGGTGCCCAAGTCTAATGCCTAGGTTTTTGTCGAGATCTGGAAACTTGATCTGTAACCTATTCCTATTGTATCAAAGATTTTCCCATCATAGAATCCAAAGGACTAGGGAGTGGGCACCCAAGTCCAGGGTGCTATTTTTAACTCTGATTTGCAAATCTGATACTCTACAATATCCTTTTGCAACTCCACTTTTCTTGTATCTTCAATTTGTAACCTACAATCACAGAAACTTTGGGAGGGGGTTGTGGTGTTTAGAGGCTTGCCTCAGTCAAGCCCTAGAGAGACATTTAAGTCTTCCAAACACCATTGTCAGATAAAGAGTGCATTCCTTTATGAGGTAGAGGTAAAATCTAAATGATAAATGCTCAAAACACAATTGATGTCACCTTATAGTGAAGGTCTCATGGAATGAAGAAGCTCTTCATGCCATGAGGAGATGGGTGCTCAAATCTACAAACACAAACACATAAACAACACAAAATTTACTCTTCCACACAATGAATTCCTTAAATCACTTTCATAAGAATGCCTAAAGCTTACCATCATCATCTAGTTTCAAATGAATGCCTAAACATGCTTTTATATGTAACTATAAAAATTCCCATCAAGAATTTCATAATGCAAACTTACCATGTCGGCATAGGACCTAAATAATGGTTACAAGCCCATAATTAAAATTTAGACTTGATCCAAAATAGGGCAGGACTAGGGTGCAGGTGCCCAAGTCCTCCCCCCTATGTTGGGTAGGATCTATTTCAAGGGATCCCCCTAGGTCCCATTCATCATAAAACCTAGGGTTCATTTGATTAGGATGTCAAAACATGATGCATGATGTCCTAAATGAACACTAAAGACTCAGGAACTAAATCTTAGGAGGGACAAGCCCCTAAGCAGACATTTTTTTACGTTACATTTATCCCCCACTTTAATGTATGTATAAATGCAAGGCTAATACATGCATTAAAGTACGGTCAACAAACACAACAAACATGCCAAGCACGGAGAAGACACGCTAATCATAGAGAAGATAGTAACATGCACGCAAAACATGGAGAAGATAGTTACAGTCACACAAAACATAAAGAAGACAACATTGAAGACACACAGGACACAATGAATATACTGAATGCATAGAAGACAAAGATGATTTCTTTTTTTTTCTTTTTCTCATATATATGAAATGTAAATGCAAGTACAAGAAAGTAAACACACCTCCCATAATGCAGGAAGCACTCATCATGCTAGTCTTTAAATTGCATATATGGAGCAACACACACGCAAGACATGCCAAGCCCCCCAAAATGTAGGAAGCACTCATCGTGCTAGTCTTTAGACTGCATATGGGGCAATAGACATGCCAAACAAATCAAGCACGCCAAACACACACTTTGAAGACATGGAGAAAACATGACAAACAAGAGATGGAGTGTTCCTATTTCTAGGCTTATCACCATCTTAGGCACATTATAGGCACACATCGATGATTACACTTTTCCACAACAATCATCGATGACACGCTTAAGGGTTGAGTTAGTCATAGAACCACTCCTTGCCTCTACAGAGGACTTTTGAAAATGACAGGATGATGCAATCTACTATGAGAAATACACTCATCGCTCTAGTCTTTAAATTGCATCTGAGGACAAGCACATTGCTAACACCTAAAATAGACAACTTACCTTATATATGCCCCAACCTTAAGGTGGTTGAGATCAGGTATCAATATCAAGCATGTTCAGGTAGGAAGAAAACACACAAGGGAATATGAGCTCTCGCAAAGTCCATGCCACCCAGAGGTGACATGTACTTTACAATCACTAAATGTTCCCACAAACACATCCCTACAAGAATCATGTTAGTGTCCACATAATCATGATAAGAACAATGCATATGAAATCTGAGGAATGCAAGATTCAAGATAGACAAAGTGAATGGAGTAGCAGTATTGTTATGGTTTGTAAATGAGATAGAACACCATCAAAATCACTATGCAAAAGGCATGAAGTGCTTCTACTAGCCAAGAATCAGATAATTTATTACAACCTCATAGTCATATTAGGAACTAAGTCCAATTTTTTATTTCTTGCTAAAGGGACGCTAGGTCGACATCAGTATAAATTTTTTTAATCATCCACTTTCTAGATAGAAACACTAGAGGAAGGGAAAAAATATATAAGAGTGGAGAAACAAGTGTCTTAGGGACAGTCGCATAGAAGGGTGCCCCCAAGTCACCAACCACAATGCTATGTCTGTAAGACACAACACACAACGATGAAATTAGAGAGAGGCAATATAGCAGAATGATGATACAAATAGAAAAATGTCACAACAGAGGTGGTCTCCTCATATCCTGGACCTTACGAGAGAATCATGGGTCATCCAAGGAGGCCTAAACAACATATAACACATCACGGGGGAAGCACATCATGAGAGAGATAAAGGATTAGAAATACTTACCTGTAGGGAGTGCCGGGCTAGCAGTTATCACAGATCTTGATCTTTATCTTAATGGTTAAGGCTTTATCACTTCTTCTTTCTTCGATATGTTCATGAGTTTTGCAAGGGTAACCATGTAGGAAAGGTATCTCTTAATGATGGTTGAGAGGGGATGTTGCCATTTTCTATGTCAACTATAGGAGCTTTTGAAATTCCATTTGAATGTGGTAAAATTAATGGATAGGGTTTGTTGATTAGTGGTTTGATTTGTACCTATCCTCCTTTGACCAATTACATTCAAGGACCTTGGATCGAGTGGAAATGCACTATTAGGTCCTTGGTCACTTAGGAATGTAGGGAAGATTAGATTAGGGTGTTTTAATTGTCAATTAGGGTCAACTATACTTGATTGTACATCAAAACCCTAATTATGCCAATACAGAAGTAAATAGACAAATTGTTCAAAATGTTGCTATAGGGAGATATAAAATGATAGATAAAAGCAGACCTATTTTTGAAGTTTGGGAAGTGGAATAGTTAGGGACTAAGCAGTGAGTGCCCAAGTCTAATGCCCAGGCTTTTGTTGGGATCTAGAAACTTGATTTGTAACTTGTTCCTATTGTATCAGAGATTTTCGCATCACAAAATTTGGAGGACTATGGAGTGGGTACCCAAGTCCAAGGTTTTATTTTTAACTATGACCTACAAATCCAACACTCTACAATATCCTCTTGCAACTCCACTTTTCCTGTATCTTCAATCTATAACCTGCATTCACAAAAAGTTTGGAAGGGGGTTGTGGTGTTTAGAGGCTTGCCTTAGTCAAGCCCTAGAGAGACATTTAAGTCTTTTAAACACTGTTGTTAGATAGAGAATGTGTTCCCTTGTGAAGCATGTTGATAACTGAGAGGGGGGGTGAATCAGTTATCTTAATTGCTTTAGCTTTTTGAACTTCCTTAACAGTTAATACAATATTAAATCAAATGAATAAACATAACCATGAAATGGAAATAACACCAATGCACATGACACAATGATTTTGATGTGGAAAACCCAGTTAAGGGAAAAACCACAAGGTGATTAACCCAAGATATTATTCTCTATTAGAAGAATAGAAGATACAAAATGGCACTTGCCAATTAGGGCTCACTGCCTGAGCACACTGCTCACTAGAGGCTCACTGCCTACAAGAGACTCACTGTCTACAAGAAGAGAAGGTAACTCAATGTTTGAACTAATGAAAAGCATCCACACATGCTGAGGTTCAGTTCTTGTTAGGCTCAATAAACTGATCTGCTGCACTTCATTCTTACTCTCTTTTGATGCTGTTGTACTATCACATTTCAGACCTGTCTTATTGTCTTCACTCTACTTTTCTTCTTTTCTTCGCACCACACAACACACCTTACACACCTTCACATCTAAATCCATCTTGTATATATATCTACATAAGTGATTTCATCACCTTTCTAGTCGGCATCCAGAATAGTCAATATTTTCCCAAGCTTTGATTTGTCGGCTGGATCCTTGCTTACCAAGTAATGTGGATCTAGGATATGCTTGTAGAAGTCATCAATCATGTCGGCCAATCATGAATGATACCTCAAGAAACATAGTCATCAGCAATATCTCTTCCAGATTTGGATTTGACACTCTGCCGGTACAGTTCTTCCTCTGTCTACTCTGCCAAACAGGAACTCAGCACTCAAGTGCTCATATCTGTTCATCCTTCCATCACCAGAGGCTAAATCCTTGGAATCTATTAGTCAAGGTACTCCTCTTGACTTCTCCAAATCTGCACTTCACTTAAATACTTCCTCTGAGAGGTCTGGACCTAACTGTCGGACCTTGCTAACTGCTCTGTTCTTGCTTACCAGATCATAACACTTCTTCAATTTGACTTCTGGTAGAGACTCATCATGTCTTGCGGATGTGTGGGATAACCTTTGTTTCCATCAATGACAACATTCATGAATCCATATAGTGTCTCTTGCCAACAATCTCCCCCTTTGGCATTGATGGCAACACTTAGTGAAAAATGACTAAGTGTCACACTATACTCCCCCTTTGCTGATGCTTTGTCTCTATGTACATATTCTGGAGCTCCCCCTTAGTTGGATTCCTCATTTTTCACTGCTCATCATTCCCCCTTTGACATCAATGACAAAGGATGGCGTCCGCACACCAAAATTTTTAAAAATTAATATATACTTAGTCACATAAGTATATCATCCATTTGTACTCTACATATACTTTAGTATGTCAGCAAAAGTGTTTTTCAATTGTACAACTTTCGTTGCCCAACTTAGCTTCATCCTGTCGAAAATTGATATGTGACCACTTAATAGGAATGCAAAAGCTTCTGCCTTCTTCAAATCTGTCGGATCATTTGTCTTGGCTGTGGTTTGAGCATCACTTAGGGCCTCATGCATGGCCTCCAACTTAGGAATGATTATTCTTCTAAGTTCATTCAACCTGCTGATTTTATTTTTCTTTCCTTTCTCTAGGTTCTTAATTTCATCCAAGACTGCAATAGTCCAACGTTCTTGATTTACTATGGATGAGGTAAGTGGATCAAAAATTTGAGAAAGTTTTGTTAGTTTGATCTCCTATTCTTTCATTTTCTTTTCAATCTCCATTGTTGCTTTGGACCATGATAGACAAAATTTATATATTTCTCTGCCATCTTTAAGAGCATTTTCTAAGCTCTTTATCCCTATATCCATATTTCTTCTATCATTTGATATTAGACTTAGTACTTCAGAGAATCTTTTATCTAAAAACTCTTTTCAGACCTTTTCCTCAACTGATTTCTCCAAGGACTCAAAATGAGTGTTGATTGAACTAACAAGAGACTTAAGATTACCTGATGAGGAAGCCGATGAATCCTTCAGAAAGGATGGCATGATCTTTTCAAGCACACCAGATGCAGCTTCTATAAGCTCATAGTCTTCCATGTGAGACTTTAGGAGTTTTTTTTGGCCTTTGCATTAGCAAATGAAGCTATCTTCATTGTTTGTACTGGGGAAAGAGAATCAAAATCAAATGGTCCTTGTAGAAGTTCTGGCTCATCAATCTCCATTGTCTCTTTGTTTAAGAATTTTTTAACAATTTCTGCAGTGTCTCTTGCTGGAGATAGATTCTTCTTCTCTTCTACAGTCTTGGAGCTGTCATCTTCTTTTTCCTTCACTTCTTTTTCTTTCTCCTCTATTCTTTCTTCTTCTTTGGATCCGGAGTCAACAGGGGAAACCAGAGGAGTGATGTTTGTTTGTTCATGGGCCATCTCTTCTAGAGTAGAGGATTCCAAGCCCTTATCTTCACTGGTGTCCATTACTTCTTCTGTCATTGCCTCAGTAGATCCTTCTTCAACACCTGTGGCTGAGGGATTAACACCTAAGTCCTCTATAACATGAAGATTGAATCTTTTGAAAGCATTTAGGAGGATCTCTTTTGTTTCATTTGCCACTTTATCAGTTTCTCCAAGCATGAGCTGATTCATTCTAGCTTTGCTCCGAAACTCATCCTTGCAATCTTTGAAGATCATATTCATTTGTTTCTGAGTGGTTGAAGGATAGAGCTAAATAGCTATCTACTCCCAAATTTCTAGATCTTTGGCTTGGGCATTGTTCTTCCTTATTTCAAGTTCCTTCTCTAAGCTTTTGGGGATCAGAGATATAATTTTAATGAATGCTTTGTTGTAGATGTTTAGATACCTGACTGTGGCATCTTGCAATATCTTCTGATCAGCTTCACCATAATCATCATAGAATTCAACCATTGGCTGAAGATTACCATCCATAGTAACTGATTTAATGATGTCATCAATGCGAAGAGTGGGTTTTTCAACAAATTCCTCTGCCTTTTCTTCTTTGCCTTGACCAATAGAGGGTTTACCATATGTTTTCTTCTTTTTCTTCATTTTCTTGACTTCTTCATCAGATTCAATTTCTTCTTCATCCTTTTGACTAGCATAAGATCTTGTGGCTTTTGTCTTAGTTCTCTTCTCTCCTTTGCCAGATGATTTTGCTTCCAGTTTTGATGCCCTTGAGCTTTTAGTAGTGGCAGGTGCAGATTTCTTTGATGATCTGGTCTGGGTGGAAGATTCTACCAGAGCACTTTCCTCTTCTGCTTCTTTTTCTTTTTCTGCTTCTTTTGTCTTTTCTCTGTGGGCATCAAGTGCCTCTTTTGAGATTCCATGCCTCTTGGAAACTTCTTCAACTTCCCTTCTTACTTTCCTCTTGATTTCAGGATGTTGAAGTTCTATATGGATCTTTACACTCAATTCTTCAAAGGTTCCAAACCTTTCTGCCTTGGGATTCTTTGGTTGACTCAACATGTGCTAAACATGTAGCTCCATGATGTTCTCATCCACCTCATACCCCATTGGCATGATCCACACTGTTCTTGGTTCCACTGCCTCCATTAGACACTAATAAGTCTCTACCATAAAGCATACTGTATCTTTGTATTTCTCAACTAGAGATTGGGGAATTCTCTCTCTAGCTTGCATCATGTTCTGAAAGTTTTTGAAGAAACCCTAGAGAGCTATGTTTTGTGCTTTGTCATCACCAAGTCCACGCAAGTAATCCCTGATTTGTATGGCAACTGATCTGTCATTCTACCATACCCATCCACTAGATCTGGGTAGCTCATTCATAAAGTAGAAGAATAGATAGAGTATTAGGCCACCAAATTTGAAGGAATTTTTTTTATCCTTCTTTATCTTCTGTAGGTTCTCCAAGAGTTGGTTTAGAAGGAGCTCACAAATGTCATAGTCTTCATTTTTCCTCAACATTTCATAGGCAGTGTAGATAGCAGTTCTAGGTACTGAATTCTCCCTGCTAGAATGATATATCTTGTAGCCGATGATCATGGAGGCAAACTTGATATCTGGATCAGTGATATCTTCTATTGTCATTGCCCTTTTGTCAAACCTTGATCTGGTAGCCTCACTCACAGTTTGGTTTTTGATAGATTTGAGAACAGGTATCCCACCAGATGAGTGCAATCTGGTAACTGCCCTAATGGCATCTTTTGTGATCTTGAATGGTCCATTTAACCACATGAAGTTGTCATGTATTCTGCTCAATATATACCTGACCCATTCATCCTCAGAAAAATAGGGAAATGTATGCATTGTGCAAAGTGCTTGTCCCAGATGGCCTTGAATTGGGGTTTGAGCTCAAATGAATAATCTATTAGTTGTTTGTGGTAGATATCCCTCAATTTGTACTCTCTGAATTCTTTAATGTTTACATGAATGTAAACCCTAATATCTTTTGTGTGTAGGACACCATGCAGTACATTGGAAAATGTTCCTAGGGGATCTACTTCCAAGGATTTGTAGGGATGTTTCTTGAACTTGGGGTGAGGCCTATCAGTGATCTTCACAATATTTGGAGTAGCCATCATTCAAGGATTTACAAAGAGATTTGATAACGAAGAATACCTCTTGCGCTTGTAGGGTTCGTGGAGTGAACTTGAATGATTCGCTGATTGAATCAACTCCAACGGTTGGTCCTTGAGAAGTTTGAAGCAATTTGTTGTAGAGCTCTCCTTTCTTTCCTTTCAAATGCAAATGTGCAAATGACGAGCACATGAACCCTTTTAATTGCAAGAAAAACCCTAAATTCATATTGCAATAAATGCACAACTTAAGTTATTCTGGTTGCTCTGTTCTTCTTATTCTGAAATAGATCTCTTTCCGGATCACTGTAATATGCTTAGAGTTATCCTTGGTGATTAACAACGAGCTTTCTTACTTTCCTCAACCATTTGATTTATCTGCAGATCAAGATGTCTCAATTTTAGAATCACACCGAACCAAACTTGTAAGAAACCTGCTTTTACCGGAACACTGTTAAGCCAGATCTATCTGAAGGGATTAGACTCTTTAAATCTTCATGCGGATCTTTCAAATCTTTACCATGGCTTATCTAGGTGTTTCTCTGAAAACCCTTTGATCCGCAACCTTTCATGTGCCGATTACAGGCACCAATTGATTGGCTGGGGGAATTAGTTTTTCTTTTGTTACTCCCCTTGAGCCAGAGCCCATCTATTCAATTTTTGAAAGGACTTTCAGCACCAGATTCTAGTGCAGATCCATTCTCAACATTCTCTACACTTTTCTTTACCCAAATCTTGTTCATCTCACTTTGAACTTCATCCGCATTCACTTTTCTTTTTCCTTTGTTTTTATTCTGATTATGATGCACCGGACCCCTTTTGTCCTGATTCTTGCTTCTATAGAATTTGGCAATGTGACCAGATCTATTGTAATTGTAGTGAACAACATTTCTTTGCATATTTGATTGATATTCTCTTGATCTACATTGATTAGCCATATGTCCCATTCTATTGCATGCAAAGCATCTACCATTGAATGAATTGCTTATTTGCATATATCTACATTCATGGGATTTGTGACCATACCTTTTGTAGTTGAAACACTGCCTGGAGAAGGATGTAATAGTTTGATTCATTCTTCTTCTACACTAATTTTCTTTATGGCCAAAGTTATTGCAGTTGTGGCAGTATCCATTGAAGGATGGATATCTTTGAGCATTTGGTTGCCTTACCAGAGGTCTTCTAGGCCTGTTTCTTGGATTTTCTGATCTGAAGTTCTTCTAACCAGATCCAGAGCTTTCACCTTTTTCATACCCCAAGCCACACTTGTCATCTACCCTCTTTTGGCTTTTAAGAAGAACTTCAAGTTGAGCAGAGCTTACCTTGAATTTTTTTTTATATTCATTTGTTGTTTGAAGATCCCTTTTGAGAGTGTCAATCTGATTTTCAAGTTGTTCTTCTTTTTCTTTAGCTTCTTCAAGATCAGATTCTAGATGCCTGATTATTCTATCCATATTGTGGCAGTCTTTAGATTTCTCCTTGAGAGATTGTCTTAGGCTATCTTCAATTTTTCTTTTCTCTTCAATTTCTTGGGTAAATTTCATGACTCCTGATTCCATTTCATGTCTTATCATAATGGTCTCTTTTGATAACTTTTCACATATCTTGGTTTTCTCCTTCAGATCTTCATTTGTATCATTTCCTTCACCTTGACTTGCCAATTGCTGAAGTAGATCCTTTCTCTTTTTCATAGAGAGACTTAGTTTCCCGCTTAGTTCATTTATGAAATCATTAGCCTGTTTGAGTCTTTCCTTTAGTTCATTGACTTCAGAATTAGATTGCTCAAGATCATCTAGGGTAGACTGAAGTTGTTGTCTCATACCATACATATCCATTTGAATTCTCAGATCTTCCTCAAGCTGTTAAGCTCTATTTGGAGGAACTTGGCTCTGATACCAATTGTTGATAACTGAGAGGGGGGGTGAATCAGTTATCTTAATTGCTTCAGCTTTTTGAACTTCCTTAACATTTAATACAATATTAAATCAAATGAATAAACATAACCATGAAATGGAAATAACACCAATGCACATGACACAGTGATTTTGACGTGGAAAACTCGGTTAAGGGAAAAACCACGGGGTGATTAACCCAAGCTATTATTCTCTATTAGAAGAATAGAAGATATGAAATGGCACTTACCAATTAGGGCTCATTGCCCGAGCACACTACTCACTAGATGCTCACTACCTACAAGAGACTCACTGTCTACAAGAAGAGAAGGTAACTCAATGTTTGAATTGATGAGAAGCATCTGTTGGATCTAGGGCATACAACTGAGAGGGGGGGGGTGAATCAGTTGTATAAAACTTCTTCTTCTTTCAAACACTTAATTCTCTGTTGTTAGTTAGCAGCATATCAAATAATCATCCATGGAAGCATAATACATAAACACAAGAGCAGATAAGCATCAACACATTGAACACCAAGATTTTGACGTGGAAAACCCGGTTAAGGGAAAAACCACGGGGTGATTAACCCAAGAATTATTCTCTGTTAGAAGAATAAAGAAAAATGAATGGCACATGCCAATAAGGGCTCACTGCCCGAGCACACTGCTCACAAAGAGGCCCACTGCCTACAAGGAGACACACTGTCTACAGAGTGATAAAAATCACAGTCTTGAACTAGAGAATGACATCTCTACCATGTCCGGATCAGTTCCAATTAAGCCCAAAAATCTCTGCTCTGCCTTTCGCACATTTCTTCGCTATGCCACACTCATCCACACACCACACACTCTGAAATGAACTCACAAACCATTATTTATACAAGACATCGACTTAGGAACAAACATCTAAGTCAGCAAACAACCATAGGAGTATCCGCAAGATGAATAACACATCCGGTCGGCCATCACAAGAACATTCGCAGGATGAACAACTCATCCGGTCGGCTAAACAGAGCAAGAACTTCATCCGGAAGAATAACTTCAATTCTGGGCTCTACCATCAATGCGGACCAACAACACAACCTAAACATGATCCAAGAACCTTCACAAGCCTGTCTGAATGTCCGGATACATCCGCACTTCCTCTACTTACTGGGATCTCTTGTCTTCCTCATCCAGAACTTCAAGAACACAGTCTGTCGCCACTGTCATAATGCAAGAGGTACTTCCGGACCTCCAAATCATACACAAATCAGGATGACACATCACAAGGACATCCCAAACACTTCGTCCAATCCGCAGATTAGGATAATACAATTCCGGACCTCACCGGACCTTTTTGTGATCCTCTGTCACCTCTGGATACTTGCCGGAACCGGTTCTATACCGACAGCCACAACTCCTTCAGATCTTCATGCGGACCTCTGAAATCTTAACTGAAGCATCTCAAGACTCATATCTACTAACCCTTTAATCCGCATCCTCCGGTTCTCATCCTATACAGTACATTTGCCTTCTTCTCATCACTGTTCTTCACTGTTCCTGACTGAGGCTAATTTTCTCAATATCCTCAGCACACAGCTCATCAAATCCTTCTTGTCAATGCAATATGAGTATGTTGACATCAATGACAACACTGGCTCACCTCATACTTGCAACAATCTCCCCCTTTGTCATTGATGGCAACATATGATGTGAAAAACCATTAAGACAAGAACTTCAACTTTTCATATGTCTTCTCTTCCTTTACTGCTCCCCCTTTGATCAATGTCTTCTCTTCCTTTACTGCTCCCCCTTTGATCATCAACCACTTATTTTTCACATGTCTTCTCTCCCCCTTTGACATCAATGGCAAAGGGCTCATACTTGCAATTCTCATACATCAGAATCATACCAGCTGCTCCCCCTTAGTTGCAGCTCCCCATTAGTCCGGATCACAGGATATGACTGTGATAGCCACCGGACTGATGCACATCAGTGCATCTTAGTTCATCACCGGAGGGGCCATGACCCCTAACTTCTCCCGGAGATATTCAAAAGAGTCCTTGGGAAGAGGTTTTGTAAAGATATCTGCAATCTGATCCTTGGAGGGAACATACTCCAATCTGACTTCTTCCTTGTTTACTTGTTCTCTTAAAAAGTGAAATTTGATAGATATGTGCTTAGTCTTAGAATGCAATACCGGATTCTTGGAAATATTAATTGCACTTGAATTATCACAGAAAATTGTGATAGGCTCCTCATATTCAACTTTGATGTCTCTTAGCATTTGCTTCATCCATAAGATTTGAGTGCAACTACCTGCTGCTGCAATGTATTCTGCTTCAGTTGTAGACAGAGATATTGCATCTTGTTTCTTGCTTAGCCAAGAAACCAATCTCTTCCCCAAAAAGAATGCTCCACCACTAGTGCTCTTCCGGTCATCCACATCTCCTGCCCAATCTGCATCTGTGTAAGCATGAAGAGAGAAGTCCGGATCTCTAGGGTACCATAGACCATACTCAACTGTTCCTTTCAAGTATCTAAAAATTCTTTTGATTGCCATAACATGAGATTCTCTAGGATCAGCCTGGAATCTTGCCACAAGACCAACAGCCTGCATTATATCTGGTCTAGTTTGAGTGAGATACAACAATCCACCAATCATTGATCTATACTTTATCTGATCTGCCTTTGGAGAATCATCATCTTTGCTTAACTTACATCCGGTTGCCATAGGAGTGTTCATAGGCTTTGAGTCTTCCATACCAAATTTCTTTAACAATTCTTTCACATATTTGGTCTGAGAAATGAAGATCCCTTCTTTTGTTTGAGTAATTTGCAGACCCAAGAAGAAATTCATTTCACCAAGCATAGACATTTCAAACTCACTTTTCATCTGATTTGCAAAAGTTTTGCACATACTATCTCTTCCTCCAAAAATGATATCATCCACAAACACTTCAACAATCAGAATGTTTTCATGATCAATTTTGAAATATAAGTTACTGTCAGCAGTACCTTTGTTGAATCCAATCTGCACAAGATGCTTATCCAACCTTTCATACCATGCTCTTGGGGCTTGCTTCAATCCATACAAAGCTTTCTTCAACTTGCAGACCATATCATTATTATCAGACAATTGAAATCCATCTGGTTGTTCAATGTAGACTTCTTCTTCCAGATCACCATTTAGGAAGGCAGACTTGACATCCATCTGATATACCTTGAAGTCTTTGAAGGCAGCAAATGCAAGAAGTAATCTGACTGCTTCAATTCTTGCCACCGGAGCAAAAGTCTCTTCAAAGTCAATTCCTTCTATTTGAGAGTAGCCTTTGCAGACCAATCTAGCTTTGTTTCTGATTACTTCACCAGCTTCATTTAGTTTGTTCCGGAAGACCCACTTGGTTCCAATTACATTCCTGTCTCTAGGTCTGGGAACAAGATCCCAAGTATGATTTTTCTCAATTTGCATCAATTCATCTTCCATTGCTTTGGTCCAGTTTTCATCATTGCAGGCTTCATTTATTGTTTTAGGTTCAATTTTTGAAATCAGACAGCATTCATCCTGATTTTGAGCAATATTCCTTCTAGTTTGTACACCTTTGCTTCTATCACCTATGATCTGATCTTCAGAGTGGTTCAGTCTTACATACCTTAGAATTTTGGGAGTATCCAGCACTGCTGTTTCTTGATCAGGCTCATTCAGACCTATCTCTTCTTCCTGATTTACCGGATCAGGCTGACTCTGTCTCACCGGAGAGGATTGAGGTCCTTGAACACTGTCTTGGTCATCTTCATCAAACTCAAAATCTTGAAGGCTTCTCAATTCCTTCATCAACCTTTACATTGGTGCTTTCTATCATCTTCCTCAATCTTTTATTGTAACACCGGTATGCTTTGCTTTGAGTGGAGTAACCCAAGAAAATTCCTTCATCACTTCTAGCATCAAACTTTCCTAGATCTTCATCTCTTTTAATATAACACTTGCTACCAAATACTCTGAAATATTTCACAGTAGGAGTGATGCCAAACCAGAGTTCATAGGGGGTCTTACCGGTGTTGTTTCTGATTTGAACTCGATTGAGAGTGTAGACTGCGGTGCTGATAGCTTCTTTCCAAAACATTTGAGGAACATTTGCTTCCAACATCATTGTCCTAGCAGCTTCCTGGATGGTCCGGTTCTTTCTCTCAACTACTCCATTCTGTTGTGGAGTCTTAGGAGCAGACAACTGTCTCCTTACACCCTGTTTCTCACAAAAGTCAATGAATTCACCAGATGTAAATTCACCACCTCTATCAGACCTTAGACACTTTAGTTTCAATCCGGTTTGATTCTCCACCATAGCTTTGAAGATTTTGAACTTCTCAAAAGCTTCTGATTTTTCTTTTAGAAAGGTAACCCACATCATCCGAGAATGATCATCAATTAACAACATGAAATATCTATCACCCTGCAGACTCTTGATTCTTGTCGGACCACATAGATCAGTATGTACTAATTCCAACAATCCGGTAGAAGACTGATCTTTGCTTTTGAAAGAGACTCTGCTTTGTTTACCTAACTGACATTCTTTACACACACTATTTGTAGGTTTCATCAATTTTGGAAGATCTCTCACAGCCTGAGTATTGCTTATCTTGATGATGTTATCAAAATTTACATGACACATTCTTCTATGCCATAACCAACTCTGATCAATTTGAACAAACAAACAACTTTTATTTGAACCAACCAGATGAAAGATGTTACCTTTTGTCTGAGTACCGGATGCAATTTCAGTTCCGGAGCTTGTAAAGATTCTGCATTTTCCATTCTTGAACCGGAGATCATAGCCTTTGTCCACTAACTGACCAACACTGAGAAGATTGTGCTTCAATCCTTCAACATACAGTACATTTCCTGTTTTGCTCTTACCATCAAAGGAAATAGTTCCCCTACCTCTGATTCTGCCAGTAGAATTGTCACCAAACTTTACCATTCCTCCTTCATATCTTTCCAAATCTAAGAACTTATTCTTGTCACCAGTCATATGGTGAGAACATCCACTGTCAATAACCCAATCATCCTTTTCTTCCACTTGAGCAGCCAAGGCTTTTTCAACAACTTTGTGATTGACAGATTCAGAGAGTATTGAATCTTCTTCCTTGATGGCTATAAACACCCACTCATTTCCGGATTTGCTTCCTAGTTCTGATTCATCATCTGTTACTCCTTCATTGTCATCTTCTTCATGAACATAATAGCAATTCTTTTGAAATCTTTGTCTGTGAGTATTAGATCTTGCAGATCTCTCCGGACATCTTGAGGCAAAATGACCAATCTTATTGCAGTTGAAACACTTAAAGGGTAGTTTTCCTTCATACTTACCGGATCCTCTTGGCAGTCTCTTTGCAATGAGGGCTTCAAGTTGAGCTGTTTCTGCTTCTTCTTCTTCCATGTCTTTTCTTGCTTGATCATACCATGACATTTTCCTTGATGAGTTTTCACCCGGATCAAATCTCTGTTTGCCTTTCACATAGGCACTGGCTTTGAAAGCAGATTCAGTCTTAGGAGGATCATCTCCAAACTCGGTCATTTCAAATGTAGCTAGTTTGCCAGCCAGTTGTTCTCTTGTGACAGTTGTGTGGGCTCTGAATTCATCAATGGCAGCAACTTTGATTTTGTAGGCAGCAGGAAGGGATCTTAGGATTTTGCAGACAATCTCATTTTCATCTAAAGTTCCACCAGCATTTCTGATTCCACATACCAGCTCATTTACTCTTGGCATAAAGGTAGTGATGTTTTCATCATCTCTCATTTTCAATCTTTCAAATTTCCCTTTCAGACTTTGCAACCTTGCACTTTTGACAAACTCATCTCCTTCATACAGAAGTTCCAGTTTAGTTAGGATCTCATATGCAGTTGGTAGGTCAATGACATTCGAGAGATCTGAGTCATTCAATGCGCTTAGAAGAGCTTCCTTGGTCCGCAGATTGTTTTCAGCTTCTGTGATTTCATTCAGAGTTGTCGGACCACCTTGTGGAGGTATATATGGTTTTGAAATCATAGCCAAGTATGCTTTTCCCATACATTCTAAATGACACTTCATGCGACCTTTCCAGAGAGTGAAGTTGGTTCCATCGAACTTCGGACTATCCTTCTTGTATGACGACATCCTGGATCTCCTCAAGCGGTTAAGCTCCTATCAGAGGAACTTAGCTCTGATACCAATTGTTGGATCTAGGGCATACAACTGAGAGGGGGGGGGTGAATCAGTTGTATAAAACTTCTTCTTCTTTCAAACACTTAATTCTCTGTTGTTAGTTAGCAGCATATCAAATAATCATCCATGGAAGCATAATACATAAACACAAGAGCAGATAAGCATCAACACATTGAACACCAAGATTTTGACGTGGAAAACCCGGTTAAGGGAAAAACCACGAGGTGATTAACCCAAGAATTATTCTATGTTAGAAGAATTAAGAAAAATGAATGGCACATGCCAATAAGGGCTCACTGCCTGAGCACACTGCTCACAATGAGGCCCACTGCCTACAAGGAGACACACTGTCTACAGAGTGATAAAAATCACAGTCTTGAACTAGAGAATGACATCTCTACCATGTCCGGATCAGTTCCAATTAAGCCCAAAAATCTCTGCTCTGCCTTTCGCACGTTTCTTCGCTATGCCACACTCATCCACACACCACACACTCTGAAATGAACTCACAAACCATTATTTATACAAGACATCGACTTAGGAACAAACATCTAAGTCGGCAAACAACCATAGGAGTATCCGCAAGATGAATAACACATCCAGTCGGCCATCACAAGAACATTCGCAGGATGAACAACTCATCCGGTCGGCTAAACAGAGCAAGAACTTCATCCGGAAGAATAACTTCAATTCCGGGCTCTACCATCAATGTGGACCAACAACACAACCTAAACATGATCCAAGAACCTTCACAAGCTTGTCTGAATGTCCGGATACATCCGCACTTCCTCTACTTACTGGGATTTCTTGTCTTCCTCATCCGGAACTTCAAGAACACAGTCTGTCGCCACTGTCATAATGCAAGAGGTACTTCCGGACCTCCAAATCATACACAAATCAGGATGACACATCACAAGGACATCCCAAACACTTCGTCCAATCCGCAGATTAGGATAATACAATTCCGGACCTCACCGGACCTTTTTGTGATCCTCTGTCACCTCTGGATACTTGCCGGAACCGGTTCTATACCGACAGCCACAACTCCTTCAGATCTTCATGCGGACCTCTGAAATCTTAACTGAAGCATCTCAAGACTCATATCTACTAACCCTTTAATCCGCATCCTCCGGTTCTCATCCTATACAGTACATTTGCCTTCTTCTCATCACTGTTCTTCACTGTTCCTGACTGAGGCTAATTTTCTCAATATCCTCAGCACACAGCTCATCAAATCCTTCTTGTCAATGCAATATGAGTATGTTGACATCAATGACAACACTGGCTCACCTCATACTTGCAACAGCATCCACACATGCTGAGGTTTAGTTCCGGTTAGGCTCAATAAACTGATCTGCTGCACTTCATTCTTACTCTCTTTTGATGCTGCTGTTCTATCACATTCCAGACCTATCTTATTGTCTTCACTCTTCTTTTCTACTTTTCTTCACACCACACAACACACCTCACACACCTTCACATCTAAATCCATCTTGTATATATATCCGCATAAGTGATTTCATCACCTTTCTAGTCGGCATTCGAAATAGTCAATATTTTCCCAAGTGATGCAGATCTAGGAGATGCTTGTAGAAGTCATCAATCATGTCAGCCAATCATGAATGATACCTCAAGAAACTTAGTCATTAGCAATATCTCTTCCAGATTTGGATCTGACACTCTGCTAGTATAGTTCTTCCTCTGTCTACTCTGCCAAACAGGAACTCAACACTCAAGTGCTCATATCTCTTCATCCTTCCATCACCGGAGGCTAAATCCTTAGAATCTATTAGTCAAGGTACTCCTCTTGACTTCCCCAAATCCGCACTTCACTAAAATACTTCCTCTGAGAGGTCTGGACCTGT
The DNA here is from genome assembly GCA_027924645.1 of Cunninghamia lanceolata. Classification (NCBI taxonomy): domain Eukaryota; kingdom Viridiplantae; phylum Streptophyta; class Pinopsida; order Cupressales; family Cupressaceae; genus Cunninghamia; species Cunninghamia lanceolata. The sequence continues at coordinate 5,740,134 of BSBN01000714.1, forward strand.
CTGTCGGACCTTGCTAACTGCTCTGTTCTTGCTTACCGAATCATAACACTTCTTCAATCTGACTTCCGGTAGAGACTCATCATGTCTTGCAGATGTGTGGGATAACCTTTGTTGCCATCAATGACAACATTCATGAATCCATATAGTGTCTCTTTCCAACAAGGCATAGGCAAAATCCAAATGATAAATGCGTAAAAACATAATTGATGTCACCTTGTAGTGAAGATCTCATGGTAGGAAAAAAATTTTCATGCCATGAGGAGATGGATGCTCAAATTTGTAAACACAAACACATAAAACAACACAAAAATTGCTCTTCCACATAAGGAATGCCTTGAATCACCTTTAGGATGCCAAAATCACATGAACATAATCTAGTTGTAATCTAGTTTAAAATGAATGCCTAAAAATGATTTTATATGAAACTACAAACATTCTCACCAATAATTTTGTAATGCAAACTTACCATGTCGGCACAAGACCTAAATAATGGTCACAAGCTGACATTTAAAATTTAGGCCTAAACCAAAATAGCGCAGGACTAGGGTGCAGGTGTCCAAGTCATCCCCCCTATTTTGGTTAGGGATTAATTCAAAGGATCCCCTAAGGTCCCATTTGTCATGAAACCCAAGGTTCATTTTATCGAGATGTCAAAATATGATGCAAGATGTCCTAAATGCACACTAAAGACCCGAGAACTAAACCTTAGGAGGGAAAAGCCCCCAAGGGGATATTTTCTGACATTACACAAACATCATTAGTTCATATTACCAAAAGATAACATATGCACCCAACATAACTTCCATGACATTCATTACCAGCATAACATATCAAAGATATTGATAACATGTACACTTATCATGAACTTACACATGAACTTCAAAAGATAAAGTATGACTATGTACAGATAATATTGATCCCTTAACTTATTCCTTATCTTACACCATCACTGCTTCTCTAATCTACTAGTACAATTGTGTACAGATGATACTGATCTCATCTCTCCTTTGATCTACTCCTTTGATATTCAACAATAATAGTGTGCTTTCCATGTCACAACCTATTGACATAAATGACAACACACACAATAGGATCAAGGGCTCAAATTCCTTGGGGATCCTCAAGCAAGGAGAATTAGATATGTGTCGTGAGAAGGTTGGATGAGGGAAATGCTCCAAGATTCATAGGAAGATCAATGGATAGAATTGAATGGTGGAATGAATGGATGGCTAGGATTGGGTAGGTTTATGACATGTAAGGCTTCATTTATGAAAATGTATGGTTTAGATTTTGTGAAGAATTTAAAATTGGGAGGAGATGACAAGTGAAATTTAAAATTAGATGAATAGTGCCACATAAAATATAAGATAGTGTATGGTGTGTGCCCCCTATTTTTTTGGTACATTAGATATTTTTAAAAACCATTTGGTAGAAATATAGCTAAGAGTGAGTACTACAAGTTGTATATTTTTTTATTGAATAATTTTTTTTCCCATTTTTTTTGAAGTGATGCATCCTGAAAATTACATCACTAAGTGCACACACATCACATAACCTACACAAAATTAATTAAAAATATAAATTTCTTTTTATTGAATGCATATAGAATGAAGTGTAAAAGAATTAGGTATATATTTTTTTCCAAATTTGGATAAGCAAGCCAAAAGTTATTAAAAATGTCAATACATATGTACTGAATGAATATAGATACACTCTATAATAGAAAATGGCTAATGGATGCTAGGTAGAGTCAATTTGCAAGTGGTTTGGTCAATGCTTGACCTTGCTATTGATTGGCAAAAATGTTGCAATATAAGATTTGAAACCAAATCTAAATTTAGATATATGGTCAAGAGGTCAAGACAATCATATGCAAAAGAACTTGCTACAATGAAGTAGGTCATGTCATCTAGTTTGGTCTAAGTGGTGTGAATGGCTCCTCTGTTGGTGTGATCCTATGGATTCTATTTGCCTTTACTTTTGTACTTATTTTTCAAATTTTAACCATGCTTAGGAGTGCATTGTGTAACTTCTTTTGAGATGGAGGGGAAGTTCTTGTCATGTCTCAATGACAATCAAGTTTTTGGTAATGAAAGAAGTTTTGTATACAGACCAAACAAACTATGTAAATGTAGATTTTGGTGTAACTAGTGAATTAGTGTAATACCTAAATATAAAAATCTAACTTTAAATACTCTTAATCAAATTTATCTTTGTCATTTCTAAATTGATTAATGAATGCTTTCAAATGACCTACAAGATGTCCTTATATACACCATTGTAGTCATTCATTTGAAGTAATTAGCACTTGGGCTCATAGGGTAATGACAAATTTTATGTAAAGATTAGCTTTTGGTAGTGAAAGGACAAATGACATGCCACCAGAGAGAGACGTAAAGAGCAGAAAATTGAGTTAATAAATTTTGAATGAATCAGATATTCAACAGGATGGTATATTCAACACGATATTTTCCACCGCTACCCTAACCCTGCATGGCTTATCTTTGCTCAGTATCACTCTGACCCGTCTATTATTTTTAATTAAAAATATCTACGTCATACTTTACTTAATTTCCGGTAAAGCTTATCAACGCGTCCTTCGTTGGATCGAAGAGATATTAAATAAAAATAGTAGGTACTGGGAAAGATTAGGAGTCAAAATGTGCAAACTTCCAATTATTACGTATTTGGAGATACAAAAAAATTTATATGCAGAGATTTTCCACAAAGATTTTCAATTTGAACTTCCAAATCTGATCGGCGGTGGGCGATGCTTTGAATCGACATTCTATTATAATGGCCCCCTGGCATGCCATCCCTTTCTCACTAGATTCAAAGCTGTCACTAATCTGGTTGGTTCACAATACTAACTCCGAAACAGCTATTAAATGTGACTTCATTAACCACGAAACTGCAATCAAAGTTTAGTTAAGTCTGCATTATTCGATTGTTTATTGTCGGAAATGGAAAAAATTCTCCCTTGCGGTTATTTGGTCTTCCAGCATGCTTTGGTTTCTAGAAGTATAGAATTCAGTTCTTTCAGAAAACAAATATAGACATGTGGATTGTGTCCTCTATCGACATAAATTACATATTTTCTTTGTTTTCATCAATGGAAGTGAGACTTCTTGTGTGGACAGGTGAATGGCTTGGTACATTCATCAACTGTGGTAGGCCCCAATTCCAAGAACGAGGTTTCCATGTTCTCTCGTACTCATTAATATTAGGTATATGGGTAGAATCACTCACGTCAATCAATGACACTACTCCATGTTTTAGGGAAAAGAAAAAGGAGCTTTGTAACTCCAGGGCACAAATCCTAGCGGATTCACTCCTGCGTCTTGCCCTAGGGGACTATGTCAAAGATTTAGAAGCAGCTCGGTCAATAGAGCTTGGAGCCCACCATGGGTTAAAACCCACGGCATCAATTATGAAAAAGAAGCCTAAGAAACACACCACAAAGCAAATAGAAATGCTCTTATGTGGGGTTTGTTGACAAAGTTAATTTTCTGATGCATGTATGTTAGACTAGGACCACTTGATCTACGAGATTTGTTTCTAAAGTAATATCGTGTCTCATGCATGTATGTTAGACTTTTTTAAATATAAAGGAAATAAAACAATTTAATTAATGTGATATAAATAGGTGTTGGGGTTGGGAAGCATGTGTAGAAGGCTTTACAAATCACGTTGTAGATCAATTATAAAAAATGTCATTCACTACATTGTTCTCAACACCATAGTCTTTTATTATGTCAAAGCCTCATAATCTTAGTGGCACTTGCATAATCACAATGCTAATGTAGTTAACAAGGGAAACAATGTTCACATCAAATGTTCAACACCATAGTCTTGTATTATGTCAAAGCCTCATAATCTTAGTGGCGCTTGCATAATCACAACGCTAATGTAGTTAACAAGGGAAATAATGTTCACACCAAGGTCATGTAGGTTTAGTACAATCCTACTAAAATTTCCTAATGCTAATTATTGGAAACCTTTTAGTAATTTTGTGGTCCTACCCAAAGTAATTGCTAAATGTCTCTAAAACTCTTCCATTATAATTTTGATTAATAATCAAGATATCTATTATTATGGGTATTCACTACTAGAGTTGGTGTGGCAAGAGTACGGGGATTTAGATGTATAAGTGCTTTTATATCAAAAAATTTTATAGGATAACATATTTGTCACAACTTTGTTAGGTTTTCTATGCTATGGTTTTAATGTATAGGATGATGATCAAAACTAGTTTTGAGTTAGATGTAAGTGTGGGTAGTGCCCTTGGTTGACATGTTAGAAATAATAAGGAGATATAAAAATTAAACACAAAAAAGGTATAAAGGATACTTGGCAAAAATAAGGGGGAACTTTAATTATACTCGAGTATGCAAAGGGGTATTAAAAACATAAATTTGAGAGGTAGAAATAAAATTAGTGATGCTTATAGGTACCTTATGAATACACATGCTATGCTATTGGTTTACTAAGTGATTCCCTTAGGCCCTCTTTAGCTGAATGGAGACCCTAACAACTCTTTAGTTGAACATGGGGATAGATAATTTAAGAACACCCAAATCCTTAACTCTTCTTCAAAAATAGTAACAACTATGTAGAAGGTAAAGAGGTATCATTAAAGCTCCCAAATGATATTATTAATGTTATCTCTAATTGCAAAGAAAAACTACCATCCTTTTTTTCATAGCAATTCCCTTCTACCAACAAATTTTTAAATGAATCTATAATTACTAAGAACAAAAGAGTTGAATTACCAAAACATTTAGGGGGTTGGGTAGGGGGGATTGCAGGAGATGTCTTTCTAAATGGTCTATTTGTGATACAGGAAGATCAGACAAGACCTATGTGCCACAGAGTTTTCAGGATGGAGATTGTAGGGGATAGTAGCGATGCCCTACCAAAACCATTGGGATGAGCAAAGCCATGTTTTAGGGGATGGTTATTTAAAAATAAGGAAAATTTATGAACAATATAAATTATTTCAATTATTCATATATAAATTCTAAAAAAATAAATAATGTAAAAATTATAATTGTTTATATTGAAGGCATTCATCATATACATTATAGAAACATATTACATAAAATTAGAGTTGAATTGAGAAGATAGAGTCTACACACAAATTTAAAAAAATTCATTGCTTTCATTATTATTAATGTTATTAATGTGCATATATAGTATATAAAAATTGAAAAAAAAAACCACAAAAGCTACAATTTACTACTACAAAATAACTAATAAAAGTTAGAAATAGAAAATTATAAGATTGAATAAGTGACGCCTACATCAATAATATAAAAAATTTAAATTTGTTGACAAAATAACTATTGATCTTTTGTCAAAATGGTTGATTCCATCCAATAATATAATTTTTTAAAATTTGTTGATAACATAAGTATTTTCTTTTTGTCAAAATGGTTGACTACCTTTAATTTTGTCGAGAGGCAAACTACAGTTGGAGCTTGGAGCACTCATTTTTTGGTTGTAATTTTAAACGAAAAAAATTAAAAAGAAAAAGAAAATGCTCTCATCTCCACCCCAAAAATAGCAATATAGGATAAGCATTTCAGGCCTTATGAAACATGCAAGCTAACGATTATTTTATTTTATTCCACTAAAAAAATAATCAGCCAATAAGTGCAAATAACGGTTATGTAATAAAATAAAAAAATGTGCTCCAGTAACCATCAGCCATCATACTCATTTAAAAAAACTCCAAGAGCAATTTGTACTAGCATATCTATATAAAATATAATATATCTAAAGTATGCTGAGAGATATCCTTCTCAAGGCACCTATTAAATATAATAATCACTAACATTAGGCTTCTCGAGAAGGATATCTCTCGACATACTTTAGATATATTATATTTAATATAGATATGCTAGTGGCATTCAGAGCACAAGCGTAATCATAGCCATAACACTAACTCTAACTCTAAAATTGACCCCAATATAATAAAATTAGGATTAGTATTTTTATTAATTAAATATAAAATTAATATTATATCTAATAAAATAAATTAAATACTAATTATAATAATATTAATAATATTTGACCCTAATTAAATTATTATTATTATTACATTATTAGAAACAAATGTTAATCAAATTAATATATAATTATATCATATAATAAGACATTAATATAATTAATGTATAATTAATTTTGTATTACATTATCAAATATAATGATATTTAAAATTATATTTATAGAATTATTATAAACCATAATTATTTTAAACCCTAATCCAAATAATTTATCAATAAATTAAAAATTTTTTATAATTTCTGTAAATTATATAAAATATACTTAACAATTACAAATAATATATCTAAATTTAAAAATAAAGAGGTACAAAGGGTTAGATTTAGAATTAGGGTTAGGGTTAGCATTAGTGTTAGGATACTTAATTGTAGCTCTAATACTTACCCTAATTTAGTAAATCTAATTCTAATTCTAACCCTAACCCAAATTCTAGAACCCTAAGCCTAATACTAATTGAAACACTAACCCCAGCCTTAACACTAAAATTAACCCTAATTGTAACCCTAACTTTAATTCTAACCCTAATTCTAATTCTAACTATGAATTTAACCTAACCCTAACCTAAAATTTTAACATAATTCTAGCCCAAATGGACTAACCATAATTTAGTAACCCTATTTCTAACTTGTACCCTAACCTCAAAACCAACCCTAACCCTAATTATAACCCTAACCAGATTCTAACATTAACCCTAATTCTAATCCTAACTCTAACCCTAACTCTAGCCCTAGCCCTAAACCTAACCCTAACCCTAACTGTAACTCTAATGCATACCCTAATTTAGTAACCTTAATTCTAAATTGTACCCTAACCTCAATTCCAACCCTAAACCTAATTATAACCCTAACTTGATTCTAACATTAACCCTAATTCTAATCGTAACTCTAACCCTAACTCTAATCCTAACTTTAATTCTAACCCTAATCCTAATTTTAACTATGAATTTAACCTAACCCTAACCTGAATTTTAAATCTAACTCTAGCCCAAATGGGCTAACCATAATTTAGTAACCCTAATTCTAACTCGTACCTGAACCTTAATTCCAACCATAACCCTAATTATAACCCTAACCTAATTCTAACATTAACCCTAATTCTAATTCTAACCCTAACTCTAGCCCAAACGGGTTAACCCTAATTTAGTCACCCTAACCCTAACTCTACCTATAATTGTAATTGTAACTCTAACTCTAGCCCTAACCCTAATTTAGTAACCCTAATTTTAACTCTAACCCTAAACTCAATTTCAACCCTAAACATAATTATAATCCTAACCTGATTCTAACATTAACCCTAATTCTAATAGTATTCCACATAAATTCTAACCCTAATTCTAATAATAACCCTAACCCTAACGCTAACCCCAAACCTAACCCTAACCCTAACTCTACTTGTAATTGTAATTGTAACTCTAACTCTAGCCTTAACCCTAACCCAAATGGGTTAACCCTAATCCTAATTATAACTATGAATTTACCCTAACCCTAACCTAAATTTTAAACCTAACTCTAGCCTGAATGGGTTAACTCTATATCTAATCCTAATTCTAATCCTAACTCTAACCCTAACTTTAATTTTAACCCTAATCCTAATTCTAACTATGAATTTAACCTAACCCTAGCCCAAATAGGTTAACCCTAATTTAGTAACCCTAATTCTAACTCTAACCCTAACCTCAATTCCAACCCTAAACCTAATTATAACCCTAACCTAATTCTAACATTAACTCTAATTCTAATCCTTTAACTCTAACCCTAATTCTAGCCCTAAACCTAACCCTAACCGTAACTTTAATTCTAATGTTTACCCTAATTTAGTAAGCCTAATTTTAACTCTAACCCTAAACTCAATTCCAACCCTAAACATAACTATAATCCTAACCTGATTCTAACATTAACCCTAATTCGTATTTGTAATTCTAATAGTATTCTACCTTAATTCTAGCCATAATTCTAATAGGAACCCTAATCCTAACTCTAACCCTAACCCTAACTCTAAATCTAATCATAACCCTAATTCTATCCTAATTTTAAGTCTAACAATAACCCTAATTCTATCACTTACCTTAATCCTAATTCTAACTATGATTTTAATGCTATCCCTCACCTAAATTCTAATCCTAACTCTAGTCCTTACCCTAACCCTAACTGTAACTCTAATGCTTACCCTAATTTAGTAACCCTAATTCTATTTCTAGTCCTAACCCTAACCCAACCCTAATTATAACCCTAATCAATCATAGCCTTAACCCTAACCCTAACCCTTATTATAACCCTAACCCTACTTTTGACCCTAATTCTCATTCTAATTGTCACCCTTCTTTAAACTATAACGTGAATTCTAATTATATTTCTAACCTTAATCTTAACCCTAATTCTATTTGCAATTCCAACCCTAACCCTTATTATAATCCTAATCATAACCCTAACCCTAACTCTACTTGTAATTGTAACTCTAACTCTAGCCCTAACCCTAATGCTAACTCTACTTGTAATTGTAATTGTAAACCTGACTCTAGCCCTAACCCTAACCATAATTGCAACTCTAATACTAACCCTAATTTAGCAACCCTAATTCTAATTCTAACCCTAACCTCAACTCTAACCCTAAGCCTGATCCTAATTAAAACCCTAACCCTAACTTTAATTATTCATGAGTCATGCTACAGGGTTTTCTTCTGCATATTTTGTATGCATGTGTTATTCCCTTATTGCATGTGAGTCCACCAATTAGTTGGAAGTCTCCTAACTAGGAGGTGGGTTTGTATTCAAGCCCTAGAAATTTTGTGTTTATAGGTGCTATGTTTAAATCTATATGGAGACTTGTGTATATTGTGCCATTATTTTTATAATTTTTTCTTTTAAGGTTAATCAAACTTGCATTTTATCTAAGTTTTAACTCAATGCAAATCATGGAGTTTGAATCCATTCAATCATTGTATGGCTAAGATTATTGTATTGGTAAATTTCATTATGTTCGATTTGGATGATGCATGTAGCATTCTCTTCAAGAGGAATTGTTTTTGTTATAAAAATTTGTGAGAACATAAAAGTCAGAGATATATGGGTATGCCTTTGTACTCATCTACTCTATTGGTTCATTTTAAATATGTGTGTATGGCTATAAATATTTATGTTAATATTATCAAGTCAATGAAAATGGGTATGCCTTTGTACTCATCCACTCTATTGGTTAATTTTAAATATGTGTGTATGGCTATAAATATTTTTGTTAATATTATCAAGTCAATGAAAAAGGGTAATTAATCATGAATATATACAGCTATCTATATATATATTTGGTCTTTCTTACATATGATGACTGGTATGGATATAAGAATTTAGGATTGTCTCATGTTTCTCTTATGGCATTTCTAATCATAATTCTAACCCTAATTCCTACCCTAACTCTTATAATGGAAACCCTAATTCTTCAAAAAACACTTCTAAATATATGGAAACTTCTAAAAACACTTAACCTAACTAATTCTTCAAATTGAAAATAAAAGATAGACTACTAAGAACTCCTATTATTAATGATGTCACTCTACAATATTCATTTGTGAAAAAGAAAGATTATTATTCGTGTCTAATAATTTTTCCACACCTTAATTAATAACTTAAATATCTATTTCCATAAAAATATTTCAAGATTATATAGGGGTAAGAATGAAACATAACATATCATAATTACTACAAACTAACTTACATTAATAACCATTGCCATAAAATTCCTATAACCTAAGAATTAAAACATAACAAATATTCAAATAACCTAAATAAATTTCTCATAAATTAAACATAAGAATATATATATTAGCTAACAATCTTTATGCTTTAAACATAATAATAATAATAATGGAAATTAATTAATTAGGTATATATATTTTTCCAAATTTGGATAAGCAAGTTCTAAAGTAATTAAAAATGTCAATACATATGTACTGAAGGAATATAGATACACTCTTCAAAGAAAATAAAAATAAATACCTTAACTTACTCAAAATAATTTAAAAAAATGTACGGTTAGAAAGCTAAGAAGTATCACTTTATTTTGGTGGTGGTTTTGTAAAATTTTATTGCAAAACATGTAAACCTAATGAGGTTGAAGTTTGAATTTGAACTATTTTATGCTAAAAATACAAGTTTAGGAGCCACAATAGATGTCTAACCCTTAGGATTCTAAATCCAAGCCTAAATGGGAAAAGGATAATATATATTTTGAATTCAAGGAATTAAAAATGCATGCATGTTAAAATATGTATGTTTTATGCCTTTCATAATGCAAACTTGTTTTGTTGAAAAATCTCAAGGCTGACCACTAATTTGTATCTTATTTCCATGCAATGACCCTAATATGGTGTATTTTTCCTAGATGACTTTGACTTTGAGGGTTGCTAGACTCGCTTCTTTCCACATTAAACCTCTTTTCATCTAGATTGCTTCATATGTTAGGAAGTCTCTGTTTTCCTCTTTTAATTGATTCTTGTCTTCTTAAAAGTTATTTCTTAGCTTTTAAAGCACATTAATATGAGTCATAGATAGAACCATTTGCACCTTACTAGAGTTACTTCATTTTGAAGTTTATCGTAATTCATTTATATACCTTAGAGCTACTTTCTCCTACTTTTGATATATAATTATTCTAATATGTAAATATAAAATTATTATATGTATTTTTTATATTATAAATTCACACCAAAATATTTTTAACATTTTAAAACACAATTTAATTTTGTGCGCACCATGTCTTCTCCAATTGGGGTGATATTCATAAATTTTAATTATCCACATTTTACAAGTACTGCATCTTAATGTTTGGACTTCTCTTGGCATGCATAAAGGATTAAACCAAAACCACCAAGGGCCATGGCACTCGACCCATTTTAGACTATTTATTAAATCCAACAAAGTACAAGCTACAAAATCATGTGCCTTCCTAATTTGGCCAATAGGCCATTCTATATGTGCACACATTTTGTAACTGCCAAAAAAATTTGGTAGTCCTAATAAAAAATATTTTTTTTGTAGTCCTTCCTTTTTTTGCGGTCCAAAAATTTGTGTGGAGAGTTAAATGCATGGCTATTTTGAGTAGCCACAATTTGTGTGGAGAGTTAAATGCATCACTTTTTTGAGTAGCCACAATTTGTGTGGAGAGTTAAATGCATCACTATAACACTTAGTTTTGTAGATTATAAATATGGCTTTCACTCCATATTTCAGAAGAGGCATGAGTGCATTCTATTTCGTGCTTTCTCAAATGAAGTTTCATTCTACAGTTTCTGAAGGTATTCAGACAATGAAATTGTTTCCCCAACATGCTTCAGAGTTTCAATCGGAGAATTCCAATCCTCCTACCAATCATCTCATGATTTTCTACAATGGGACAATGAAAGTCTACCATGATGTAACTTCTTCTAAAAAAGTGTGTCTTTTTTTATGTTTGATCCAATTTTTTCCTCAAGAGGTGAAACATTGGACTGAAAAGCATTAAAGCATGTTAAAATCTCAATCTTTAACTCATAATTTGATTCATCAACAGGCACATGCTATAATGTTGATGGCTGTGGGTAATGGAAATGCTCTGCATTCCAATGAGGATTCCTTCTCTTCCACCACTTCTTTGGATTTTGTACCTTCACCAACAGGATTAAGAAAAAATGTTGCAAACCCAGAAGAGCCCACAGGCAGACTAAATCAAACTCTCTTTTATACCAGTAAGTTCTCAACTCAGGTTTCTAATAATTTACATTGTAACAAATTTTAGTAAATAGTATTAACCAAAAAACTTTGGTTTTGCAGAAGTTCCATTAGCGAAGAAATTATCCTTTCAATGCTTTCTCAAGAAATGGAAAGACAAGTAAATTTCAGCTTCTTGATTGATTTGTATGGCATCTTTCCTGTTATCACCTGGGAAAAGAATAATTAATTAATAATCTCTTACTGTTAGATCAGAACATGTGAGCATGTGAGCCCCTTGTGATCTCATATAAAGTTGTTTAATAATATCAATGGAAAAATTATGTTGATAAATTAAAGCTTTAGTTTTCTTGAGAGAGATAATTTAGAAAGTTAATTATGATTGAGATTGCCTTTAAACAAAATTATGGCCTAAAATTATGTCACAATTTTTGGCACAAAAAATTTGTCTACATAATTATAAGCTTTTATTATTATTTTTCTTTTAGCTATTTGAAGATGGAACCAGATAACCATCATTCAAACCAAAATCATAGCAATGTCAAAATCATTCAGAAATAGAAAGCTAGATCTTAAAGGTGATATCTTATTCTTCATTGGAGTAGCCAAATCTACCAAAGCCATTGTAGCAAGATATCTTATTCTTTTAATTTATTTTACCAGACAATAAAATAAAACTAAAGAGATTTTGCTCTTCCTTTCTCTTGATGGTTGCATGTGCATGCCTGTGATTTTTTATAGAGGGTTTTTTGAATCTATCTCCTACAACATGCAATTCACATTATAATGAGATCTAAACTTGGAGAAAATAAATTAGTTAGAAATTCTAAAAAATAAATAATTAAAATTGTAAACCAAATAGAAACAAACAAGAGAAATTACCTCAGAGGCATGAAGGTGCACTATGGTATTCATGGAGTGCACCATGGTATTCATGAAGCTTCTTTGAGAGAGTCCCCTCTCAGATTTATCATAGAATAAAATAAAGTAAAATAAAAAACTAAATGAATAATTTCTTGTGAATGAAATGTATTTTAAGTTTTAAATAATTACAAGTTTTTAAAATAGAAAAAGATAATTATTGCTTTATTTATTATTTGTAGATAACTTAGAGTTAGTTTTTAGTCACAGATTGGTTTATTATTTGTTTAAAAATATGGTCATGTTTTCTTAAATTTATGAAGTGTTGTTTTTTTATATTTTTATTTTATATAGGGTATGATTATCCTTAAAATTAAATAAGATTAAATTAAAGATTTATATAAGATTTTACTGATAGGTTTTCAAATTTATCAAGTTTCTTTGAGGTTATTTAGAATAAAACAATAAAATTATTAATTTGAGTTCAATTTGATTTATTCAATTCTTACATACAATAATTTATTTTATTTTATTTTAAATTTAAGAATATAAATATTTAGATATCAATTATTAAAGGTTAAAATATTAGTTGTATAATAATACGAAATATTATAAATATTCTATTATTGGTTAGTCTTAATTAAATCCTTGTATTATTAAAAGATTGAACACAGTAAAAATTTAAATGAAAAATATGTCTAGGAAAAAATATATTTAAAAGTAAACAATAGCTATAATCTTTTATACACTAATTATTTAACTTAGTGAATAGAACTAAATATTTACTTTTCCCTTTATATGTTAAAAGAGTAGTATTAGTTGAGAGAGGACTTATTAAAAAATTACTCTTTTCTAAAAAAATAGGGAATTGTTAAAAGAGTTTATTCTTAAAAAAATTATTCTTCTTAAAAATAAGGAAATCTAAAAGAGTTTATTCCTCCCTAAAACATACCATACCCAATTATTAAAAAATATTAGCCTAAATAAATTGAAACAATTAGAAAAAAAATGAACATTATAAAACTGTATCCATAATATTTTTTTTTTAAGTTTTTTTAATAATTGGTTGGGATTTGTTTGAATATTCTAATCTAATGTTAGTTTTATATTATTGGGTTAATAGTAGCTAACCTTAACTTAATGTCATAGAATGCATATGTAGTCATTAAATATACATTGTATGTTCATCATTTTTAGTTTAGTGTTAATTAATTTCATTATAGAGTTATTTTGAATTAGGACTTTAACTTATTTTTACAAATATATTGTGCATTACAAATTGATTAAATATATCTATCTTAATGGATGTTTCTAACCCATTTACATTATGTTGTCAGGGTCAAGGTGTTTCTACTAAGATGGTAAAGCTAAGGATGAAAGATAGTGTGGAGCAAGTTCCTTTTTCAAGAAACCTTTTGACTTCCCCCAGTGAAGAAGTGCAAGAACATGCACTTCAGGCCTTAGCCATTCTTGCAGACCATGCTATTCGCTCCCACAAATTTGAAGCCATCCCTCATGAGATTATTTTTGATTTGTTACCTTTCTTCTATCATCCTAAAGGTCCTTTTAAGCTCTTTTGGCTTGCCCTAAAAAGAATCGTATACATTGTTCGTTGCAAACCTAATCAAATAGTTATTGCTTTTACAATTGTGAAGCCCCTTCTTGAAATAGGGGAAGACCTTTCAGACACACACACATACATGTGCATGCACATAGAGTTAATGCCAACATTGATTCACACACATAGTGAATGCTAAAGTTAACTTCCAAAGCCACACACACAGAGTGAACATCAAAGTTTGTTCAAACACACACATGCACTTCAAACAAAGTGAATGCCAAAATTAACTTTACACACACACACACACACATCCACATTAGACAAAGTGTGCAAAAATTAATTTTTCACACACACATAGACATGCATGCACATCTAGAGTGAATGCCAACGTTTATTCACACATTCATTAAGATTATTGTTAGGGTTAGGGTTAGCATTAGTATTAGGGTCAGGGTTAGATTTATAGTTAGGGTTAGTATTACAATTAGAGTTAGGGTTCGGGTTAGAGTTAGGTTAGTTAAAATTAGGCGTAAGGTTGAGGTTAAGGTAAGAATTGTTAGAATTAAGCTAGACAACTAAGAGGGGGGGTGAATCAGTTGTCCCACAAAATTAACCTTTTCCCTTTTTAATCTTCTTTCACAACTTATAAATAGATTAATGATGTAAATATTAAAGCATGAAACAATAAGACATGAGCAAAAACACAACTAACACACTTGACACCAAGATTTTTAACGTGGAAACCCGGTTAAGGGAAAACCATGGTAGGGGTTAACCCACAAGATTTGTACCCTATTAAAAGTACTTGAAAATGGGAAGGCACTTGCCTTTGGGTGCACTGGCCAGAGCTCACTTCTCAAAAGAGGCTCACTGCTTACAGAATTTATGTTTAATACAACAAAACCTAGTTCTACTCAGATGGCCATAGATTCTTCAAATTTTCATGTGGACCTCTAAAAACTTAACTAGAGATACTTTAGACAATCCTCTACACAACCATATGGTCTGCATACATTGAGATTCATTAATTTTCTCAATATCCTCAACATTCCAATATTCTAAATAGGAAAAAAAATAGGATATAGTTGACACTAATGGCAACAAGGATATGTTGACATCAATGACAACACCGGTTAGGCACATATTTGCAACAATCTCCCCCTTTGTCATTGATGGCAACATATGATGTGAAAAACTGATTCAACCATCAAGACAAGAACTTCTCCCTGTTTCTCTTATCACTTCCGCAACTACTTTCTTCATTGCTCCCCCTTTCATCAACAACTGGCAAAGGACACATATTTACAATCTTTTCTTCCCCTTTTTGTTTCAGACTGATCTCAAAATTTGCATACTGACTACTTCCCTTGAGTAGTATCTCCTTAACATCAATCTGGATCACAAAATATGACTATGAATTCCACCAAACTGATGTATCCTAGTGCATCTTAGTTCTGATCAGGAGGGGTAATAACCCCTAACTTCTCTTTGAGATACTCAAAAGTATCCTTAGGTAGAGGTTTGGTGAAAATATCTGCAATCTGATCCTTTGAGGAAATAAACTCCACTATGACTTAATTCTCATTAACCTTCTCTCTCATAAAGTGAAACTTGATTCATATGTGCTTTGTCTTTGAATGCAACATCAGATTCTTTGAGATGCTTATTGCACTTGAATTATCACAAAAGATTGTGATAGGCTCCTCAAACACAATTATGATGTCTTTAGCATTTTCTTCATCCACAGAACTTGAGTATAATTGTTTGCTGCTGCTATATACTCCACCTTTACTGTAGATAGGGATATTGCTTCCTACTTTTTTCTTAGCTAAGAAACCAATTGACTTCCCAAAAAGAATGCACCACCACTGGTACTTTTTCTATCATCCACATCTTCTGCCCAATCAGCATCTGTATATGCATGAAGAGTGAAGTCATTATCCTTTGGATACCATAAGCGATAATCAAGTGTCCCTTTGATATATTTAAAAATTCTCTTGACTGCTACAACATGGGATTATCTAGGATCAACTTGAAATCTAGCAACAAGTCCAACTGCATTCATGATATCAGGTTTGGTCTGAGTCAGATAGAGTAGTCCTCCAATCATTGATCTATACCTTTTTTTATTTGCCTTAGGGGAGTCATCATCCTTGCTCATCTTACATCTGGTTATCATGGGTGTACTCACTGGCTTTGAATCTTCCATTCCAAACTTTTTCAACAATTCTCTCACATACTTAGATTGAGACATGAATATACCTTTATCTGACTGAATGATTTGCAAACCTAAGAAGAAATTCATTTCACCAAACATGGACATCTCAAATTCACTTTGCATCTGATTAGCAATTGCTTTGCACATACTCTCATTTTTACCAAAGATAATATCATCAACAAATACCTCAACAATCAAAATGTAGTCATGATCAATCTTGAAGTAAAGATTACTGTCAGTAGTGCTTTTGCTATATCCTATTTTAGCAGATACTTACCTAATCTTGCATACCAGGCTCTTGGGGCTTGTTTGAGTCCATACAATGCTTTCCTCAACCTGTAGACCATATCTCTCTAATCAGACAACTGAAATCCTTCCGGTTGCTTAATGTAGACTTCTTCTAATTCTCCATTTACGAATGCTAACTTGACATCCACTTGATAGACTTTGAAATCTTTATAAGAAGCAAATGCAAGAAATAATCTGATTGCCTCTATTCTTACCATCGGAGCAAAAGTTTCTTCAAAATCAATTCCTTCCACTTGATAATATCCTTTGTAGACCAACCTTGCTTTGTTTCTTACAACTTCACCATCTTCATTTAGTTTATTCAAAAGACCCATTTAGTTCCAATGACATTTTTATCTTCAGGTCTAGGAACAAGATTCCAAGTGCGATTCTTTTCAATTTGCATTAATTCTTCTTCCATAGCTTTTACCCAATTTTCATCATTATAAGCTTCATTTACTGAATTTGGTCCAATCTTTGAAATCAAACAAATTTCCTCTTGATCTTGAACAATTCTTTTACTAGTTTGAACACCTTGATATCTATCTCCTGTGATCTGATCTTTAGGATGATTCAGTCTTACATACCTAGGAGTTTTGGGATTTATTTGAACCTCTATTTCTTGAGCTTGTTCTTCAACATCTGTACTAACCTCTTGAGTCATTCAATTTTTTGGATGAATCTGAATCTGAGTCTAGGTTTGAACTTGTCTTCCTTGACTTTGATTTTCATATTGATCATCTGATTCATATCTGCAAGACCTAGAGTGTCCTTTTTTGTTCTCATTAACTCTAACATTTGCACTTTCAATAATCTTTTTCAGTCTTTTGTTAAAGCACTAGTATGCCTTGCTTTGAGTAGAGTAATATAGAAATATCCCTACATCACTTCTTGCTTCAAACTTGCCTAGATGCTCATCTCTTTTGATATAGCACTTACTACCAAAAACTCTAAAGTATATCATAGTAGGAGGATGACCAAACCATAGTTTGTAAGGGGTCTTACCAGAATTGCCTTTGATCTGCACCTGGTTGAGAGTGTAGACAGTTGTACTCACAATTTCTCTCCAATAGACTTGTGGAACATTTGCTTCTATCATCATGGTCTTGGTAGCTTCTTGAATGGTCTAGTTCTTTCTTTCCACGATTCCATTTTGCTGAGGAGTCTTAGGAGTAGATAACTGTCTTTTTATTCCATGCTTTTCACAGAATGTATCAAACTCATCGGAGGTAAACTCTCCACCTATGTTGGATCTCAAACACTTTATTTTTTCACCAATCTCATTTTCCACCATGACCTTGAACACCTTGAACTTGTCAAGAGCTTCTAATTTTTCTTTCAAAAAGGTTACCCACATCATCCAGGAGTACTCATTAATTAGCAACATACTATATCTGTCACCTTGCACACTTGTAATTCTAGTAGGGCCACCTAGATTAGTATTCACAAGTTCTAGCTGTCCACTTGAAAATTGTTCTTTACTCTTGAGTGAAATTTTATTCTATTTACCCAATTGACAGTCTCTACACATGCTATCAGCAAGTTTTGGAATATCTCTCACAGCCTGAGTAGAACTTATCTTGACAATGTTATCAAAATTCATGACACATTCTCCAATGCTATAACCAACTCGAATCAATCTAAGCAATCAAACAACTTTTTCCAGAACTACTTAAATGAAAGATGTTACCTCTAGTCTAAGTATCAGATGCAATTTCAGTTCTGGAGCTTTCCAAGATTCTACATTTTCTATCCTTGAATTAGAGATCATAACCCTTGTCAACCAACTGTCCAACACTAAGAAGATTATGCTTCAATCCTTCCACATACAGAACATCATTAGTGTTATTCTTATGATCAAAAGAGATGGATCCTCTGCGACAGATTCTACCAACTGAGTTGTCTCCAAATTTCACAATTCCACCTTCATATTTTTCAAAGCTTACAAACTTACTTTTATCACCAGTCATATGATGAGAACATCCACTGTCAATTACCCATTCATATTTTTCTACAACCTGAGCAACCAACGCACTTTCCACATTTGCATAGCTAGCAGATTCAATAGGCACCGGATCTTCTTCTTTGATAGCATTGAATACCCAATCATTTTTAGTGGAACCTCCATGAACAAATTCATCATCTATGACTCCTCACCAGCTTCTTGGACATAGTAGCATTTCTTCTGAACTCTAGGTCTATTAGGGTTTGGCCTTTAACCCCTCTCCAGACACCATGAGGCAAAATGACCAATCTTATTATAAGAAAAACATTTGAATGGCAACTTTTCTTTATACTTACCAGATCCTCTTGGCAATCTTTTTGGGAAAAAGGTATTCAAGTTCATCGAACTCAGATTCATCACCTTCAAGATCATTCCTTGTCCTGTCAAATCTGTTAGATCTTCTTGAAGAACTTTGACCCGGATCATATTTTTGTTTTCCATGAATACTAGCTTTAAATGCAGATTCAGACTTAGGAAGAGAATCACCAAACTCACTCATTTCAAATGTTGAAAGTTTACCAACCAACTGATCCCTTGTAATGGTTATCAAAGTCCTGATTTCTTCAATGGTAGCAACTTTATGCTTGTAGGCCGGAGGTAAGGATCTGAACACGTTGGCAACAATTTCTGATTCTTCCAATTTTCCACCAGCACACCTTATATCACTCACAAGTTCATTCACTTTTAGCATGTAGGAGGTAATATTTTCATCTTCACTAATCCTTAAGTTTTCATATCTACCCTTCAGGCTTTGTAGCTTGGCACATTTGACGTGATCGTCACCTTCATGCAGTGTTTCCAACTTCTCCTAGATTTCATGTGTGGTTTTCAATTCTAGTACATTTGTCATTTCTGTATCAGACAAGGCACTCAACAAGGCTTGTATAGCTTGAGTGTTGTTCTCAGCATCTATGATTTCATCTGGAGTTGTAGGACCTTTTTCTGGAATCTTATATTCATTCTTAGTTATCAACCAGTAGGCATCTCCCATACATTGTAAATGACACTGCATGCGCATCTTCCATAGAGTGTACTTTGTTCCATCAAATCTTAGACTATCTTTCTTGTAAGTCGACATTCTAGATCTCCTCAAGTAGTCAAGCTTCTGTCAAAGGAACTTGGCTCTGATACCAATTGTTGGAATTAGGTTAGACAACTGAGAGCGGGGGTGAATCAGTTGTCCCACAAAATTAACCATTTCTATTTTTAATCTTCTTTCACAACTTATAAATAGATTAATGATGTAAACATTAAAGCATGAAACAATAACACATGAGCAGAAACATAATTAACACAATTGACACAAAGATTTTTAATGTGGAAACCTAGTTAAGGGAAAACCACATTGGGGGTTAACCCACAAGATTTGTACCTTGTTAAAAGTAATTGAAAATGGGAAGGCACTTGCCTTCGGGTGTACTTCCCAGAGGTCACTACTCAAAAGATGCTCACTGCCTACAGAATTTAAGTTTAATACAGAAAGAATTAACTTAGAAATAGCATCTTCTTCATGCCTAGTTCAGTCTCATTGAATGCTCATAAAACTTCTGCTCTTCTCCCAAATACTTCTTCACTATCACTTCATCATTCACTATTCTTGTTCCTCTGCTCCTCCTCTTCTCTGCTCTGCCTCTAATCCTTTCTATTGATTTCAGGATAGACAACTGAGATAGAGGGTGGGGCAGAGTAAATCAGTTGTCTCCAAAATCAATTCTTAGATACTTAAGACTTTCTTATATTCCAACAGTATGTCAAGGATTTAATCATGGAAGCATAATGCAATAAATCAAAAGCAGAAACATGCATAACATAGATAACACCAAGATTTTAATATGGAAAACCCGGTTAAGGGAAAAACCACAGGGTGACTAACCTAAGATTGTATTCTCTGTTAAAAGAATATGAAGAATAAAATGGCACTTGCCAATTAGGTCTCACTACTCGAGCACACTGCTCACAAGAGGCCCACTGCCTATAGGAGACACATTGTCTACAAAAGAATATAAATATTACATACTTGAATTGGAGATTAGCATCTTCACTATGCTTGAGTCAGTTCCATTTAAGCTCAACACATTTTCTCTGCTTTTCACTCCTCTTCTCTATCACTTCCTCATCACGACAAATTGGATACTTTTGAATGACTTCTCAATTCTTATTTATACATGATATTGACTTTGGAATGATCATCAAAGTCAACACAACATACTTTATTTTATTATAGAGCAATTACAAAAATACAACTTGACCTGTTACAAAAGCTTCATGCACATCATCACACTATCGGCCAAACATGTTTGGAACTTCAATCTTCTTTGAGGAACATGGCATGCTTCACAAAACATCTTCAACATCATCCACAACATGCACAAATCATCTGGTCGGCCAAGATTAGGAAAAACACCATCACGTAAAATTAAATCTTCAATTACGAACTCAATCTTCAATGCGGACCGCCAACACAAACTGGACACAATCTAGAGACCCTCACAAGCTTGCTTGAATCACCAAGAACATCTGTACTACTTCTACTTACTATAATCATTTGTATCTTCATCTGAAACCTCAAGAACACAGTCAGTCATCACTATCATATTAGAAGGATTGCTTGTGGACCTCCAAACCACAAACCAATTGAGTTGTCAATTCACATTAGCTTCCCAAACATGCCACCAGATCCACAGAACAAGATATTGTATTTCTAGTTCTCACCAGACCTAATTGTACCAATCTGTCACCTTTGAATAGTTGCCAGAACCAGTTTTACTCATATGGCCATAACTTCTCCAAATATTCATGTGGATCTCTAAAATCTTAACTGTAGCACCTTCAGACACATATCTACAAAACCTTTGATGCGCATACTCTGATCTTCAACTGATTGGGATCTTTGCTTGATAGAACTTCACTGTCTTCACTGTCCTTCTCTATTTCTCATAGGGGTAATTTTCTCAATATCCTCAGCACATAGCTCATCCAATCCTTGACATCAATGCAATAGGAGTATGTTGACATCAATGAAAACACCGGTTAGGCCCATACTTGCAACAATCTCCCCCTTTGTCATTGATGGCAACATATGATGTGAAAAATTGTTTTAACCATCAAGAAAAGAACTTCTCCTCACTGACAAACATAACTCCCCCTATCAACATCAACTATTCACATGTCTTTTCTTTCTTTATTTCTCCCCCTTTGATCAGTAACCACTTTTTTTTTCACATGTCTTTTCTCCCCCTTTGACATCAATGGCAAAGGGCACATACTTACAACCACTTGTCATCCTTGACTGCTCCCCCTAAGTAGAAGCCTCCTAACATCAATCTGGATCACAAGATATTACTATGGAATCCATCAGACTGATGTACATCAGTGCACCTTAATTCAGAACTGCAGGGGTAATAACCCCTAACTTCTCCTTGAGATACTCAAAGGTGTCCTTAGGTAGAGGTTTGGTTAAAATGTCTACAATCTAATCATTTGAGGGCACAAACTCTAATATAACTTCATTCTTGTTCACTTGCTCTCTTAAGAAATGGAACTTGATGGATATATGTTTTGTTTTTGAATGCAGTACTAGATTTTTTGATATGTTTATTGCACTTGAATTGTCACAGAAGATTGTGATAGGTTCTTCATACTCCACTCTGATATCTCTTAGCATTTGCTTCATCCATATTACTTGAGTGCAACTACTTGCTTTTGCAATATACTCTATTTCTGTAGTGGACAGAGATATTGCCTCTTGTTTCTTGCTTAGCCAAGAAACTAGTCTTTTTCCTAAAAAGAATGCACCACCACTAGTACTCTTCCTGTCATCCACATCTCCTGCCCAATCCACATCTGTATATGCATGAAGGGAGAAATCATGATCTTGAGGATACCATAATCCATACTTAACTGTTCCCTTAAAACACCTAAGAATTCTCTTGATTGCTATGACATGAGATTATCTAGGATCAGCTTGAAATCTAGAAACAAGACAAACAACATTCATAATGTCAGGTCTTGTTTGAGTGAGATAGAGCAATCCTCCAATCATAGACCTATACTTTTTCTTATCAGCTTTAGGAGATTCATCATCTTTACTCAACTTACATCTAGTGGCCATGGGAGTATTCATTGCCTTTGAACCTTCCATCCCAAATTTCTTCAACAATTCTTTCACATATTTGGTCTATGATATGAAGATCCCTTTCTTTGTTTGAGTGATTTGTAGACCCAAGAAGAAATTTATTTCCCCAAACATAGACATCTCAAATTCACTTTTCATTTGATTTGCAAAAGTTTTGCACAAACTATCCTTCCCTCCAAAAATAATATCATCAAAAAATACTTCAACAATCAAAATATAGATTACTGTCAGCAGTACCTTTGTTGAAACCAATTCTCAGAAGATGTTTAGGCAATCTTTCATACCATGCTCTTGGGGCTTGTTTGAGTCCATACAATGCCTTTTTTAATTTGCAAACCATATCTCCATGATCAGATAATTGAAATCCATTTGGTTGCTCAATGTATACCTCTTCTTCTAAATCACCATTTAGAAAGCCAGATTTGACGTTCATCTGATATACCTTGAAATCTTTGAAGGCAGCAAAGGCAAGAAATAATCTGATTGCTTCAATCCTTGCCACCGGGGTAAACGTTTCTTCAAAGTCAACTCCTTCTACTTGAGAATAACCTTTATAGACCAGTCTAGCTTTGTTTCTTATTACCTCACCATATTCATTTAGTTTATTCCATAAGACCCACTCAGTCCCAATCACATTTTTTTCCTTAGGTCTGGGAACAAGATCCAAAGTGTGATTCTTTTCAATCTGCATCAATTCCTCCTCCATTTCTTTAACCCCACTTTCATCATTACATGCTTCACTTACTATTTTTGGTTGAACTTTTGAGATCAGACAATACTTTATTGAGTCTTGAGCAATATTTCTTCTTGTTTGAACACCTTTTCTTCTATCTCCTATAATCTGGTCTTCAGAATGATTCAGTCTTACATACCTAGGAGTTTTGGGAATAACTTGTACTTCTAATTCTTGGACAAGTTCATTCAAGCCTATCTCTTCTTGTTGTGTTTCTGGATTCTCTTGATCAGTCTAAATTTGGACTAGAGTTTAGACTTGTTCTTCTTGGTCTGAGATATCATTTTGGTCATCCGCTTCATACTCATAGTATGTTGAAGGATTTTCCATGCCTTCATCAACCTTCACATTTGTACTTTCTACAATCTTTCTCAATCTCTTGTTATAACACCGGTAAGCTTTGCTTTGAGTAGAGTAACCCAAGAATATTCTTTCATCACTCCTAGCATCAAACTTCCCAAGGTCTTCATCTCTTTTGATATAGCATTTCCTACCAAAGATTGAAATATTTCACAGTAGGAGTGATGCCAAACCAAAGTTCACAAGGAGTCTTACCAGTCTTGCCTCTGATTTGTACCTGATTAAGAGTATAAATAGCAGTACTTACAACTTCTCTCCAATAGATCTGAGGAACATTTTCTTCCATAATCATGGTCCTAGAAGCTTCCTGGATGGTTCGGTTCTTTCTCTCCACTAGTCCATTCTGCTATGGAGTCCTTGGAGCACATAACTATCTCTTTATCCCATGTTTCTCACAGAATTCTATGAACTCTCTAGATGTGAATTCTCCACCTCTATCAGACCTAAGGCATTTTATGTTTATACCAGTTTCATTTTCTACCATAGCCTTGAATATTTTGAATTTCTCAAGTGCTTTAGGTTTCTCTTTTAAGAAAGTCACCAACATCATCCTGGAGTAGTCATCAATCAGCAACATGAAGTGCCTATCTCCTTACAGACTCCTGATTCTTGCCAGACCACAGAGATCAGTGCGTACCAAGTCCAACAACCCAGTTGAAGATTGTTCCTTACTTTTGAATGTGACTTTGTTCTGCTTACCCAACTAACATTCTTTGCACAAACTGTTAGTAGCTTTTACCAGTCTTGGAAGATCTCTTACAGCCTAAGTGTTGCTTATCTTGATGATATTATCAAAATTTACATGACACATTCTCCTATTCCACAACCAACTCTGATCAATTTGAACAAATAAACAACTTTTGCCAGTACCAACCAAGTGGAAGATGTTACCTTTTGTCTGTGTACTGGATGCAATCTCAATTCTAGAGCTTTCAAAGATCTTACATTTTCCATTTTTGAATCGGAGATCATAGCCTTTGTCCAACAACTATCCAACACTAAGAAGATTATGCTTCAGACCTTCAACATATAGAACATCATTGGTTTTGTTCTTTCCATCAAATGAAATGGTTCCTCTGCCTTTAATTCTGCCAGCAGAATTGTCTCCAAAATTTACAACTCCACCTTCATATCTTTCCAAGTTTATGAATTTATTCTTGTCACCAGTCATATGGTGAGAGCATCCAGTGTCAATGACCCATTCATCCTTTTCTTCAACTTGAGCAGCCAAAGCCTTTTCTACCACCTTCTGATTGATAGATTCAATAAACATTGGATCTTCTTCCTTGATGACAATAAACAACCAGTCACTTCCGGATTTGTTTCCTATATCAGATTCATCATCTGTTACTCCTTCATCATCATCTTCTTAAACATAGTAATGCTTCTTTTGAGATCTTGATCTATTAGGGTTTGGCCTTAAAAATCTTTCCAGACACCTTGAGGCAAAATGATCAATCTTGTTACAGTTGAAACATTTGAAAGGTAATTTTCTTTCATACTTACCGGATCCTCTTGGTAGTCTCTTTACAATGAGGGCTTCAAGTTGTTTAGCTTCTAATTCATCTTCTTCCAAATCTTTTCTTGCTTTTTCATACCAAGATGATTTTCTTTAGGAACTTTCTCTTGGATCATATCTCTGTTTACCTTTAGCAGAAGCACTAGATTTGAAGGAAAATTTAGTCTTGGGAAGTGCATCACCAAATGAAGCCAACTCAAATGCAGATATCTTACCAACCAATTGATCCCTTGTGATAGTTGTTAAAGATATAATTTCTTCAATAGCAACAACTTTGTGTTTATATGTAGGAGGTAAAGATCTGAGAACTTTAGCAACAATTTCATCTTCATCTAGTACTCCACCAACACACTTGATGCCACATACAAGCTCATTTACTTTTGTCATATATAAAGTGATGTTTTCATCTTCACTCATCCTTAAGTTTTCAAACTTTCCTTTCAGGCTTTGCATCTTGGCACACTTAACATACTTGTCTCCTTAAAATAGATTTTCAAGTTTTGTCCAAATTTTATTAGTCTTCAATCCTATAACATTTGTCAATTCTGAATCAGACAAGGCACTTAGTAGGGCTTCTTTAGCTCGAAGATTATTTTCTGTATCTCTAACTTCATCTATAGTTGTTGGCCCATTCCTTGGGGAAACATATTTAGTTGAGGTTATGTTCCAATACTGATAAACCATGCATTGTAAGTGACATTCCATGCAGTTCTTCCAGGCAGTGAAGTTTGTTTCATCAAACCTTGGACTCTCCTTCTTGTAGGTTGACATCCTAGATCTCCTTAAGTGGTTAAGCTTCTCCTAGAGGAACCAGCTCTAATACCAATTATTGATTTAAGGATAGACAACTGAGAGGGGGGGTGAATCAGATGTCTCCAAAATTAGTTCTTAGATACTTAAGACTTTCTTATATTCCAATAGTATGTCAAGGATTTAATCATGGAAGCATAATGCAATAAATCAAAAGTAGAAAAATGCATAACACAGATAACACCAAGATTTTAACATAGAAAACTTGGTTAAGGAAAAAACCACGGGGTGACTAACCCAAGATTGTATTCTCTTTTAAAAGAATATGAAGAATAAAATGGCACTTGCCAATTAGGGCTCACTACCTGAGCACACAGCTCACAAGAGGCCCACTACCTATAGGGGACACACTATCTATAGAAGAATATAAATATTACATACTTGAACTAGAGATTAGTATCTCCACTATGCTTGAGTCAATTCCATTTAAGCTCAACACCTCTACTCTGCTTTTTGCTCCTCTTCTCTATCACTTCCTCATCAGGACAAATTGGATACTTTTGAAGGACTTCTCAATTCTTATTTATACATGATATTGACTTTGGAATGATCATCCAAGTTAGCACAACATACTTTATTTTATTACAGAGCAATTACAAAAATATAACTTGACTTGTTACAAAATCTTTATGCACATCACCACACTATTGGCCACACATGTTTGGAACTTCAATCTTCTTTGAGGAACACGCCATGCTTCATAGAACATCTTTAAGATCATCCGCAACATGTGTAAATCATCTGGTCAGCCAGGATTAGGAAGAACACCATAATCACCAAGAACATTTGCACCACTTCTGCTTACTGTAATCAAATTCACATCTTCATCTAGAATTTGAACAACACAGTCGGTCATCACTGTCATATTAGAAGGATTGCTTGTGGACCTCCAAACCACAAACCAATTGAGTTGTCAATTCACATTAGCTTCCCAAACATGCCACTAGATCCATAGAACAAGATATTGCATTTCTGGATCTCACCAGACCTAATTGTGCCACTCTGTCACCTTTGAACAACTGCTAGAACCAGTTTTACTCGTATTGCCATAACTTCTCCAAATATTCATGTAGATCTTTGAAATGTTGCTTGTAGCACCTTTAGACACATATCTACAAACCCTTTGATGCCCATACTATGATCTTCAACTGAATGGGATCTTTGCTTCATAAAACTTCACTTTCTTCACTGTCCTTCTCTGTTTCTAATAGGGGTAATTTTCTCAATATCCTTAGCACATAGCTCATCCAATCCTTGACATCAATGCAACAGGAGTATGTTGACATCAATGACAACACCAATTAGGCCCATACTTTCAACACTTTCTTCGAATTTGATTATTTCGCACAAGGATGATTTTCCACAACTCAACTGCACGCCTTTATATGCTTCATCAACCTTAGAATAAACATCAAGGTTGACACTCCAAACATCTGACATTATGTGAATCACTAATCTGTCGGCCAAACATAACTGGGACTCAAATCTTCCTTGATCAACATGCCATGCTCCATAGAATTGCTCTTAGATCATTCGCAACATGCTAGAATCCTCTGGTCGGCCAAGACTAGGAAAAACAACAACACCGAGAAGAAAATCTTCAACTATGAGCTTGATCTTCAATGCGGACCTCCAACACAGCAGTCACATGATCCATAGACTTTCATAAGCACATTTAATTTAACAAAGACATCCACACTCCTCTAAATCACCAGAATCACTTGCATCTTCTTCCAGAACCTCAAGAACACTATCTATTATGACCGTCACACTAGAAAGATTGCTTGCGGACCTCTAAACCATGAACCACTTGAGTTGATGATACACACTGACTTCCCAAACATACCTCTAGAACTGCAAATCATAATATTTCAATGCGGAGCAATCCAGATTGATTAACTATCACTCTATCTCTTCTGAACATAGAAAAACCTAGTTATACTCAGATGGCCATAGCTTCTTCAAATCTTCATGCGGACCTCTAAAAACTTAACTGGAGCTACTTTAGACAATCCTCTACATAGCCATATGGTCCGCATACATTTAGCTTCATTAATTTTCTCAATATCCTCAACATTCTAGTCTTCTAAACATGCAACAAAATAGGATACAGTTGACACTAATGGCAACAAGGATATGTTGACATCAATGAGAACACCGATTAGGCACATATTTGCAAGAAGAATTAGGGTTATAACTGTGGTTGGGTTAGAATTATGGTTGGGCTTAGAATAAGAATATATCAAATTTTGTAGGATGCAAGAATGGTATCATAAATCTACATTATAGAGTTCAAACATTCATCAAACACATATTTTTAAGGCATGCTTCAAAAAGTATTATTTTAATAAGAGAGTTGAATTGCAAGTATTTTTTCCATCCTTCTAAAATTATGCTTCAGAGTTAAAAGAATCAACTAATCAAATCATGATGATACATTACAAAGAATAGATAGATTGTGCATATCAAAATGGCCAAAACATAAAAAGAACAATGCATATCAAAATATAAATATATACTATTTGGTGATAGGTGTATAAATATTTGTGCCTATTGGCCATTTGATAGCACCTTTGGTGCTTTTACTAATTCCTATCACATAGGATATACACACTTGTTTTTATAAAGGCGGCAAGCGATCATCCACGTCATGTAATAGCAGCTACAAAGTGCCAAGAAAACAATAGATAAGTAAACACCAAAGAATTTGTGGGCATTTCCTATGGGAATTAGCTCCCCCACATTTGCTTGTTACTTGCAACCTTTCTTTATCACGCCATTACACATAATAATAGTGAAATTTACACCATACCATTCCTTATTTTGTGTTTATTTTAAGGAGAGTATTTTAATGTATTTATATATTGACAAATGGCATAATTTTGTGTAAAGTCAAGCCTCTCTTCTCATACCACTTTTATCTATGTATATACAACACTAGTAGTCTAAAAATATAAATTGTCATCCATACACACATCCCAATATATTAATCCCATTCATACATTTATTGCCCCTATACATGCACACATTCCCATGTATTTTTTATCCACTTTGGTTTGGCCCTATTCATGTCCTTGATCATTTTTGTGGTCATGGGGTGACCTCATGCTTGTAGATTTGACCTTCATAATTTATAGTTTATAATTTATAATTTATGTTTGAAATTTTAGTTGACTCATGTGTATTCCTTTCTTGCCAAGGATCAACTAAATGCAAGTTTATGTGATTTGATGCTATATATTAGTATTTAAATGCATTCAATTGCATTCGTTTCTCATCTCCCAAGCATTATTTGAATATATCATTCACATTTAAGGAAGGGAACACTTCATTTTGGTGCTTTAAATTAATCTGAACATTTATCCTAGAAGCATTTCTAGGACTAGGATTTGTCATCTTCATATTTTTACTCACATTTCTAAGGGTTGGCCTAGGTGAACATGTCCCATTACAACATAGCAACGATCCTTTTAAGGTAATATTAAATAGTTTTTGTCTCAAATATTAGAAAAGAGTAGAGCAAACATAGATCAAGAAGAAAAACCACAAAGCAAAAGTACACACTAAGCAGGATCAATTCATCACATAGAGGACAAAATCTAGAGTGCAAAAAATATCCAGACTAGCAGACTCAACTTGAGATAAGAGCATCCATGGATTAGATGGCAACCACAATCTAGTCATAGACACCATAAAGTCAAATTTCATTCATCAAAAGCATTTAATCAACAATCAAGTTTCATGTTTGAGTTTTGAAATCTTTGTCTTAACATCTCAACAATCAACACCAACAACATGCCATAAACCTAATTAAATTCTCTAATCACCTCTTTTTTCTTATTGTTTCTATTTATCTCACTCAAATTAATCAACATCGTAATTTACACTTACCATTCTTAGCTCTCTTAAAAATAGGGTCTAATTATTAGATTATCACTTAATATTTGGATGATAATTTTCTAATAAATGGTAAAGACAATTAATTTCTTAGCTCTCTTAAAAATAGGGTCTAATTATTAAATTATCACTTAATATTTGGATGATAATTTTCTAATAAATGGTAAATACAATTAATTTCTTAGCTGTCCTAAAAATAGGGTCTAATTATTAGATTATCACTTAATATTTGGATGATAATTTTCTAATAAATGGTAAAAACAATTTTGACTTGATCCTTGGTGAACTCATTCAAAATCTTGCAACTTCACCAACAGACCGAAAATCCTTTGACAAATATTTTCTCTAAAAAATACAATATACTAAATTTATACTGACAATCTTGCTATTTCAAAATTTCAAAGGGTTTTAACATTTTTCCCTAAAAACAATTTTTTATTTTTATATACCAAAAAAAAAAATTGTCCAATACATAAAAAGTCCAATATTGGACCAAGTCTGACGCACTCTACTTAAATATCATCAACTTTAATGGTCAAACATTCAATAGCAATTTTACACCTCATTCACAACCAAAAGTGGTAAATATTTGTCCTATTTTTATTGGTCCAAATTAACCTTTGACTGTTGAAGTGGATGATATTTAGTGCCCAATGCTGCCCCACTGAAAGGAAAATTAAAAAAATAAAAAATAAAGAGAAGTTTTAAGGGAAGTCAGCTCGATTACTCAATCAGAACGACAGATGATGGCTACATGACCGCATTGTTGTTTTTTAAATCAGCTCCCTCCCCATTTTTTCTGTCCTTACTAAGAAGGAACTGGGAAGTGGGGACTTCGGCATTGCAATTTAACACGTTTATATGTTATAGTAGAATCATCAGTTATATATTGATACTCCGAATCAAATCCAACTACTCTGTGCTTGGTTTTACTTTTCATCAAATTTTTTACATCATTTGGGCCAGATTCGAGTTTCAGTCTTTCATTCATGGCATCCTTTTCTTCATCATTTCCATCAGAAATTGTGGAATATGGTTCTTTAAAGGAGAATGAACCTTTCTCCACAAGGGCGAGATCACGTGGTTCTTCAAGATTGTTTGATGTATTCATCAATCATAGGGGACCCGATGTCAAACATACTCTGGCTCTCCAACTTTACAATTCAATCAAGAAAATGGGTTTCCGGCCATTTCTGGACTCTCAAGAGATTGAGTTGGGAGATTCAATTCCATCTACTCTAAAAAATGCCATATGTTCTGCATCGGTTCACATTGCTATCTTCTCTCAGGGATATGCAAAGTCAGCTTGGTGTTTAGCTGAGCTTGTTATTATGCTACAAACGGGCGTAAAGATTATTCCTGTGTTTTACGATGTGGCTCCTTCCGATCTCCGCTATATTGGAAAGGGTGTGTACGCAGAAGCATTTGCCACGTACAAAGATAAAGGCAGATACCTCAACCAGCTCGAGGACTGGAAAAAAGCCCTCCACTCTGTTTCATTGATCTCTGGCCATGAATGCAAGACGCATAATAAGTATGACAATTTCTTTGCTTTAAATCTAGCAGTGAAGGTTTTGATTCTTCCATTGAAATTTTGTACATTGTTTACGTCTTTTTCATTTGTCAAAGTTGATTGGATTTAGCCCAGCACAATGATTTTCTAATCAACTACTTATTTTCCCTTGTAAATTGTCAGTGACTATGAAGAGGTATGTGGAATCATTATGTCTGCTGTGCTAAAAGAGTTTAAAAGGATATCCCCTTTAGATGTTGCAAAACATTCAGTGGGATTGGATGAACTTGTAGACGATTTTGAAAGCAAGTGTGGGAGGAACAAGGGAGAAAAGGTTTTTCAGATCATTGGGATCTTTGGAGTGGGTGGGTCTGGCAAGACCACTCTAGCCAAAGAATTCTTCAACCGCAAACGTTCAGAGTATGATGGATCGAGTTTTCTGTTTGATGTGAGAGAAGCGGCTGCGAAAGGTGAATTGCCTTGGTTGCAAACTAAGCTCCTCAAGGATCTGTTCACGAATGATCGTCCCAAGTTTCAGAGCACAGAAGAAGGAATAATTTATCTCAGGAATTGTCTGGCAAAGGCCCTCTTTTTGCGTTTCCTTATTGTTGTAGACGATATTGATGAGATAGGTCAGTTAGATGCTCTACTGGTGACAGATATGCTGAATCCTGATAGTTTGGTAATTGTCACCACCCGTGAAGAAAGGACGCTACTTCGGGCTTCAATTGCTGTTAGATATAGGATGAAAGAAATGAATGAGAACCATAGTAGAGAACTCTTCTGTTGGCATGCATTCCAACAACCCTATCCATCCAGGGGATTTGAGGATTTGGTTGAGAGGTTCATGAAGGGGTGTGGAGGTTTGCCTCTTTCCCTTCAAGTGTTGGGCGGCCATGTTTTTGGTAAGACAGACCAACGTTATTGGCAGATGGAATTAGATAAAGTTTGTAAAACGATGCCTGGAGACATAAACCAAAGGCTTAAAATAAGCTATGATGCCCTAGACAGAGAAGAAAAAGAGATTTTTATGGACGTTGCATGTTTTTTCATTGGAAAACCGAAGGGCATAGCAATACGGATATGGGAGGGATCTGGATGGAAAGGAGAGCATGCACTTCAGACTTTAAAGGATAAGGGTCTTGTTTTTGAAGTTGATGCTGAAATGACCTATTGGGAAGACAAATGGTTGGTGATGAACAAACCTGCTGCTGCTCTGGAGATGCATGACCATATCCGTGATTTTGGA
This sequence comes from Cunninghamia lanceolata, assembly GCA_027924645.1. Taxonomy (NCBI): domain Eukaryota; kingdom Viridiplantae; phylum Streptophyta; class Pinopsida; order Cupressales; family Cupressaceae; genus Cunninghamia; species Cunninghamia lanceolata. The sequence goes on from BSBN01000714.1 coordinate 5,773,048, forward strand.
AGACAAATGGCAGATGGGCAAAGGCATCCTTGTCGCTTCTGGTGCCCCCAAGATCTTAAATCTATGGTGTGATCCTCACTATAGATGCACATCCATTTGATTATATTCATTTCTTTAAAAGCCTCTAGGACATTTTTCTGTAGCATGACTTATTCTTCTCCTTAACACAGCACATATTTGACCTTCGTTTTTTATGCAGGAATTAAAAGGATTCAGAAACATTCTCCGTGCGACCAATCACGATAGTTTCAGGTGTTTCCATTCTTTTTTTGATTCATCCGTTGGTGGTCGAATTACATTCTTTCTAGGGAACTCAGATGACTATGCTGAAACATCAACTGTTTTGCTATCGCTTGAGCTTTACCTGCGTGAAGACCAACTCGTAAGCATCCCTTCATGGATTCCTTTGCGAAATTTGCAGCGCTTAAGAATTGTCTTTGGATGTCTCAAAAGGTTGTGGTACGACAATGCACAGGTATTTTATTTCTTCTTTATCGTAAATGGTGTCTTGATTAAGAGTTGACAATGTCTTCTGAAACGTTTTTTTTTTTTTGGTGAAGATGTTTTAAAATTCAAAATTAATATTTGAGATAAATTGCTCCCAAATTTTAGGTTCCTCTTCAGTTGAAGGAGTTGGTGCTTCAACAAATCTCATTGCAAGAGATTTCCAGCTCATTAGAAATGTTAAATGAGTTGCAAGATCTAGTGATAAAAGGGAAAACTGGACGAGGGAATCGCATGCTAACTACAGGGAGATCTTTATCAGAAACCCTCAGGAAACTTACCAAACTTAGAAGATTAATTTTATGCCAAATCAGATTAAGTGGCAAAGTGTCTTTGAAGAATAGTCGCGAGCCAACTTCTTTTGATTCCCTTACACGTGGCCTCCAAACCATACAGATTTGTGACCAGCAACTTGCATTGCAGGTCTCAATTAGTGGAGAGAATTGCCCCAGTCTTGAATCTCTCCACTTTGAGTCCATGGAAAATCTGATTGAAGTGGATTTGAGATGTGTCAACACACTTCATTCTCTTACATTCAGATTTTGCGGTGAATTGAAAAAGATATCAAGAAGTTTTGATATGTGTGCAAAGCCTGCAACACTGGACATACAGGAATGTCAGCAGCTTGGAATGATGGCTTATAGCAGGAAATTGAAAACACTATCAGGGAGCTTTGATATGAAGAGCTTTGGTCTGGGAAGATTTGATGTGGAAGATCTGAGTGGGCTCGAGAAGACTATCATTAATGGAAGATGGAATTTGCAGAATGTCAAAGGTATTGAGTTAGAAGGATTGAAATCTTTGCATCTTTCAGGCATAGGAGGAGGTATATCCAAACTCTCAATTTCTGGAGAGCACTGCCCGAATCTTGAATCCGTCCACCTTGAATCCATGGAAAATCTGATTGAAGTGCATTTCAAATGTGTCAACACGCTTAATTCTCTTACATTATGGTTTTGTGGTGACTTGAAAAAGATATCAAGAAGTTTTGATATGGGTGCAAACCCTGCAACATTGGACATACAGGAGTGCCGACAGCTTGGATCGATGGCTTACAGTAGAAAAATGAAAACACTATCAGGGAGCTTTGAGATGGAGGGCTTTGGTCTGAGGAACTTCAATGTGGAAGATCTGAGTGGGCTCGAGAGGACTGTCATCAATGGATGCTGGAATTTGCAGAACATAACAGCTATAGAGTTAGAAGGATTAAAATATTTGCATCTTTCAGGCAGCGAAGGAGGTGTGTCCAAGCTGTCAATTTCCGGAGAACATAGCCCCAACCTTGAATCTCTCCACCTTGAGTCTATGGAAAATCTAATTCAAGTGGAGCTGACATGTGTAACAGCACTGAAGTCTCTTACATTCAAATCTTGTAGAAGATTGATAACAATATCTGGGAGCTTTGATAAGGCTACAAAACTTGCATCACTGAAAATTGAAAAATGCCCCCGACTTATACTGTTGCCAAGTCTTGCAGGTCTGAGATGCCTGGAGAGCATTATCATTAATGAATGTATGAATCTGTGGAATATAGGTGGTACTGACAAGTTAAAAGGATTGAAATATTTGCATGTATCAGGCGGAGAAGGAGGTGTATCCAAGATCTCAATTTATGGAGAGCATTGGCCTAGCCTTGAATCTCTTCACCTTGAATCAATCGAAAATCTATTTGAATTAGATTTGAAACAGCTAATGGCACTTAAATCCCTTACATTAAGGTCTTGTACGAGACTCAAAACAATAGCAGCGAGCTTTAATATGGCCTCCAAGCTTGCAATATTGGACATAAGAAACTGCCCTGAGCTTGAAGTGTTGCGAGGTCTGGCTAGTCTGAGCTGCCTACAGAGGGTTATCCTTCATCATTGTTGGAAGCTGCACACTTTACAAGGCATTGAAAAGTTGACAGGATTGAAGTATTTGAATCTTTTAGGAGGCGAGAAAGCTATACACGATTGCACTGCCAGGTTGCAGGTATATAAAACTAGTCTCTTGAGGGAAATAAATATGTTATCCTTTGACAAGCATTAACGTTAGAGTTAATTTTATGTGCTTTTTCAAGATTAACAATATTTGCACCAATTTCTTCTGTAGCTGTTGTCTTGTAATTCTATTTTATTATTATCTATTACACAGAAGTTTCTAAAGAAAAGATTCATCTGAATAGAGAGGATAACTTAAGTTTTGATTAGTTGACGAAAAATGTGTGCATACATACAGAAAAAAATGTTTGATAACTGTGTATTTTTCCAATGCAGAGATTTCCATTAGAGGTTAATGTTGTAATCGGGGAAGCATTTGAAGATGTGAATAGAATTGGTTACTGGTCATTTTTAATGTCAGTATTGGTGCCTGCTGCTGGTGGCGCGCATGTTTATAGAATCCGTCCGTCTTTTAATGACCTCAACAAACATTTTTTTTCTCAGATCAAAACGCAAAGCGCTTTGAGTGCAATCATAGTTTGTGCTCTGTTCGAAACTTCCGATATCCCGGAAAAATTGGGGATTCTCTTTCCTCCTAACGACTTGATAGAAACCCAAGTGGAACCTGGAGAATGGATAGTCACAGTTTGTATTTCTGGCGAAGAAGAAGTTAATCGTGCACAGCAGGATATCTACCAGTGGATTCCGAGGGCTCCGTCAGATGCATTCAAGAATGGGTTCATAGTAACTGTGAACAAAGGGAAAGAATGGGAAGCCCGGGTTATACTCAGATTAATCATTGCCAGGATGTATAAGAGGGTATGCTAGTGCACGAGGTGGTTTATGACTTTCAGTTGTGGCTCTGTAGATGGTATTCCTTGTAAGGTAGATGGACTTTACTGTATCCTTAATTCGATGAGCAATTTTAATATATTCTCGTAGAATTTATTGGTGAGCACTCTTCATATATTCTTTTCGAATTCATTTTATAGTAGAGTTGTTTCATTTCCTCCTAATAGTCTGTACATAATTTCTGATTAGGCAGATTATACAAGACAGATCTGTACAAAATAATAAATCAGAATGTCCAGATTCTGTAGCAATCCTGTAAACACCACCGCAGTGAAGGTAAGAGGCAGACGATACAGAAAAAGAGAGCTACTGCTGTTTATATTTGCATACAGGTGAAGAAATAAAACAGAGCATTTCTAATTTCTGAGCCTACTCACTCACCATGCTTTGCACTCTAACCTGCTGTCATATATCAGAATTGATGAAACATATTAAAAAAACAAAATACATGTAATTTCCATTCTAACTCAAAACAAGCTCATTGCATACATGGAAACAGAGCATATATATATCCTAAAATAGAGTCTATATTGTCTTTTAAAAACAGAGCTGCTGCTCTCTTACACCCAAAGAAAAACTGAGCAAAACATACATAAGGTAAAAATCCCGGTCAATTATAGCAGCAGCAGAGGTATGGGCTGCATCAGAAACTTTAATTTTAATCAGAAAAGAAATCTGCCTTTTTCTTCCATACGATGGAGATGGCAGCCATACTCCCAAGTCAGCATCCTGCAGATGAATAAATAGAAACAGGACAGAAAATAAAGAGGGCAGATCGTAGATGGGAGAGGTCATCATTTTTGTTTGCAAAAGTCTTGAACATTCAAAAGGAAACAGTGTTCTATCTGCTGCATTCATTATGGCTAGTTGAGATTACATTCCAACATGCAGTACAAGAATTCCACTACAGAATTTGAATGTTTAAAATATATCATTCCACCAAAAACCACCTGTTACAACAAAAAAATCATATTTCACATAATGTAAGGCTATGGTCCCATGGAGAAGGATTACTTCAATTTCTTAGTAAGTTCTGTTGAGAAAATTTAGTAGTTTTTTAATAAAGGTGGTCTGTGAATTTTATAAGAGCAGCTAAGAATTTTTACCCAGTGGACAGTCTCAAACTGTCATATGCAAAAAAAAAAAAAGTTCTTCCAAATATTTACACAAAATCTATGCCATGGGGAATTTCTAGCTTCTTCCAAATATTTACGCAAAATCTATGCCATGGGGAATTTCTAGCTCCATCCTATAGGTAAAGTGGCTTAAAAAAGAGGCTTCTATTTTTCAAAATAAGATTCCAATTTATCTTATAATTTTTTTTTTATATCATGTGATCTATTTACGATTTCTTTCATAAATGCTTTCAAGTTTGTTCGAGACATCCTGAGCAGATGTACAGTTCATTATCTTCACAAGTTCTGAATCAGCTAGTCCACTCATGGTAGCACTCTTTGCCATGGCATTGTTCTCATACAACTTGATCTCATCTGCATCTTTAGGTTCACTACTAGGAACAGTGTAGTCCTTCTTGACTGATTGCCAGATGCCATACCCTAGAGAGGTCAGATAGTTTTCCATCCTTAGCTTCCAAAAGGAATAATTTGTTCCATCAAACATGGGTACCTTGAGAGAACCATTTCGAGCCATCCTGGACCTTCCTCAAGCGGTTAAGATTCTTCTGAGTAACTTGGATCTGATACCAATTGTTGAACACACCAGGATATTGAGAGGGGGGGTGAATCAGTATCTAATACAACTTCAAGTCCTTCGAAGCAGATTAAAACATAACCATTACAACATCAACATAAACATGAAAGATTACCACAATGCACATCAACACATAACACTAGGTATACGTGGAAAACCCAAGAAGGGAAAAAACATGATGAGCACTAACTCACAATATATGAAGCTCAAAATTACACCTTTGTTTTAGGGCTACAACCCAAGGAAGCTACTACTCCCTGAAAACTTTGATTTAGGTCACTCCCAAATAAGCTACAACTCCCTAAAGACTTTATTTTAGGGTCACTCCCAAGGAAGAAACTACTCCCCGAATTGAGAACAAACTCAAAAACAATTACAGTTTGATAGTCCTTCTACTACCTAAAAGCTGACATTGAAGCTCACACCTTTGATGATTGAAATTATGCTTCTTCTAATGATTGAATCAATTAGGCACACTCTTCACTTCCCTCATGTCACAAAAATGTCTTCAAGATGAATCAGGACAGCTTCTAACACATTTATTCATTTACCTTCAGGCAGACATTACAATGCATATGATCTTCATATTTTGCTCTTCACACTTTCATATTTTCATTTTCGCAATCATACCTCACCTAGATCAACTAGGTTTACAATATATACATGGCATTACATTGATTACATTACAATTCATCCAATACAATAAGAATATTCTATTTTACAAGTCGGCCTGTGATCACAACACATGAAACATGCATAGGGCAAGCCCTATCATGAATTACACGCTACTCCAGAAAGAAACACATGCCTTGCAGATCCCAATACAAGCTTAGTCTGGTCCTAAACATCATTCACATCACCATTCATCAAGGAATCACCTCTACACACATCACTCATTTGAAATAGGATGGCCTTAAGCAGGAAGACATGAAATTTGAAGTATAACGTGTTGGAGTACTTGGTAACATTGAGAGGAGGGTGAATTAGTGTTATAGGAAACAATGCAAATTTTCACACTTTATTACAGATTTGAACATTAGACATGAATGCTTATTATTGCATAAACTAGTGTGTTAAAGAGATAAGTATTCATGTACTACCAACTTATAAATCAAATAGCAAATAACAGAATAACAATATGAAACAGAGGACAGATAACATAACACAGAGATTTTTAGGAGTGGAAACCCTCTGTGGTAGAAAAGCACTCAGTAAAAGTGCCTCATTGACTTATGTAATAAACTTGCCTCACCAGCTACAATCATTGCCTCACTAGCTTTTCAACATTGCCTCACTGGCTTTTCAACATTGTCTCACTGACAATAGTGCCTCACTGGCTTGCTTTTATTTCTGCCTCACTGGCTTATCTTAGCTATTACAATGAATTGTGTAAATCAAATATAGAGGGACACTCTGTTTCATTGAACCACACAATCTCTGTTATAATGTCAACAATAATGTTATCTCACACCTCTATTCTTCACATTACATCAAAGATATATATCAATTACATTCTCGGTTCAAGCACTTCTTTCTCTCTACAAATAGTTTAGAAAAACATAACTGTAGTAGTGTAACTATCTGAGGTCATTCTTAACTGACAAGGAGGTTGTATCTAGCAATCTTTTTAACTGCTTCTTTAACCATGATAAAATAATGTTCAAACTATGTGTAGAGTTAAAGAAGACTCTTTATAACTGCCAAGAATACCCGTACATGAAACCATAACGAAAGATGAAACAACTGATTAAACTACCACAAACAACTGGAGAGTTACTCATCTCAAATGAATACAACTGAATTGCATCAAAAATAACATATACCCACAAAGGAAAAATTGACTTGTATATCTTTGTTTCAACTGTCAAGAAGAAAGAATGAAAACCTTCGACATATTTCTCTACATAACAAAGTTTCATCAAAATGTTGCATACCCATAAGTGGGTTTTAACATAACTTGCCATTTCATAGTAGAATAGAAAAACCACAGCCTTAATCATCTTTGAAACCCAAGTCAAAGTGTATTGTGAAAACAAAGAGACTTAACCAAAAGAAATAACCTTTCATCTTTCATAGAGAGAAGCCCACATAAAATTAAAATTATTTTCACAAGAAATCCAAACTCCATGCAAAGATCTAAGAGAAAGAGTGAATAAATATCACCTGGGGTACCGACCAAAAACAATCAGATTTCTAATGAATGAGTCAAAAACTTTTACCACAAACGTTCAACACATCCAACTTTGTCATATCAACAAGATCTACAAAAGAATTTCAATGATTCACAGTGATTTCTTCATTTTGTTCCATGATTACATTTGAATATGAAACCCTTGCTTTCTGCCGACATAAGCCAAGGTAAAAAAAACTTTACAAAATGAATAGTTTAGTCTCTGTTTTGCCTGAGATATCCCATTCAACCATTGCTCATGGTAAACCCTAGAAAGGGGCCGATGGCTTATGGAGAAAAATAATACTTTTACCTTGTTTCAACTGCTATTAAAACCTGCTCGGTAAGTAGGAAACTTAATATGCCGATCAAAAACACATTTTGCAATATATAATATGCTTGCTAGGAAATACAAAAAGATGTGTATCGTGGTCAACACTTCATTACAACCTTTGTATTCCTTTAAATATTATAACCTTTGTATGTCTTTAACTATTATAACCTTTGTATGTCTTTAATGTCCTATGTAGAATATTAGGAACATGCAAATTCTATCAAAAGATTGTGCCTTATTTATCTACCATAGTATCAAACTGCCACACCATATGCGTTTGCCACCATAATGAAGGGAGCTCACAACTGAAGCAAGTGATACCATGCTGTCAGTATCATGTCAACTGTGGTGATATCAAAATGAAACAGTATAGCAACTATAGCAGCTGAGATGATCATCAAATGCATATTGAATATCATAGATGTCCATACTTACAATACATGATTACAAGTGTATATCAATACAATGATATCCAACTATCATAATCCCATACAAGCACAAAAGATCATCATACAAAGAGAGCATAAGAACACAGAAAATCAAGTGCGTAGACAATATGAACCATGAGAATGTATATGAACTATCATCAACAACAATATGATGTTGTGCCATGAGCATGATATGCCACTGAGCATGATACCATAACAAATATGTGCCAACTATCAAGCATATACAAGAGCATGTGACCACTGTATTCAATCATCATAGAGCTGTCATAGAACATGCATGACTATGAGCATGACAACAATCAACTGAACCAACAAACTCAACTATCTTGTATAGCATGTGTACTGACAAACTCAACTGTCTTGTATAGCATGTGCCATATCATTACCATTACTATGATGCTAGAACCAATAACCTCTGTCAACATTACAAGCCAAACACCAACTGCTTGTAGAGAATAGTAAATGCCACAACCAACACCAACATGTTTGATTCTCTTCAAGTGAACAACATTATAAGCATAAACAAGATCATCATCAAGAATATCACATCATCAAGAATATGAGCATCAAGAATATGAGTTCATGCATCAAATGCTAAACCTCGTGAATGCCAAATGCCAATGCCAAACAGTCATGCCAAGTGGTACCAAGTTGTGTGATTGTCATCAATGGACAACAAGTGAGGGTCAACAAACTCCCCCTTTGTCCATGATGGCAAAAACACAACTTCTCTCCCCCTTTTTGGTCATCAAGACAAAGGAAGAAAGAAAGTGTGCCAATGCCTCCAAGAGATAACATAAACCAGAGACCAACAAATGCCTGAAATGAGAAAAAAAGTCAGAATATATAAAGCACACCAAGATTGTCTCATGAAGGAGAAACATCCAGAGCATCCTGAAACAAAAACTAAACTGTCAGCACCATCATAAAAGAAGCATATATCAAAGAAGGACAACAACTGAAGATGGGGTAGAATAGCACTATCAAAGCAATATGTCTGCACATACTTATCATTGTCATCTGATCCACACATGAAGATAGAGAATAGAGGACTGGAGCACTATGTGTTTGATACCAATATAAGAATTTCTAATACCAAGGATAGAGAGAAGAGACAAAGAACTATCAAAAAACACTGTCACACCTAAAACATCAAACCACTGTCTCAGCAATAGATACAATATAGAAGAAGATGCAAACAAATCATTGAGAGTTAGTGCTATCAAGGCACAAATCACTGTCATTGTTATCAACTGTCAAGATCACTGTCTGCATCTCTACATTGTCAACTGTCAAGATCACTATTAGAGACAAAGAATAGGCTGGCAAAGATTATACTTATTAGATCACCAAATACTTTGTCTTGAAGCAATTACCATGAAGCTTCATCAAAGGACAAAGCAACCACAAATTCAAATCATTGTACATCAAAGACCATACTATCCTTCATTTGTACATGGTTGTTAAGATCTTAAACACTACAATCACCTCAGCTCACAAGAAAGCACTTATTCAAAGCATTCAAAAAGCATGAGAATCACATCAAAACACTCCATTATATATACTAGATTGATCACTTATCACTAAGATCATGGTTATATAACTACTATCAGATGTTGTCTGATACAAGAAATCATCTCCCTAAGAGATAGCTTTGTCACTAGCTATATGGACTAAAACATATCTTCAGGATGATGTTCCTGATGAAAACATGATATCATCTCTTACACAGTTGATAGAGTCTGCAGTACTCTAGGTATTGTTATCTTTGGCAAAGAGTCATGTTATCATTTGTTCCTAAACACAGTCACCTTCTTGTCACCATAACAACATTTAGGATCAATAGTCCTATCCCTGCCTGATGCAAAGTCTAATACAATGGCACAAAACATTGCCACATACCTTGTCAGCATATATTATCAGTCATGAGAACTGTAATACTATACTATTATGAAGTCTTTTTGCATTGTCAATAAAACATTGTGTCAATGCATGAAATTATAGTCATAGAGCAATCAAACATTCCACTCACCAAGGTACTATTATTGTACCACTGCAATTACCACTTTAGCACTATGAAAAACAAATAGAGATGTTAAGAACATTGCATGAGAACAATGTATGACCATTTCATCACTACAAGATAACCACAAAGAGGTTTGTATCAGAGATCTACAATAAATATAATCTACCAGAGCAAGAAAGGTCTGCTGTCTCCAAATTTTGTGCAACCATTATACTAGAATGTCCTTGTCATTGCAGAATGTTGACTTCAAGAGACACTACACAAATCATTTCAATCTAGAACAAAGAAAGCAATCAGGGACAACACTATCACTGCCCTGCCACTTCAACACATTAAATGTCTCTAACAATACATGATGTTGTCCTATCAGCATGAAGCATGCATGTCTATCAGAACACTTGCAATTTTTAATGAATACTATACACAACAAATATCATGAAAGTTCCTATCACTGCATATACAAGGTTCCTGACATTGCAAAAATGTACTAAATCACTACACCTTTACCTCTCCAATGACCCACAAATACTCAAGGTCTTACAAATAATATTTTTGTTCCATTTGATCTTGCATAACAAATCAAACTCAAACTATAAACCACCATTATCAATAATGCAGAACAATAATATCAAACACTTCAACAATGACTGTTATGATAGTGAGACTGTCTTTGAATTATCTTGCACAAATTTTCAAATCATGCAAGCTTATGAAACTGATATTTCCCTGACTCTTATCAAGCACACCAAGATCACATTGATAAACATGTAAGTTATGAAACAAGTTACTCAATTATATAGAAAATTAAATTATGACGTATCAGTAGCCTTTACTTTCCTTTACAAACACTTTGCTTATCTTACTTCTTGGGGAAGATAGATAAAACAATAAGCATCTCCCCCTGACTTTAAGCCAGTTCTCATGCGGATAATGTCTTTTGTGTAACATGCATGGGTTTTGGTTTTTCATCTCTTGGTTATTTTCTTCTCCAAACTAGTATAAGATATTTATTTTCCTTGCCCAAGGCATTCACTTGCATTTGCTTAAACATATAGCCACTATTTGGTTTTATCCTTCTTTTACACCATTGAGCTTTATGCCCAAAACTATTGCATCTATAACACAACATATTATAGTTTTGATCTTGAGGAGGATAGTTTCTTCTAGAATCATACCTTGCATGCATCCAACAGTTTCTTGCAAAATGGCCAACTTTATTGAAGATATAACAAATATTATTGTAATTCTAATTTGACCAACCATAAGAACTTTTCTCTTTATTCCACCAAAAACTATTTCTTTTACAATCTCTGGCCCTATGACCATAAGCATTATATGCATAGCAATAACCATAGAATTGAGAGTAATTGTACATGATAGATGGAGGTCTTAAAGGCTCATTAGCAATATTAACTTTAGTTTTCTTCTTAGCTTCAACTTCAGGTGTAACAGAATGAAATTTCAGGTCTATCTTCTTCCTACAACCATTTCTTGTATTGGAACATTCTCCTTTCTCATAACTCAAGCCAGTAGTGTCTCTATAATACCTTTGCTTGCTCAACATGTCATTCATATAGTCAGTACTCTTTTCAAATTGAATATTCTTTTGCAATTTTGAAGATGCTTCTAAATCCTTTCTCAAGGAGATTATTTCTTTTTCTAACTTCAGACATTCTATTCTTTTTACTTCAAGATCAAAATTTGTTACATCTATTATTCTTTTGGCTTCCTCTATTTCAGTCTTTAGGCTAATAGTTAGCTTATTTGAATCTTCAACTTGACCTCTTAAATCTACAATCAAGTTTCTTGCCTCTTCAAGTTCTAAAGGGACTTTTGTAAGATCAAAAAGTACCTTTTTCTTGGAGTCTTCTTGTTGAAGTTGATTTTCTAATCTTTGATTTTCTTTTTCAAGATACTTGTTCATTTCTAGAGCACATAAAAGTTCTCCTTCAATATAAACTTCACAATCATTTTCATTGAACTCCTATCCATCTTCATCTACAAAGAAATCTCCTTCTACATCACTAATTTAAACTACAAAATCATCAAGTTCTTGTCTACTAACATTCACATTGTCAAGACTCTTAACTCCAGGATTGATTTCTTTATGACATTTTGTAACTACATTCATGGTAGACACATGTAACAACTCATTGTTGGACTTAACTGAGGCTTTCTTTTCAATTTGTTGATCAGCATTTTTCTTTTCTTTATTTGAGGCCTTATTCCTATTCTTTTTACTCATTGTACTCCACTTGCCAGGAACCCTTAAGTTGGTTAGACTTTTTGCAAGGGTCTGGCTCTGATACCACTTGTTGGAGTACTTGGTAACACTGAGAGGGGGGATGAATTAGTGTTATAGGAAACAATGCAAATTTTCACACTTTACTATAGATTTGAACATCAGACATGAATGCTTATTATTGCATGAACCAATGTGTTAAAGAGATAAATATTCATGTACTATCAACTTATAAATCAAATAGAAAATAACAGAATAACAATATGAAATAGAGGATAGATAACATAACACGGAGATTTTTAGGAGTGGAAACCCTATGGGGTAGAAAACCACTCAATAAAAGTGCCTCACTGGCTTATTTAATAAACTTGCCTCAGTGGCTACAATCATTGCTTCACTAGCTTTTCAACATTGCCTCACTAGCTTTTCAACATTGTCTCACTGACAATAGTGCCTCACTGGCTTGCTTTTATTTCTGCCTCACTGGCTTATCTTAGCCATTACATGAATTGTGTAAATCAAATACAGAGGGACACTGTTTCATTGAACCACTATAGTAGTGTAACTATCTGAGGTCGTTCTTAACTATCAAGGAGGTTATATCTAGCAATCCTTTTAACTGCTTCTTTAACCATGATAAAATAATGTTCAAACTATGTGTAGAGTTAAAGAAGACTCTTTATAATTGCCAAGAATACCCGTACAGGAAACCATAATGAAAGATAAAACAACTGATTAAACAACCAAAAACAACTAAAGAGTTACTCATCTCAACTGAATACAACTGAACTGCATCAAAAATAACATATACCCACAAAGGGAAAACTGATTTGTATACCTTTGTTTCGATTGTCAAGAAGAAAGAATGAAAACCTTCGACAAATTTCTCTACATAACAAAGTTTCATCAAAATGTTGCATACCCATAAGTAGGTTTTTACATAACTTGCCATTTCACAGTAGAATAGAAAAACCACAGCCTTAGTCATATTTGAAACCCAAGTCAAAGAGTACTGTGAAGACAAAGAGACTTAACCAAAAGAAATAACCTTTCATCTTTCACAGAGAGAAGCCCACATAAAATCAAAATTATTTTCACAAGAAATCTAAACTCCATGCAAAGATCTAAGAGAAAAAGTGAATAAATATCACCTAGGGTGCTGACCAGAAATAATCATATTTGTTGATGAATGAGTCAAAACCTTTTACCACAAATGTTCAGCACATCCAGCTTTGTCATATCAACAAGATCCACAAAAGAATTTCAATGATTCACAGTGATTTCTCCATTTTGTTCCATGATTACATTTGAATATGAAACCCTTGCTTTCTGTTGACATAAGCCAAGATAAAAAAAACTTTGCAAAATGAATAGTTTAGTCTCCTTTCTTCCTGAGATATTCCATTCAACCAGTGCTCATGGTAAACCCTAGAAAGCGGTCGGTGGCTTATGGAGAAAAATAATAGTTTTGCCTTATTTCAACTTCCATTAACGTGCTCGGTAAGTAAGCAGCTTAATATACTGATCAAAAACACATTTTGCAATATATAATATGCCCACTAGGAAATACAAAAAGATGTATATCATGGTCAACACTTCATTACAACTTTTGTATGCCTTTAACTATTATAACCTTTGTATGTCTTTAACTATTATAACCTTTGTATGTCTTTAATATCCTAGGTAGAATAATAGGAACATGCAAATGCTATCAAAAGATTGTTCCTTATTTATCTACCATAGTATCAAACTGCCACACCATATGAGTTTGTCACCATAATGAAGGGAGCTCACAACTGAAGCAAGTGATGCCATGCTATCAGTATCATGTGAATTGTGGTGATATCAAAATGAAACATTATAGCAACTATAGCAGCTGAGATGAGCATCAAATGCATATCAAATATCATAGATGTCCATACTTACAATACATGACTGCAAGTCTATATCAATACAATGATATCCAACCATCATCATCCCATACAAGCACAAAAGATCATCATACCAAGAGAGCATTAGAACATAGAAAATCAAGTGCATAGACATTATAAACCATGAGAACATATATGAAGTATCATCAACAACAATATGATGCTATGCCATGAGCATGATATGTATGATATGCCACTGAGCATGATACCATAACAAATATGTACCAATTGTCAAGCATATACCAGAGCATGTGACCACTGTATTCAATCATCATAGAGTTGCCATAGAACATGCATGACTATGAGCATGCCAACAATCAACTGAACCAACAAACTCAATTGTCCTGTATAGCATGTGCACCAACAAACTCAATTGTCTTGTATAGCATGTGCCATACCATTACCATTACCATGATGCTAGAACTAATAACCTCTATCAACATTACAAGCCAAATATCAACTACTTTTAGAGAATAGTAAATGCCACAACCAACACCAACATGTTTGATTCTCTTCAAGTGAACAACATTATAAGCATAAACAAGATCATCGTCAAGAACATCACATCATCAAGAATATGAGCATCAAGAATATGAGTTCATTCATCCAATGCTAAACCTCATGAATTCCAAATGCCAATGCCAATAGTCATGCGAAGTGGTACCAAGTTGTGTGATTGTCATCAATGGACAACAACTGAGGGTCAACATAACAGTCACCACCACTTGAAAAACCTTACATGCGGTATTGTAAACATAAAATATCTTCATGAATTTTTCTAGATGAGTCTTCATGACTCATACAACACCTTCAAATACACCTCTAACTCCGCATAACAAATACATTGTGTCACATACCTTAAAACATGCACATTGAGATCAAATTGCCATCCGGAACACATTGTAACACACTGTCTTTGAGAAACTGACCTTGTGAAGTACTAAACCTCCTGAAACTGCAAAGATGCATGTAATACACATCCTTGAACATGTCTACAAAACTGCATAGTCAATTCTTCTCTTCTAGAGGAATGCAGAGCATTTCAACAAGCTTTCAACACAATGTTTCTCAGACAGAATATAGATTGAAACTCTACCACTTATAACGTTTATTACAGAAGGTGTAGAGGCTTGAAACTTTGGTTATACAACCTTTACAAGCCACTGAGCTTGACTTCTGAAGTACAAAACATCATATTCAAATGCGGAGGAATGTGGAGCCAAACATTACAGCACAGTGAATATCTTCTTTAGAACCGACACTATCTTCAAACTATTACCTGTAAAACATTCTTCCAATAATCCAAACACCATGAAACTTGGAACATACATGCTTTGATACTATATGAAGCTATCTTCCAATCCACAAAGGCTCAACAGTAACAACAAGAAAATGTGGAGCATTCTTCTAGATAGTCTTCAAAGCAATCTTCCTATAGCAGAAACTTTCATCAACATCTGGAGGCCAAAACTTCTTT
This sequence comes from Cunninghamia lanceolata, assembly GCA_027924645.1. Classification (NCBI taxonomy): domain Eukaryota; kingdom Viridiplantae; phylum Streptophyta; class Pinopsida; order Cupressales; family Cupressaceae; genus Cunninghamia; species Cunninghamia lanceolata. The sequence goes on from BSBN01000714.1 coordinate 5,788,662, forward strand.
GTATATTCTTAGGAACAATAGGAGAGAACACACAATATGCTTCAGACCATTAGTGACATCTCCCCAACATCAACAACACATTTGATCATCTAGGTGCTTCTAATTCTCATATTAATGTGTCTTATTTGCTATCAACAAACATACTCAATGAACACAATCTCTACTGACTAAGAACTTTAGGAACATGACAAATAACCATGAACTGTATCTTCTTTTCTAAATAGGACATGACATCCAACCATGAGCTTCTAATCCCCATCTTAATATTTCATCATGAACTCATCTTTGCTAACCAACAACTTGTCTTGACATGACATCCAACCATGAACATTAGCAACCCACTATGAACCTCAACATCACCATTATATCTTATTGGTATATCGCCATCACAAACTGAGTGTTGACCTTACTCTTAAGTGTTGACATCAATGACAACATAACGACAACATATATTGCCAACAAAAAATGTTTCAAAGTTAAAAAAAGATAGTGGGAGTACTAAAAATTTAGTCTCAACTAAAATGGTAGATAAGTTGGGGTTAAAAAGGATAGCTCACCCTACTCCATACAAGGTGTCATGGCTACATAAAGGGAATTGAATCTTGGTTGACTGAAATGCCTAGTAAATTTTCTAATAGGCACTTATGAAGATGAGGTGTAGAATGATATCATGCCTATGGATGAATATCATTTTCTCTTAGGAAGACAATGGAAATTTGATAGGAATGAAATCCATGATGGGAGAGTAGACAGTTACACTTTGGAAAAAAATAGTGGAAGGCATACTCTCACATCATTGATAACTAGGGAATAAGAGGTGGAGAGTAATCCATAGACATTTCTAGTGATGGGAAAACAATTTTTGAAGAAGTTTAATCATGAAAAACTATATTTTTCCATAGTCCCCAAGGTGCTCCAGGTAGGGATAGTTGGTGATAGTAGTGACATGCCTTTGTAAATAAAAAGGATTCTAGAATTTAATTTGATGAAATTATGTCCAAGGAGTTTTCCAAAGGACTACCACCCCTGAGGAGCATTAGTCATCATATTGATATGATCCCAGGGGCAAGTTTACCCAACAAGTATACTTATAGATTAACACTTGCAAAAAATGAAGAGGTGACTAAACAAGTACATGAGCTATTAGAAAGAGGACTAATTAGAGAAAGCCTTAAGTAGCCCATGCACAACATCAACTATGTTAGCACCAAAAAAGGATGGTGAATGGAGGATGTGCATAGACTTGAGAGCTATAAACAAAAAAAGCTATTAGGATAAGAGATGGTGTTGAATGGAAGACTACTCTTAAGACCAAGAAGGGGTTCTATGAGTTCTTAGTAATATAAATCTGAACATGATTATTACCTATCTAGTTTATCCCTTGTAGTGTGAACTAGGTACATTATCTAACTAGTCATTAGTTAGTCGTATTCGTACATGTTCACATGTTAATATTATTGAGGATAAGTCTATATAATTCTAGGTTATTATGTGATCTTATCCTACACATGTGATCTTATCAACTAGTTAGCATCTTATCCTCCAATTGTCCCATGTCATAGGATTAAGACACTTCTCATATGACTACTTCGTCCTACATCTCATCCTTGTCTTTATAAGCAAGGCATATCATGTACATTATAATAATAATAATAATAAATTTATATTCTTTGATAGAATAGAATTATTCTCTCATTTGGTCTCTCTTATGCTTTCATGAAGTCCTAGATCTTGGGTGGCTACCTTCATAGCCAACTCTTACATGGTATCAAAGTGCATTAATCAACTCTTACATGGTATTAGAGCTAGGAGGAATCACTTCTTGTTAATCAATTTTTTGAGAGATCTCAAATGCAAATCATGGTGGATCTTGAATAGTTGAGTATGCTCTTCTCTTGCATTGAATGATGAGTTGGAGAATAAAAAAGACTTGATAGAAAAACCAGATTTTGAGGGTTTCCTCTTTGTGGCCTTGTATTCCAAGTTTTTTTGGGAGCATGTTGGTGCAAATTTGAGCACACCATTGTGTTCAAGATGTTCGACATGGTCAATTTAGCCTTTTGAATTATTTAAATCAAATGTTGGAGACCAGATGTACAATGTTTTCAATTTGGGAGGTGGTTGCCTAATCTAGGAGGTAGCTAGATTTTTGGAGCACTCTGGGACAAATCTGACCCTGTCATTGCCTCCAAAAGGCCCAAAAACTACAGATCAACTATAAAATCATCAAAATTGGAGCACTTTACCCCAGGACCTCAAAAAATTTTCTACTCATCAGTTGTATGGATTGCAAGTGGAATATTCATCAAAATATTCTCTAATCTCATACTATGCAAGCAAAATATTCTCTATACTAGTCACCATCTTGTTTTATTCGTCGGGTAATTCTTTTTTCATTAGTTAAAAGAATTATCTTTTTGTTTCTGTGGACTTCTATTAAAATGTTTTTTTTTTTAATTATATTTTTTGGGTACTCGATAGGTACCTTGCATAGAGCCTGTTAGATCCCATACCTATAGGTACTACAAGATACCTAAAGCCATATTTCTTAGGCCCACAACCCTATCAAGGCTTGCAGTATTTAATCTGTGTGGAGGGGTAGTATTACTCCTCCCCGCGGGACCTCTAATTAGAGGCTCGTGTGGAAGGGATACACCCCGTACGAGCCTTTGAATACAGGGTATTCTACCCTTTTTTAAACTTAAAAAACAAAACAAACAATTCAAAAGCCTAGGCTTTGGGCCTTTATAATTTTTTAAAATTTTTCTAAAGACCTAAATCTACCAAGTTTGGCATGAAAATTGGTAACTTGCCATATTTAGCAGACACCACTAGATTTAGCATGTATTTGGTAGAGTCTCCAGATTTAGAGCACTTCCAGTCTTAGTAGGAAGATAGCTACATTAGGTGAAGGTATATTTTATCTAGTGACAACTACAATTAGCGAACCTCTAGATTTGGAGGTAGTTTTGCCAAATTTGGCAAAGTAATTTTTTTTGCTTTTTCAAACCCCCTCCCAGATTGAATTTTCAATTTTACACTTGAAATTCAAAGGCCTATATCTTAGTCATAGATCTACTCCAATTTTTGTACAATTTTGTTTTTTTGGGGGCAAGCTTTTGTAGGCTTCGTAGTGGTGGAATCATATTTTGATTTTGGTCCCTGGTTTCTCTAGAAATTGTAGTTTTTCATCACTGCTGCTGAGCAGTTCTCATTTTTAGGACTTCAAAGGCTACGTTAAGGGTCATACAACAACATTTTTTGGTGAAATGTTTTTTGAAAGTGCATACTTTTTGGAGTACTTTCTAGATCTACAATCCATTTGATCCATTTTTACTAAAAAATTATGTTTTCAATTTTAGCCTAATCTTGGTTTTTGCATAGTACAAAAAATCAAAGACCACTTTACTATTTTAGCTTATGAAAATTATAGTTGGATTGATTATAAAGTCCCACAATCACTTTTTTGGGGGGGTATTCTCATGTTTGAGTAAATTTGGGGGTGCTCTTATGGTCATCTTTTGTTTTTGCTAGTTTTAATCATGGCTCCTAATATTTGGAAAGTCAAATGTGATTATTGGAGAAGAAAAAGGCATACCATAGATGAATTCATGATTTGACAAATTTGTATAAGATTCATCAGTTAGAACAATTGTGCATTTCCGATGGAATTAGTTTTCTAATTCTTCTAATCGAACATCACTAGATACAATTGATGTTCACACTCAAACATCTTGTGTGGGTCCAAATCATTCATAGATGAGCAATGTAGTCAAAAGACATGCATCAAGATCTCATCTCCATCACTTGTTGCTACATCAAAGTTTAGAGATGCTTCTTTGAGAACGTCCAGTGTTTCTTTGTAGTAGGATCATTTCTGTCTTCCTGGCCCACCTCATTGGGATTCCTATTTATCAGATATTGCTTCTTTTTTTGTGGAGTTTCACATTGATGATTTGGAGGACACATTTGAGGGCTTATCTCTCTTATTTTATGATCATGAAGTCATCACATCTTCATTTTCTTAGATGCATCCTTCATCTCCTTGTTCTACTTCCTTGATTGGGCATTGCATTCCTGATTTGGAGAAGATATTGTTTTCCAGCAAGAGGACATTAGAGCTCTATTCTGAGACACACATATTGATTTGGATTCCCTTTTTCATCCATGTTGTGGGAGTTGCTTATTTATCCACCATTGGATTTGTTTCTTCCCAAGGGGGGAGATGTTTGCAGGCATTGGATTGTATTTTGTCTTCTAGCATTCATTTGCATAGGAGCTACTTCTTTGTGGGTGCATCTATCATGTCATTCTTTCTCTACAATGGGGGGATATTTAATTGTATAATGGTGACATAAGTAGTCCTTGGTAGGTTCCTTCTTTCACTTCTTTCAACTTCATGTTTCTTCACTCTTTTGGAGAGGGGTTTTTTCCTATGGGTTTTTCTCCTTTACTTCATTTATGAGAGATTGTTTGTTTATGGGTGCCTAGCATGGCCTAGTAGCTAGGACCCATCCATCATTGCATTTGTATACTTCTCCCTAAGTTGCACTTAAGGGGGGTGTTTGTGTGAGAAGGGTTATTACCTATCCAGTTTACCCCTTGTAGTGTGCACTAGGCACATTATCTAACTAGTCATTAGTTAGTCCTATTCACACATGTTCACATGTTAAGTTTACTTAGGATTAGTCTAGATAATTCTAGGTTGTCATGTGATCTTATCCTACACATGCAATCTAATCAACTAGTTGGCATCTTATCCTCTAGTTGTCTCATTTCATAGGATTAAGACACTTGCCATATGACTACTTCATCCTACATCTCATCCTTGTCTTTATAAGCAAGGCATATCATGCAAATTATAATAATAATAACAATTTTGCATTCTTTGATAGAAAATAATTATTAGATCTCATTTGATCTCTCTTGTGCTTTCATGAAGTCCTATATCTTGGGTGGCTGTCTTCATAGCCAACTCTTACAAGTAATGCCCTTTGGATTGACAAATACACCTAGCACATTTATGCGGTTGATGAATGAAGTGATGAGACCATTTTTAGGAAAATGTGTAATCATTTACCTTGATGATATTATGATTTTTAGCAATAGCAAGGAAGAACATTTGTTGGATAATATGGAGGTCTTGCAAAAGATCAAGGAGGAAAAGTTGTTGGTAAACCTAAATAAATGTAGTTTTATGAAGGATAATTTGGTCTATTTGGGATATGTCATCTCACCTAATGTGCTACAAATGGGTTTGAAAAAGGTATGGGCAATAATAGAATGGCCTACACCCAGAAGTGTGTATGAGGGTCAAAGTTTCCATGGTTTAGCAATATTTTATTGTAGATTTATTTGAAGTTTTAGTGAGATATATGCACCTATAAATGAAACTATAAGGGTAGATGGAAGGGAGTTTAAGTTGACAACAACAATGGATAAGGGTTTTGAGCTCTTGAAGAAGAATGTCGCTAAGGAACCATTGTTGGCATTACCTTATTTCACAAAAAGTGTTTCAAGTGGATTGTAATGCAAGCGGGACAACCATAGGAGTTGTTCTTAGCCAAGAGGGTAGACCCATTCATATTTTAGTGAAAATTATCTTAATGATGCTAGGAAGAGGTATCTCATTTATGATCAAGATTTTTATGCCATAGTGTAGGCCTTGAAGAAGTGGCAGCATTGTCTACTTCCTAGGGAGTTTGTGCTTTACATGGATCATCATGCTTTGCAAGCTAAATTTGCATACAATGATTCAGTCAACAAAAGTACAAGTAAGACTACATTCCAAATTGTTTATGGATATATCCCTAGGGGTATTTTATAATTAAGGGAGCTTATAAATGTCAAAGATCACGAGAAAAGTGTTGGTGGAGAAGAGTTTAATTAGCACATAAAAGATTTACATCGACAAGTAAGAGATTTAGACTTCTTTGGAGAAACCAACAGTATAGAGAGAAATTATATTCACGAAGGAGAGAAAAAAACTTTAAAGTGGGAGATATGGTACTTTCCCATCTACAAAAAGAAATATTTCCAAGTCATACCTGTTACTAATTTTTTGTTCACACTAAAATTAGTTTGACCTAAATGCAATTGTTTAGAAGGGATAAAAGAAAATTTTGAGGTTATGCATTTAATGAACAGTTGATATCTTGACAGAGTAGAAGCAGACTTCAAATGACAGGATAACCCATCAATTTAATCAAGACTGATGAGTCATCATGACAACAGAATCAGATGGTCAAGGTATCAGTCATTCAAAAAGTACGGTTGTTTTAACAGTGTGTTATCTTTCAGGAGTTATAAGATAGATTGATTATTCAGTTAATCATATTTGAAAGGAAGAAAGAAAGATATTTGTATTGAATTGTTATTTCATGTCATGTTTTAAACATACATTTAATATTTGTTACTTTCTCCTATGCATTGATTAAAAAAGAGATACACATATATCAAGTGCATAAGATAAATTAACTGATTATGTTTAAAAGAGGTGTTCAAACATGTCCCACACAAGCTGTGGGAGTAAGTAGACTGAGCAATTACAGACATGCAAGATATACATCTGAATGATAAAAGAAATGAAATAAACACATGATAAAATTAAACATCCATAATTGCCTAAGCATGAAGGTTGTTTTGTTGATGCCAGTCTTCAATCTTTATCTTCAGCTCCCATCATCAGTTGAATCTACAAAAAATTTGGGGACAACCCTGTTAGCACTCTAGACGTTTAAGGTTATCATATGCTTTTATCAGTCAGATATATCAATTTATCACATCATGTATTTCATATGAAAGATCAGATCAGACATGTGCTACAAGCTAGAATATCAAAGAAGATCAATCAACACCATCAGGTATATCTTTTATGCTAACTTGTTTGTTCACTATGTAGGTATAGGAAAAGTAAATGTTGTTGATTCAAAGACAAAGCATGTGGGAAAAATGTGGATCCCACAAGGGTTGATCCTAGCATGCTCAGGTGATAGATACCATTACATGTTATGCTATATCTAATAGCTCATCAATGATCAAAATTCTAAATGATATACAAGAAACAAGGTACTGTTCTAATTTCCTTATCATTTATGATGTGTGATCTTTCATAACAATCCTATGCCATCAAGGTACCCAAGGTATAGTCGTAAATAATAAACAATGAGCAGCTATACCACATAAATGAGTAAGAAGGTCTAAAGGACCTTAAAGCACATCATATAGTGCTGCCAACATGAAGGACAGGACAATAACAACAAGAAAGATGAGCTATCAATTAGAGCAAGTACATTCATATGCTGAAAACATAATATCTTGTCATATACCTGTGAGAAATGATGCATATTAGGTAATAAAGATAAGGGATAAAGAGGAAGCAATCATAGGGTCTGAACCATAGTGAAGACATTGAGCTATCAACTAGAGCAATTACAGTCAAAAATAGATCATAGCTTCCATGCCCATCAATAGAAATAGAACAAGCATGAAAGTGGATACCACATCAATAATAGGAGGATCATGAATACATCAATCATATGTCTTTTGATGATATGAGGAAGTTTAGATCAAATAGGAGCATAGTATAATCAAACAGTTTATACATATGCAAAAGACAATGTGACTACATCATTTGATTGCATGCCTTCTATATGTGTTATAGGTCATATCTTATCAATACGTGCAACAAACTTTGTTACAGTATAACATTGGCATTATTTAGGGACAATTCACCATGTTCAAATATAATGAAGTCATAAAGAAGATCAAAGGATGGGAAGAAAACTTCATATATGCCCATTATGCACTCTGCATATTGCAAATCACCATGTTCAACAATGCATCTGATCACCAAGCACAACTAACATTACAAAATCAAGGTACAATCAAGATCATGGAATAATAAGAAGCAGCCAGTAATATGTGCAAGCATAAGCAATCACATGCTACCCTGAGCATCTGTGCACAAAGATAGTATAGTAAAGGCATCGTTGTTAATTCACAAAGCAAAGTCCATACTAGCCATCATGATGACAGTGAGAAAACAAAGCCATAACACCTATGGAGTGGATAGAACACAAATGGGTAGCAAGTTTACAAGGAGATCACATTTAGGTGGTAGAACTGATGATTGTCATCATGGGTGCAGGCAAACAAGACAATCAACAAATATATCCTTATATAGTTGTAGGAAGATGTAGGAAGCAAAAATGTTCGAACATACTTCAAAATGCTATCAGTCATTGGAAGCTCTCCTAGAGTGTTGCTTAATAACACAAGTTGTTTAATAACATAGAACCTAAATTTTGAAGAAGCCCTGAAAGGTCTATTGAGAAGCTCAGTAAGACATGGTTCAATTGAGCATTATAGGGGTGGACATAAAGAAAAGGATAGAGATAGCAAACTGTCAAGGAAGCCTTAGCAAATTTAAGATAAATCTAAAGATCTCATGCCAAGAAGGAGCAAAGGAGCAATTTAAAATGACTGTCAAATATTGAAGAGGAGTTCAAGTAACAAAGACATGGAACATAGACAGTGCATGATAAAGTTGTGACAACAAATCTTATAAAGGAACAACCCATTCAATCCAATAGCCAGGTTTCATTTGGCAAATAAAAATAGGACAAATATTTACCACTTTTGTTGTGAATGAGGGGTGTAAATTAACTATAACAATAATCATTAATTTTTTATGAAGCAATCACCTTGTTTTTGAAGCAACCAGACATGGTTACAATAAGTATGAGAGTATTTTTACTTGTAGAACAAACTGATGCCATTTCAAGTATAAGTTGAAGATCGTAATTGTAGAGGCCTTATATGTCATTGTTTGGGGTTTAAAACCCTCATAATGGAAAATACATTCTGCAGACTGAACATCGCTTGATAGAGTTGAAACCTTAGTCTTCACCTTATGCACACAGTGAAGAGAGAGTTAAATAGAGATATTTTTATCACGGTCATGCCTGAAATGGAAAATACATACATTCTTGAGGAAACCCCTATCATAAGTTTTCACAAACTTTTTTATTTTTCCACATACAATCAAGTAGAAAGAGGTTACATAGTGTTACAGCCGTGGCCAGATGGGCCTTTTAATTCAAAAATATCAAGAACCCTTTTTCTGTTAGGTGAAACCCTTATCGATAGATCAACTACAGTGAAAGGAATGCAACACAAAAATACAGAGCATGAAAGTCGTGGCCATGAGGTTCTTACAAACCCTCATATGCTTTTTGAGAAAACCTATTTTGTTTGTAGCTAAGGATCTTCTCTTTCAAAAAATAACAAAGAAACCCATTATAGTTTGTGAAAAACCTTGCTACATTTTATCTAGAATCAAAGTAATGTAACACAGAAAGAAGGTATTGTCATGGCCATGACACATAAGGCTTTTTGTCTAAAAAAATATCAAGTACCTAGTTTAATATTTTGAAACCCTTGTCAGTTCTCATTTATAGAATAAAAGAAAATGGAGGGTAGAGCTGAAAACAAGGGTTTCCCTCTTCTTCTTAAGCCATGGTCATGGCCTCCTTTTGGTATTTGAGGCTTCTCAAAGGCATGGGTTACAAAGCAGATAAAGAAACACATAGAAATATGAGAAAGGTTGTCAATAAAATTGATTAAGTCTGCTTAACAGATGCTAAGCACATAGCCATAGCCAAAGTGTAAAAAATGCTACAAAAAGAATAAGGAAAACGCCAGTCAAAGCTCAAAGATGCATGCTCACCTCATTCCTGCGTTAAAGTGCAACATAATTCATGGATAATCAACCAAATGGAGGGCAAAAAACCACAGAGAAAAGCTTGTTTTCTTTCAGTTGTAGAGCGGCTGACAGGGGAAGAAGAACAAGTGAAAATGACCAAATGATTAGGGTTTCTAACCCTTTTGTTCGAAGTTTCTTTTCTTCATTGAAATTTTTGACTTGGCAAAAACTTAATAATTGCCATATCCTAATATCAATTGGGGTCAACAACTTCAGTAGTATATTGCCTAGCAATCATCATAAAAAATGGCCGACAGCGGTATACTTTGCATGTTATGTGGTGGTCTGATCACTTCAAAGGTAAGTGTTATACCTTGCAAGAAAATCAAGCAATGACTATTACCTTGTGGTTGACTATGCCAATATCACATGGTCAATGGATAGTAATTGTGCCTTATATCTTTTTTGAAAAGATGGGTATTTCCTTATGTCTCACAAAGTCAAAGTCAAGAGTCATCAAATGAAGACACACGTGGCAGACAAGGAGGTGATGAGAAAGGTCGCAGAAATGGTATATTTTGCATGAAGGAGATGCAAGGTGGACAAATGCATTATTTGGCATGATAATACATATGACAAGGTGATATGAAGACTTAGGTTTCTGTTTTGCATGATAGATATATATGGTAGTGAGGAGTTTTTGCATATGTATATTGGAGTTATAGGGGAAAGTTTTTTGATATTTTTTGATACAAATATGTATTTGGAATAATAAGGGTCTTATTTTTTCCTTTGTAATATATATAGAGGGTTTTTTTCTCTCATAAGGAGTTATAAGGATTGTATTTATTTCTAAGTCCTATTTTTTGCTAAAATAATGCAAATTAGGCATATGTATTTAGAGTGATAAGGAGTTAGTTTTTCATGCATGATTTTACAAATACATTAATTGTAAATAAATAATAAAGTAATATTTTTCAAATTACTTTATTAGTTTTTACAAATTGTAAAGTCAAATTATAACAAGTTGTAACCAATAATAAAGTAATTATTTTTATTACTTTATTATTTACTCACAATCAATTTTGCAAAAGCAAAATTATGCAAATTGATTAGTTGAGTTATCTAGGCTACCTGGGAGGTTTTTGCATGATTTGTGGAGTAATTTTAGGGTTCTTGGTCAACTTTTTGGTCAAATATGTGGAGAAGACCAAATTGGAGCTATTTTTGCTCGATTTGTGGTAGTTTGGGCCCCTATTTTTGAGGATTTTTGAGGTTGCTCATGGGAGATTATTTTTAGAGGCCTATATATTGTAAAGCAAAAGCTTGTTTTTTTCTAGTTCTTGCCTTTTTGCTTTTATACACTTTGAGAGAAGAAGGTTTTGTAGCTCAATTTTTACAATTTTATAGAGAGATCAGCAAGTTACAGGTTCCATTTTTATTTCCTTTGCAATATTTCCTTTATTATTTTGAAATCAAATAGTTACCTTTCCATTTAATGCTATTTGTTTGAAGTGATTTGATGAAGTTTTACTATGTTTAAACATTAAACCTTTAAAATTATTGTCTCACTTTTTGCTTGCAGTATTAAGCATAGTGTTATTGTAGGTCTTAGGTTGTGTTAATAAAAATAATCTTTTTGTGTTGTGAGAAATCTTTTTCCTTCATAGAAAGCCTATTTTCAAGCCTTCCTTAGAAATACTTTTGTGATATTTATGCCAAGATTGGATTGTGTGGGTTAGATTTCTGAGTTGTATTATGAACCAGATTTTATATTTTTACCCATATTAGGTGCATCACCAATTTTCAAAGTTTTCATTTCCTTACAGTTTCATTCTTACCCTTTTCCAAAATAGAAAAATCATACATTCCAATAGAATATTTTAAGGGAACCAACCCACAATCTGGAGGTTTAATTTCATTATAGGGCACCCACAACCTGAAATTAGTCTCATGTTACATGAAATTGCAAAGATTTTCCAGCCTTGCATACAGGTGCAATTCTCAGTGATAACAATTTTTGACATGCCTGGTGGGACTTTGAACTGATTTTTAGTTTAATAGAACTTATCATTGTTGTTGTTTTTGGTATGATCAGCAATTTATACAACCTTTTTAGAGGTTTATTTACAAATACCCAACGATTCTATCTTTCTGGTTTGATAGATCAGACTTTTTGAATGAATAAACATGTCTTTCCTTCATGGAAACATGTCATATCATCTAGCATATCATGAAAATACTGTCAATCCTCCATCTTATCAGCCATATCATATCAGCAATACTTCTGGTTTCATTCCTAATTCCTTTGATTTATAAAGAAATCAGCATGCTCAACATGTTTGCCTCCCACCCACCCTTGCTCATCCTTCATATCAGCATTTCCATGTCCAAAATCATTCTCAAGAGGTTACTTATATGAAGTATAGCATGACTGATATCAATAATACATTGTTAGAAGTCACAAGGAACCTAGAAGAGTTCAGGAGGCAACAAGAGTATTAGCAGTAGCAGGAGGAGATGGATTATCAGGCCTATCTCCATGAGCAGGAGTTAGAGGTGCAAAAGATACAATTCCAAGAAAATCTTGTAAGACAGATTGCAACAAAAGAGGTAGAGATGTAGTATTTTCTTACACAAATAAAAAAGAAAAACATCTAAACAACTGCATTCATTCCAGATCAGCAGCCTGTTCAAAATGAGGTTAGTAGTTATCAACTTTTAAGTTTCAGAAGTGATTTTGATCAGGAATCTGTTTGAATTCAAAGTTAGACCAATAATTCTCAGTATCAATCACATCAGTTGCCTGAACCAAGTCATCATAGTCTTGAGCAACCATGGCATCCTTCTTGGACCAAGCATCCTGATTACAAAATGCCAAATCTTGTAAAGGCTACCCCTTCCATACCAATCCAAAATCAGGAAGAGGAAAAGTTAGTAGTTTTTGAGCCTATCAAGATTCCAAGTTGGCATATTGAACAAGAGCCTATCAAGATTCCAGGTTTCAACCCAACAGCTGAAGTTTCTTGCAGTTCTTCTTGTCCCATCAAATCAAAAAAATTAGATGTGGAGCAAGAGGTTGCTGCTATTTTTTCTATGTCCCCAGTTGAAAATGAGCATAATGCCTATGAGGGAGATGTTGGTTCTAATTTGGTACTCAATCCTTTAGATTTCGATTCATTCAAGAAGTTCTCTAATGTTATTTATAAATGAAAGCAGATCACGAATATTAGGGGGGTAAAATCTTCAATTGCAAACACAGATTGCCTAGTTTCCAAGTGATAATAAACTTGACAAAGAAAAGGATTCAATCTTTTTATTTGATCAACAGCCTTCTCATGTTGAGCAAGATGAAGACATCATACAAGTACTAGCCAATTTAAGACAACCAGTTGATATTGCAAAATATGAGGTATAGCTGATCATTAGTGAGGTTGATGTCTTAGTTCAGCTAGAAGAGAAAAAAGATAGTCACATTTTGGATGCCAACGATATTGTTTTATATGAGTATGAGAATAACCAACCTGAATCTAAAACTAAATCAAATAGTATTCTCTGTTAGAATAAGGCACCTGATTTATTTTCTAAACAACAAAGTAGATCAATTGATGAAATGCAATCTTTTCCAGATATTTTTGTTTCTGATTGTCAAGATCCTGACTATTCAGCCTATAGTGAGCTTGCTAATCTTCTCGATTCTTGTAATGATCAAGGGCTTAAGTCAGGAAATGATGAGCATATAATTCCAGTACAGGATTTTTAGTCAAATGAAACCTTGTTTTCAGGTATTATAGAGGATTTTAGTTCTAACATAGATAATGATCTGACACTATGTAAATCAACAGTATGTGATTACCTATTCAGGTCAAGGAGGCAGACATTACTTCATTTCACTCATCTCAGCTAACTTTTTCAAATTAGATTAACATTGCAAGTGAAAATAGGACAACAGATATAAATTAGGACATTAGGATCATTAGCCAAAATTTTATCATTACAAGAGGCTATCCAATTAGGGATCTAGCTAACAGAGAGCTTAAAAGGGAGATACAGATTGCTGTTGTACCAAAAGAGTAGATTTCAATCTCAGAGCAGCAAAATTAGATCATCTTTTTACCCCATGATAGAGGTTTTCATGCTCAGGTTCAACTGGTGAGTGAATTTATCTACATTTTTTCTGAATCATTGCAGAATCTATTGAATACTTCCTTGTACTTCATCTAATTTCAGACATCCATAAGCATATGAATCAGTGTCCCTTGTTGAGAAAAGGAAGTTATTTTAACCAAATAGTTAATGGATTTGTTTGACCAGAATTTTGGCTAGTTAGAGTAGGGCAGGTAGAATTTTATTTCAGTATGTCATTTCCAAAAAGTGCCTATGCACAAGTTACTAGCTTTATTTTAAGCAAGTTAGTTTAGTTTTAGTTTTTAGTTTTGTTGCTGCTGCTGTGTCTCAGTCAGTTTTGAGTTGCGGAATTTTTTAAGGTTCAGGGCAGAAAAGACTCTATGCCCAATGGAGTTGCAAAGGCTACTAGTTCTAAGTAGACTTCAAATGACAGGATAACCCATCAGTGTAATCGACACTGATGAATCATCATGACAAGAGAATTAGATGGTCAAGGTATTAGTCATTCAAAAAGTATAGTTGTTTTAATAGTGTGTTATCTTTCAGGAGTTATAAGATAGATTGATTATTCAATTAATTAGATTTGAAAGGAAGAAAGAAAGATATTTGCATTGAACTGTTATTTCATGTCATGTTTTGAACATACATTCAATATCTATTACTTTATCCTATGCATTGATTAAAAAAGAAAGACACATATATCAACTACATAAGATAAATTAACTGATTATGTTTAAAAGGGGTGTTCAAACGTGTCCCACATAAGTCGTGGGAGTAAGTAGATTGAGCAATTGCAGACATGCAAGATATACATCTGAATGATAAAAGAAATGAAATAAACACATGATAAAATTAAACATCCATCATTACCTGAGCAAGAAGGTTGTTTTATTGATGCCGGTCTTTAGTCTTCAGTCTTTATCTTCAGCTCCCATCATCAGTTGAACCTACAAAAAATTTGGGGATAGCCCTGTTAGCGCTGCGGATGTTTAAGGTTATCATTTGCTTTTATCAATTAGATATATCAATTTATCACATCATGCATTTCATATGAAAGATTAGATCAGACCTGTGCTACAAACTAGATTATCAAAGAAGATCAATCAATACCATCAGGTATATCTTTTATGCTAACTTGTTTGTTCACTGTGCAGGTATAGGAAAAGTAAATGTTGTTGATTCAAAGACAAAGCATGTGGGGAAAATGTGGCTCCCACAAGGGTCGAGCCCAGCATGCTCATGTGATAGATACCATTACATGTTATGCTATATCCAATAGCTCATCAGTGATCAAAATTCCAAATGATATACAAGAAACAAGGTATTGTTCTACTTTCTTTATCATTTATGATGTGTGATCTTTCATAACAATCCTATGCCATCAAGGTACCCAAGGTATAGTTGTAAATAATAAACAATGAGCAGTTATACCACAGAACTAAGTAAGTAGGTGTAAAGGACCTTAAAGCACATCATATAGTGTTGCCAACATGAAGGACAGGACAGTAACAACAGCAAAGATGAGCTATCAACTAGAGCAAGTACAGTCATATGCTGATAACATAATATCTTATCATATACCTCTGAGAAATGATGCATATCAGGTAATAAAGATTAGGGATAAAGAGGAAGCAATCATAGTGTCTGAACCATAGTGAAGACATTGAGCTATCAACTAGAGCAATTATAGTTAGAAATAGATCACAGTGTCCATGCCCATCAATAGGAATAGGAAAAGCATGAAAGTGGATACCACATCAATGACAGGAAGAGCAAGAATACATCAATCATATGTCTTTTGATGATATGAAGAAGTTCAGATCAAATAGGAGCATAGTATAGTCAAACAACTTATACAGGTACAAAAGACAATGTGACTACATCATTTGATTACATGCCTTCTATATGCAGTCTGCATATTGCAAATCATCATGTTTAACAATGTATCTGATCACCAAGCACCACTAACATTACAAAATCAAGGTACAATCATGATCATGGAACAATAAGAAGCAGCCAATGATATATGCAAGCATAAGCAATCACATGCTACCCTGAGCATCTGTGCACAAAGATAGTATAGTCAAGGCATGGCTGTTAATTCACAAAGCAAAGTCCATACTAGTCATCATGATGACAGTGAGAAAACAAAGCCATAACACCTATGGAGTGGATAGAACACAAATAGGTAGCAAGTTTACAAGGAGATCGCATTTAGATGGTAGATTTGATGATTGTCATCATGGGTGTAGGTAAATAAGACAATCAACAAATATATCCTTATATAGTTGCAACAAGGTTTAGGAAGCAAAAATGTGCGAACAAGCTTCAAAATGCTATCAGTCATTGGCATTTGTCCTAGAGTGTTTCTTAATAACACATAACCTAACTTTTGAAGAAGTCCTAAAAGCTCTATTGAGAAGCTCAGTAAGACATGGTTCAATTGAGCACTATAGGGGTGGACATAAAGAAAAGGATAGAGGTAGCAAACTGTCAAGGAAGCCTTAGCAAATTTAAGACAAATCTAAAGATCTTGTGCCAACAAGGAGCAAAGGAACAATTTAAAATGACTATTAAATATTGAAGAGGAGTTCAAGTAATAGAGACATGGAACATAGACAGTGCATGATAAAGCTGTGATAGCAAATCTTATAAAGGAACAACCCATTCAATCTAACAACCATGTTTGATTTGGCAAATAAAAATAGGACAAATATTTACCACTTTTAATGTGAATGAGGGGTGTAAATTAACTGTAACAACAATCATTAATTTTTTATGAAGCAATCACCTTGTTTTTGAAGCAGCCAGGCATGGTTACAGTAAGTATGAGAGTGTTTTTACTTGTAGAACAAACTGATGCCATTTCAAGTATAAGTTGAAGATAGCAATTGCAGAGGCCTTATATGTCATGGTTTGGGGTTTAAAATCCTCATAATGGAAAATACATTTGTAGACCGAACATTGCTTGATAGAGTTGAAACCCTAGTCTTCACCTTATGTACACAGTGAAGAGAGAGTTAAATAGAGATATTTTTATCATGGGCATGCCTAAAATGGAAAATACATACATTCTTGAGGAAACCCCTATCAAGTTTTCACAAACTTTTTTATTTTTCCCCATATAGTCAAGTAGAAAGAGGTTACACAGTGTTATAGCCGTGGCCAGATGAACCTTTTACTTCATGAATAGCAAGAACCCTTTTTCTGTTAGGTGAAACCCTTATCAATAGATCAGCTACAGTGAAAGGAATGCAACACAAAAAATACAAAGCATGAAATCCGTGGCGATGAGGTTCTTACAAACCCTCATATGCTTTTTGAAAAATACCTCTTTTCTTTGTAGCTAAGGGTTGAGATACAGAAAGGGCAAATAATGTCATGGCTGCAATACAGAGGGCCTTCTCTTTCAAAAAATAACAAAGAAACCCATTACATTTTTTGAAAACCCTTGCTACATTTTATCCAGAATCAAAGTAATGTAACATAGAAAGAAGGTATTGTCATGGCCATGACACAGAGGGCTTTTTCTCTCAAAAAATATCAAGTACCTAGTTCAATATTTTGAAACCCTTGTCAGTTCTCATTTATAGAATAAAAGAAAATGAAGGGCAGAGCCAAAAACAAGGGCCTTACCTCTTCTTCTTAAGCCATGGCCATGGCCTCCTTTTGGTATTTGAGGATTCTCAAAGGCATGGGTTACAGAGCAGATAAAGAAACACATAGAAACAAGAGAAATCTTGCCAAGAAAATTGATTAAGTATGCTTAACAGATGCTCAACACATAGTCGTAGCCATAGTATAAAAAAAGCTACAGAAAGAATAAGGAAAATGCTAGTCAAAACTCAAAGACGCATGCTCACCTCATTCCTGCATTAAAGTGCCATATAATTCATGAATAATCAACCAGATGGAGGGCAAAAAACCATAGAGAAAAGCATATTTTCTTTCAATTGCAGAGCAGCCGACAGGGAAAGAAGAACAAGTGAAAATGACCAAATGATTAGGGTTTCTAACCCTTTTGTTTGAAGTTTCTTTTCTTCATTGAAATTTTTGACTTCGCAAAAACTTAATTATTGCCATATCCTAATATCAATTGGGGTCAACAACTTCAGTAGTATATTGCCTAGCAATCATCATAAGAAATGGCCGACAGGGGTATACTTTGCATGTTATGTGGTGGGCTAATCACTTCAAAGGTAAGTGTTATACCTTGAAAGAAAATCAAACAATGATTATTACCTTGTAGTCGACTATACCAATATCACATGGTCAATGGATAGTAATTGTGCCTTATATCTTTTTTGAAAAGATGGGAATTTCCTTATGTCTCACAAAGTCAAAGTCAAGACTCATCAAATGAAGACAAAGGTGGCACATAAGGAGGTGACAAGAAAGGTGACATAAATGATATATTTTGCATGAAGGAGATGCAAGGTGGACAAGTGCATTATTTGGCATGATAATACATATGACAAGGTGATATGAAGACTTAGGTTTTAGCTTTGCATGATGGATATATATGGCAGTGAGGAGTTTTTGCATATGTATATTGGAGTTATAAGGCAGAGTTTTTTGATATTTTTTATACAAATATGTATTTGGAATAATAAGGGTATTATTTTTTCCCTAAAGGCATATTGGCATGCAAGAGGGTTTTTTTCTCTCACAAGGAGTTATAAGGATTGTATTTATCTCTAAGTCCTATTTTTTGCTAAAATCATGCAAATTAGGCATATGTATTTGGAGTGATAAGGAGTTAGTTTTTCATGCATAATTTTACAAATACATTAATTGTAAATAAATAATAAAGTAATATTTTTCAAATTACTTTATTATTTTTCAGAAATTGTAAAGTCAAATTAGAACAAGTTGTAACCAATAATAAAGTAATTATTTTTATTACTTTATTATTTACTCACAATCAATTTTGCAAAAGAAAAATCATGTAAATTGATTAGTTGAGTTATCTAGGCCACCTAAGAGGTTTTTACATGATTTGTAGAGTATTTTTAGGGTTCTTGGTCAAATTTTTGGTCAAGTATGTGGAGAAGACCAAATTGGAGATATTTTTGCTCAATTTGTGGTAGTTTGGGCCCCTATTTTTGAGGATTTTTGAGGTTGCTTGTGGGAGATTATTTTTAGAGGCGGCTAGTTGCAGTTCATATTTTTTGCATGCCTCTTATGAGAGCAAAGCCTATATATTGTAAAGCAAAAGCTTGTTTTTGCTAGTTCTTGCCTTTTTGCTCTTATACACTTTGAGAGAAGAAGGTTTTGTAGCTCAATTTTTATAGTTTTATAGAGAGATCAGTAGGTTATAGGTTCCATTTTTGTCTCCTTTGCAATATTTCCTTTGTTTTTTTGAAATCAAATAGTTACCTTTCCATTTAATGCTAGTTGTTTGCAGTGATTTGATGAAGTTTTACTATGTTTAAACATAAAGCCTTTAAAATTATTGTCTCACTTTTTGCTTGCAATATTAAGCATAGTGTTATTGCAGGTCTTATGTTGTGTTAATGAAAATAATCCTTTTGTGTTGTGAGAAATCTTTTTCCTTCATAGAAATCCTTTTTTCAAGCCTTCCTTAGAAATACGTTTTGTGATATTTATGCCAAGATTGGATTGTGTGGATCAGATTTTTGAGTTGTATTGTGAACCAAATTGCATATTTTTACCCATATTAGGTGCATCACCGATTTTTAAAGTTTTTATTTCCTTATAGTTTCATTCTTACCCTTTCCCAAAACATAAAAATCATACATTCCAATAAAATATTTTAAGGGAACCAGCCCACAATCTAGAGGTCTAATTTTATTATAGGGCACCCACAACCTGAAATTAGTCCCATGTTACACGGAATTGCATATATTTTCTAGCCTTGCATACGGGTGTAATTCCCAGTGATAACAATACCTATAACAAGATCAAGTGGAAGAATCTTGGGCCTTGCAAAATCATCAAATTTTTTTCACTAAATGCTTATGAGTTGGAGTTACTTATAGGCCTAGACATCTCACCAAGTTTTAATGTTTTTGATTTCTACACCCACTATTAAGGAGAGACATCACAACAAGAGAAAGAGGAAACACCATTGGGAAGATGGATGGAACTACCCAAGAGAGAATGAGAGGAGATTGAATGCATTTTAGACACTAGAGTGGCTAGGAAGACTAGAGGTAGAGAATATATTGAGTATGTAGTGAAATGGAAGAATAGATTAGTGCAGGATGCTACTTGGTTGAGCCCAACAAAGATTAAGCAATTCCAGTTCAAACTACAAGAATAGGGATATTAAATTGTAGTAACAAAATTTTGACCTGTAGCAACACACAGTCTTAGGAAGTCAGTAGGGGCTCACAAATTCTATTACCTTAGTAGTATGGTGTAGGGGCCTCACAAAGCCTCTTTTGCAACATTGTTTTTGCCTCCATTTTGTTGTGTTTTTTTTTTTTAAAATTTAAACATCTTTTGACCATTTAAAATAGTGGCGATTGGTTTCTCTCTTCTACCTAGTGCATTTAATGAACAACATCATGGGAAAATGATGGAGGAGATTTAAGTGGGAATTTGAACCCAAAGTTGAGTTGTTGAGCATTAGTGATAGGACTTTGAGAAGTCAATCCATTCTAGGTGGGATTTTGTAAAATCTTTTAGATTTTGGAGGCATTTTCATTGAGAGCAAAATGAGGAAGGAAAAGGAGGAGAGAATAGGAAATAAGAAGGGGGAAATGACTAGGAAGAAGAAAACACAAATAGAGAAAAGGAAAGACGAGGAAGAACATAGGCACAAGTGGCAGACAAATAGCAAGAAAAATAGGAGAGTTGAAAAATTTTCCCAGTATTCTGAAGGGGAGTGAATGTATGTAAATGGCTATGATTTTGAAATAAATGGAATAAAATATTACCTTTTAAGACTACTCTTTCACGTCTGTTTGTTCTTCCTTTAAATGGTTAATTTCTTGTGGGTTTGCTACTCTAGAAACTAGTTATTTTCTGTATGTGAGTATTTTGCCTAATTTTTGTCCAGTTTTATGCTATCAAATGGATATGTGTTTATCTTTGTGCCTATAGCCAAGGATTTATGCAATTGAATTAAAAGATGTCAGTTCTCATAGCAAGTGGCTTTACACCTATAGCATAGGATCTACAACTGGAACAATCACTCCCCATAAGAGTATTCAAACCTCTACAAGTGTTGTGTGATTTTCTTGTAGCAATACAACTTCCCTTCCCCACCGACTAGCTTTAGATTGGTTAGATTTTGGCACCTGTAATAGGGCAGGTTGCCATCAAATAGTCTTAGATGGGTAGCTCAAGGAAAAGGAATGTATGTTATGGCATTTAAGGATCATGAGCAAAAGGGAAGATACAACATGGAACAACTTTAGGAGTGGAAGAGCACACTCTACAATGTCTCATTTTACAATGGCCAAATAATTAAACCTGATGAGTATGTACCACATATTCAGTGACTCTATGTTAAGAAAATTGCATTCTTTGTCTCATCTAGGTATTTAAATTTATCATAATATCTTATTAGCATGAGATTTGATTTTAGATGCTACAACTTTGACCCTTCATGAATTAATTTCCTCAATTCCTTCCATGTCATAATATTTTTCCAACTCTTAAATCTAATCTAAGAACACTTTTGGACTTAATTCACCTTTAAAATTAGGGACTTTAACTTTAGTTCCATGTTTGGTTATAGTGCATCAATAAGTCTTTCCATGGGATTTATGGCTCCTCCTTGACCCCTTTAAACTTTTGTTTCTTCCTCAGAATCCTCACGAGTCAACCTAGCCTCAAGGACTTGCAATCTTCTTAGCACTTCATCATTTACAATACCTCTCCATCTTTCATTCCTCCCACCTCTTATTCCCCATACCACATGATCTTCCCTCTCAGCCATTCAGGGTTTTCTTAGATACCAAACTAATGCAGTTCAAACTATAGGAACCTACAATTTTAACTCAAAGTATACTCTATTTTATTCTACCTTTAAATAATAGAGACAATTTCAATAATAGAGAACTAGCAAAGAAGAAATTGTCATTTTATATTAAAAATAGTTAAACAATCATTTATTATGCATTAAATCAAACCCAAAAATTATCATCATAATTACAACAATTGAAGGATTCAAAAATTGCACATAAAAACCTACAATCTCCTTTTCTATTTTCTAGGTCTCCATCGAATTAGAAAAGCTCCTTATTTTTTGATTTAGTTTTCCCTAAGACTACCCTCTAAAACTATAAACCCCTAACTTCTACCACAAAACTAGAGATTTTCCATTAATCAAACTCTACCAAACTAAAATTAGCCATTAGTTGATGACTGGGTTGTTTAGAATTAGTTAAAACATAACAATTCAACCATATACTAAATATAGAAAAAACTAACATCCTACAATGTCTACAACAAACTCCATAATCAAAATGTGGGGGAGAAATTTAAAGAAGATGCCCCACATCAAAAGAAGATCCATTAAAAAGCAAGGTTGGGGTAGAAATTTTGTTTTAAGGGAAAAGTGAATTGAAGTTGACCGAAGTGTGCAATATAAATAGAGGATGCAGATGCCAAGGCATTTCATGAACTTTCCTAGAAAAATATTTAGAGAAATTTAGAGTGTTGACCATATGAAAACAAGAAGCAAATTAATAGTTGTTATTATACAAATTTTTATTTATAAAACACTTTTTCTGCAATGTTAAAAAGTTTATTTGCCTTCACTTTTTGTATTTTAAAGTTTAGTTATGTTTACGATAGTTGTATGGTTATATTTAGGAATTTTTGTTCTAAATTATAATTAAAGTGTTAATAAGACTATATTATGGTAAAGTGAAGATTTTAGAAATGCAATCAATTTTTTATAAGTTTATATATATATAGTTTTTTATATGATTTTTTTAAATAAAACATGTCTTTGTATTTGAAGGGCTATTTTGAATGAATAACCATCGCTCAAAAATTCTCTGATAGGCAAAGTTGACTGTCAAATTTAAATTTAAGCTCTTATGGGACTTGTTTTAAAATGAAGGGTTCTAGTTTAAATAGTAATTAAGTCTGTGGTAATTAAAGAAGTTTGGTATATATAAGTATATTATATAAATGTAGATTTTGATGTGATTAGTGGATTAATGTAATTTTTGAATGTAGACATTTAGGTTTATATGCTTTTAAAACAAATTTATTTTCATATGATTTTTTAATTAATTTAATGATGCTTTCAAATGACTAAGGGGATGTCCTTAAATATATGATTGTAGTCATTTATTTAATGAATTAGCACTTAGGTCAATACAATAATGATGAATTTTGCCAAAATATTAGCATTTAGAAGTGAAAGGATAATTTTGAATTTGATAGACTAGGTCATGTCATGTTGCCCAATCCTATATAGGGTCTAGGTCATGCCATGTGGTCTATCCCTCTTCAAAAAAGAGTTGTGGAATGTGTAGTAGTGAAGGCTAAGGTGATCTATAATGGAAAATGGCTAATGGATGCTAGGTAGAGTCAATTTGCGAGTGGTTTGGTCGATGGTTGACCTTGCTATTAATTAGCTAAAATGTTGCACTATAAAATTTGAAACCAAATATAAATTTAGATATATGATGAAGAAATTTGGACAATTACATGCAAAAGAACTTGCTAAAATGAAGTAGGTCATGTCATGTAGTTTGGTCTAAGTGGTGTGAATGGTTCCTCTCTTGGTGTCCACACCACTTAAGACCAAACTACATGACATCCCTGAGACAAGATATTAATTAAATAAAAATATCTACGTCACAGTTCACTTAATTTTAGGTAAAGCTTATCAACGCGTCCTTCGATGGACAAGAGAGATATTAAATAAAAAGAGTACTGGGAAAGATTAGGAGTCAAAATCTGCAAATTTCCAATTATGACGTATTTGGAGATATAAAAAAAATTATATGCAGAGATTTTCCACAAAGATTTTCAATTTGAACTTCCAAATCTGATCGGCGGTGGGCGATGCTTTGAATCGACATTCTATTATAATGGCCAACTGGCATGCCATCCGTTTCTCACTGGATTCAAAGCGGTCACTCATTTGGTTGGTTCACTAACCACGAAACTGCTATTAAATGTGACTTAACTAACTACGAAACTGCTATCAAAGTCTAGTTAAGTCTGCATTATTCGATTGTTTATTGTCGGAAATGGAAAAAATTCTCCCTTGCGGGTATTTGGTCTTCGGACATGATTTGGTTTCTAGAAGTATAGAATTCAGTTCTTTCAGAAAACAAATATAGACATGTGGATTGTGTCCTCTATCAACATAAATTACATATTTTCTTTGTTTTCGTCAATGGAAGTGACACTTCTTGTGTGGACAGGTGAATGGCTTGGTACATTTATCAACTGTGGTAGGCCCCAATTGTAAGGGAGGTTTCCATGTGCTCTCGTACTCATTCATGTCTAGGTATATGAATAGAATCACTCATGTCAATCAATGACACAAATCCTAGCGGATTCACTCCTAACGTCTTGCCCTAGGGGATCATGTCAAAGATTTAGAAGCAGCTCGGTCAATAGAGCTTGGAGCCCACCATGGGTTGAAACCCAGGGCATCAAATATGAAAAAGAAGGCTAAGAAACACGACAATGAGAAACGCAATAAATATGACGAAATAAAGCAAATAGAAATGCACTCTTCCATCGGGCTTGTTGACGAAGTTAGTTTTAATACTTTGGATGCACAATCATTAGAATATATACAGCTTGGGTCCTTTTGGTGAAAAACTTGTTTTCTTGAAAGAGAGTTGACAAGTTCAAATCCTGCAAGGGTAGGGTATGTATGCCTCATATTAGAGGCACAATTAGGTGCCTTATGGGAGTATGCGGTAGTCTCATATGTAATGAGCAACTTGTAGATTCAAAATCAGGTCGCCCAACATCGTAGACTATAAAACGATCCATTTCCATTTCCATTTTAGAGTGGATAATGACTTCTTAGGGATTGGTATATGTATGCCTCATATTAGAAGCACAATTAGGTGCCTCTTGGGAGTATGAGGTAGTCTCATATCTAATAAGCCACTTGTAAACTCAAAATTAGGTTGATTGACATTGTAGACTATAAAATGATCCATTTCCATTTCTATTTTAGAGTGGATAATGACTTCTTAGGGATCGGTGTATGTATGCCTCATATTACAAGCACAATTAGGTGCCTCCTAGGAGTATGAGGTAGTCTCATATGTAATAAGCCACTTGTAGACTCAAAATTTGGTCGATCGACATTGTAGACTATAAAATGATCTATTTCCATTTCCATTTTAGAGTGGATAATGACTTCTTAGGGATTGGTGTATGTATGCCTCATATTAGAAGCACAATTAGGTGCCTCCTGGGAATATGAGGTAGCCTCTTATGTAATAAGCCACTTGTAGACTTAAAATCAGGTCAATCGACATTGTAGACTATAAAACGGTCCATTTCCATTTCTTTTTAGAGTGGAAAATGACTTCTTAGAGATTGGTGTACAGATAAGCATGGCAATCAGATAGATAGACCAAAAATATATATATATATATATATATAGGGCAATGTGTGAATAGAGGCAAGTAAATGTACTAAGCTTTACACAAAACTGCACCATTTATCATCATGTATATGAACTAAAACATTTTCTTAAAATATGAATATCTATATATATTTCACCATTACACCAACAAAATTGACTATATTCTTTCTACGATCAATCTATTATGAATTTTTTATTCCCTCTATTTTCTTGGGAAACAATCACATATTTCTTACTTACTTATTGGAGAGTAAACGAGTCAATAATATTTTTTCTCCAAAGGAAACCATCACATAGACTCCATCCCACTAGGTCATTGTGAAGGCCAAGAAAACCATAAAATGTCCTTTTATTTCTGGTACAACTTATCAACAATTCTGCATAGCACATCCAGAATTTTATCCTCTTCCCCTTTCTTCACGGGCATGGTCACCTTTTTCACCATTACATCTTCGGGGAAACAGAGGTAATCAAAAGGAAAACAAGAACCCTTGTTAAGAACGTAACTATTTATTTCATCTTCCTTGGTAGTGATCGAAGTAATTATCCATTCGCCTTGGCGCACCTCAAATTTCAGCCACGGAGAACAATCACAATCTCTGATGAAGTCATTGATCGTCTTTGCTGCGGTAGAAGTATTAACCACAAGCACAGCGCATAAGATGATTGCACTCACCGAACTTCCCAAATATTTATTAAAATGATTGCAAGTGTTATCGGTACCAATTTCGATGACTGAATTGGCGCTAATATTCTCGTCACAAAAGAGATTTGTGTTGAGAGTTAACTCCGCTCCATCTCCTGCTCTCCCAATTACTTTAATAAAGTCTGACGGCAGCTTCTGCGTCAAACAAAAAAAATTTCTGAGTGGGATTAAAACTAGATTCTCTTCGTTTACGACAGATTACTTAATATTTTAATTAGAAAATCTAGGCTATCATCCGACAACAAAGGGAAAAACAAAGGTGAACTAAAAACTTCCCCTTAGAAAAATGAAAGAGCGTGGAAATCAATACCTCCATCTTGAGAATGCAATCCCCAATTGTTTCATTGCTGCAATATAAGAGTTGCATTCTTTCCAATGAATGCAATTTTTGGATACCTCTTATTTCCTTAAGCTTCGGACAGTCGCAAATGTTCAATTTTACAAGCTTCTCAAATGTTGCATGTAACCTCATCAAATTTTTACAACCTTTCACTTCCAAATTAAGCAAAATTTCAGACAGGTGAGTCGAACAAGACTTAACTCCTCAATCTTCTCACAATTACCAATGTTTAATTCTACTAGCTTCGTAAGAATCAACTATTCCTATCACATTTTTCAGATGACCACAATCCTGAATTGTAATTTTTTCCAGGTAGCTGAGTCGAACGAAACTTAACTCCTCAAGTTCAAGGTCCCCACATTTACTAATGGTCAACTGTACTAGCTTTCTAAGATCAGATATTCCTGTCACACTTTTCAGATTACGACAACCATGAATTGTAATTTCTTCCAGACAGCGCAGAAACCTCAAACTTACTTCCTTCAGCCCCCTCTGCCCAGAAATCAGCAGCTCTTTTAGCGAGAAGGGCGCCTAAAAATCAAAATAGTTTTTTTTTTTGGGGTTAAATTTCGATTGCAAATAAAAGTCACCTAAGTACTATAAGATAATGTATTCGATTACCAAGACTTAACCTTTGAGGATGAAGAACAACATACCTAGACATCATTCTGCCACAATCTTTTCAGACCTCCACCAATGATTCTTAAAGTTCGAAGATTTTGAAGAGGAATCCATGGAGGAATGTTTGTGAGTATATCCTCATAAAATCTAACCTCAAGCCATAGTAAAGCGGTTGACTTCTGCGCCGTGTTGTCTGATTCCCCTAGAAAGTATTTAACATAGAAATACCTGCACGGACCCATAAAACTATGCAAACACCGATCTTTGGTTTGGGTGAAGATGCTTTTGATTTCATTTGATAACTGTATTCACAGAGGCAGTTCAGATTTGTATTGTAGTTAAAAAGTTAAGATGTCGAATATTACACTAGAAAGCAGAAAGCTGGAGGAAAAAGCATACCAAAGATTTAATATATTGAGAACGCCACAGGCGACGAGGATGACTCAGTTCATCTGCCATTTCTCGTCCCAAGTCCCGCAAGTGGTCATGCATTCTCAATACAAACATTTGTTCTTTGGAATGTAGTAAGAAATCTGGGAATTGCTGCCTGAAATTAGAATCTTCTATTTCTTCAACCAGACATTTATTTTTGAGTCTTCGCAGTGCATGTTGAGCGCTCCATCCCGATCCCTCCCACACTCTGATGGCGTCTTTCTTCGATTCTCCAATGAAAAAACATGCAACATCCATAAAAATTTGTTTTTCTTCACTGTCCAATGTGTCAATGCTTATTCTTAATCTCTTTTGTATGTCTTGAGGAAGCATCTTTTTGACTTTCTTCAATTCTAACTCCCAAAAATTTTGATCTTCACCATGAACATGCCTGCCCAGAACTTGAAGAGACAACGGTAAGCCGCTACACGTGTACGAACTGGTCAACCAGCTCCTCGTATCTACTAGATGGATCAGCTCGGCCAAAAGCATGCCAACAAAACAGCTCTTTCGCGTCATCTCTATTCATTCCTTTCAAATTATAACCAACCGTAATTCCTGCATTTATGAGCACTCCTACATCACGAGTTGTAACAATTACCAGACTATTGCCAGATTTATTCAGCTCATCACTGATCAATAGGGCATCTAACTGTTCCTGGTGATTAATATCATCTAGAACAATTAGGAAGCTCGAATTGCCGCTCCTTGCGAAACGATTGCTGAGACAGCTTGTGCCATCCTCTACGCTTAGAAACCTTGGATGATCTTTTTCATCGAAGAGCTCTCTGTGGAGCTTCATTTGCAAAGAAGGTAGATCTTTTTTCACAGAGGCTTCCCGAACATCAAACAAGAAACAGGATTGACTATAATCTGAGCGCTTTCCGTTGAACAATTCTTTAGAGAGAGTTGTTTTTCCGACCCCACCCATGCCAAAAATGCCAACTATCTTAGCCTTCCCTTCTCCTTGTTTGTTCATCCCGCAGTGGCATTCAAAATCTTGTACAAGCTTATCAATGCACTGCTTTTCAAATTGTTCAACAAGCTTAGGAAGTCCTACCGGATATTTGGCAACATGTAAACATTTCATCCTTTCTACTTCCTTTTGCACTGCTGACACTATGTTCTCGCAGTCACTGAAACTTTATAGATAGAATGGGAATTCGATGAGAAAAAGATTTGACCACATTCAAAGAAGGAAAAACTTGAAGTAGACATATCAAATACACCGAAGCCAAAAAAAAAAATTACCTGTTGAACTCTTCGCCGGCAATAAATGATATAGATTGGAGGGCTTTCTTCCACTCCTCAAGTTTTTCCATATTTTCATATTCAGTGAATGCTTTGCCATACACTCCCTTTTCTATGTGGCGTAGTGCCCAAGGCTCAACGCCATAGAAAACGGGAATAATCTTAGCTTTACTCTGCAACATGAGAAGCAGCTCCGCCAAACACCATGCGGACTCTGCATATCCTTTGGAGAAGATAGCTATGTGAACTGCAGCAGAGTGGATGGCTGTCTCAATGGTGGATGAAAACGAATCTCCTAATACTTTCTCTTTCGAATCAAGAAACGTCCGTATTTTCAACTTCTCAAGAGATTTGTAAAGCTCAAGAGCCAGAGTATCTTTGACATCAGGGCCTCTGTGGTTGATGAAAACATCAAATAATCTTGAAGATTCAGAAACCTTTCTTCTCTTGAGGGTAGGTTCGATTCCAGAGAAAGCTGGACGATCCTCACCTTGTTGGTGGGAGGAGGAAGAAGACGCCACAGAGAAAACTTGGTGTTCCTCATTTTGTTGGGGAGGCGAGGAAGAAGATGCCATACATGCAAAATAAGGTTGGGCCAGAAATCTTGAAACAGGACAGGTTAGTTTTGAGGAAGGGAAAAGTGAATTGAAATCGAGCAGATGGCGTTGATGAAGCTTCCTAGAAACGATTTGGAAAAGAAAGAACAAAATCCTGCAAATAATGAGCGGAAAAAACGAGCAAACGGGTTAGAGAAAGTGAAGCGTCTGGCGTAGGAAAGAAAACAATAAATTAATAAATGGTAATTAGTTGCCAAGGTTGAGATTAGAACATGACACAAAGTTGTTCCCCATCAGACTTAGGGGCTCCCATCATTATGACGCAAAACCTGATTGTAACACAAGTTGTTTCATAATGTCAACTCTTTTAATAATTTTGGTGTCATTGAAATGACATTATTTTGATAAGATGGAGACATTTAACAAGATTCATTAAGCTTCGTTGACATTAATGTACAAATCATTTCATATTATCTATCACAAAGCAAGTTCAAAAACTATTACAATACAAAATCCAACAAGTGTCAATGATGCAAAACCTGATTGTAACACAAGTTGCTACATAATGTCAACTCTTTTAATAATTTTGGTGTCATTGAAATGACATTGTTTTGATAAGATGGAGACATTCAACAAGATTCATTAAGACTTGTTGACATTAATGTACAAGTCATCTCATATTATCTATCACAAAGCAAGTTCAAAAACTATTACAATCAAAATCCAACAAGTGTCACATAGTGACTAGTACCTTCCTTCTATTTTTATTTGTCTTTGTATTATAGTAAGAGTGACATGCATGAATATATGAAAATAAGACATTATAATGTTTAATTATGAAAAGCATTTAGCTTGCAAACTTGAAACATTGTCTTGCATTTAACTGTAGAAATCACTCAAGATTGTACGAAGCATTTGACTATAGAAAGCATTTAGCTTGCAAACATGAAACATTGTCTTGTCTTAAAACATCATGGTAGAAATTTGTCATATGTATGTGCTTTCAAGGTACAAAATTCAAATAGACAAGAAAGCAATCGAAATAATGTTTTGTCCTTAGTTAAATCTTTAGCCATTGATCCATATACATTCTTGATACTATCATGAAGAGAAGTAAATCAAACCATATGTTCACCAGGGTGTTCCACAGCTAGATATGATTGATGCTAACTTTGATGGAAAGGAATGAAAATAGTATGCACAACATGAAATGCACTCCAAGGGATGCAGCAAATTAAAGCACATGACCAGAATCCATTCACAGATTACTCAAAGTTTACAATTGTATGTAATCCAGAGCTTCTTCATTAAGTATACAACAGAGATGTACATTTACAATTAGCCTTGAGAATTAGTCTTGATGCTTCAGCAATCTAATCTCAATTAAGTTTTGAATAGTTACAAAATGCTCTCCATCTCCTTTTATAGGACAAGGATAGGGGGCGGTTACAAATAGATCTTATGATCAAGATTTATCAATTAAGATCAACGGTCCATATCATTCCTTGACCAAGTCAATGGGCAGACACGTGACACAAGTTGCCAGTTGGCAACCATCTAGTGGTATATAGCTATCTTCCTTGACATATTATGCATATGATTTTGTCACATTGTATCGTGCCTATTCTTCATCCTCTTCATTAGTGGATAAGTCTTCTTCTACATGCATACTGATGATTCCCCTGATGGACTCATATGCCTGCACTACCTTTTCTACTTCTCCTCCATCTTGCAGCTTGGCCTTGGCAACTACATGCCCTTGTGAATGGAACTGTGCCTGTAGTGCAGTCCATTTTTTCTTTATGTTATTTAATACTTCATTGTATTTCTCTACGTTTGCCTTCATCCTCATAGCCTTATTGATTATGTCTTCAGATAAATGGTTGAATGGGTCATCTGCTGCAGGTTTGAAATTGTCCTGAAAGGACTTGATTGCAAAATCTACATCTTGATTTTCTATCTTTCCTTCAACTTCATTCTCAAGTGCCTCTAGGATATCCACCTCTTCAAATAAGAGTTCATGTAACTTAATGCTAATATCCCTAAGCTTATTATTATATTTCTTCAGGATGTCACCTTCAAATTTGGTATATTCATACCATATACTCAATAGCTGTGATGTCTGGTTATTCGGTATTTTGTTGTGTATCAAGACATTCATATCTATATGTTTCATTTCAAACAAGGCATTCAAATGTTTCTCCACTTTGATCGACCTCTGCCCAACCTCTTTCTGTAGTTTGTCCACCTTGCTCTTCAATGTGACAAGCAAGTTCCAATTGTTAAGAGGGGTTTTTATTACCTTTTCTGCTTTGATGATGAACTAGGTGAACCATTTATCCATCACATGTGACTTGCACTTCATAATATCTAACCCTGTCATTTCATCCTGGGATATTATAGTCAATGGGGTGGATGATGTGCTGACTGGCATATTAGTGGGGTCTACTAGTCCCTTTATGAATGTGTACAACTGAGCAATGCGCTCTATATGTACCTTATTTTTACTCTTCTCTTTCTTTAATCTAGTCAACAATGAATCAATTATATCCTTGGCCTCCTGGACCTCTTGCTGATCAGTGGCAAAGCCCAAGTCAATAGTGGTTATTTGAAACTCATTGGCACTTATATCTCCCTTGGCTTTGTCCACCACAGGTACAACTACTTGAGTTGTTCTCTTAACTATTGCTGGAACTCTTTTATAGTTGATGTTACCCTAGCCCTCCTCTTTGGCTTGGCTATGTAAGCTGAAAATAATGATGTAATATAAAAATTTGAGGCAGCACTAGGTGGATGTGGATTTACCTCATGTTGTAGCCAATATGGAACCTCATCTTTAGACCCTTGCTAGTCTGTGTGTTCAATGTGAACATCATGTGACACTATGTTTTGTTCTACCCTTGGTGGTGACATCTCCTTTTCTTGTTCATTGTGCACCTCCTCATCATGGACCTCCTCATGTGTAAGGACCTCTTGTGTTATCTTTACATTGTTGTCCTACTCATCTTCCGATGGTGGATCCATATGAGGGTTTGGATTGCCTGGATCTGGAATATCCTGATGATCTTCCTGATTACTTTTGTCATCACTCTCTTTTTGCCCTTGATCATCACCCACCTGAGGGCCTTGTTCCCCACCTTTTGGTATATCTGTTTCTTTAGGACCTTAGGGTTCAACTATCTCCACTTGTTAATGGCCTCATGTGTTGTTCATTGTCATACTTGTGCCTTTACTAGTGATGACAACAAATAGTCTGGGATGATTGTCTTGTCATCATAGTTGGCAGTGAACTAGGGAAAATGATGGGATCCACGATGTAGCATGAGATGCATTGACATTCCTATTTTTGGCTAGGATGTACTATAAGGGTAAGTTTTAGTGAAACAGACAATGAGAGGATGCATGTGGTAGGTCGCCTATTGCCAATTGGTCATTACATATGTGTGAGTCAATCACGCTATACATGTGTATTTATGGCCTTGTATTGTGTGTTGTCACACTTGTGCCCTTACTAGTGATGACAAGGAGTATGGGATGCTTGTCTTGAAATAAATACAATGGTGTTAGACAACGCCCATGGGATTATTATTATGCATAAATCATGGACCTGAACTCTACGAATCACCAATGGATTAGAACATTTAATATAGCACAAGAGGTTACTAATGTTTATGATATTGCTGCCATATCAAAGATGGACTGAAAGGAAATTACAAATTTTTCCATATGAATTCAGATCCATGTAAGTTCATATCCAACTAACCTATGTTACCCTACCTTCTTTGGTGTTTTTCTCTAAATTAGATGTAGATTATACTAGCCCTACCAACATGTTGCAAGATGGTTACTATGATTATACATGGACAAATTTGACCATGAAGTATTTTGCATTAGAAGCTAAAGCAAACAACTTTGGTGACATGGTCATGAAGAATTCCATGCATTCTCCAATGGAAATGATAGAGAAGAATCATCAATTGCTTGGAGGTGCTTCAAGCAATTTGTAGCTAACAGTCTCTCCTCCAAGAGATCCTACCAACACCAACACTAACATTTTCATTGAAAGGCCTATACAACAATATCCCTCGACTAGTTCTAGTTGTAATCCTGAAATCTATCTTTCATTTGCAACTAATTTCCATAATCTTTTAATCTATGGTTAAAATACAACTCCTAATGAATTGTGAATTCCATGCTCATTCTATGTTTCTATCCCTCTTACCACTTTGTTTGATCAATATTCTTGTGACACCAACAACATTGCCAATACAATCCCTAAGAATAATCCAGTCACACCTCCTTTGTAAAACCAAGTTAAAAACTAATGTCTACTTGATTTCTTAGAAGGCTTGAATATTACACCATCATTAGATATTTCTAGCCCGCTACCAACTAAAGAAATGACTTTCAACATTGAAAATTCATTTTTCTAAGAATTCCAATACAGACTTAGGTTTGTTGGATCAAGTAACCTAGAAGTTGTTTCCTCAATCCAACCCCCAAAACAACAAAATTAGTCACAACAACATTGACTATGATATTATCCTTCCACTGATGGCTAGTACTAGTATTCACATTTAGTTTTTACAATCTTACATCTATTTTTTACAGTGTTGACATGAAAACCATCAATGCATACATGTTGTTGACCATCAATGCTCTAGTTCTTGTATCAACAACTTAGGCATTATGCTTGAATAGATTTTGCAAGAAAACAATTCAAAGGTACCTTACATGGACACTTGAAAAGACTTCAGTCGCATTGGACAAGATTTCTTTCTCATCTATTTCACTTTTGTTTCTCAATATTTGTACCTTGGAAGCACATACATATGACATTTTTCACCATGATGTTTTAAGACAAGACAATGTTTCATGTTTGCAAGATAAATATTTTATATAGTTAAATTCTCCGTACAATTAAATGATTTCTATATTTAAATGCAAGACAATGTTTCATGTTTGCAAGATAAATGCTTTCCATAATTAAACATTAGAATGTCTTGTTTCAATTTATTCATGATGTCACTCTTACTACAATACATATACAAACAAAAATAGAAGGAAACTACTAGTCACTACGTGACACTTGCTGGATTTTGTATTGTAATAGTTTTTGAACTCTCTTTTTGATAGATAATGTGAGATGACTTGTACATTAATGTTGACATCTCAATAAATTTGCACCTTACACACTCTTGTTGAATGTCTCCATCTTATCAAAATAATACCATTTCAATGACATCAAGATTATTAAAAGAGTTGACATTTGAGGACACGACATTTATTACACAAATTTAAACTTTAGTGAAATGAAAGCAATGAAAACATTATTGATTTCATTAACCATTGAAACAAAATAATGAAAATTCAATTAAAAAATAGATAAAAAAGAACACGAAAAAATGTCACTTTATTCAATTTAAGCCAATAAGATACGAGAGAAATAAATTATATTGTTATTTTTCAAAATATTAATATAGAAAAAAAAAATACAATAGTTAGATTGGTTGGTTAACTTTATTTTATTTTAAATATTGTATCAATCCCTATAAAATCCCCTTTATAACATGGATCAATAAAATGTTATCACTAAAAGTTGTTCAACTAGAAAATAAATCTTATATTTGATGTGGTAACTTGTTGTGTTACAATAGATTTTTAATTTTTAATTTGTCCATCTACAACTAACTTCTACAATCCTATAATCTACGATGAAAATGTACCAATTGATGAATTGAACATTCCATTCTCATTCTCATGTTCCCAACCCTCTTGCAACTCTGTTGTTCAATCTTCTTCTGACACCACCAACATTGTCAATACAATATGACTACTTGATTTCTTGGAAGGCTTGAATACTACACCATCACTAGAGATTTCAAACCTAGACACCAACTAAAGAATTGACTTTTGATTTGCTAGAAATTTTAATACAGATTTAGGGTTGTTGGATCAAGTAATCCAGAAGTTCTTTCTTCAATCCAACCCCAAAAACAACAACAAAAAGTATTTGCAACAACATTGACCATGATATTAGCCTTCCATTGATGGCTGATACCAGTATTTCTATTTAGCACTAACAATGTTACATCTATTTTCTGTAGTGCTGACATAAAAAACTATCAATGCATGTATGATGCTAACCATCAATGCTCCAATTCCTCTATCAACAACCTAGGCATTATCGAATAACTTTTGCAAGAAAAACAATTTAGAGGTACCTTACATGGTCACTTGAAAAGACTTCAATCATATTGAACAAGATTGCCTTCTCATCTATTTGAATTTGTTTCTCAATCTTTGTACTTTGGAAGGGCATACACGACATTTTCCACCATGATGTTTTAAGACAAGACAATGTTTCATGTTTGCAAGGTAAATGTTATAAATAGTTACATTCTTCGTACAGTTAAATGATTTCTATAGTTAAATGCAAGACAATGTTTCATGTTTGCAAGCTAAATGGTTTCCATAATTGAACATTATAATGTCTCGTTCCAATATATTCATGTCTGACACTCTTATTACAATAGAGATACAAACAAAAATAGAAGATAGGTACTAACAACTATGTGACACTTGTTGGATTTTGTATTGTAATAGTTTTTGAACTTTTTTTTCTTTGTGAGATATAAGATAAGATGACTTATACATTAATGTCTACCTCTCAATAAATCTTGTTGAATGTCTCCATCTTATTAAAAATAATGTGATTTGAGTAAAATCAAAATTATTAGGAGTTAACATTATAGGATAACTTGTGTTAACAATCATCAAAATTATTAAAAGAGTTGACATTATGCAGTAACTCGTAGTGTTACAATCAAGTTTTGCGTCGTTATGATGGGAGCCACTAACTCCGATGGGAAGCCACTTTGTGTTGTGTTCTAATCTCGACCTTGGAAACTAATTAACATTTATTAATTTATTTTTTTCATTCATACGGCAAGCGCTTCACTTTCTCTAACCCTTTTGGTCGTTGCTTCCGCTCATTATTTCAGGATTGTGTTTTCTTTCTTTCCAAGTCGTTTCTAGGAAGCTTCATCAACGCCATTTGCTCGACTTCAATTCACTCTTCCCTTCCTCAAAACCAACCTGTCTTGTTTCAAGATTCCTGGCCCAACCTTATTTTGCATGTATGGTATCTTCTTCCTCGCCTCCCCAACAAAATGAGGACCACCGAGCTTTCTCTATGGCATCTTCTTCCTCGTCCCACCAACAAGGTGAGGATCGTCAAGCTTTCTCAGGAATCGAACCTCCCCTCAAGAGGAGGAAGGTTTCTGAATCTTCAAGATTATATGTTGTCTTCATCACCCACAGAGGCCCTGATGTCAAAGATACTCTGACTCTTGAGCTTTACAAATCCCTTGAGAAGTTGAAAATACGGGCGTTTCTTGATTCGAAAGAGACTACTACATAGAGGGGGGGTTTAAGACAATTTTTGAATAAATTGTCTCAACTTGAGACAAAAAAGAAACTTGTGTATTGTCTTAAATATTGTCTTTAAGCGAGTGTCTCAAATTATTGTCTTAAAAAATTGTCTCTATAAAGACAATATGAAACATAAGTATTTTTGTCTCTTTAGAGACAATTTCACTTTAGAGACAATAGTTGGGATTAAAGACAAAAATGTATTACAAAAAATAAACAATTTATTTTAAATATTTTTGTAGTGTGGCTTGATAACTAGGATAACATTTAGAAGGAGCTGGAAATGTTCTCACAACTTAAACTTTACTCCTAGCTGGTTAAACACAAGCAATGACCTGCAAAAGCACATATTTTCTGCATAAAGACAATAAAAACATGACAGAAATCAAAGGGAAGAAGCATCACCACAAGATCACATCAACCATTTTGAAGCTTGCACAATGAAACAACTTTGGGAAAGTAAAAATAGCTTGTTTTATTGATTGAAAATGTTTACAAACAGCATACAGATTTGAAAATAGTTACAATGCTCACTCTTTCCTAGAAAGAACCTTAATAGGTTACAATACATGGCTCCAAGAATGAGCAGAAAACTGATTTTCTGAGTTACAATGCTCTGTTTTTCTACTTCTAGAGCTCCAAAACAAAAAAGAACTAATTGAAAAATGAAGCCTAAGGGTCCTATATCTCATCCCAAACATAGGAGAGAATATAGGGACTATTTTTTACAAAGTTACAAGGCCTAAAAGTAAGTTAAGTTGTTTTACATGCCCAAGAGGTTTGTGCCTTGATTTAGTCCTTTCAGCTCCTTGAAAAGTGCTCCAATTGATGATGAGGCTCCTAGATCTTTAGAAAGAAGTTTGAACTCCCCCTAGATGCTCTCAAACAGCCCACAAGAAGCTCAAACTGCCACCAAACTGCCTTGACTGCCTCCTTGAAAAGCTTAACTTGCTGACCTTGTCATCCTTGCAAGAGATTTTAAAATTCTTGGTCGTGCAAAACCAAAAAGCCTGCCACCAAACTGCCTTGACTGCCTCCTTGAAAAGCTTAACTTGCTGACCTTGTCATCCTTGCAAGAGATTTTAAAATTCTTGGTCGTGCAAAACCAAAAAGCATACTTTTGAGGGTTCAAAACTGCCCCCAAACTGTATGTTTTTGGCTCTAACTTTCACCCAACTCCTATTTATACCCATGCAGCCTCCATTTTGCATTAAATACTGTTATTGCAGCTTGTAAATTGCTCCTTTTTACCTGCACTTGTAAGACTCTCTTTGTCACTGTGAACTCCTTATGCAATTCTCCATTCTTTTCTGCCACTGGTCTGGTATGAACCTTGTGATAAATTTGATGCCATGCCATATTTCTCACAAGCAGCCTGAAATGATACCATCATTAGTGATTGTTTTGACCTCACTCTCACTTGCTTCGCTGCTCTCTTCCAAAAATACACATCTGAAATGGACAGAGAAATGCAATATTACTGCTTTGTTTAATCTCCCTGATCCGGACTCTGAAGCATCTGAAATGGACAAGAGAAATGCAATAATTCTCTTAGATATAATAAACAGATTACCCAAAAGCCATGTGAATTACAGAGTATAATTTTGGTTATTACCTTTAAAGGGATATGAATTTCCCATAAAATAATAAGGACCAAATTCTCTAGGAGCCTTATAAATTTGATTGCTAAGAGTAGACCCTATCCTGGCTATATTTCCATTCTCTTAAAATACTCGTTCTCTGATGGGAAAAACTGCACTTTCATGTTCAAATAATTGTTGTTGTCAAAACTAAGGCAGCAAATGAATACGGAATCCAAAAAATACTTGCGTCATTAGGGAGTCTTCCAGCTGCTTGAATCTTGATTCATTAGACAAGTCTGAAAATGAGGGAGATAGAAAATATTGAGTCCCCTTGATAAGGAACTTGGCATTGACAGGTCCGAGGGTTGGGCTTTAAATCTCCAGAACATGTCCGGCCTATGCAAACTCCCATATTTGTTGTATAGGATCCTGGGAGAGCACTCATACTATGACATAATTTGCTGCTTGACACTCCAGCCTCAATGTCACAAGCTGGATTACCCAGAAGCCTGATGTCACATACAAATGAGTATCAGTCACATAGACAACTTTATTACAAGAGATAACAGTAAGCTCATCATGCACACAACAACTTCAGAAAAACAGCATGTAAAGGAAACAGTAGCTTACATTAAACTAATGCTGTTTGGCTGTGTAGCCCATGTTATTTTGTTGTTTTCCAGATCTATGACTTGCAGGTGTCCCTTGGCGTTGTTGTCGACCTTTAAAGTGCCAATGAAATTATTATTATTAAGCCTTCTGAGACTTTTTTAATCCAAATAGGGCATTAGCAACTTAGATAAATTGAACAGTGTAGGAAGAAAAACAGTAAATATAATATCAGTACTCACACTGTCTCAATAGCAGGCAAGTCAAAAAGCTCAGTCGGAAGCTGGCCAGTCAATCCAGTGTTTTCCATTACCCTGACAGAATTTCAATGAGAAAAATGAAAATACAGCTTCTATGCATTAGATTGCTATCTACAGTTAAATCCAATGTTTCAAAATTTGTTATGACAAAATTGAAACACAACTCACAAATCCCTTAGCCGTGGCAAAGTTGTGAACCACTCTGGTGCTTCGGAGGGATAGAACGAATTATTGCTCAAGTCCTTGAGTTTTCAAATTCAATAGTGAAACCCAAAATTATTCTCAATCTAAGAATCTGGAGAAAAGGATTTAATGCATGCTAGAAAAGGATACTTACACATATTGAAGTTGAATCAGCCCCGACAAATCGGGTATCGGTCCCTCCAATTTATTATTTAATAGATACCTGAGGACACATTGGAAATGCACTTATGAGGAAAGTCTCAAAACAAATCTGGTCTTATTTTAGGTTTTTTATGATTATTTCAGTTCAAATCAAACTGTTGGACATAGGTGTTTATAACCCTTATTTTTAGTCATATAACATGTAGATAAAAAATGTGACTAGAAATTTGTTTATGATTTAATAATTAATGTTCTTCATGTAGTGATAGAGATGAAGCTTATAGTTCAAAAAGGTTTGTCAAGTTGCTACTGTGTGACGGACCTGTTGATGTTTGTTTTTCGACAAGTCAACAATAGAGTGAAATACAGAGTATCTGACTCTCTCTTGAGCAAAGCCTCTCGAATGCTGAACAACGTGATCAAACAAGATGACTCCAAGGTTCCTTTCTTATGATTTTGTAAAAGATAGCTCAGTGACTAAGTATGACTATGCTGGTAAACACAAAGGGACTTACGCAATTGTTCAACAAGTTGTTGATTCAATGAAAGAGCTAGACACCGGAATATCTAGGTATTACAGCTTATGGCGTATGATTTAGCAATGAAATACTTGATCCTAATCCTAACCAAATTGATAAAAGAACAAAAGATGAAAGGGTTCGATGAAAACTAATCTAATCCTAGATGCAAGGATGATTACTGTTCAAGTGAAATCAAACCAAATCTTGCTTCGCCAAGTCAGACAACTACACAAGATTGATGCAATCTTCTAAGGTTGTACAAGATATTTAAATCACTTATGCTCATGAAGGATTCAACAAACATAGAGATCAAATTTAAGTTCAATTTCATTCAGACTAACCATACATTGCAATTTGCAAGCCACAGACTATAAATGGTGTGAACACAAAGATTTCACCACAACAATAATGAAGCCTTCCACCAACTAACATAAAACTTAAAGAAAACTTATTCTAATCTTACTATTCGCTTGAAGAAATCCAAACCATGCAACACTTAGAAACA
This sequence comes from Cunninghamia lanceolata, assembly GCA_027924645.1. NCBI lineage: Eukaryota > Viridiplantae > Streptophyta > Pinopsida > Cupressales > Cupressaceae > Cunninghamia > Cunninghamia lanceolata. Next base: position 5,829,214 of record BSBN01000714.1, read on the forward strand.
CATATAGAGTCACCAAACAATGAGTCTTATATTGTTTCAGAGAACTCTTTTAACAATTTTTTAGAGTCTTCAACCGTACAAATGAGAGCAACAAGAGCCCTTTTATAGACCTCAAAATGAACGAAGGGTTAAGATCGATCGGCAAAGCCAATGGATCAGATCATGCCACATCACAAATAGTTATAACAAACTCCTATCTTTATTAAATGAAAGAGGCTATCTTTAGTAAATGAAAGAGGCAATGAAGACACGCTTCCCAAGAAGATAAAGATAACATATCATCAGCCTATGAGGAGTCTCCATGTGAATATCCATCACTAGAATTCTGAGATTCAATGAATCTGGACACTATCTGCTTGAAATCATCAAAAGGTACACTTGGCGTATTTCTAATGGTTCCTTCAGCTTCAAGTACATCATCTGAATAGAGGCCAAGTGTCTTCTCCCAATCAGTCATCCTCGCTTTGTTGGTGCCTAGGTGGACAGCAAGTGAAAATATACTATCAAGTTTTTCATTAGAAATATCATCTTCTTGGAAGTAGAAAGCTTCAACCTGTTCTTTCATATTATCAAGAGTCATCTCCCCAAATGGATTACATATCTTTATCAAGGAGGCATGTATTCCATCTTAAATTCTTTGAAGTACACTCCTTACTCTTGACATATCTGTGTTTACCTTATCAAGTAGTTGTCCTTTATTGCGAAAGCAATAATACCAAGAAGAGAAATCATATGTCATGCCTTCTTTAATCACTTCAGCATGTATCAAATCATCAACTGAAGTCCCCATCAAACTCTTTAAATGTGGCATGTATTGTTCCTTGATATCTTTGAACTCAACACAAACTGTCAACAATGCAAGTACCCTTTCTTTGAGATCAACGATCTTATCATACACTTGCATGATATCTTCCAGGTGTTTATATGTAGTTTCCTTCGATCTTTTCATCCAATCTTTCAACCTGTGAAATGAAGACTTCAACTCCTCAAGATGTTCAACTGTTTCTGGAGGAAGAAGAGATGCAGCTGTAAAAACTCTCTCCTGTTGACGAATAGGATGAACTAAGTGCTGAATATACTGCTCCAAAGCTTGACATCTTTGCTCAGCTTTAATTCTACCTTCTGTTTCTTGCCTTCTGATAGGTTGAGAATTATCAATTGAATCCTGAAGTTCTTCTTCTACTTGCATTCCAGTCAACAGACCCAAATTGATTGTATTGATGTCATAATCTTCAAGCGTTATATCTTCTATATTTTTATCAAGCCTTGGAACTGCTACATGGACTTTCCTTACACCTGTTTCATCTTTGGTGATCTTTGAAAGAATAGTTGCTTTCTTCTTTGGTTTTTCATTAGACATGTCCATTAACAATTCTTCAACTGGAATAGGAGGATATTTCTCAACTTCACAGCTTTCCTTAATTCTATCCTACAACCACTCCGGTAATGATGAAAGATCCTGTAACTGTTGTATCTGCTTTCCTTGTGTAGGCAATGATTCTTCTTCGGCTTCATCCTTGTCTTCAATGTTAGCTTCAGCAATGATCTCAGTATCATGTGGACTTGAAGGCACTTCTTCAAATGGAGTTTTTGGAGCTGCATCCTCAACATGCACCACTATGTCTTGATTCAACGGAGTATCACCTGGCTGTCTAGATAAGGCCATTTCAATACTTATTCTTTTCTTTTTCTTGCTTGATTCTCCTTGTGCAGATTCAAGTTGTTTTCTTTTCTTTGCTTGACTTGAATCTCTTTCATTGTCCTTACTCCGTGCACTTATGCTAGGTGCACTATGTTGTTCCTGTTGTTCTACTTCTCCCATCTAGATGTAAGTGAGTTTCTTTCCTTCATCTGTCAATACTTGCACTTGCTCTTTTACTTGTTCTTCAGTGATAGCAATGATAGGCTTTATCAATCCTTCATCATCAACCCTTTCTCTATCAGCCCAGTTGATATCATAAGGCAGGTTCCAGATCTTATTGTACTCATTACCTGAAAGAGTTCTTTCATCATCCAACTGATCAGGAATCCTTAATACCTTAGTAGCTCTCACTAGATCCCATTTCAGCCTTGAACACTTTTGCATCCGGACATCATCATCATCAATGGCATTAGCCCAATGATCCTCAAGCTACTCAACATGTTTGTAGGAAGAATATGACTGCTTAATAGCTCCATGTGGATCGAAGTTTTCCATCTTTGAATCATGAGGATGTAGATGATATGCCTAAAGCTCAGCCTCTGAATGCTCAGCTGCTTGAAGTGATGGACAGGAGTATTATCTACCAAGCTGGAGAGGAAACTGAACTCTGGCTTTCTTTCTTGCCCTTTGCATCTTATGGAATTCCAACAACTGTCTTGAAACCTCTAGCAACACCATCCTGTTGGTGGGATATCTAGGCAATCTGTATGGAAAGGATGTGAAACCCTGAATCTTAATATAGGTGAACTTGTCATACTGGATGTAGTACCTTCCATATTGCTCAATGAAGTTTCTAGCAGCACCGGTTAGTCTTCTATGCAATTCTTCTCGCAACTTTCTCACTATGAATATGGCGAAGACATCATTGAACCTCTTGTAATGATTGATGTTCTTCAAATGAAACTGAGGATAACACTGATGTGAAAGAAACTGTCCAGGCTTTGTACCTACTTCTCCTTTAGATGTTAAACCTTTATAAACCACATTTTTTGCTAGGATGTAAACAAGATAGGAAGTCATAAAGAATGATTTTGTTTCATCAAACCTTTCAAACTGCTCATCAAGGCAATGGCTTATAAGGCCAGCCCAGTCAACCATCTTATTCTTTGTAAACACATGATCAAAATAGGTATACATCCATCCTTCGAAAGTAGATGATTGAGGCCTACCTGTTACTCGATTCAGGAACATAATGAAGTAACTTATCTCTTGTTTGAAGTCTGCCTTGTGATACTTTGGATCTTCAGAGTTGTATATCTTGACTGATGAATCTACCATCCATTTTTTTCTCACTTCTTGCATGTAGTGCTTGGGGTTGCCTTCAAAAGTACATTGAGCAGTTGTAGGACAGATGAACACTGCCTTCCGGTTTGGAATATTGAAGATCCCCTGAATGGCTTCTCTTTGCAGGTAAGCTAGGACAGTCCCATCTTTAGCTATAATTTGTCTCTTCTGTTTGTCATAACGCTGAACACACTCCAACACCAACTCAGTGCTAGGCAAGGTAGGTGGGAAGCAGGCTGCTTGTACAATCCCACTTTTCGCAATGGCCTTGATGTGTTCATTCCTTGTGATGGCGAGCAAGAAGTCCTTCAACTCCTTCAGGTTGATATGTCCCATGTTAGTGTCTCCCACGTTCTTCCAATGAGTTTCAAGCTTGGAGTCGGGTATGTTAGACTTGGCATCCATCTTGATCATCACTTGCCTTTCTTTTGTTGTCATGCCCATTTATCTACAAGACTTGACTCGAATAAGCAACTTGAAATAATACATTTTACCCTTATAAACCTGATTTTTAGATGATGAATTCATGATAATCTGCAAAATTAAATAAGTAAAAGCTAATTTTATGAAGGAAAAAGTAGCTGAAACATACCTTATATCAATTTTCTGATCTAGAAAAAAGCAAATTTCTGTATTCAATGATAAAAATCAGTAGAAAAATGGCAAAAAGCATAAGTAAAATATCAAAAGCAATCCTCCAAAATGCAGGTCTGCCTTAAAAATTAGCTCTTCTCCTTAAAATTTCACTCCTTTAGGAAATTCGCTGCCCTCCTTAGGAAATTTGCTGCCTCTATTGATTGTAATGTCGATTATGAATTATGAAGAGGGAGCGCTCCTTCATATATAGTGAATCCTACCTTATTAAATGATGGCGTCTAGAAGGGAGGTCGGCCTTATTAGGCATTTAATATAAAATTTCAAACATTAAAAACCTCCCTCACTTGAGCGCCAAAATCACCTCTTAGATCATCCACTCCCTAGGCGCCAACTTTGTATGGATTAAGACTCTTGTCATGCTTAGGCGTTTATTGAAGATGTTTTCAACATGAATTGGCGCCTTAGCTCAATCTTGCTTCCTGACACCTCAAATGACTTCATTCTCACCTCTAGGCGCACTTTAAGTGTGGAATAAGTGTGAATTGGCGCCCTAACTTACTAAGTTTGTTGTTTGACACTTTGACACATCTAACACTTGTCTTCATCCACAGGAGATCACTTCATCCTTAGGCGCTTATTCCCATGTTTACGTTCACTTTATTGCCAAGGTGCCAAAAATGGTCTAAGAAGACAGGAAAATGCACCTAGCTTGGAGATAGGTACTTTAGTTTGCTTTTGGGCATTGATGATGATCTCAAATCATAATATTGATGTCTAGAAAACCTCTTACCCCAAAGTGATATCAAAATTCAAGGTTTCTAGCCTTCTATCACTTAGGTGCACTTTGATGAGTTTTTGAATGTGAATCTGCGCCTAAATCTAGATAAGTGTTTCCTTCATTTTTCATGGGTTCAAATCATTGTGGACATTTTTAGAGATCTCACCAAAGCCAACAATTCTCAAAACTTGTAGATGCAAGCTGATTTCTTCCTAGGCGCAAATGTTAGGGTCTACAAATGCAAATTAGCGCCTTGATCCCTTCAACACACTTTGGCCATTTTGGAGGTCCTCTACATAAGGCGCTCATACTTGATGATCTTGGGTATACAAAATGGCGCCTAAGGTCAAATATGTGTTCACTTCAAGATTTTGTCATTGCCAGTCATCAGGATACAAATGGAGTCCAACCCATCTTACTAGGCGCTCAAGTTCACCTTTGTAAAGACTTAGTTTCCAAAGCGCTCAAGGATGATTGTAAAAGCAAGACATTGCACCTAACTCAAATTTGAATTATTCCTTGATATTTGAAGGTTTTTAAACTTGTTTGCACCCTTGTATGCCTCAAGGCGGCCATATTGAGTCGTTCTAATGGCAAAATGTGCCTAACATAAGTAAATGACTTTCAAAGTTTCATTACTAAATCACTGATGTTTATTAGAGTCCTCCAATATCTTTGCTCCTTCAAGTGAGTTGATGCCTGCTTCCTTGACCTTTAGGCGCTCAATCTTACCTGAATGATCAACCTTCCTCCTAGGCGCCTAAACAAGATGGTTTTAACAAGGAAAAGCACTTGGCTCCATATGACTAATTCACTCCTCAACTTGATTCCTTTTATAGGCACCTAAACTCTTCATGCAAGGTTTTAGTTATTTAGAATACTTCTAACACTAGGCGCTCATTGAGGTCTCTGCCTTTAGGCGCCATATTGCAAGGTTTAATGCTCTCACACCCAAGGCGCTAGAATGAAGTGATTTTGTAGCATGAAGGGCGCCTAAACTCTTAATATAGGTTTTATGGACTTCAGATCAATCCTAGAGTCTTAAGGAAGGAGACATCTCTTTAGGCGCCATCCACAACTGACTTGGACCTCACATCCCATCAAGGCGCCCAAAAATGATGGCTACACATGCAGAATGCGCCTAAAACACAAGATGAATTGGCACCTAAAGTAAGTTGTCTTATATTTGTCAATTTTCAATGTCTAAAGTCTTTTGTCTTCAATATCAATCAAGGCGCCACCTCTTGGAGTGTTTGAAAGTTGATTTTCCTCTGGGCGCACTTATGAGTCTCAACCTAAGGCACTGATTTGGGTGTCTACAAGTGAGAAAATGTGCCTAGCTTTGAGGAGCAAATTCGCGCCCAAAACTAAAAGTCCAGAGATTTTTCAATATACCTTTCAGGATGTTTGAGATAGGTCTCAGATCCACCGGATTTAACATATAGATTATAGAATTTGGAGGATCCACCAGATTTCAGACTTAGTCAATTTTCAGGATCACGATACCAGACTTAGTCATTTCAGGATCTCAAACATCAGGATCAAGTCATTAGAATGAAAGCACATGACACTTGTATTAGAACTAGACTGAGAACTTCAAACAAACCACTGACTCCATCATGCAGTCAACCTAAGACATCATACAAGACTCAGGAAAGCACTGGAATTAAAAAAAAAAACAGGGGGTCCCCATCTGTGATGGGGTGATGTGTGATTTGGTCACAACAGGATCTTCGCTGGTTAATGAGTTTCGATCAAGCCTCCTATGGAAAATCATTAGAATTGTGTTTATCTTAATGTTTGTCTAGAGTGGGTGGTTTTACTGCCTAAAAGCAGTAAAACATCAATACAAGGCCCATAGGTAATAAGATGCAATAGGAAAAAATTACTTACACAATCTCCAGTGTGTTTACCAGTCCCAAGGTAAAAGGGATCTCTCCTTCCAAATTATTGTTATCAAATAGTCTGTGTATTTCATATGTAAACATGAGTTAAAATGTGCATGATATAAAGCTAAAGCGTGCAGGATTATAGCATTTGCAAACTTTACTTACAAATGTATGAGTTGCATCCTGCAATGAAATATCTCTGGCAGAATGGGCCCTGTCAGTTGATTTTTACCTAAGTGGCTTTAAGCCCAAATTAGCAATAACAGAGAATTAGTAAGCACTATATTGATACTAACTTTCAAAGACTCATAAGAATAAGAAATACAATCCAAAGGCCTAATGGGTATAATTCCCTTCCATACAAGTGTTTGGCATTTATAAGGTTGTCCAATCCAGATTCATGTTTGTATGAGACTGGAAGGCTGCCAGTGAGTTCATTGTCACCAAGGTCGAGCTGGTACAGTTTTTCAAGACCACCCAGAGAAGGAGGAATATGTCCACTTAACTTGTTTAGTCCCATCTTCATACTTTTGCACAACAATCTCAGATGAAAACCAAACACCATACATTACTCCAGAAATTTCAAAATTATTAGCAGTTTATATCATTCAGAAAACCAGAAAAGTTACTAGTCCACTTGGTCCAGCTAGCTACTGATATAAGTCCACTTGGTCCAGTCAAATAATGAAAATGGCATATAGCAAGACACAAAAGATATTTGTAGTGTTATTCTGCTTGGCTCCAGCAGGTATGAACCGATGTTCATACTTTTGCATAACAATCTTAGATGAAAATCAAACACCAATTTTGTACTCTATTTGTATTCAAATCCAATAGAAACACTTCCTTATGGTTTCATAGACTCATTTGATACATTTTGTAATTGAATTTTACAAAAAAATTGTGTTTTTAAAGAAATTTAAGTATTCTTTTAAGTTGCCAAGATTTTATCAAGTTGGAAATTTTTGGTCTGCTGGGTCCAACTATACAAACCATTAATTTCCTTACGTTTCCCTTACTAATTTTATTACTAAGAAAAGGGGTTTATGTATGAAATATGGATCTGTAACATTGATTTATAGTTTGGACTCTGTGTGTCATGTGGAACTTGGCCTACGATGCCACCACCGTATGACTATTCTATGTTACATGGTGTTCCACAAACTCTTAAAATTGCAATGTCGACTTTACTAGAACATGAAACAAACTGCTGTTCTACTTGTCTAAGCAAACGAATGTACTTTGGAGGATTGAATGTTGCTCAAAACAGAATATTTGAGACTAAAAATTGAAGAAAATCACTATGAAAGCTTAGTAATTTATCTTGGGAAACTTGCCCTCTTTAAAGCGAGGTCACAAGTTCAAATCTTGCAGGGGGTAGGGTATGTATGCCTCATATTTGAAGCATATTTAGGTACCTCCTTCATACTAGGAGTATAAGGTAGTCTCATATGTTATAAGCCACCTATAGACCCAAAAACAGGCGCCCGAAATCGTAGACTATAAAAGGATCCATTTCCATTTCCAAACCCCCACAAGAGAAAAACCAGCTTGATAGCAGCAAATGGACGTCCACTTTAATGTTATTAATCTCAAAAAACAAGTATAGTGAGCAAATACAACTCAGATTGTTTCTATCTCATTGTCAAGCTCCCAAACAACTACAATCAGCTGAATTGCCCTATTTTGATCACTACCACATTCACACAAGCCTCCATTTGATCAAACCCTTGCTCTCCACCGCTTTATTGTCTTGTCCCCTTCTCAAAAAGCAAGGGAAATATTTTATTTTGTATTGAGGCTATCTACATGAGACATTATTTGGTTCATGCAATATTTTATTTTAAAAAAGTACTTGTAGACTCTTGGGGAAGAAGTAAAAATAAATTTATCTGTGGGCCCGAAGGTGGTGCCTATAAAGCAAAAGCATGCGCTCAAGGAAAATCATCCGTGATCTCATTTTGCAAATTCGAATTTTCAGTTTGACTTCTCAAGGATGAAGCCCCTTGATTTGGCAAATTTTCAGATGACAAAAACCCTCTTGAGTTCGTTTGGGTTGAGGACAATACCACCCAATCATTAGTGGAGCGGTTCATCTAGCTGGGTGATTTTTTTTCTTGCAAGCAAAGTATTGAATTTTATGTAATTCTGAGGCCAGTCATTGCTGCGCTAGGTTTGGGTAGAAATTATCTCTCCAACAGCCATTGCCGTACGATCAGCTTTGCATATAATCTATTTTATTTTTCAGTGCCTTCTTGAACATTTCTGAGTACAGGTCATGACACATTTGCATCAGTTTAAAGATTCTGTGGAAGTATTAAAAATAGTAGACAGGGGCTGCTTAAAGATTACAACATGAAATCCATTAGTAGCATAACCAAATTAGCCATGAAATGTATTGGCGAGGAGCCATCCTTTTGGCCCAGTATAAGTGAGGTGGTGATGGAGATGAAAGAGGAAATGAAATATGAGAATGACAACACTGCATCTAAATTTGATGTTTCAGAAGATATTGTTATCCAATACTGCAATTTACAGAGTAGATCCTACTCATGTCGTGTCTCACCAGCAGTTGTCTAATAGGAGCCAGTAAGTACTTTGAAAGTTGAAACAAGAAGAAAGTAGGGATCCGCCAGTGACTGAGGTCATTCCCCAAGTTCAGAGAAAGTCTGTCAATCATATTGAAGCCAAATTAGCCAATCCATAATTTCTGATCACAGGTCACAAAATTGCATTTATCTTTGATAGACCAAACTTGCTTTATTATGATTAATTCTTATTATGCTATTGTCTTGTGCTTTGCAGGAAAGCATTTCGATTATCTACCAACCACAGATGTCTTCAGTAAAGCTCTCTACTTTCTTGATATTGGGCAGAATGATTTCACCTCACAACTAGGTTGGATGGGAATTGAAGGAGTTAAGAAGTTTCACCCTGATGTAGCTTCTCAGATTGGCGAAACTGTGAAGGTAAATCCTTAGCCACTGACTTTTCACCAAGTGTAGATTGAGGTCAGGAGGGATTTAATTGATTGATTTTGCTGGTGCATTCAAACAGGAATTATATGGAGAAGGGGCAAGGACAATATTTGTGGCCAATCTTGCACCAATTGGTTGCTTTCCATCCTTTCTGATGGAGCTTCCTCATAATAACTCTGATCTGGACACTTATGTGTGTATGATTTCCTACAACAATGCAGTGTTGTACTACAATAACTTACTCAAAGAGAAGCTCAAAGAAGATCGAAAAGTCTTACCAGATGCATCTATTGTATTAGTATATGTTGATTCACATGCCATTAAGTTGGAGATCTACACAAACCCAAGAAAGCACGGTAACTCTTTCTTTGGCATGCATATAATATATCTCTGGTTATCTGATAATACTGGATAAATGTTTGCTCAGTAAATCAGTCAAACACTCACATCCAATAGGGAGTACACTATGAAGCTTATGGCACCAAATGACTACACCACAGATCAAGCTATCATAGGCATAGATAGTGGGCAATTGTTCAGTTGATGGCGGAAAGGCAACCTTCAATGTCATGTAGGCCAAATTGATCCTCAACATGCATTTACACCAATCAGGAGTAACGAGAGCGGGGGTAGAGGGAGATGAATGTATGTGCAGTTGGAGATAATGTAGGTTTAATTGGCTCTAATTGGTCATAATTGCTGTGATTTGGTTTTATTAGCCCCAATTTGACATACATTTCCACCAACTAGGTCTAACTAGGCTAATGTAGGTCCAACTGGTGGTCACTTAGGTCATCAACATGGCACTTACTCTGCCTTGCAACTAGACCATGGCCTGCTGGACATAAAATTGTTCACATAGGATTCTTGAATTATTAGATTTACAATCTATGCAAAAATATAGGCTTCTAAACAACCTTGATTTACATGTTTATCTAAATAAGAGACTGTCTGGAATTTTTAAGCTATGGTGTGCAACTGCAATGAAACATGACTGGCTCTGCATGCATTACAACAATTCAGAATCGTAATCCCCTCATGTTTAAGGTTTTTTAAATTTGTTTTATAGATCATCTCCACTATATCTTACAATTTATCATAGTACAATGCTAGCTGATCATACCACCATGGCTCTACTTAAACATCATCCACTTCAATGGTCAAACAGTCAATAGCAATTTTACACCTCATCCATAACAAAAAGTGCTAAATATTTGTCCTATTTTTATTTGTCAAAATTGACTTTTGACTGTTGAAATGGATGATGTTTAAAAACCAACTTCTTTAAAAGCCAACTTTCTTGCTTTGGAACAATTTGTTGTCAGTTGAGAGTTCTAATTTTGGTTCCTCTCCTCCGTCATTCCATCACCATGGCCTCTGTTCTCATTCACATTCACCAGGGGAATTGGGCAGCTCCTTTACAAACAGAAGGGGCAGGATGTGGATCATAGCTGTCTGAATTGCTGAAAGTGTGCTTGATATGCTTCAGACCTATCAAAAAACTGCCTTTGCAGTCCTTAGCAGGGACTAAGCTGCACTGCAGCTTTCGTGATTGATTATCATTTTCTTAGTGACATAAACGATAAAAGTTTTCTAATAAAGGAGCGGTCCATTAACATGAGAAATTAAACAGAGTGTAAGTTATTAAAATGCTAATAGATTGCTCCCAATTCAGAACGAATGTTTCCACCTAAGAACTGCACTTTATACACAAAATTCCACCCAGGCAATTGCATCTCAACCTCTTAAAGAGAAAACTATCAGCTAAAAAAAAAAGTAAAAAATAAACTTCATATGGGCTTGATGTAACAAGCTATTGGAAGAAACTCTGTGGATGCAAACATCTTCTGAATAGTTTCTGCTAAATAGCTTATTACAACATTTTACGTACTGTGAAAATTTTATGTCTAAAATTCATATGGCCTTGCCTGTACAGTTGTTCCTAATACATGGAACTCCTTATGAGATGGGCTGTTCTCTATATAAGGAGCTCCAACTTGTACAAATGCATTCTTCATCCAATTATGGCTCACAAAGTGCAACCCATCATGTTAATTTTTTCAAAATCTCTTTTCGGGAAGTTATTTCAAGAAAAGTTCTTCAAAAAATCTAGTACAGTCATATCTTTACAATTAACTGCAGCAACTTAAATTATGTATCTTCCAAAATGAAAAAGAAACAGGACAGGACCAAAGCTAATGGGGATGTGTTTCATATTGCCAAAATGAAAGGGTTTTAAAAAAAAAAAATCTTCTGCAGGCAGTATTAAAAAAAGGCTTAACACAGAGCAATCAACCTGTTAAAGAGAAAACTATTGGCTTAAAAAACAGTAACAGATAAACTTTATATAGGTCTGATGTAGCAAGCTATTGGAAGAAACACTGTAGATGCAAACATCTTCTGAATAGCTTCTGCCAAAAGCTTGATATATCAATTTATGTACTGTGAAAAGATTATGTTTAAAATTCATATGGGCATGACAGTACAGTTGTTCCCAATACATGGAACTCATTATGAGTTGGGCTGTTATCTATAAAAGGAGGTTGAAGTGACCAATTTAATATGAATCCAAGATCCAATTGTTTTTGAACCTGGTTATTCTTGTAATAAGTAGCTCATCTTCCTACCAGACCACAACCCAAGTGGCCATGCCCATAATAATATTTTTTACATGTGTTTATTGGAATTTTATTAGAATTTTGAGTTTTAAAGTCAAATAAGTACAAACTTTTGTTGCTGTATGGTCAGTTTTAAAGCTCACTAGTATTTTGATTTGTTCATTTTTGTATACTCCAGTACCCCGTCAAGGCAATGGGCAGTGTGATCATTAGCAACAATTTCGTTTAGCCAAAAAGCTAGCTAAATGAGGACACCCAGGGATTCCCCTTCCCTTGCCAACACAGGTAAAGTTTCCTAAGGTTATCTTTTATATGAAAAATACACCGAGGCAAATAGATAGGGAAAGATCCTTCTAAGGTTTGCCCTGGATTGTGTCCAACCGTTACTAGGTATAGCATTTTCTCATATGAGATTACCCTCAAACCTGACTCTACTTAGACAAGCGGCCTCTACACCCTACCCTAATCTGGGTTTGAACTTATGCCTCCCCTGTACCTTCCAGAATAAAAAATATACTTCAGATACTCCTTGGATCGAAAAAGAACAATTTAATCCTACACTTCAAACTAACAGAAATTGCCGCATCGGCCGAGGATTCACATTTAAACAAGCTACAATGATAAATGTAAAACAGGGTTAGAAGCTTACAAGCTTGATGGCCACTTCTTCGTTGGTATGAATATTGCTGACAATGGTTCCAAGCACTGTGAGAATGCCGCCCATGTTCCAGAGAAGGCGCAGGTAAACCACGGCTGCCAAAGCAACGATCAGAGCATAGGTCAAGACAAATAAACCTTCTCGAGGTGATTCTGTAATTCCTTCTAATAATCTCTAATGCAAAAGCACGCCGCTCCAGGATTTACCTAAACAATTGCTTTTCTAAGCTGTTCAATGGAGAAATTGACAGCAACTTGTTTGAGTCGGGCAAAACCTGCACATTTTGCCAGAACAAATGTCACCTAAGAAAACTTTGAAATTTCAAAATCGAAGAATCTCAATATAAACACCGTAATATCTCAAAAACACCTTAAATGTTACCCCATGACTGGAATTTGACCTCAAACAGACCTACAAACCTTCAAATCCCTTCATTTTGCACACAAAATACAACTCTAAATCCTTCCATTCAACGAACTTTACACGCGGCTGGCGATATCAAAGCGTAACCAAAAAACAGGGAGCACATTCAATAAGCCAATGTATAAAAAGATTATCAAAAAACTTACAGCATTACACAGCAGTCGCGAAAGCGCCAAAAACCAGAGCCAAATCTTGAAAATTTTCCTCGTAATTGCCAACAAGTAGGGCAGAAATGGCGATCTCGTCGACTTCCGTGTGCAAATATCTGCAACCAGAATCCTCATCCCTGCAGTGTTTGAATGATTTGGCCCTCTGAGGGCAAAATCGCCTTGAATAGAATGCAAGGGGGTGAACTTATGTTTAAAACGACCTACAACAAACCACAATCAGAAAATAAAGCGTGGAATGTTGCATGGAGAGCCGACCTTGATCTTTGCTGAGGATGCGATCTGCAAGGTGCATGAGAAATGTTAACGGCCTTCAATGTACTTCATCCTGCAAATGGAAACCCTCGAATGTGATAGCTGAAGGCTCTGGCCCTCGAAAACTCGGCCAAGACCAGCAATAAAGCGGCCAAGATGAACTAGTGCCAGGTCCGATCTGAGTGATGCCCAAGTTTGAAGCACAGAGTGTGCCCGCGTCCAAACAAAAATAGGGCATTGAAATGGCGGGCTCGTAATGTGTGAACAGAGGGTGAGGAACGCCCTCAAAATGGTCCCGATTTTGGAGAAGTCGCGGCCAAATGTGGAGGCCGAGAAAACCCAAAATCTGACCAAAGGACTAAATGGTGTCCAAAACAAGCTGAATGGCCTCAAAATGGACAAAAATTTCAGAAACCCTCGTCTTCACCTGCAAAACCAGGCGTCAAAGTTTGTCTAAAAAGGAGCGAAACTGAATAAGGGAAAATGAAAGAGGAGGGAAATAAAAAAATTATTTTAGAAAAAAAAAAATTATTATCTTAATTTAAGACAATTAGACAATTAAAAATATAATTTAAGACAAAAGTAATCTTTTGTCTTAAATTAATGTCTTAAAATACCCCTCTATATAGTAGTGAGAAAGTATTAGGAGATTCTTTTCTATCCACCATCGAGAAAGCCATCCACTCGGCTGCAGTTCACATCGCTATCTTCTCCAAAGGATATGCAGAGTCCGCATGGTGTTTGGCCGAGCTGGTTCTCATGTGGCAGAGTAAAGCTAAGATTATTCCGGTTTTCTATGGTCTTGAGCCTTGGGCACTACGCCACATAGAAAAGGGGGTGTACGACAAAGCATTCACTGAATATGAAAATAAGAAGAGGTACATAGAAAAGCTTGTGGAGTGGAAGAAAGCCCTCCAATCTATTTCATTTATTGCCGGTGAAGAGTTCAACCGGTAATATATTTATGGCTTTGGCGTATTTGATAGTTCTACTCACATAAGTTTTTTTCTCTTTGAAAGTGGTAAACTTTTTTTTTCTCATCGAATTCCCCTTCTATTTACAAAGTTTCAGTGACTGCAAGAACATAGTGTCAGCAGTGCAAAAGGAAGTACAAAGGACGAGATGTTTACATGTTGCCGAATATCCGGTAGGACTTCCTAAGCTTGGAGAAAATTTTGAAAAGCAGTGCATTGATAAGCTTGTACAAGATTTTGAAAGCCAGTGCGAGAGGAACAGACAAGGAACAGATAGTTGGCATTTTCGGCATGGGTGGGGTCGGAAAAACAACTCTCTCTAAAGAATTGTTTAACCGAAAGCGTTCAGATTATAGTCGATCCTGTTTTCTGTTTGATGATCGGGAAGCCTCTGTGAATAAAGATCTGCCTTCTTTGCAAATGAAGCTTTTTAGAGAACTCTTTGATTAAAATGATCATCCAAGCTTTCCAAGCGTAGAGGATGGGAAAAGCTGTCTCAACAATCGTTTCGCAAGGAGCGGCAGTTCGAGCTTCGTGATTCTTGTAGATGATATTAATCACCAGGAACAGTTAGATGCCCTATTGATCAGTGATGAGCTCAATTAATCTGGCAATAGTCTGGTAAATGCAGGATGTAGGAGTGCTCGTAAACGCAGGAATTACGGTCCGTTATAATTTGGAAGGAATGGATAGTCATAGAGAATCTGAGGGCCTAAATTTGATGGCTGTATAGCCGTATTTAGGCATTTTTTCCCTAAAATACAATTAGAATTTTAAAGAGATTGTATCACATGAAAGGAGACATTTTGAAGAGATTGTCAAAATTTATATAAGATTATGATGATATATATATTTTGTTTATATATAATTTTGCTTATACTAAGGTATATCATAGTACTTTAAAGGCACCTTTGAATGGATAACCGTCATAAAAAAAATTAAGTAGAGGCGCGAAATAGCTGTTTTGTTGGCATGTTTTTAGCCAATCTTATCCTCTTCGTACTCTCTTCAAGTTCTCGGAAGGCATGTTCATGGTGAAGATCAGAGGTTTTGGGAGTCAGAATTGAAAAAAGTTAAAAAGGCACTATCTCAAGACATAGGCAAGAGATTAAGAATAAGCATTGACAAGTTGGATTATGAAGAAAAACAAATTTTTATGGATGTGGCGTGTTTTTTCATTGGAAAATCAAAAGATGATGTCATCAGTGTGTGGGAGGGATTGGGATGGAGCGCTCAAAATGCACTGCGAAATCTCAAAAATAAATGTCTAGTTGAAGAAATGAAAGATAGTGATTTTGAACAGCGATTAGTAGGTTTCTTCCGATATCCCAGAGAAAAAATGTTTGTACTGAAAATGCATGACCACTTGCGGGACTTGGGACGAGAAATGGCAGATGAACTGAGTCATCCTCGTCGCCTGTGGCGTTCTCAACATCTCGAATCTTTGGTATGCTTTTTCCTTCTTCAGATTATTGCTTTCTAGTGTGATATTTGAAATCTTTAACTTTATACTACAATACAAATCTGAACTGCTTCTGTGAATGCAGAAATCAAAAGGATTCGAAAACATTCTCACCCAAGCCAAAATTAGGTGTCTGCTTTCTTTCTGGGATCCGTCAATGGATTTCACTTTTAAATACTTTCTAGGGGAATCGGACAATATGGGTGAGACGTCAACCGCTTTACTGTCCATGGATTCCTCTTCAAAATTTGCAGTCTTTGGACTGGAAAGATTGTGTAAGAATGACGTACAGGTATTTTGTTCTTCATTCTCAAAAGTTTAATGTGTTGGTAATCGTTTGGTGACTTTTATTTATAATAGAAGTTTTAAAAAAGAAAAATTACTTTGATATTTAGGCACCCTTCTCGCTAAAAGAGCTGCAGATCGGTAGGATCTCTGAGTTGAAGGAGTTAAGCTTAGGCCTTCTGCGCTGTCTGGAAAGATTTATAATTTATGATTGTGGGCATCTGAAAAGTGTGACAGGAATAACTCCTCTTTCGAAGCTTGTAAAACTGAACATTTTTCGTTGTGGGAAGCTTGAGGAGTTAAGTTTCGTTCCACTCAGCTGCCTAGAAGAAATCAGAATTTACGGTTGTCTGAATCTGCAAAGTGTGACAGTATCTCATCTTCAGAAGCTGGTTAAATTGAACATTACTGGTTGTAAAAAGATTGTGTTAAATCTTGGTCATCTCAGCTGCGTGGAAAATATTATAATTTCTGATTGTCCGTATCTGAACAGTGTGGCAGGAATATCTGATCTTAAGAAGTTAGTGGAATTTAGCATTATAAGATGTAGTATGGTATTTGGGGAATTAAATTCTGTTAAACAGAGCTGGCTGGAAAAACTTAAAATTATTGAGTGTCACTATCTGGAAAGCGTGAGCGCAACTGATCTTAGAAAGCTTGTAGAATTGAACATTAGTATGTGTGGGGAGCTTCGGAAGTTAAGCTTGAGCCTACTGGGCTGTCTGAAAGTAATTAGAATTTTCAATTGTATGAATCTGCAGAGTGTGACAGTATCTTATCTTAGGAAGCTGGTAGAATTGAACTTTGATGATTGTGAAAAGGTTGAGGAGTTGAGACTTGTTCAACTCAGCTCCCTGGAAACATTAAAAAGTCCTCTTTGTTTTAAGCTGAATAGTTTTGAAGTGAAAGGTTGTAAAAATTTGCGGCTGGAACATGGAGATCTTGAGACTCTTGTAAAATTGAACGTTGGCGACTGTCCAGAGATTGAGTTTGACGAGTTAAGTTTTGCCCGACTGAGTTGGCTGAAGACAATTGCAATTGACAAATTAACAGGTATTGAAAAATTGTATTCACTGGAAAGAATGCAACTCTTATATTGCAGCAATGCAACAATTCGGAATTGTATTCTCAAGATGAAGGTATTGATTTAGACACTTGTTTATATTTTTTTTTTGAAGGGAGAGTTTTTGTTCACTTTGTTTATCAAACTCACAGAATTTTTTGTTTCACGCAGAAGTTGCCGTCAGAGTTTATTCAAGTAATTGGTAGAGCAGTATATGGAGCGGAGTCAAATCTCAACGCTAGTTTCTGTTGTGAAGAAAATATTAGCACCAATTCAGTCATCCCAATCGGTACCGATACCATTTGCCCGGAGGATTTGGTGTTCAATCATCTTATGCACTGTGGTTGTGGTCAATACTTCTAGTACAGCAAAGATGATTAATGACTTCATGGAAAGATGTGATTGGAATCCGTGGACGAAATTTGAGGTTCGGTAACTACCAACCGAGATGAAATACACAGTTACATTCTTAAAGAGGGCTATTGTTTTCCCTTTGATTATGTTTTTACTGACCGGGCAATAACTGAGGATGTAATAGTGAAGAAGGGGTACAAGGTGACCGTGCCCTGGAAGAAAGGGGAAAAACATAATAGTCTGAATGCGATACAGAGAATTGTTGATAAGTTGTACGAGAAATAAAGTACAATTTACTGTAGTCTTGGCGTTCACACTGGCCTCGGGGAATGGAGTCTCCCCGATGGTTTTCTTTGGAGGCGAGATAAATGTTAATGATTGTTTAGGGAAAGGGCCAATATTTGTTAATATTAGATTTTAATTTTATAAAAATTACGTTGATAATTGTTTTAAAAGGCTGTAATGATTAAATAATATGATTTTTTTTAAGGTTAGTTTTATATTATTAATAAGTTAAATAAATTAACTAATAAAAAATTTATTGGAAAGTTTATTTTTTGAAGTGATTAATATTTGAATGCGATTTTCAATGTCATTTAAAATGATGTAGGTAGGTATAAAAAGTAATATATATTTTTGTCTCACATAAGTAAAATAGAACAAAACACTATTATCTTTTTTTTTTTTAAATAGTCAATAGTATATTGTAATAGTATCTATATGCACGACTTCTAGAACCACCTTAATTAATACCCAATTCTTTTAGGAGTCATGTAAAGAGCTTGAGTAGTTGTAGCCATGCATTTTGTTAAGTGGCCTTGCATGTGATTTTTTTAGACTTTGTAGGTTTAGTTTTCTTCATTTCTTCATTTTTTAATTATAGGCTCATGGCTGACCCACATGAGTCTTTGGGCCCCTCTAAGTTCTTTTTTCAAACAATTCATGATTGGTTGTCGTGTTAATCATTCCATGCAAAAAACTAATGTAGTGAATGTTCTTGCAGATTTAGCTCAAAAATGATTTATTCAAAAAAAGAAAAAGATAATGATTTTAAAATCAACGGATGCCTTCCTCGAAGCACGAAGATTTCAACAATTATTTTAATCCTGACTCTGTGCTTGAGGATTTAGTTTTTTTAAAAGACATGTCCTCATCTGTAAGTTCATGGGGGTTAGATTGAACCTAAGGATGCTAGAGGATTGGGCAGACAAAGCTTGGTTGATCAAAGGAGACATGAAGATTACCTTGGTTGGCAATGGTTTTTTTGTTTCCTTTAATAATGTTTATGACTATGTTTACATTTTTTTATTGGGAAATTGTAGTCTTGGGGATTGCTCCCTTGTATTAATTAACCATTTTTTAACATGTACATTTTTAATAGTTCACGCTCACCTAAAATGTTGAAGCTTTATAATGACCAGGTAGCTAACAAAAACCTAGAATTATACTATCTAGATATCTATCATCTTTTAGTGTATTAAACCCATAAACAAGGGTGCAACAAATGAAAACTTAGACTAAAAGTTCCTATCCGCCAAAACTTTTCTACCCATTTTATCATGGGAGCGCCAAGTCATCAGAAAGTTTAATGATTTTTCCTTCTTCCCTCGCTTGGTAGGGGTCCATTCACCAGAAAGATCCTTACCTGGATCTTCAATACCTGAATTTTGGCTAAATTCCTCCAAGGGTGGCTTTATGCCACTAGAAATATCTTCCTCTAATTCTACAATAGTATTGACTTTCTATTCACCACTGGAAGCTGAAGAGGCCTTCTTTGAGTCTGTTGCAGCTTTAACACCATTGAGAATGTTTGCTACAACCTCCATTTCACATTTATTGTTTGCTACAACCTCCATTTCACATTTATTGCTTGGAGAGGGCTCCATCCTTTGAGATGGAGTTGAGGCTTTAACATCTAACTTTGACTTGTTGGACAACTCAGATTTCACTATGGTAGAAACATCAACACCCACTTGTATCAAAGGGAAAATATGTTGATGTCAGAGTTTAGCCCCTACCCACCAGGTGGCCCACTTTCGTGAGTCACCAAAATTTGTTGAAGTTTTTGACCATTCCTCTACTCTATGTCCTGTAGCATAACAACGTCTACACCTAAAAGCAATCCCTTCATAGTCTAACATTTGAGTCCAAAACTTGGAACTTACTTTGGTTTTCACCTCAATGGGAAGGGGATGTGCAAGATCTAATTCCACAAGCATGCGAGCATATGTGAAGGAGGAGCGTAGAGTGAAGGATGAATGATCTTTTGAAGAATTCAGTCCTGAAATGTTTTTCCCAATGGAGTTATCAATGGAGCGTCAACAAGAGGATCCCAAAAAATGTAGAGGCAGATTTGGAAGTCGCACCCATACTAGGGTGATAGAGAAAGTTTCAGTAAAGGGATTGAAATATGGAAACCAATGCTTCATTCCCAAATATGACTTATTATAGATCCAGGGACCTTTCTATAGGAGTTTTTCCCTATACTCAAGGAGTTCATAGGTAACATAAAAGAAGCCCTTGGTGCATGGGCCAATGAAAAGTTTTCTCTCTAGAAAGGGTTGCCAATGCTTTTTAATATGTTGAGACATGGACCAGCTAGGACTCGAACCTAGGACCTTCCATTTACTGCTGGAGTGCTCTACCACTGAGCTACTAGCCCCTCTTGGACCAGTCCATCGTCGGTCTGGGTGTGGCTTATTTCTAACACCAACACCCCCCCTTAAGCCACACCTCTTGTGTGCTTGGGGCTCCTAGCTTGGGCCTGGCTCTAATACCATGTTGAGACATGGACCAGCTAGGACTCGAACCTAGGACCTTCCATTTGCTGCTGGAGTGCTCTACCACTGAGCTACTGGCCCCTCTTGGACCAGTCCATTGTCGGTCCGGGTGTGGCTTATTTCCAACACCAACATAATATCCATTCATTCAAATATACCAAGCTTGGCTAGAAATTGTGAAAATGCTAGATTAGGGTTTGAATCTTATGGAGTTCCTCCTCTTCTGATGTGGCCTCACCAAGATCAATCGTGGGATATTGGTCACTTGGGATCCAAGATTGTTTTATGCCCTACATGATTGAGAGACCCCCTATTACCTCAAAACAAGTATTCCTACTCTTCCCAACCGCACCAAAACGTGAATCTATTAATGCATTCTTGAACAAAACTTGCCTTGTGCATGCCATTGTTCCACAAATTTTTCCTAAATCTATAAAGGCACAATCCCTTTGTGGAGAGGAGATGAATTAGGGTTTAGATAGATTTTCTGAGGTTTGGGAGTGACTCCATTCTTTGCAAAATTATATTATTGACTCTGTTCACATTTTTAAAGGTGATTCATTATGTCCCTATTTGGGTACCTCACAAATTACTAGGTAGAAAAAAATTCTAGCTATACTTGAATCTATGTTGAACTTTATTTAAATAATTCCTTGCTAGAAGCTCTTAATAATCAGGTGGGAGATTTTGTTTGACACCAAACCTTAGATTATGGAGCCGTTCCTTTCAAATGTAGCGGGGAATGTCATCATTATGCACATATGTTTTAGGACTTCTTATGACTCAAATCATATGATTCTTTTGAGAAATTTCCACAAGAGGACAAAAAGGGTAAAAAATAAATTTGACAACATAATTGATGTAGATCAAGGTCCAAGGGCTTTGCCAAGCTAATGAACCAGGCAACAAAATGAACAACACACAACATTGAAATAGTAAATTCTTTATTCATAAGCAATAGAAAACATTACATAATGAGTACAATGGTCTTCATGTTGGAATTAGTCGGGACAACTGAGAGGGGGGGATGAATCAGTTGTCCCTAAACTTTAACCTTTTCTAAACTTTTAATCTTCTTTCTTAATTTACAACCAGATTAATGATGTCAATATTTAAGCATAAATCGACACATGAGTAGAAACAACATGAACACACAACACCAGAATTTTGATGTGGAAAACTCGGTTAAGGGAAAAACCACGGTCGGGGTTAACCCACAAAAATGTGCACCTTGTTAAAATTACTTAAGAAAATAGAAGGCACATGCCTTCGGGTGCACTGCCCAGAGCTCACTGCTCAAGAAGAGGCTCACTGCCTATAAGAAATTATGATTTACATAGAGATAATGAACTGAGAAATAGCTAAACTTAATGCGGATCTTTACACTATCAGCTAAACATTGTTGAGACTTGAAACTTCCTCTATTAACATGCCACACTTCATAAAATGCTCTTTAGATCATCCGCAACATGCCAGGAACATCCGATCGGCCAAGACTGGGAAGAACATCAACTTCAAAGAAGAAATCTTCAACAACAAGCTCAAAATTCAATGCGAACCTCCAAGACAGTAGCCACACATTCTAGAGACCTCCACAAGCACATTGAATTCACCAATAACATCCACTCTAAACCAAATTACCAGAATCATTTGTATCTTCCTCTAGAACCTCAAGAACATTGTCTGCCACGACTGTTAAACTAGAAAGATAGCTTGCAGACCTCTAAACCATAAACCATAGGAGTTGATGATACACACTGACTTCCCAAACATGCCTTCAGATCTGTAGACTATAATATTTCACTGCAGAGCAATCTGGATCAACTTACTATCACTCTGTCTTTTCTGAATACTACAAAATTTGGTTCTACTCAGATGGCCATAACTTCTTCAAATCTTTATGCGGTCTTCTCAATTCTGAACTCGAGCAACCTCTGACAATCCTCTACGCTTCCATATGGTTCACAAACATTGAATCTTCATTAATTTTCTCAATTTCCTCAACATTCAGTCTCCTAAACAGGTAACAAAATAAGGCACAGTTGACACCAATGACAACAAGAATATGTTGACATCAATGACAACACTGCTTAGGCACATATTTACAACAATCTCCCCCTTTGTCATTGATGGCAACATGTGATGTGAAAAATTGATTCAACCATCATGACAAGAACTTCTCTCCCTGACTTCTGCAACCACTTTCTTCATTGCTTCCCTTGTCATTAGCAATTAGTTTTTCACATGTCTTCTC
The DNA here is from genome assembly GCA_027924645.1 of Cunninghamia lanceolata. NCBI lineage: Eukaryota > Viridiplantae > Streptophyta > Pinopsida > Cupressales > Cupressaceae > Cunninghamia > Cunninghamia lanceolata. Next base: position 5,851,735 of record BSBN01000714.1, read on the forward strand.
TCTCTGTTTGACATCAATGGAAAAGGGCACATATTTGCAATCTTTACTCCCCCTCTTTATTTCAAACTGATCTCCAACATTTGCATACTGACTACTCCTTAGAGTAGTATCTTCTCAACATCAATCCAGATCTCAAGATATGTCTGAGAATTCCACCAGACTGGTGCACACAAGTGCATCTTAGTTCTGATTAGGAGTAATAACCCCTAACTTCTCTCTGAGATACTAAAAAGTATCCTTGGGAAGAGGCTCAGTGAAGATATCTGCGATCTGATCTTTGGAAGGCACAAACTCCAACTTGACTTCATTCTCATTTACTTTCTCTCTTAAGAAATGAAACTTGATAGATATATGCTTTGTCTTTGAATGCAATATCAGATTCTTTGAGATGCTTATTACACTAGAATTATCATAGAAAATTATGACTGGCTCCTCAAACACAATTCTGATGTCTTTCAACATTTGCTTCATCCACAGAACCTGAGTACAATTATTTTCTATTTCTATAGACTCTGCCTCTGCAGTAGACAGAGATATTGCCTCTTGCTTTTTGCTTATCAAAGAGACCAATCTTTTTCCCAAGAAGAATGCACCACCACTAGTACTTTTCCTATCATCCACATCTCCTATCCAATTAGCATCTATATATGCATGAAGAGTAAAGTTATCATCCTTTGGATACCACAGTCCATAATCAATTGCCCCCTTGAGATATCTGAATATTCTTTTAACTTCCACAACATGGGATTCTTTTGGAACAACTTGAAATCTAGCAACACGTCCAATGACATTCATGATGTCAGGTCTAGTCTGAGTTAGATAGAGCAATCCTCCAATCATTGATCTATACCTTTTCTGATTTGCCTTGGGAGAGTCATCATTTTTGCTTAGCTTGCATCCGATTACCATGGGTGTAGCTACTGGCTTTGAATCTTCCATTCCAAACTTCTTCAACAATTCTTTCACATACTTGGAGTGAGATATGAAGATACCTTTATCTAACTGAACAAGTTGCAGACCTTGGAAGAAATTCATCTCACCAAACATTGACATCTCAAACTCACTTTTCATCTGATCAGCAAATGCTTTGCACATACATACATTTCCACCAAAAATGATATCATCAACAAAGACTTCAACAATTAGAATGTCCTCATGATTAATCTTGAAGTACAGATTACTATCAACAGTACCTTTGCTGAATCCTAGCTTAAGTAAATACTTATCCATTCTGGCATACCAGGCTCTTGGAGCTTGCTTGAGTCCATACAAGGCTTTTCTCAGTCTACAAACTATATCTTCCGGATCAAACAACTGAAATCCTTCTGGTTGTTCAATGTAGACTTCTTCCAAATCTCCATTTAGGAATATTGATTTGACATCCATCTGATATACTTTAAAATCTCTGAAAGCAGCAAAAGCAAGAAATGATCTAACTGTCTCTATCCTTGCCATCGGTGCAAAAGTTTCTTCAAAATCAATTCCTTCCACTTGAGAATAGCCTTTACATACCAACCTTGCCTTATTCCTTACAACCTCACCATCTTCATTTAGTTTATTCTGAAAGACCCATTTGGTTCCAATCACATTTTTGTCCTTAGGTCTAGGAACAAGATCCCAAGTGTGATTCTTTTCAATTTGCATCAATTCTTCTTCCATTTCTTTACCCTAATTTTCATCATTGCAAGCTTCACTTACTGATTTAGGTTCAATCTTTGAAATCAAACAAATCTCCTCTTGATCTTCAGAAATTTTTCTCCTAGTTCGAACACCTTTACTCTTATCTCCTATGATCTAATCTTCAGGATTATTAAACCTTACATACCTAGGAGTTTTGGAAATTGTTTGAACTTCTATTTCTTGAACTTGTTCCTCATCATCTGCACTAACCTCTTGAGTTACTGGAGTTACCGAATCAATCTGAATCTAAGTCTGAACTTGAACTTGCCTTCCTTGACTTTGACTTTCATCTTGATCATATGAATCATATCCGTAGTACCTGCAATGTCCTTCTTTGCTTACATCAACTTTAACATTAGCACTTTCAACAATCTTTTTCAACCTCTTGTTGAAGCATCGGTAAGTCTTACTTTGAGTAGAGTATCCAAAAAATATTCCTTCATCACTTCTTGCATCAAACTTGCCTAAATCCTCATCTCTTTTGATATAGCATTTACTACCAAAGACTCTGAAATATCTCACAGTACCAAACCATAGTTCATAAGGAGTCTTACCAGAATTTCCTTTGATCTGCACCCAGTTAAGAGTGTAGACAGCAGTACTCACGGATTCTCTCCAATAAACTTAAGGAACATATATTTCCATCATCATGGTCCTGGTAGCTTCTTGAATTGTCCAATTTTTCCTTTCCACAATTTCATTTTGCTGAGGATTCCTATGAGCAGATAACTGTATTTTTATTCCATGTTTTTCATAGAAAGCATCAAACTCACCAGAATTAAATTCTCCACCTCTATCAAATCTCAGACACTTCAATTTCCCACCAATCTCATTTTCAAACATTAGCTTGAACACCTTAAACTTATCAAGAGCTTCTAATTTTTCTTTCAGGAAAGTTACCCACATCATCCGGGAGTAATCATCAATCAGCAACATGAAATATCTATCTCCTTGCACACTCTTAATTCTAGCAGGACCATAGAGATCGGTATGTACCAAACCCAATCTCCCACTTGAACCTTGTTCCTTACTTTTGAATAAAATTTTGTTTTGTTTACCCAATTGACATTCTCTACATATGCTATCAAGTTTCACAACTCTTGGAAGATCTCTTACAACTTGAGTGGAACTTATTTTGACAATGTTATCAAAATTCACATGACACATCCTCCTATGCCATAGCCAACTTTGATCTTTCTGAGCAATCAAACAAATTTTGCCAGAACTACTTAAGTGAAAGATGTTACCTCTAGTTTGAGTACTGGATGCAATTTCAGTTCCAGAGCTTTCCAAGATTCTGCATTTTCCATCCTTGAATCGAATATCATAACCCTTGTCAACCAACTGTCCAATACTAAGAAGATTATGTTTCAGTCCTTCCACATACAAAACATCATTGGTGTTGTTCTTACCATCAAAAGAGATGGATCCTTTGCCACGGATTCTACCAGCTGAGTTGTCTCCAAATTTCACAAGCCCTCCTTCATAATTGTCAAAACTCACAAACTTACTCTTGTCACCAATCATATGATGAGAACATCCACTATTAATTACCCATTCATCTTTTTCAAAAACTTGAGTAGCCAAGGCACTTTCCACATTTGCACAGCTAGCGGATTCAGTAGACATCAGATCTTTTTCTTTGATAGCAATGAACACCCAATCATTTTCAGAGGAACCTCCATGATCAGATTCATCATCTATGACCCCTTCTTCTCCAGCTTCTTGGACATAGTGACATTTCTTCTAACCCTTGTATCTGTTAGGGTTTGGTTTTGAAAACCTCTCCAGACATCTTGAGGTAAAATAACCAATCTTATTACAAGCAGAACATTTGAGTGGTAATTTTCCTTCATACTTACCGGATCCTCTTGGCATTCTCCTGGCAATAAGAGCTTCAAGATTTGTAGTTTTGACTTAAACATCTTCAAGATCCTTCCTTGTATTCACAAATCTATTTGATCTTGTAGAAGAGCTTTCCCCTGAATCATATCTTTGTTTTCCATACATACTGGCTTTGAATGCAGATTTAGACTTAGGAAGAGAATCAACAAATTCACTCAATTCAAAAGCTAAATTTTTTCCAACCAGGTGATCTCTTGTAACATCTGAGACAATCCTGATCTCTTCTATAGTAGCAACCTTATGTTTGTATGAATTAGGCAAACATCTGAGCACTTTTGCCACAATATTTGATTCTTCCAAAGTTCCACCAGCACACCTGATTCCACACACAAGTTCATTTATCTTTTGCATGTAGATTGTGATGTTTTCATCTACACTCATCCTCAGATTTTCAAAATTTCCTCCCAAAATTTGTAGTTTGGCACATTTGACATATTCATCTCCTTCATACAGATTCTCCAACTTCTTCTAGATTTCATGAGCAGTTTTTAGTCCAAAAACATTTGTCATTTCTGAATCAGTTAGGACACTCAACAAGGCTTCTTTAGCTTGAAGGTTATTTTCTGCATCTTTGACTTGATCTGGAGTTGAAGGGCCTTTCTCCAAAGGTTCATACTTATCTTTGGTTATTAACCAATAAGAATCACCCATGCATTATAAATGACATTCCATGCAACTCTTCCAAACAAAGTAATTTGTTCCATCAAATCCTGGACTATCCTTCTTGTAAGTCGACATCCTAGATCTCCTCGAGTAGTTAAGCTTCTTCTAGAGGAACCTTGCTCTGATACCAATTGTTGGAATTAGTCCAGACAACTGAGAGGGGGGGGTGAATCAGTTGTCCCTAAACTTTAACCTTTTCTAAACTTTTAATCTTCTTTCTTAATTTACAACCAGATTAATGATGTAAACATTTAAGCATAAATCAACACATGAGCAGAAACAACATGAACACACAACACCAGAATTTTGATGTGGAAAACCTAGTTAAGGGAAGAACCACAGTGGGGGTTAACCCACAAAAATGCACACCCTGTTAAAAGTACTTAAGAAAATAGAAGGAACATGCCTTCGAGTGCACTGCCTAGAGCTCATTGCTCAAGAAGAGGCTCATTGCCTATAAGAAATTATGATTTACACAGAGATAATGAACTAAGAAATAGCATCTACATTCATGCCTGATTCAGTCCCTTTGAAGGCTCACAAAAACTTCTGCTCCTATCTTCAAATTCTTCTTCACTGACTCTTCACTCTATACTCCCTTTTCTCCTCTTCTTCTCTACTCTTATTTTGATCCTTTCTTAGGATTTAATTCATTTTATACAAGGATGGTTTTCCACAACTCTTCAACAAGTATTTATACACTTCATCAACCTTGGAATGATCAACAAGGTTAGCTAAACTTAACACAGATCTTTACATTGTTGGCTAAACATTTTTGAGACTTGAAACTTCCTCTATTAACATGCCACACTTCATAAAATGCTCTTTAGATCATCCGCAACATACCAAGAACATCCGGTCAGCCAAGACTGGGAAGAACATCAACCTCAAAGAAGAAATCTTCAAAACAAGATCAAACTTCAACGTAGACCTCCAACACAATAGCCATATGATCCAGAGACCTCCATAAGCACATTAAATTCACCAATAACATCCACTCTAAACCAAATTACAAGAATCATTTGTATCTTCCTCTGGAACCTCAAGAACACTGTCTGCCATGACTGTTAAACTAGAAAGATAGCTTGTGGACCTCTAAACCATGAACCACAGGAGTTGATGATACATACTGACTTCCCAAACATGCCTTTAGATCTGCAAACCATAATATTTCACTGCGGAGCAATCCAGACCAACTTACTGTCACTCTGTCTTTTGTAAATACTACAAAATCAGGTTCTACTCAGATGGCCATAACTTCTTCAAATCTTTATGCAGACTTCTCAATTTTTAACTAGAGCAACCTCTGACAATCCTCTACACTTCCATGTGGTCCGTGAACATTGAATCTTCAATAATTGTCTCAATATCCTCAACATTCAGTCTCTTGAGTAGGCAACAAAATAAGGCACAATTGACACTAATGACAACAAGAATATGTTGACATCAATGACAACACCACTTAGGCACATGTTTACAACACTTCATACATGCCTTGGACTAAGCCTTACAATCATTCCAATAGTCACTCATGTGAAAACCTAAAAAAATCTTCCTTCAAATCTGAAACCTGCAGAAGAAGCTCTAGCAGAAGCCAAAGACTCACTATGGAGAAGTCAACCTCTTTTAGTGTGAAATTCCCCTACTTATAGGCATTTAAGGTGACCACCACACCCATCATATGAATGGGACATGTGTCAGTCATTAATTGGCTCTTGAATTGGCTGTATAGGTGGTCAAAAACTTTTGTCACTTTTTGGGTGTTTTTAGGTAGTGCAACGGGAAAACATGACCCAACGTGATATTGCGGGAAAAATTGGGTCAATGTGATATTGTGGGAAAAAATAGGTCAACATGATATTGCAGAAAAACTAGGTCAATGTGATATTGTGGGAAAAACTAAGTCAATGTGATATTGTGGGAAAAAACTGGGTCAATCTGATATTGTAGGAAAAATTAGGTCAACATGATATTGCAGGAAAAATTGGGTCAACTTGAATTGTGGGAAAGAAATGGGTCAATGTGTTATTGTGGAAAAAACTAGGTCTATTGCATATATCATGTTGCAGGCCAAAGTTCTGCATATCCTATTGTAGACCAAAGTTCCACCTAAGCATAACTTACGCAATTTTGCTCAAAATCTCATAAAACTTAGAATTTTAGACACCCATTTGGTTTTTTAACAAGATGATGTCATCACTTGGATATGTGGAATTTCAAGGGTCATCTGCATATATCCTGATGGCAGGGAAAATCTTGCATATCCTATTGACACTGAAAGTTTTGCATTTGTATAACTTGTCCAATTTAGCTTAGATCTTCACCAAAATTGAAATGTGAGAACCCATTTGGATATTCTTCAAGATCAAATCAACACATGGCCAAGAATCTTGAGGAAATTCTCTATAAATTTGATCATCAACTCTTGCAACAAAACAAAAAGGAAAACAAACAAGCAAGAAAGCAAAGAAATATTTTTGGTTGATGAGGATTTCTCGTGGACCTGGATGCTCCTTCATCAGACACGCCAGGTAACTGAAATGTTCCATGAGTTAGAAACTCATGAACATTTTGCCAAGTCTTGAATCAGAATTCCATACTTGATTAGCTCTACAACACTCAGCCAAAACTTTATCTGCAGCTCTATTCTTCCATCAGACAAGGTATTCCATGTAGTCCTTTCCTCTAGTCTTCTTAGCCACTCAGGAGTTAATCACTTTATCTACTTCTTCCATCTTCTTTTAATGTAATTGATCTAACCATCCTTATGCATCAGGAAAACGTGAGTGTGTACCCCCTTGTAAACTTGTCTCTCCTTCATGGAACTTGTATAAATCAAGAACATTGAAAATAGGAGATATGTCTATCCCTACTAGTAGCTCAATCTCATAGGCATTGGATGATAACTTCCTCAACACCTTGCATGGGCCTATCTTGTTACACTTCAACTTATTGTATGTTCCCTGTGGAAACCCTTCTTTCATGGAATGTGTCAAAACTAAGTCTCCTACCTATAACTCTTGTTCCCTCCTATGTTGATCAGCATATTCCTTGTATTTGTTGACACTTTTCTCCAACCTTTCATTTACTTCTTTGTGAACCTCATGAATGTATTTTACAAAATCTTCCGCAACAACACTCTTCCTGTTCAAATCTGCACTATATCTAAGCTCATCAACACCTCTTGGGATGTACCCATAAACTATTTGGAACGAGCTCTTTCCTTTTTGTTTATTGAATTATTGTAAGCAAATTCTACTTGTGCCAAGGTAAGATCCCATTAATGTGGTTTGTCTCCCACCAAACATCTTAATAAGTTTCCTGAACTTTTGTAAACAACCAAAGGCTATCCATCAGTTGGGGATGATGGGCTGAACTAAATCCTAATTTAGTGCCCATCTTCTTCCATAATGTATGCCAAAAGTGGCCAACAAACTTTGTGTTCCTATCAGAAACTATGCTCTTAGGCAGTCCATGAAGCCTCACAACCTCTTTGAAAAATAATGTAGCTATGTGGGATGCATCACTAGTTTTATGACATGGTATGAAATGAACCATCTTTGAAAATCTATCCACTACAACAAAAATAGAATCATTACTTCTTTGTGTTCTTGGCAGTCATAAAACAAAATCCATACTTAGGTGCTCCCATAGTCTCTCTGGTATAGGCAATGGCTGATATAGTCATGTGTTTTATTGTGCTCCTTTAGCATGCTGGCAAATTCTACAGCCTTGTACCAATCTCCTCACATCTGCGCTCATACTAGGCCAAAAATAACCTTCACCTAGTTGTGCTAATGTCTTATCTATTCCAAAATGTCCACTCAAGCCTCCACTATGCTTTTCTCATATTAGATTCTCTCTCATTGAACCTCTAGGTATACATAATTTTTGTCCTTTGAACAACAAGCCATCTTGGATGAAATACTCCAACCATGGGGTCCTCTCTCCATCCACCGAACTTCTACTAACTGTTCATGCTTCCTTAAATCAGGATCATCAAGATACAAATCCTTCATTCCATCAAAGCCAACAACACTAACCCTTAACTCATTCATTAATAAACACCTTCTGCTAAGTGCATTTGCTACCCTATTTGACTTACCACTCCTATGTTTCAAGATAAAAGAATAACTTTGCAAGAACTCCACCCATTTCATATGCCTCTAGTTTAACTTACCTTGACTTTTGATGTACTATAAGGCATGGTGGTCTGTGTACAAGACAAACTCATTTGACAGCAAGTAATGCCTCCACTTCTTTAAGGCCTACACTATAACATAAAATTCTTAGTCATAAATTGAGTATTTCCTCTTTGCTTCGTTTAGTTTCTCACTAAAGTAGGAAATGGGTCTACCTTCTTAGTGCAGGAGTACCTAGAAAATCTTTTTTTTTTTGTAATAAGGTCTATTTGACCAATGCATTTTCATTTCAGTTTGTCTCTAGGTCTTTCAGGACCTAGAACCCATTTTTGTAAGTCCAAAGTGACTTAAAACACATTTTTGTCATATTGTAATCACATAGTGCCAAAACAAGGCAGTAGGATAGTTTGAAGCAGTTTTGGATCAGTTGGTCTCCCAACTGTTTGCATCGGTTGGTTTTCCAACTACTGGCAGGTTGAGTTGATAACAACCAGAGGAAGGAACTATCTAAGGAGAAAGAGGAGAAGTGTGAAGGAGTGTGTATTGTTCTAAGGAGAAATAAAACTATTCTATTCCATCAATTTGATTTCCATTCCCTGTAATTGCAATTTGTATAACTATAGATTTCTATTCTTTCTGCATTTTCCATCATTGCAGTATGTCGACATGAAGCATTCCACTGGTACGATTTCTGTCAAAATCAGTGGAATGGCTTCGTTGTACAAGTATTTGTTTTTGTTTCTTATTTTGTTTTTGTGTTCGATGGTGCAGAGGATCTAGGCAAAGTGTTTTGCACAGTAGGTTGACCTAGTATCTCCATGTGCTAGGGTTCAGTTGAAGAGGGAGAAAGTAAACTATGCATCGGTAACTCCGGAGTAAGTCCCACTGATAGGACAAGTCTTGCTGAGGGAGTTGGTCTATCGGTGCATCGGCCAGAGTTTGTAAGTGCTCGTCGATGAGAAGAGTCTCACCGAAGACAAATGCCATTAGCATATCGGGAGCACATCAAAGGAGTTTATCGATAAAGTCATGTCTAACTGACGTTGAATCCATCACGGTTAAGACGAAGGGGAATTAACCATCATCAGGACATCGGTTGAAGGGTAGAAGATTTCACCAATAGAAGTAAGTCTCGCCAAAAATGAAGAGTTGATTGACTCGGTGTGAGTCTTATTGTATCTCGCTGAAGAAAAATTTAGTTGAGTTATCAGCGTAAGATTGATCAATGGTAAGACTTGAGAAAGTCATACTGATCCTTGTTGTCTGACGATCAAGGTGTATCGGTGGCTCATTTGTTAAGTCTTGCCGTCTGTGAGGAAATAGTGGCCCGTTCTGCGTTTTCATTGTGTGCTCCCCATCACTTCTTGACATAACACTTCCCCAATTACACTATTGCTAGCATCACAATCTACTTGAAACACTTTGCCAATGTATGGCAATGCCAACACTAGTTGTTAGATGTCACCTTCTGCTTCAACAACTAAAAGCTCTTTTTTTTTCTGCATCATTCCACTGGAACTCTTTTCTAAAACCCTTCATTCTCTCGATGATTGGTGCACATATTCCACTAAGATTTCTGATGAACTTCCTATAGAAGCTCACAAAGCCATGAAAGATTTTCACCTCAAACATGTTTTTGGGTGAAGGCCAATCCATTATTGCCTTAACCTTCTTAGGATCCATCTTCAACCCTTCTTCAGACACTATGAAACCTAAATATACTAGTTCCCTCTACATAAAACTGCATTTATGCATGTTTACCAGCAAATTTTCTTCTTATAACCTCTACAAAACTTCCTTAAGGTGCAATAGGTGTTACTCTTTTGTTTTACTAGAAATCAAAATGTCATCCAAATAAATGATAAAAAATTGCCAAGGAAAGGCTTCATCACCTCATTCATCAATCTCATAAAGGTACTGGGTGCATTTTTCAACCCAAATGGCATCACTAGCCACTCATACAGTCCATCCTTGGTCTTGAATGTTGTCTTCCATTCATCCCCTTCTCTAATTCTGATTTGGTGGTATCCACTCTTCAAATCAATCTTGCTGAAGTTCTTTGCTCCACTCAAACATTCCATCAAGTCATTGATATGAGGCAATGGAAACATGTACTTAATGGTTATCTTATTTATAGTCCTTGAATTAGTGCACATTCACCATTTCCCATCTTTCTTAGGTGTCAGTACAATAGGTACAACACACAAACTGAGGCTCTTTCTAATTGACCCCTTATCCAATAACTCTTGTGCTTGCATATTCACCTCTTCATTTTCCATAGGTGTCATTCTATATGGTGCCTTATTTGGTAGGCTTGCACCCAGTATCATGTCCATGCAGTGACTTATGCTTCTAGTTGGAGGTAATCTATCAGGTAAGTCCTTCAGTAGAATGTTGTTGAATTCATTCAGAATTTCTTGAACTTCTATGGGAACTTCTGCCCCTTTTTCTGCTGTCATAATTTCTGCAACTTGAGGAACGAAGGCATAACATACCTTCTCCTTTCTGATTTCCTTTAGGAACTATTTTCCAGTTACTAGACAAACCCTATTGGTTTTCTCAATTTCCTCATCCTTATCCTTCAAAGGATTCAACACATACTCAACCCCATCCTTCTTGATTTTAATACAATTGCTCTTGCCATCATGAATGGCCAACCTATCATATTGCCAAGATCTACCTAACAAAATGTGGCATGCATCCATTGACATAACATCACACATTATCTCATCTTTGTAATTCCCAATGTGAAATTTAACAAGGCATTGTTCACTTACCAATAACTGATGTCCCTTTTATAGCTAGAAAACCTTGTAGGGAGTTGGGTGTTTCAACCTCTTCAGTTTTAGCTTCTCCACCATCTCTTATGACACTAAGTTGTTAGTGTTCCAATATCCACAATGACTTTGTAGCATTTTCCTCTAGACTTAAATCTAGTTCTAAACATATTTCTTCATTTTTCTGGTTCCTCTTGTACCTTTTTTGGTGTTATAACTTTCCTCAACATCAAGAATTCTCCATCCTGAAGTTCTCCAAAGTTTGGTGAGGCTACATTTTCCACACTCTCCTCCTCATCTTGTGCTATATGGACTCTAGTCTCTTTCCTTTGCCACTGCTCTGTTGTACTTGAGGATATTCAAATGCCTTATGTCTAGCATGTCCACACTGGAAACATGTTCCACTAAATCCTCTTCCTCTTCCATAATTATCTTTACCTCAAGAATAATCACCCCTTCCTCTACCTCCTTGGGTACTAGTCTGTGTTAGGACTTAAGGTGTCTCAACCTTTACAAATTCCTAGCATTATTTATTTAATTGTATATTTATTTATTGCTTAATATTGTATTTACTTGCACATTCAGTTTGGTCACTTAGTTGAGGTGGCATGGTGGCATGTCATCTTACTTGGAATGTGACTTGGATGGTCAAGTCAAACCTTCATGGATTTGGGCATCCCATTTGAGGTGGCACTATTATTCCATGTGTCAGCATCTTGTGGTATATGGAAGAGGATATTCGATATGACAGAATCTATGATGCGTAAGAGCCAAGTAAGTGGTGACAATTGTCGGTGAGTATCTTTGCATGAGGGAAAGGCATCTTGGGGTGCCCAAGTTGGGCTATGACATGTTGTAAGAGGAATATGCTATATTTAGAATTGTATGATAGATTCTTTTACAACATTTAAGGTTGTTATGTTGGGAAAATCTATGATAGCTGTAAGATGCGTAAGAGCATCTGTCATAGTCTATGTTTATCCTTGGATCGCTCCATGTTGGGAAAGTCAAATCTGCCATGTATGACAAATGTAAGGGATGTATTTGCAGCAAGGACAAGTGTCCTTTGATGCGGGATAATGCCCATGTGGCCAAGGTGGATGCCTATCCCAAGATGCTTCCAGAATATGCCTTGTAATTGCTATATATTGTATAGTTTGGAGTTGTAGTTGTATAGTGTTTTACAGGTACTGTTATGCTGCCGAAATAACTCCAGATTTGACATTTGAAGACTCTTGGAAGAACTTGCATTGCAAGTGTATTGTAAGCTGTAACTATTTCAGATAATACATTGTGTAGGTTTTAGAGTGTGGGGTTTTTCACCTGAAAAGGTTTTCCCCACGATACATCTTGTGTCTATTTCTCTTTGTCTACATTCTTGTATTGTGTTTGCTACTGTAATATCTATAATATAAGTTAAATATTTTTGTAATTGTAAAGATTAAAATGAATTTGCATACCTCTCCCCTCATTAGGTTAGTTTAGGAAGTGATTTCCACACACCTAGCTTCCTTTCAGTTGGTATCAGAGCCTGGCCAGTTTTGGTCCTAGCTGCTAGGGAGGGTTTTTTGTACTAATCTTAGATTGAGTGGGGGTCTATGTAGAGTATTCTATAATCTTATTGCAGGAAGGAGATGGCAGACACATCCAGAAGAATAGAGGTGGAAAAGTTTAATGGCAACAATTTTGAGTTGTGGAAACTCAAAATGGAAGACATGCTCATTGATAGAGACCTATGGGAAGCAATTTCTGATGTAAAACTAGTGGCAATGTTGCAAGATGATTGGGATCTCAAAGATCATAAAGCTAAGGGTCTTGTGAGACTCTGTTTGGCTGATTTCGTCCTATTAACTGTTCATGAAGAGAAAACTATGAAGGAGCCATAGAAGAAACTTGGTGATGTTTATCAGGCTAAATCCCTGGTAAACAAGTTATTCCTACCGAAGAAGCTATATTCTCTGAGCATGGAAGATGGAGGATCTATTGCTGATCACATGAATGCTTTTAATATGTTAGTTGCATAATTGACATCCATTGGTGTGAAGATGGAGGAGGATTGGTGTATGACCCTAGTTTGCTCTTTACTAGATTTGTGGGATCATCTTTTTCCACTTTCAAAATGGATTAAGTGTCTTCACTGTTATCTGAAGAGATGCAGAGAAAGTCATCTGAGTCAGCCAAAGAAGCTCTTGCAGTTTGAGGAAGACCCAAGGGGAAAGGGAAAAAGAAAGACAAGAAAGATGAGAAGGGTAGATCCAAATCCCATGGGAGATCCAAATCTCTTGGAAAGTCTAAGGCACTGTGCTAGAATTGTGGGAAAACTAGACATTTTTGAAAGGAATGCAAAGAGGAGACAAAGAGGAAGAAGAAGAATGTCCTAGATTTAGATTCTGACAAGTCATAAGATGATGGTGATGCCTTCATTGTAGCCTTGGCCACCCATATATCTGATGATGTGTGGCTGATTAATTCTGGCGCCTCTTTCCACATGACCTCACATCGAGACTGGTTCACAAAGTATGAAGAGTTCGATGGTGGAAGTGTGTACCTGGGTAATGATTCTCATCTAAAGATAGTTGGCCATGGAAGAGTCACAATTTGATTCCCTGATGGACGAGTGAAGGGGATCTTTGGGGTTATGCACATCCCAGGCTTGGCATGGAACCTGCTTTCTATAAGTAAATTGAATGATGTAGGTATGCAAGTTGTCTTCTTGAAAGAAGGATGCAAGATGACTAGAGGAGCTATGGTGCTTGCAAAGGGTACTCGGAGAGGTACATTGTTTTAGCTGGAGGCATGCATTTCACAATGCAATAGTTCTTCTAACTCAAAGAAAAGAGTTGCAGTCACTTCATCCCCACCATTGGAACTAGCAACTAAAAGATTTGTTGTATCAAATTCTGATGGTAGTGCATTTTGGATACCTAAGGGTGCTCATGATTTGCAAGTTAAGCTTCCTACTGAGAAGACAATGTTATGGCATAAGAGACTTGGCTACATTAGTGAGAATGGTCTTAGAACCCTAAAAAATAAAAACATCGTTGAGGGGTTAGATGATTGTAATCTTAATTTTGACTTTTGTGAACATTGTATATATGGAAAGAAAAACCGTGTTTAGTTTTACTCGAGTTCTCATAAGTCTTCTAGTGTATTGGATCTTATTCATTCTGATGTGTTTGGTCCAGTTAATGTTCCTTCGATCTCTAAATCTATATATTTTGTATCTTCCATAGATGATTACAGTAGAAGGACATGGATTTATTTTCTCAGAAGCAAATATGAAGTCTTTAGTCAGTTCAAAGAGTTTAAAGATTTTGTTGAGAATTAGACTAGTAGAAAAGATTAAGTGTTTGAGAACTGACAACGGTGGTGAGTTATGTTCCACTGAATTTGATAGGTTCTACAAAGAACATGGGATTGAAAGACATAAGACAACTCCATACACCCTGTAGAAAAATGGAGTTGCAGAGAGGCTGAACATGACACTGATGAAGAAGGCTAGGAGTATGCTTAGTGGAGCTGGCCTTGAACAGAAGTTTTGAGTTGAAGCTCTTGCCACTGCTTGCTATCTAGTAAATAGGTCTCCTACATAAGCTCTTGTTGGTAAGACACCCACGGAGGTTTGGTCTGGTAAGAAGCCTTCAATAAGACATTTTCATGTTTTTGGTTGTGAGGCATATGCTCATGTGCCTAGGGAGGAGAGGTCAAAACTAGAGAATAAGGCTGTTAAGTGTATCTTCATTGGCTATGGTGTCCATGTGAAAGGATACAAGCTTTGGGATCCTATGGCCGAGAAATTGTTGTATAGTAGAAGTGTTATTTTCAGAGAGATAACACCTTCTACTATTCTACAGCTAGAAGAGAAAGAAAAGAAAGAGGATGTGGTTTAGTTTCCCACTACCCGTGAGAAGACTGAACCGACAGACCCTGTGAGACCTGAAGACGAGGAGAGCTCTAGCATCTTTGAAATCTCAGAATAAGAAGCAAAACCTCAACCTCAGCTTTTGAGGAGGTCCACATGAAACATGAAGAAACCTGAGAGGTTTGATTATACATTGCTTGATTCTAGTTGTGCTTTTGCTTTGCTTACTAATGCTGATGAGCCTAGAATTGTGACAGAGGCTATGGGCATGAAAGATGCAGGTTCCTAGAAGGAGGCCATGGAAGATGAGATGGCTTCTTTGGAAAAGAATAAAACTTGGGACTTGGTGCCTTTTCCTCATGGACAAAAGCCTGTTAGATGCAAATAGGTTTTCAAGAAGAAATTTGGTGTAGATGGCAGTGTTGAGAAGTATAAGGCTAGATTGGTTGCAAAGGGGTACTCACAAGTGGAGGGAAATGATTATGGTCAAATTTTCTCTCCCGTTGCAAAGCTAGCATCTATTCAGTTCCTATTATCTCTTGCAATAACTTATGATTTAGAAGTGGATCAGATGGATGTGAAGATAGCATTCCTTCATGGTGACTTGGAGGAAGAGATTTATATGTCACATCCAAAGCATTACATAGAAAAAGGTAAAGAAAATTTGGTTTGCAAGTTAAAGAAGTCTTTTTATGGATGGAAACAATCTCCTAGGATGTGGTACTTGAAGTTTGATGCCTTTGTGTTGTCTATTATATTTCTAAGATCGAAAGCATATCATTGTGTGTATTACAAGTTTGACAATGATCATATTCTCATTATTGCACTATATGTTGATGATATGTTGCTAAATGGGAATGGTAAGAATATGATTTCTGATTTGAACTCTTAGTTGTCAGCACAGTTTGAGATGAAAAACTTAGGGGTAGCCAGGTACATTTTAGGAATGGAAATCAGAAGAGAAAGAGCAAGCATAAAACTTTGGTTAAGCTAGAGTAAGTATGTGAAGACTGTGTTGGATAGATTCAACATGGAAGATTGTAGACCATTGTCTGTTCCTATTTCTTTGGGGACAAAGGTATCTATTAATGATTGTCCAAAGTCTCCTTTTGAGATGGAGGATATGAGTAGAGTACCTTATGCTAGTGTTGTTGGAAGTTTGATGTATGTTATGGTCTATACAAGACTAGACATTGCCCAAGCAGTGGGAGTCCTTAGTCAGTTTATGGCTAATCCTGGACGGGTACACTAGGATGCAGTAAAGAGAGTGTTTAGATATTTGTGGGGTACTTTCGAGTATTCCATATATTATTATGGTCATCCTACAGGACCTCCGCATTTTGTATGTATTCATGGATTTGTGGATTCTGATTGTGCAGGTGACATTGACAGCAGGAGATCCACCAGTGCTTATGTGTTTACTATATTTGGTGGTGCAATTAGTTGGATGAGTAAGTGACAACCTGTGGTTGCTTTGTCCATGATAGAAGATGAGTATATGGTAGAAACTCATACTTGTAAGGAAGCCATTTGGATTAAGAGGTTGTGTTCAAATATTGGTGTTGATGCACAATAGATTACTATCTGATGTAATAGTTAGAGTGCGATTTTATTAGCAAAGAATCCAACTTTCCATGCCAGAACAAAGCATATTGATGTGTAGTTTCATTTTGTGTGAGACATGGTAGAGGATGGGAAGGTGATATTGGAGAAAGTAGACACTTTGAAGAATGTTGCAGATGCATTGATGAAACTAGTGGGCACAGAGAAGTTCATATGATGTTCGAAGTCTATGGGTCTCTTGGCCCCTAGCAGTTCAATCTTGTCATTTTTTTAGCTCTTGTAAGGTGTTCGACAAGTGGGAGAATGTTGAGAATTAAGGTATCTCAACCTTAAAAAATTCCTAGCATTATTTATTTAATTGTATATTTATTTATTGCCTAATATTGTATTTACTTGCACATTCAGTTTAGTCACTTAGGTTAGGTGGCATGGTGACATGTCATCTTACTTGGAATGTGACTTGGATGGTCAAGTCAAACCTACATAGATTTGGGTGTCCCATATGAGGTGGCACTATTATGCCATTTGTCGGCATCTTGTGGTATGTGGAAGAGGATATTCCCTATGACATAATCTATGACGTGTAAGAGCCAAGTTTGGAGATTGCTATGACAAGTGGTGACAAGTGTCGGTGAGTATATTTGCATGAGGTCCAAAGGCATCTTTGGGTGCCCAATTTGGGCTATGACATGTTTTAATAGGAATATGCTATATTTAGCATTGTATGATAGATTCTCTTACAACATTTAAGGTTGTTATGTTGGAAAAATCTATGCCAGTTGTAAGATGCGTAAGAGCATTTGTCATAGTCTATTTTTAGCCTTGGAGCACTCCATGTTGGGAAAGTCAAATCTTCCATGTATGATAGATGTAAGGGATGTATTTGCAGCAAGGATAAGTGTCCTTTGATGTGGGATGATGGCCATGTTGCTAAGGTGGACGCCTATCCCAAGATGCTTCTAGAATATGCCTTGTAATATCTATATACTGCATAGTTTGGAGTTGTAATTATATAGTGTTTTTACAGGTACTGTTATGCTGCCAGAATAACTCTAGATTTGACATTTGAAGACTCTTGGAAGAACTTGTATTGCAAGTGTATTGTAACTGTAACTGTTTCAAATAATACATTGTACAGGTTTTAGAGTGTGGGGTTTTTCACCTGAAAAGGTTTTCCCCACGATACATCTTGTGTCTATTTCTCTCTGTCTACATTCTTTTATTATGTTTTTTGTTGTAATATCTCTGATATAAATTAAATATTTCTACAATTGTAAGGGTTAAAATGAATTTGCATACCTCTCCCCTCATTAGGTTAGTTTAGGAAGCGATTTCTGCACACCTAGCTTTCTTTCAGTATGAGAAGAACATTTTTATCCTTGTTTATATTGAGAACCACATCTAGGATTTGACTGCCCTCTTCCTTTGGAGGATTTACCTCTTCCCCTAGAGCTATTCTGTCTTCTAGGAATATTTCTTCTGCCTTCAATGCAAATTGATAGGCTTATTCTATGTTGGTAATTCTAACCATGCTAATTTGATCTTGGATAGAATAATACAAACCATTTAAATACCTAGAGACCTTCTTAGCATCATCTTCAATGTGACCAGCCCTGATGTTTAATCTATAAAACTCTTTGGTACAACCTTTCACACTTTTATCCCTCTGCTTGAGTTTCTACATCATCTTAAACATGGTGATCTAATGGTTTGCAGGAAGAAATTTTGCCTTCAACTTAGTTAACATCCTCTCCCAGGTTTTAATCTTTTCCTTTCCTTTTCTTTGTCTCTCAATTTGCACATGATCCCACTATAGAGATGCATGTCCCTTTAGCTTTGTAGATGCAAGTTTTACCCTCTTAGGGTCTTCAATGGATTCCAATTCAAAATAGTTTTCCATCTCTAAAATCCAATCGATCAACTCATTTGGTTTTAGACTTCCACTGTAACTGGGTAACTCTACATGGGGTTTATTGGCGATCTTTGTCATTGCACTTATAAACCTCCTTTCATATCCGTCTTCTCCTTCTTCTACTTCTTCTTCATTGACTTCTTCCTCATTATCACTCACATCCTCTATAGGTACTCCTCTACGTTGTGTTATTTCCATTGCATCTGGCTTAGCTATGATACCTCTTATCATCTCTACCAATGCTACATCTACAGCTCTTGGAGAAGCTCCTCTTCTTCCTCTTACTTGGTGTGCCATGTATGCAAACCCTCTACAGTTGCAGGTCTTTCTCTTCACTCTACCTACAACAATCTCCTTAGGGTCCCTTGCACAACAATCCCACGACCTTAAGGAATTCAAAACCTATGCTCTGATACCACTTGATGCAGATCAAAGTCTAGGGGCTTTGCCAAGCCATTGAATCAAACAACAAAATAAACAACACACAACAATGAAACAATAAACTCTTTATTCATGCAATAGAAAACATTATAGTAGGAGTACAATGGTCTTCATACATGCCTTGGCCTAAGCCTTACAATCATTCCAATAGTCAGATCAAACTTATTGGCACCTGCAAAAACTCTATTCTAAATGCCCATTTTGTCCCCCAAAAAATCTAAAAATCATGTGCAAATCTCTTAGCAAATATCACCATTGGATAGAGAACTCAATTCTGCCCAGCTTTTCCTTTTGAACCACCTCAAAATTTGTTGAAACAAAGAGGTTATGCTTGGTCAAAGTTTGATCTTTATGTTTTTTCCCTTGGTCAAAAATGGTTTCTCCCTTAGAATATTTTCATATTTTGCCTTTATTGGCAAATCAACTTTTTCCAAACTCACTAACTCTTTAGGAGTTCTAGTATTTTCTGACTCGCTGATTTAGGCATCAACAGTAGCTGAGGAAGGGTTGCACCAAAAAAAAGAAAGGGAAAAGTATTATGTAAGTAGCTAAGGAAGGAACTCATGCCTTATCGGTGAATTGGCGAAAGTCTGAACTAGCGAACTAGTTTAGAGTTTTGCAAGTGTACTGAGTCATTAACAAGGCGATAAAGGACAAACAAGATAAGCTTGTGAGTATGCGGAAAAGGAAAAGGTTGAAGCCCTTTATCGGCAAATGTTGCAGTTAGCAAACATGTTAGTTTGTTGATGGCAAAGATCACAGATGGTGAACTTCACCGAAAAAGAAGGAACTGCTGCGGCATAGAATGTAGACAAGGCAAGGAAGAAGTAGAAGATGAAGGGAAAGATTTTTCAGTGAAGTTGGAGGTTCATGAACCTCCAAGTTTGCCAACTGGAGGTTTGGCTGATGAGGGTTTTGCTAATAGAAGGAAAGGAAAGAGGCCAGGGTGATGGAAAGGGATAGTTTGAGAAATACCAAATTTTCCAATGGGGTAAATCAAATGGCAAAATGAATAAGGCAAAATTGTCTAAGAAAAGAAAGGAAAGGTGATGCTTTGTCAGGGAATCAATAAAAGGCTAAACTAATGAAATAGTTTGGTTTTTCAGCAGTTCGCCGATATTTCATTTTGCCAACACGGTCAAAAGGAAAGTTATGTTGGTTCGGCAAATGGTATTTTTGCTGATAAGGCCAGCTAAGTTCAAGAAAGTTGACATTTGCCGAAAGAGGAAAATAAAGAGGATGAAAAGTGAAGTTCAACAAATGTGTAATTTGCCAATAAGGATGAATTGAACGAACAAGATAAAGTTAGGAAAATTAGAGATTTGCTGACAAAAAGGAGGGAAAATGCCAAGTTTGTGAAAGGTGAGTATTGCCGATAGAGGCAAGAGAAAGTGCAAAAAGAGATAAGTTCTGGCTAGAGGATTTTGTCGATAAGGCAAAATTGAAATGCAAAGATCAATTATAAAGCATGGATTTGTAAAGTGTAAAGGCTTTAAAATTTTAAATTGTTGTAAAAGCTTTACAAACACTATTGGCGGGCTCTTATTTAAATGCACCTTTCTTCTCTTTGGCCGCCATGAAAGCATGAGGTTGTAGAAATACAAATATTAGGTGATCGCTAGAATAATGTCTGTCATCAATACACAGGTAAAAAATTTAATATGGAGATGGTGTGTTTCAACATCCATACTTTATGTAGGTCTTTTCAAGGATGTTGTTGAGCAATTTCTCACACAACATATCAAAAATGTTTTTTTTGGTTATAGATGTGGATTAGGGTTAGGGTCAGTGAGTTTCATATCAGACTAAGCCAATGAGTTTAAATAAAGATTCATTGAAGGTGCATAAAAAGAATAATGACACAACATGTGAAGCTCCACATCATAAAGGAAGATATGGTTGGAAGCTAGCTCCCCATCCTGATAGGTAGTCTCAGGGTTTGATTTGACCTAAAGAAGCAAGAACTCTGTTCCACATGTTTCATTTTTCAAATTTAGTTTTGAGCAGGAAAAATAGGGACCTCAACAATCAGCAAGGTTTTCAACCTCTAAAAATAGTAGAAATCAATGCTTTCAGTCTCTTATAGCAACAACTCTTCAAATATGTATGATGGTAGTTTATACAGCTTCACAATACTCTTGATTTCAAGCATATATTTGCAGATATGACCAGTCAGAATGGGAAATGTCAGTTTTAAAACATCATATACTTTGAACAAAATAAGTTATGGGACAACAGTGTTCCAAGATGTATCTTCTAAGTTCTGAGTTTACTTAACAGTGAGCAGATTTTCAACATAAGGTTGCAGTTTCTTGTGGTAGAACAACAAAGGTTCTATTTTCTTCCTTGCATATTTTTGATGGAGGTCATGATTGATATGGTCCTTGGTTTCAAAATAGAAGATACCAAACATAAGGAAGGTGAAGTTTCATTGTCAAAGGTCCTCAAAACATATATTTGAGTTACTAGAAGATACTATTTTGATCATTTAAGGCAGGAATACCAAGTAGACGGAAGGTGAAAAGGATAAGTACAAGATGTAATACCATTTCCAAACCATAGAGATGCCTTTCAAACTTGTGATTCGATATCCCTATGTCAAGGACACTGATTTAGGGAATGTGGATATACAAGAAATAATCTTAAAATAGTTCATTCAAAATGACAATAAGGTGGCAAAAAGGTTGTAGGACAGCGGTGTCATGAAGGCAACTTCTTTTCCAATTTCTATCCAAAGTCAAGAATTTGTTGTAGAATTTGTCAAAAATTATAATCCAGTGACAAAGAAGATAGGCTCATTTGAATGGTCAAGTGTTATGTAAGGTTGATTATGATTCCATGCAAAGTATTTTCAATTCATCCTTGTATTAAGAGACTCAAGAAGTAAAAACACTAATCAGGAAGATGGGGCCCGAATGGAGAATGGGAGGTTCACCCCTCCACATGGATGCATTATAGGAAGATCTCACAGCCATGACACATTAAAAATCAGGTGCCAAGCAAAGAAAAGATTGTACACAGGTTATCAGGAGCCTTTAGATATTAAAGTGAACAACATAATATTAAGACTGTGGCGCCTACTCAAAGGAGTATCATGTCACCTCATAAAGGTGCCATTTCATAAAGGCTCTACTATCAAAATGATACATAAACCATGACAAGATGAAGGTACAGTATATGATTACAGAGATTACCAAAGAGGAAGGCACAATATTTATAAACTTCAATGCTGTCAAAGAAAGAGGTGTGGCCTCTGAAAGCTCAGTGACCATTATTAGAAACACAGGCACTTGCCTAAGTTTGAGAAGCACACTTCCAGAAGAAAATCAAGGGTACCACAAGTTAAAGCACAATGAAAAACAATGATAGCACTTCTCAAAAAGGATGGCTCGGCCCCTGTAGACACTGTCGATCATAAAATCACAGCATGAACTTTGAATCTAAGCACAAGCATTTGAAACTTCATTGTAGTAAAGGGGAGCCTCACAAGAGAAAGAGACTCGAGCCATGTGCAAAAAGACTCATTCATTAGAATGCAGAAAGAACCATAGCAAAAGCCCAACTTTAAAAGTGAATATAGCCCATAGTATACTTTAAGTTCCACACTGCTAGTTAAAAGACACAGAAATGGTACACAGTCAAATACAACACGTGAACATCACAGAAGAAGCAATGAAATTATCCATCAAGAAGGAGCACCATTCAAACATGTGTCTCAATGGTACAAGTTTGCAAGGGAAGGTAGAAAATTTGCTTTAAGAGAAGCACCAGTTTGCCACATGGGGGAGGCGGAAGGCAATTAAATAATTTATTTTTACTTTATTCAAATATTTTGAGGATTTAATAAAGTATTTCATAAAGGAGAGTCACGTGAGTTTGGAGTAAAAGGGGCCGAGTCATTATTTTAATGTTGAGATTTATTAAAATTTGGTGGGCTAGGGGAGAATAAAGTTGGAGATTTATCAATAAAGAGTTATGTAAAAACTCATACGAAAAATATAAAGAAGCTTTATTATATTGAAACCTACATTAAGGTAATAAAGCAATTCTTTATTATTTTAATGGAGTGTCTTTTGAAAAGCAAGAGCTTCATCTTACATGTGGCACAACAACGCACTCCCGAGGGCAAAAGAAAATTGTGAATTTGAAATTAAGCGCCATCAGGACACTTGGTAGGAGTGGAAGAGCAGTGCAAATATTTCTCTATTAAAAGTTTCATTTTAAAATATTTTAAGGTTTTAAATTTAATTGTGAGTAACAATAGCGTTCAAGAGAGTCATGAATAATAAAGTGAGTCATATTCTATTGAAATGAGCTAAGTCATTATTTTAAAGGTTTCTTTATTTAAATCTTTAAAAGATTTAAATTAAAGATAAGACTAATAATGATGGGCCCCAAATAAAGTTGAGCTTTATTTAATATAAAGAGTCTCAAATGAAGTTAAGGCTCACAGGAGATAATAGTAAGATTTAATAAGTGAGAGTCTTTTAATATAGAGTCTTTTACTAATATGGTGGGACCCTCAAGAAAGAATCATATTAACTTTATGGTTACGGGAGAGGAGAAGTAAATAAAGAAATATGCAGCCTCTTAAAGAAATAAAAGATCGATTTATTTGGTTTCTCATGGGAAAAAGATATAGGAATGGTAAAATGAAGTGGGAGTTTATTTCTCATGCCTATTAAAGGAAGGATAATAGAGCTCATGGGGGGAAAATAGAAGAATCAATTAACTAGGGTCTTAGTTATCAGAGCTAATTTTGGCGGGATTTACACTTAGAAGATATTTTGGCAGTTGCAGATGATCTTCAAAGGGGGTTTTTTGGTTTTAGATAACATGAATTTGAGACAGAAAAATAGACAAGACAAAGATCAAAGAGTTTTTTTGTAGCATCTAGAGTAGAGACATTTTCTTGCCTCAACAGGTGCCTCTCATGAGGGATTGAATATTGTAATCTGTGCATTCTTCCTTATGTACTTTGTTCTCCATCAAATAATGAAGAGAGAGTGGTGTTCTGTGCATCTTGCAATTTGTTTCTAATTTTTCCTTCTTGCTTTTTGTTCTGAGCCTTTTGGTTAATTTGATGTAATATGCTAGGATTATTATGTTAGAAATAGTCCAGACAACATAGAGGGGGGGTGAATCAGTTGTCACTATATTTTATCTTTTTAAAACTTTTCTATAGCTAGATTAATGATGATAACATTAAAGCATTAATCAACACATAAGAAGAAACAGTTATGAACACATAACACAAGAATTTTGACGTGGAATTTAACTTGGTTAAGGGAAAAAACACGGTGGGAGTTAACCACAAAAATGCGTACCCTGTTAAAAGTACTTAAGAAAATAGAAGGCACATGCCTTTGAGCTCACTGCCCATAGCTCACTACTCAAGAGGAGGCTCACTGCCTATAGGAAATTATGATTTACATAAAGATAATGAACTGAGAGATAGCATCTACATTCATGCCTGAATCAGTCCCTTTGAAGGCTCAAAACTTGTGCTCCTATCTTCAAATTCTTCTTCACTAACTCTTCACTCTATACTTCCTTCGCTCCTCTTCTTCTCTGCTTTGCCTTTTGATCTATTCTTCAGATTTAACTCATTTGTTCAAGGATACCTTTCGACAATTCCTCAACAAGTATTTATACACTTCATCAACCTTGGAATGATCAACAAGGTCGGCTAATCTCAACGCGGATCTTCACATTGTCAGAAAAAACTGAACTGAGACTTGAATCTTCCTCTATTAACTCACCATGCTTCACAACATACTCATTAGATCATCCGCAACATGCTAAAGCCATCTGGTTGGCCAAGAACATGGAAGAATAGCAACCTCAAGGGGAAATCTTCAACAATAGGTTCAACCTTCAATGCAAACCTTCAACACAGCAGCCATATGATCTAGAGACCTCCACAAGCACAATGAATTCAACAGAGACATCCACACTTCTCCACATTACTAGAATCTCTTACACCTTCCTCCAGAACCTCAAGAACACTATTCTATCATGACTGTCAAACTAGAAAGATTGCTTGCGGACCTCTAAACCACAAACCACTTGAGTTGAGGGAACACACCAACATCCCAGACATGCCTCCAGATCCACAGATCATAGAGTGTTAATACCGAACCAATCCGGATCAACTTCTTGCCAATCTGTCAACACTGAACAACTGCAAGAGCTTGTGCTACTCAGAAATCCATAACTTCATCAAATCTTTATGCAGACCTCTCAAATCTTAACTGGAGAACCCTCTGACAATCCTCTACACAGCTGTATGATCCACTTGTATTAATTATCTATAATTTTCTCAATATCCTCAACAATCTGGTCCTCTACATAGACATCAATATGGTGTGTAGTTGACACTAATGACAACAAAGATATGTTGACATCAATGACAACACCAATGAGGAACATATTTGCAACAATCTCCCCCTTTGTCATTGATGGCAACATATGATGTGAAAAACTGAATTCAACCATCAAAACATAAACTTCTCCCCCTTTCCTTTCTGGCTTCTGTAATTTCTTCTTTTACTGCTCCCCCTTACACCAGCAACTAGTTTTTCACATGACTTCTCTCCCCTTTTGACATCAATGGAAAAGGGTACATATTTGCTATCTTTGCTCCCTTTTGCTTCAAACTGATCCAAAATTTATAGACTGACTACTCCCCCTTTCAGTAGTACATCCTTAACATCAATTTGGACCACATGATATGAATGTGAGTTCCACCAGACTGATGCACTTTAGTGCATCTTAGTTCTAATCAAGAGGGGTAATAACTCCTAACTTCTCTCTGAGGTATTCAAAAGTATCCTTGGGAAGAGGCTTAGTGAAGATATCCGCAATTTGATCCTTTGAAGACACAAACTCCAACTTGACTTCATTCTCATTTACCTTCTCTCTCTCAAGAAATGAAACTTGATGGATATATGTTTTGTTTTAGAATGCAACACTGGATTCTTTGAGATACTTATAGCACTTGAATTATCACAAAAAATTGTGACTGGCTCCTTAAACGTAACTCTGATGTCTTTCAGCATTTGTTTCATCCATAGAACTTGAGAACAATTATTTGTTGCTGCTATATACTCTGCCTCTGTAGTGGACAGAGAAATTACCTCTTACTTTTTACTCATCCAAGATACCAATCTTCTTCCTAAGAAGAATGCACCACCACTAGTACTTTTCCTGTCATCAACATCTCTTGCCCAATCAGCATCTGTGTATGCATGAAAAGTGAAGTCATCATCCTTTGGATACCACAATCTATAATCAATTGTCCCTTTGAGATATCTAAAAATTCTTTTGACTGCCATAACATGGGATTCTTTTGGATTAGCTTGAAATCTAGCAATAAGTCTAACTGCATTCATGATGTCTGGCCTAGTTTGAGTTAGATAAAGCAATCCTCCAATCATTGACCTATACCTTGTCTGATTTGCCTTAGGAGAGTCATCATCTTTGATCAACTTACATCCAATTGCCATAGGAGTACTTACTGGTTTTTAGTCTTCCATTCCAAACTTCTTCAACAATTCTTTCACATACTTGGACTGAGATATGAAGATACCTTTATCTATTTGAACAATTTGCAGACCTAAGAAGTTCATCTCACCAAACATTGACATCTCAAACTCACTTTTCATCTGATCAGCAAGTGTTTTGCACATGCAATGATTTCCACCAAAAATGATACCATCAACAAAGACCTCAACAATTAGAATATCCTCATGATGAATTTTGAAGTACAGATTACTATCAGCAGTTCCTTTGCTAAATCCTAGATTAAGCAAATGCTTATACAATCTGGCATACCAAGCTCTTGGAGCTTGTTTGAGACCATACAAAGCTTTTCTCAATCTACAAACCATATCTCCCTGATCAGACAACTGAAACCCTTCCGGTTTTCAATGTAGACTTCTTCCTCCAAATCTCCATTTAGAAATGCTGATTTGACATCCATCTGATAAACTTTGAAATCTTTAAAAGTAACAAAAGCAAGAAATAATCTGGCTGCCTCTATCCTTGCCACCAGAGCCAAAGTTTCTTCAAAATCAATTCCTTCCACTTGAGAGTAGCCTTTACATACCAATCTTGCCTTGTTTCTTACAACCTCACCTTCTTCATTTAGCTTATTCTGGAAGACCCATTTAGTTCCAATCACATTCTTGTCCTCAAGTCTAGGATCAAGATCCCAAGTGTGACTCTTTTCAATTTGCATCAATTCTTCTTCCATTGCCTTCACCCAATTTTCATCATTGCAAGCTTCATTTACTTATTTCGGTTCAATCTTTGGAATCAAACAAATCTCTTCTTGATATTCAGCAACTCTTATCCTAGTCCAAACACCTCTGATTTTATCTCCTATGATTTGATCTTCACGATGATTCATTCTTACATACTTGGGAGTTTTAGGAATTATTTGAACTTCTGCTTCTTGAACTTATTCTTCATCTTCTATACTAATCTCTTGAGTTACTAGAGTTATCGGATCAATCTGAATCTGGGTCTAGATTTGAACTTGTCTTTCTTGATTTTAACTTTCATCTTGATCATCTGAATCATATTCACAATACCTGGAGTGTCCTTTGCTTTCATCAACTTTAAAATTATCACTTTCAACAACCTTTTTCAATCTTTTGTTGAAGCACTGGTAGGCCTTACTTTGAGTTGAGTATCCCAAAAATTTCATTCATCACTTCTTGCTTCAAACTTGTTTAAATCCTCATCTCTTTTGATATAACATTTGCTACCAAAACTCTAAAGTATCTCACAATAGGAGGATGACCAAACCATAGTTCATAAGGAGTCTTACCAGAATTTCCATTGATCTGCACCTGATTAAGAGTGTAGATAGCAGTACTCACAGCTTCCCTCCAATAAACTTGAGGAACATTTGTCTCCATCATCATGGTGCTGGTAGCTTCTTGAATGGTCCGGTTCTTTCTTTCCACAACTCCATTTTGCTAAGGAGTCCTAGGAGCTGATAATTGTCTTTTTATTCCATGCTTTTCAGAGAAAGCATCAAACTCACCAAAAGTGAATTCTCCACCTCTGTCAGATCTCAGAAACTTCAATTTCCCACCAATCTCATTCTCAACCATCATCTTGAACATCTTAAACTTATCAAGAGCTTTTGATTTTTCTTTTAGGAAAGTTACCCACATCATCCGGTTGTAATCATCAATCAGCAACATGAAATATCCATCTCCTTGCACACTCCTAATTCTGGTAGGACCACAAAGATCGGTATGAACTAGTTCCAATCTCTCACTTGAACCTTGTTCCTTACTCTTGAATGAAATTTTGCTTTGTTTTCCCTATTGACATTCTCTACACATGTTATCCGATTTCACAAGTCTTGGAAGATCTCTTACAACTTGAGTGGAACTTATTTTGACAATGTTATCAAAATTCACATGACACATCCTCCTATGCCATAACCAAATTTGATCTATTTGAGAAATCAAACAACTTTTGTCTAAACTTCTTTAATGAAAGATGTTACCTTTGGTTTGAGTACCAGATGCAATTTCAGTTCCGGAGCTTTCCAAGATTTTGCATTTTCCATCCTTGAGCCGGAGATCATAACTCCTATCAACCAACTGTCCAACACTGAGAAGATTATGTTCCAGTCCTTCCACACATAGAACATCATTGTTGTTGTTCTTACCATCAAAAGAGATGGATCCTCTGCCACGAATTCTACCAGCTGAGTTGTCTCCAAATTTCACCAATCCTCCTTCATAATTTTCAAAACTCACAAACTTACTCTTGTCACCAGTCATATGATGAGAGCATCCACTATCAATCACCCATTCATCCTTTTCAACAATTTGAGAAGCCAAGTCACTTTCCACATTTGTATAGCTAGCAGATTCAATAGATATTGGATCTTCTTCTTTAATATCAATGAACACCCAATCATTTTCCTCGTGATCAGATTCATCATCTGTGACTCCTTCTCCAGCTTCTTGGACATAGTAGTAATTCTTCTAATTTTTGTATCTGTTAGGGTTTGGTCTTGAAAACCTCTCTGAACATCTTGAAGCAAAATGACCAATCTTATTACAAGCAAAACATTTGAGTGGCAACTTTCCTTCATACTTACCGGATCCTCTTGGCATCCGTTTGGCAATGAGAGCTTCAAGATTTGCAGTTTAATTTTTGTCATCTTCAAGATCCTTCCTTGTTTTGAAAAATCTGCTTGAATTTCTTGAAGAACTTTCACCCAGATCATATCTTTGCTTTCCATGCACATTGGCCTTGAATGCCAATTTAGACTTGGGAAGAGAGTCACCAAATTAACTTAATTCAAAAGCTGAAATTTTGCCAATCAAGTGTTCTCTTGTAACATCTGTAACAGTTCTGATCTCTTCTATAGCAACAAACTTATGTTTGTATGAATTAGGCATAGATTTGAGCACTTTTGCCACAATCTCAGATTCTTCCAAAATTCTGCTGGCACACCTGATCCCACATACAAGTTCATTTATCTTTTGCATGTAGATTGTGATATTTTCATCATCTCTCATCCTTAGATTTTCAAACTTTCCTCTCAAACTTTGTAGTTTGCCACATTTGACATATTTATCTCATTCATACAAATTTTCCAACTTCTTCCAAATTTCATGAGCAGTTTTTAGTCCAAAAACATTTGTCATTTCTGAATCAGTCAGGGCACTCAATAAGGCTTCTTTAGCTCCAAGATTGTTTTCAACATCTTTGAGTTCATCTAGAGTTGAGGTGCCTTTCTTTGGAGGTTCATACTTATCTTTGGTTATTGACCAATAGACATCACCGATGCACTGTAAATGGCATTCCATGTGACTCTTCCACATAGTATAATGTGTTCCAACGAATCTTGGACTATGCTTCTTGTAAGTCGACATCCTGGATCTTCCTCGAGAAATTAAGCTCCCTTTTTAGAGGAACTTGGCTTTGATACCAATTGTTAGAAACAATCTGGACAACTAAGAGGGGGAGGTGAATCAGTTGTCACTATATTTTATCTTTTTGAAACTTCTCTACAACCAAATTAATGATGATACTATTAAAGCATTAATCAATGCATAAGCAGAAATAATTATGAACACATAACACCAAAATTTTGATGTGGAAAACCTAGTTAAGGGAAAAACCAAGGTGGGAGTTAACCCACAAAAATGTGTACCTTGTTAAAAGTACTTAAGAAAATAGAAGGCACATGCCTTCGGGCTCACTGCCCAGAGATCACAACTCAAGAGGAGGCTCACTACCTATAAGAAATTATGATTTACACAAAGATAATGAACTAAGAGATAGCATCTACATTCATGCCTGAATCAGTCCCTTTGAAGGCTCAAAACTTGTGCTCCTATCTTCAAATTCTTCTTCACTGACTCTTCACTCTATACTTCCTTAGCTCCTCTTCTGCTTTGCTTTGCCTTTTGATCCTTTCTTCGGATTTAACTCATTTGTTCAAGGATACCTTTCGACAATTCCTGAATAAATATTTATACACTTCATCAACCTTGGAATGATCAACAAGGTCGGCTAATCTCAACGCAGATCTTCACACTATCAGCCAAAACATAACTGAGACTTGAATCTTCCTCTATTAACTCACCATGCTTCACAACATACTCCTTAGATCATCCGCAGCATGCTAAAGCCATCCGGTCGGCCAAGAACATGGAAGAACAACAACCTCAAGGGGAAATCTTCAACAACAGGTTCAACCTTCAATGCGGACCTTCAACATAGTAGCCACACGATCCAGAGACCTCCAAAAGCATAATGAATTCAACAGAGACATCCACACTTCTCCACATTACCAGAATCTCTTACACCTTCCTCCAGAACCTCAAGAACACTATTCTGTCATGACTGTCAAACTAGAAAGATTGCTTGTAGACATATAAACCACGAACCACTCGACTTGAGGGAACACAGCATCATCCCAGACACGCCTCTAGATCTACCGATCATAGAGTGCTAATACCGGACCAATCCGTACCAACTTCTTACCATTCTGTCAACATTGAACAACTGCAAGAGCTTGTGCTACTCAGAAATCCATAACTTCATCAAATCTTTATGCGGAACTCTCAAATCTTAACTAAAGCACCCTCTGACAATCCTCTACACAGTTGTATGATCCGCTTGTATTAATTGTCTATAATTTTCTCAATATCCTCAACAATCCGGTCCTCTACATAGACAACAATATGGTGTGCAGTTGACACTAATGACAACAAAGATATGTTGACATCAATGACAACACCAATGAGGCACATATTTGCAACATATTAATCATGCTTTTTGCTCTTTAATTTTATTAGTAGACTCTATTAGGTTGGATCACTGTGCTGTTTAGAATTAGGTAATGATTTTGGCGCATCGCCTTAACAATTTAAGGTATTTATTTTATAATCTTAATTTTTCTTCCCTTTTCCTCAAAACCCATAGCCAACTTATTTAAAATCTGGAGGTTATTCCAAGAGTCAATCCCACATTCTTGGAATTTCCCATTGTTGGTGATTACTTGCAAATTTAAACATCAACAGTTTCTGGAAGTCCTAGTGGGACTTGAAAAAGAGACTTTGGTCTTTATTTTCATTGAATATTAATTCTATTTTTTGTGAATTTGATGGAAAATCACAAAAATATCTGCTCCTAGGAGCATGAATCTTCCATCTGGCAACTCTAGTGGTATCTTTATCTCAGATCTTCACTTCTGTAGATCTTGGTAGCCTTAAATATATTTGTTCAACTTAATATTCCAGCAAGAAACTTGCCTTTTGTGACTTGGGATTCAAGTCCTCTTCTTCTACAACAATAGGGTCAGGTTCCTAAAGAAGTGTGAAAAGTATTACCCCATTTTTATGGAGATGAATCAATTTCCCTAGCAGATCATATTCAAGATGTTGCAAATTGGTGCACCATTCATAATGTCATAGCTGAGAATGAAGCTCTTCTGTCGCTGGCATCTTCTCTCAAAGGCAAATCAAGGAAATGGTATAGAGGTTTGCAACCTAGTTCAGTCATAGGATGGGACCAACTTTGAGAGGGGTAAGTGCAAAAAGATGGGGTGCCAAAAAGTGGCCACATAGTTTTGAAAAAAAAAACATAACGCACTCGCGTTATGGTCTGGTAATGACAAGCCTAAGGCTCGTCAAAACCAAACCATAACGTGCTCGCGTTATAACACGAACGCATTATAACACGAACACATTATAACGCGAGCACATTATTACTTCCTATAAATAAAAAAAAGCACTTCACTTCATTCCATTTCTTTTTCCTCCTATATACTCGTGGCCTGCAAACCCTAGGAAGTGCGCTCACGTTTTGGAGATCTTAATTTGACACAAAAATCTTTGCAATTCATCGCCAAAATGCCTCCACGACGTTGAGCATGCCAAAGGAGTGAGTTTTATTTGTTTTATTTATTTTTTTGTTTGAATTTGTTTCTAAATAGGTAGGTTTGAATTGATTTTTGATGTAAATTTCGTTAATTGTTAGGAAATGTTAATCCTCCTCCACAAAATCCTGTAGAACAACAACCTCCTCCATCCATTCCTTGACATGCCCCTAGAACACAAGAAAATATAATGGGGCAAATTGAAAACAACAAAAAAGAAATTGAAGATATAATTGCAAGGTTGAAAGATCCTTCCACTTCAACCTTGCATAGGTCCACGCTTGCTGAATCTCTTGAATCTATGTTATCAAATGTAGATTCATTTAGCAAACAAATAACTAGTTGGATGGATAAGAGGAGAGAGTTTAGAGATTATTATGCAGACAAGCTATCATACCAAGATGTGAAAAAATTACAGATCACAAAATTGGACTTGTGTTCGATTTTCACAAACCCACAAACAAATCAACCTCCACCCATTACATGCAAGAGATTCCCTATCCATTGGTGCAACAACCAAGCGATAAGGGACAATTTTGGGTAGAGGTGGTGGATGGTTTTTGACCATCCTCCATGCAATAATAATGAGGTCCCGCAATACTTTTTGAGGAAACTCTACTGTGAGTTTGTCCTCAATAAAGTGCCAAACTATTTTGATATGCACGACTTCTAGGGTAGAGGTGGGGGGTCAGCACAAGATAGACCAGGGGCACGTCTTGACCCACAGTGGGTAGTGAGACGAGAAATCAGCAGAGCAGCCCATGAGCATGTTTCTATCCCTTCCATTGTGAAGGAGAGTGTTGAGGTCGATACACTTCAGTCCATTAGTGCCTTGACCCAGAGCATCATAGAGCATGTCAGTCTTGCAGCATAGAGTGGGTTGGGAGATAGTGCGAGGAGTAGGGTCCCACCCCATGCTTGTCAGGCTTGCGGGTCAGCCTGTGGTTATGACCCCATGGATAGTCAGGATGTAGGTGCACAGGCTACATCTGCAGCTGAGCAGATGGTGATGATAGATACCCTCCTGATTGAGACTTTTGGCCTTGATACTCAGGTAAATATTAGCAAGTTTATTGAATTTAATTTATTAATTTTCATGTTTGAAATGCAAAATTAACTAATTTAAATTGATGATTTTAATGAAATTTCAGGGTCATAGCGTCGATGCAGTTTTCAGTGGTTCTCCACCTGCATTTTACACTAGATCATCTATTGTCGAGGTATGTAACTAGTAAACAATTATAGATATTACATATGAATAGCATCGTTATATGAATGGTATTCTAATATTTGATTTTGGATGTTGAATAGGTTAATACTGTAGATTTCACGGCAACACCTGCCAGCGGTGGTGGACTTCAAAGCTTTACGAAGGTAATAAAATAAATAGTTTAATGAATGAATTGTACTTACTAGATTTTTGTATGTGACTTGTGTGCTTTATTGTGTGTACTTCCATGTTTAGATGAATGTGTGTGTATGTTAGGAGCCATGATTTGCATCACTATTATAGTTTTCATAATTGAATAATGTTGTTTTATTTCCAAATGATGCAGGCTGCGGAGACACCTCCCCATGTTCATAGGGTAATGGAGCAGGGTGTGGCCTCTGCGATTCATAGCTCCATGGCATTGATAGAGGTATGAGGCAGATTAGTAAATTTCAATTTACATTCATTGTTATAGTTGTCTATTTTTGAAAAATCAAAAGATCATTGATTTGAAGTTTAATTTCTATCTGGATGGTTTCTATAGGACATGACATCACCACGGCCTATTCCTGCTACTGAGGCAAGTGAGGAGACAGATTATATCTTAGCAGTCAGTGATTATTTTGTTAAATGTTTCATTTTTTATAACATGTAATTTCTATATATTAATGTCTATACTTTTTATTGTAATAGGTAAAGATGCAGGAAGAACTAAATAGGAGGAGCAGCCCTCGGGTTCGTAGTAGACCACCCACATGTGCGTCTCCATCCCCTAGAAGATCAAAGGCTGCCCATGATCTATTCTCTTCACCAGCCAGAGGGGAATGACTTTTTATTGTGTTCCTTTGTTGTATGCCTATATGGCATTTGTGGACATATATTTTGTATTGTATATAGTTGACATTGTATGCCTATATGGCATTCTTGTAAGCCTATATGGCTATTTTGTATATATGTTATACTTATATCGACAGATATTGATGTATTCCTATATGGATATTTGGTTAATACAAATCTTTTTTATTGATGGCATCCATACTTGCATTATAAATCCACATTTGAATGGATATTTGTAGATGACTACTTCAAATATTTAAAGTCCAATTGTATTACATAGGATGTTTGTTGATCCAATAAACTAGCTATTGTTATTCAAGTATCACCTAAACCTCATTTTGGAACTAAAAGATAAAAGTTGTATTTAAAAAAAAAATGAATCATCATGTTGAACAGAAAATATTAATATTCTTTATGAGTAGCATAGAATGTCAACTATATGCAATACAAAAAAATGAATCATCATGTTATTCTTTATGTTTGAGATCCTGAAAATGACTAAGTCTGGTAGCCTGATATCCTGAAACACTAGGATGAATATCCAAGTCATTAGGATGATTGCGCCTTGAGAAAAAATCATTAAGATGAGTGCCTAAAGGAAACTTTCTTAAACATTCAAACATTGAGCAACAAGCATGAAGGGTTAAGGTGCAATTTGCAACTCATAAAACCTCAAAAGGGCGCCCAACTTAGAGAGCATTCATTTAAGACAAGGCACCCATTGACACCTGTTCCACCATAAAAGTGCACCTAAGGTGGAAGGAGAACAAGCCTCTAGTAAGTGAAGTGCACCTATTGTCTAAACCACTTCATTATGGCACCCTAGCATGATGAGGAGTATATAATTCAATAGGAAATGGCACCTATAATGCAAATGAAGGACTAAGTGGCATTTTCAATAAGCATCAATTCACCTTGAGCTTTCAATAAATACATCAAATTGAGCCCCATAAGCCTAGGCACCCTTTGCCTTCAAAAGAACCTTGTATCGATGTCAAGACTTGGTCGTATCGATGTATCGGCAGACATTGGTTAGGCTTCGCCAATAGTGGTTTGTCTTGCCGACGAGTGTGGTTTGAAGTCGAAGACATCAGTGTATCGGAAGATAATCCCATCAGCGCATCGGAAGAGTAGTTGAGAGATTCGTCGATGAAGGGGGTCACACCGACAGTCAAAATCCATCGGTGTATCGGCCCAACGAGATTAGAGTACACTGATGTTTGGAGTCTCACCAACAGGTGTGGTTTGAAGGTTGTCATTGGTGAGATCGGTGTGTCGGCAGAAGAGTTTTTGAGTGTGTCGATGGTATTAAGTCCTACCGATAGGCAAGGGACTTAGAGTCTCGTATCAGAGTGACAAAGACATCGGTGTGAAAGGATATAAAGTCACCAATAGTGGTCTGTTTGACCGATAAGAGTCAATGATGGGATGTTTGTCAGAAGTGAAATCAAACGGAGTCATGGTTGCATCGGCCTATCGGCCGATGAAATTTTAAGCTTGCCGATGGTATGTTGTCTTGCCAA
This sequence comes from Cunninghamia lanceolata, assembly GCA_027924645.1. Lineage (NCBI taxonomy): Eukaryota > Viridiplantae > Streptophyta > Pinopsida > Cupressales > Cupressaceae > Cunninghamia > Cunninghamia lanceolata. The sequence goes on from BSBN01000714.1 coordinate 5,887,676, forward strand.
TAGTGAGTTCGAAGGTTCAAAAGTTGAAAATTCTATGCTTCCACTATGTGCTCTGCATCAGACAGTCATCCCTATTACAGTCTAGCATTCTCTAGTTGTGTTCTCCCCTTTGTTTTTGTGAACGCCTCTGGAAGTAATGTTGAGTTACTTGTGATGTCCTTATTGACTGGTGTTGTTTTGGATTCATGTGTAGTCCTTGTTCCTTATAGTCTATTGTCTACTTGACTATTTGTTGTAACTTATTGAACCACTATGATTTTGAATATTTAGATTTAGAGGGCATTAGACACCAAAACTTCTTGACCTTTAACAACCCAACCTAGAATCAATAGATTTTTGTCCAACCCAACTATTCTAGTCAAGACAAAGCATGTTGATTCTCATTCAATCCAAAGTTCATTAACATGATTATCTTATCATATTATTTAGGGAAATGACCACCTAGATGGACAATGATGTGAGCTATCTATAAAGAAACTTGCAAGAAGTATAGGAGGCATGAGAATCCTTCCATGTTGTTTATCAAGTTGAATGATCTATTACACATCATGTATCATTAGAAAATATTCTCGAAGAGAAAGCAAGTGTAAATACTCAAAACAACCCATAACAAGGTGGAGAAGTTTAAAGGATGGAGGTTGCAACACTTTCCAACCTCATAGTCACACTAGTCCAATGGATCAGGATAATACTATCAAGCATCCACATAATAGTAGATAATCTTATCAAAAGTCACAGAGAAATTTCTAAGGACCAAGGTGTTATCCCTATGACTTGACACATACTACTTGTTTCATAAAGCAAAGGGACATGATATAAATATTGTTGTTATATGGAGCCTAATCAGACTCAGATATTAAATTTACCCAACTTTTATCAGCGTGGTTTCCCCCCAAATATTTTCCTACTAGTTTTGGCGCCTTGAAGTCTAAGTGCATGAAAATCATTCTGAGTTGGCAACCTAATCCAATGACTTGACACGGATCCCAAAACCACCTATTGGACCAATAGGATCCTAGGCGCTCACTTCATGCATTATGATTTCTAGGTGCCAGTTTGATGCTCCATCACAAGGAAAGTGCACCCACACTTGCAAGTGTTTTTCTTCAGGATCTAGGCACCAGTTGAGGGTTGTAGTTTCCAAGAAGAGCGCCTAGCCAGAGGAAGTCTTTTGGAGTCTCCAAAACACATCAAACACTTGACTAAAAACAAGATAACTTTTTCCCAAGTTAGGCACTTCAAGAGGGAAGTTAAAACATGAATAAGTGCCAACTTGTCTAGCACAAACTCAAGCTTGTTGAGGATACACATGGTGCCCAACATTCCTTGGTGATTTCATGAACTTCAAATGCTCAGAACTGTTTAAGGAATGCCCAATGCCCCTTCTTGATGATAGGCACCAAAGTGAGGGTGGAATTGTGCCTTGATGGCATTAGGGGCTATCTAGAGTATGCTACTCCATGGAAATTTGCCTTCTTGCTTAGAGTAATTCAAACACTCCAAGGTCTTCAGTGATCAATTCCCCAACTTATGAAATGTCCTCCTTCATTTTAAAACACATTGTAATGCTCCAGAGAGATGACTATACCTAGGTGTCAATTTGGGTTAGAAATGCCTCCAAAGTGTGCCTTCTCTTTCAAAATGCAAAACAAGGTCCAAAGGTGCTAATAAATTGAAGCGCTTCTTTGGAAAAGTCCCAGAGGTTAAGATGCGCCTTGTCTTAATGAGTTGCAACTCTTAGGTAAGAAAGATTGTAAAGTGCGCCTAACTTAGTGAAGAGGTTGATAACTTCTAAACCCTTCCTGGAACTTAGATTGCTTCAACTGAAGATCATCTTGCACCAATACATCACCAAACTTTCAATCACAAGATCAATTCAAACTTAGGCGCTCATTAAGAGTCTTTCCAATGTTGGCACATCTGAGAGGTTAAACTGGCAAGAGATGGCACCTAGCTTCCTAGGCCTTCTTTCAATATGTTTGAGTTCCAAAGTTGACTCAATGGTATCAAGATGGCGCCATTGAGTCTTTGGACTAGTTCCTTAGAGTTTCAAAAACATTTTGGCTCCTTGAAAATTCCTCCTACATGCTTGGGTGCCATTTCAAGGTCCTGGAACCATGATGTAGCACTTTATTTCTCTAGGTGCCCATTCATGATTGTGCAACTTGAGATTGGCGCCTAGAGTGAATAGGCTTTCATCCTGACTTAATACACTACCTCCTTCTGACAATTTTTGGGGTAGCAGAAAACCTTTCACCACGGGAAAATGTCTCAGAGATATAAAAAACTGAGAGAAGTTATTGTAGAGACACTCTACGTGATCATGTTACCTCAGATGGAATGTTTCTAAGTGACATGGTTTTTGAGTAACATCTTGTCAAAGATTTCTGCCTTTTTGCACTTTGGACTCTTCAGGGATATCGTCGGTACAATGTAGCTCGAACTGTTTTGACATGTTTGGGTGAAAAATAGGACCATGCCTAGCGTAAATGTACCCATCCAGACGCGTTGGAATAGTTAGTTTGGTCACATCAGGAACAGGACGAAAGTTACACCCCTTTGCAACTTTACATTGCCTCCTTATGACGAGTTTTGGGGCAGCAGAAAACCTTTCACGACGGGAAAATGCCTCAGAGACATAAAAAATTGAGAGAGGTTATTGTAGAGACACTCTACGTGATCACATTGCCTCAGACAGAATTAACATTGCAACACTACAAAAATTGAAACTTGAATAGATATATATCAAACTTGGTGTGAAAACTATGTTATTTCCTCCTCAAGTTGGCAAAGCAGAAAAGGTTGTGGAAAGATCATGCAATGGTGGTACAATGTGTCAAATGTGCATGTGAACTTCCCAATAGCATGAAAGCACTTCTATTTTTTCGGAGCACCTTCCCCTTCAGACTTGAATGACCACAAGGTTTTTGAAGGAGAAATTTTCCTATTTCTTGCAAGAGCTTACCAAATGCTCCACCATATGATAGGCATAACAATGAAGGGGCAAGCCCTCATAATCAAGTTCTTGATAGAAAATTCTCATCGAGAAAGAAAGATAGATCTTCTTTGGAAGCAGAAGTTCTAGTTTGTGACAAATCCTTATCCAAGCATAAATAGCAGGGGTTCTATCAAGCAATTTCCAATCCACTTCCACAAAGTCTCCTGAAGACTTCCTGATTGATTCCAAAACATCCACACCCCAAAACTAGAGAGGCAATCAATATAATCAAACCCATAAATCTACATTTGACGACAGAAACCCTCAACACTATATCTTAAACCCTAATCCCTCAACCCTCAACTCTAAACCTTATCCCTAAACCCTAATCCCTCAACCCTCAACCCTAATCCATCATCCCTCAACTCTAATCCCTCATCCCTAAACCCTAAATGCTATCCCTATTCCTAAACCCTCAACATACTTGATACTATACCTTAAACCATAATCCCTTATCCCTAAACCCTCCAACCCTATCCCTAATCCTTATACCCTCCGCACTCTGCTTTAACCCTAATCCCTTGACCCTCAACCCTATCCCTAAATCCTTGACCCTCTAACCTCAACCCTCAACCCTCAACGTCAAACCCTAATCCCTCAACCCTTAACTCTGATCCCTTGACTCTCAACCCTATCCCTAAACCCTAAACCCTAAACCCTCAACCCTCAATGTCAAATCCTAATCCCTCGACCCTTCACTCTAATCCCTCAACCCTAAACCCTATCCCTAAACCCTCAACACCATACCTTAAACCCTAATCCCTCAGCCCTCAACTCTAAACCTTATCCCTAAACCCTAATCCCTCAACCGTCAACCCTAATCCATCATCCCTCAACTCTAATCCCTCATCCCTAAACCCTAAATGCTATCCCTATTCCTAAACCCTCAACAGACTTGATACTATACCTTAAACCCTAATCCCTTATCCCTAAACCCTCCAACCCTATACCTAATTCTTATACCCTCCACACTCTACTTTAACCCTAATCCCTCAACCCTCAACCCTATCCCTAAACCCTTGACCCTCAAACCTTAATCCTCAACCCTCAACGTCAAACCCTAATCCCTTAACCCTTAACTCTGATCCCTCGACCCTCAACCCTATCCCTAAACCCTAAACCCTAAACCCTCAACATCAAATCCTAATCCCTTAACCCTTCACTCCAATCCCTCAAACCTAAACCCTATCCCTAAACCCTCAACACCATACCTTAAACCCTAATCCCTCAGCCCTCAACCATAAACCTTATCCCTAAACCCTAATCCCTCAACCCTCAACCCTAATCTGTCATCCCTCAACTCTAATCCCTCATCCCTAAACCCTAAATGCTATCCCTATTCCTAAACCCTCAATAGACTCGATACTATACCTTAAACCCTAATCCCTTATCCCTAAACCCTCCAACCCTATCCCTAATCCTTATACCCTCCACACTCTACTTTAACCCTAATCCCTCGACCCTCACCCCTATCCCTAAACCCTTGACCCTCAAACCTCAACCCTCAATGTCAAACCCTAATCCCTCAACCCTTAACTCTGATCCCTTGACCCTCAACCCTATCCCTAAACCCTCTTCCCTTCACTCTAATCCCTCAACCCTCAACCCTATCCCTAAACCAACAACACTATACCTTAAACCCTAATCCCTCAGCCCTCAACCCTAAACCTTATCCCTAAACCCTAATCCCTCAACCCTTAACCCTAATCCGTCATCCCTCAACTCTAATCCCTCATCCCTAAACCCTAAACCCTAAATGCTATCCCTATTCCTAGACCCTCAACGAGCTTGATACTATACCTTAAACCCTAATCCCTTGACCATTAACCCTATCCCTCAACCTCAACCCTCAACCCTCAATTCTCAACATTAAACCCTAATTCATCAACCCTAAACCCTAATCCCTATCCCTAAACCATCAAACCTCAACACTATAGCTTAAACCCTAATCCCTATCCCTCAACCCTTAACCCTTAAAATTTAAACCCTATCCCTACACCCTCAACATTTGACACTATATCTTAAGACTTAAACCCTCATCCCTAAATCCTCAACCCTCAATCCTGAAACCTTCAACCCTAAACCCTATCCCTAATCCCTGTACCCTCAACACTCTAACCCTAACCTTGACATTAAATGTTAATCCGTCAACCCTAAAACCTAATCTGTCAACCCTAAACCTTAATCTGTCAACCCTAAACCCTATCCCTAAACCCTCAACCCTCAACACTATACCTTAAACCCTAATCCCTAAACCCTCAACCCTAAACCTTATCCCTAAACCCTTAACCCTAATCCATCATCCCTTAACTCTAATCCCTCATCCCTAAACCCTAAATGCTATCCCTATTCCTAAACCCTCAACAGAGTCGATACAATACCTTAAACCCTAATCCCTTATCCCTAAACCCTTCAACCCTATCCCTAATCCTTACAGCCTCCACACTCTACTTTAACCCTAATCCCTCGACCCTTAACCCTATACCTAAACCCTTGACCATTGAACCTCAACCCTCAACGTCAAACCCTAATCCCTCAACCCTTAACTCTGATCCCTCGACCCTCAACCCTATCCCTAAACCCTAAACCCTAAACCCTTAACCCTCAACGTCAAATCCTAATCCCTCAACCCTTCACTCTAATCCCTCAACCCTAAACCCTATCCCTAAACCCTCAACACTATACCTTAAACCCTAATCCCTCAACCCTAACCCTAAACCTTATCCCTAAACCCTAATCCCTCAACCCTAATCCGTCATCCATCATCCCTCAACTCTAATCCCTCATCCCTAAACCCTAAACACTATACCTATTCCTAGACCCTCAACAGGCTCGATACTATACCTTAAACCCTAATCCCTTATCCCTAAACCCTCCAACCCTATCCCTTAACCCTAATCCCTCGACCCTCAACCCTATCCCGAAACCCTTAACCCTCGAACCTCAATGTACTCAACCCTCAACGTCAAACCCTAATCCCTCAACCCTTAACTCTGATCCCTCGACCCTTAACCCTAAAACCTATCCCTACACGCCCGACACTCAACACTATATCTTAAACCCTAATCCCTTAACCCTCATCCCTAAAGCCTCAACCCTAAATCATCAAACCTTCAACCCTAAACCCTATCCCTAATCCCTCTACCCTCGACACTCTACCTTAAACCTATCCCTCGACCCTTAACCCTAAATGCTATCCCTAAAGCCTCAACCCTAAACCCTAATCCCTAATCCCTCTACCCTCAACACTCTACCTTAAACCTAATCCCTCGACCCTTAACCCTAAATGCTATCCTTAAAGCCTCAACCCTAAACCCCAATCCCTCAAGGTCCTAAACTCTAATCCCTTATCCCTAAACTCTAAATCCTATCCCTAAACGCTCAACCCTCAACCTTAAACCTTAATCACTCAATCCTTATCCACCCCTCTCCTCCCCTATCTGGCTCACTCCCATCTCTGCCCTCCTCTGCCCTCGACACTATACATACATACATATAGGCATACATAGATACATACATACATACATATAGGCATACATACATACATACATGATTAATAGCCTTGAACATAAAATTTTTTAAGGGGAACATAACACGAGCGCGTTATAACATGCTCACATTATGTCAAACATGACAAACAACAGACTTGCGGAAAAAGAAAAATACAAAGCAAAACATAACGCGAGCGCGTTATAACGCGCTTGCATTATGTCTTTCTTTGGGAATCCCAAGCCTTGGGCTTGGGATTTGCTTTGGATTTCCAACCCAAAGGCTTGGAGTGCCTTATGAACAGTCACAGATGTGTTTTTTCATATTCTTCAAGATTTCACCTTAATTTCGTTCGTGCTAACCCTCAGATTTCCACGTGTTTCAAGGTCAAACAAATCAAACACCTGGGTAATGTTAGGCTTTCTCTTAGCTATTTGACGATGTGATTTTTTTCACATTTTAACAATGTTAAGCCTTTCATCTTTAATTTCTTTTGTTTGTGTGTCCGTTTTTGGGCAAAAACCACTGTTTGGTCTTTTTTTCATTGTAAATTAACTATTCATTGAAATTTAAAAAAAAATTACATATTTAGAAACTAGACTCGATTCTACAAATATTAAAAAAAGAAAAAAATGATTTTCAATTAGTTTCAAAATTTATAGGGGTAGAACGGCCAAAATTCTATTTTTTAGGATGTGTCCACTTTGAAAATTAGTAAAAAATCAAATATTCATCAAAAAATTATCAGAAAAATTGGGCATAAACTACATGCTATTAGCTAATTTCTCACCAAAGCGATTTTAAAAATACCAAAAAAAAGTTGACCTTTTGAGGGAGCCACAAAACATGCTATGTTATGTTTTTTTGACAGAAACAACACTAATTTCTGTGGCTCCCTCTTTTGAACCCCTTAATCTATGCCATTTAAAAAAAAAATAGTAGTTTAGAAAGTAGACTCGGAGCACTATGAACATTGTTTTGGTTGCATCTCCAAATTTTGAGTGTAACTATGCTCAATTTCTCATCCAAGGCCAGTATTTCCTGATTTCAGAAAAAAAGTGGCCACTTAAGACCCCTTTTTGGCCTCCCATCTTCTTGCACTTACCCAGAGCTCATCTATAATCAATTCCAAGAGAAGGCAGATGTTAGTTCTCTCACTCAAAATCTCATCACAATCACGAGGCATCCCGCAAAGAGCATGTGTGATTTAAATTCAAGATTTGATAAGGTATGAAATTTTTTTAAGTATATATGAAACCTCCTCTATTTTTTGCATTTCTATATTATTTCAAGGGTTTAGATACTAAAATTTCTATTATGATACAATCCTTAGGAGGTGAAACCCTACTCCAATCATATAATCTTTCTATTAGAGCTGAAAAGAACTTCATAGAAGCTGATAAATTTCTTCCTCTGCCTTTAAAACCATTGTTTCCTTATGCAAATATCTCATCTCAAGCTCTTGCTTATAGCTAAATGCATATTTTTTCTAATCCACCCACCCTCCTTGCTAATTTGACAAATCATAAGGAGATGTTGGAAGTAAAAGAGCTTATAAAAACCTTCACCCATGAGGTCAATGAGCTGAAATATCAAAACATAAATCAGGCAGATCCAAATTTCATGCCTTAAAGTCCATATGGATAACAATATGAATGTAGTCAATTTATGGAAGAGATCCTCCCTCAGGCAAAGAAGAGACCCACTTATTTTGAAATTGTACTTTGCAAGTCTCTATGGCTACAAATTAGTCAATAGAAGTCACAGATCAAGTACTTTGTCACTTTGAGGTCAAAGAAAGATGCAATCCACATACAAGAAAAGAGGTAGCTCCTATCTATTTAGTGTGTTATTTTGATTCTGGGCATCATGCACATCTGACAAAGTGTGATTCAAAAATTCAGCCAGGTGATGAAGAGGACTCAGAAGATGATGATGACTTATTTCTCTTTGAAGCTAAGAAGTACTGGGTGGAGAATGATGCACTATCTTCACCTCATCTAGAGGAAGAAGTTGTAAAGGAAATTTCTACAGAATCTACAAAGGGTGACTGCTTTTATTTTTGTCATGAATTTTCACATCTTGCAGGGGATATTTTTGAGTTGTATGAGCATGATGAGCAAAAAAATGAGGATTTATTCTTAGTGATCAAACAAGGATATCAAATTTTGGATGAAGGAGATCCCATCATTGAACAAGTGCATGGCTCATTTGTAAAGCCTCTCTTAGGGAATGATGAAGAAAATTTCGAAGAAGAGGAAGGTGCAAATGCTAATCTATTTTCTATTTTGAAGGATGGGTATTCTCTTTTTCTTGATGAAGATCCATAGGTGCACGTAAAGATTCATGGTAATGAACCCTCAAGAGACTCTGTAATAGTCAAGAGTTGCATAAAGAATTGTGTCATACTCCATTCTTCTTTCATGAAGAAATTCCAATCAAATTTAAATTAGTTATGGGCATCTCCATCATATGCAAACCTGATTTTGATGCTATCTTGAGTCATGATCCTATAGAAGAACATGGAAAAGAAGTCATTAATAAAGTTGAGTTCACATACAAGTAAGATCATGAGCTCTAATGCTTGATATTGTCATCTTGCCCTCCACTAGATGCAACATAGTGTGGAGATCAGCCTGACTGGTGTTTTGATGCTAAAGAAGAGTCCTCAAAATGTAGAAAGGCACAAAGGTACAAGTTCCTATTATTGTTTTTCATGCATTTCATTTAGTCATTTATCAGTTCAATGTGGATTCCATGGAGCAGAATCATCAGATACATAAGTTATTTTTCTATCTCTATAAATGGGCATGTTCCTATCAGTTTAATGGGAATGTAGTTTAGATTTAGTGTTCAGAATAAGTTGCAGCTGCAACATTTATTTTAGTTTCAGTTTGTTTTCTTTCAATAAGTCTCAGTTGTAGTAAGGATGAAAGGTCAATTTTTGTGATTCAGCCGTGTTTCAGTTTGGAAGGTTTTAGTGGTCATCAATTGTGGTTTCAGTTGCAGTATGTGTTTTTAGGGTGCTAGTTTGCTTTCGCCTATATTTGACTCTATGCCCAATGGAGTATAGGCCTATTTTCTAGGATTTGCCATCTGCAGGTACACTTTCCCAGCCAGTCACCAAGAAATATTGAACAATTTCTCGCACAACATATCAAAAAAAAATTGGTTACAGATGTGGATTAGGGTCAGGGTCAGTGATTTTCATATCAGACTAAGACAATGAGTTTCAATAAAGATTCATTGAAGGTGCATAATAAGAATAATGACACAACACGTGAAGCTCCACGGCATAAACGAAGATATGGTTGGAAGTCAACTCCCCATCCTGATAAGCAGTCCCAGGGGTTGATTTGACCTAAAGAAGCAGGAACTCCTGTTCCACATGTTTCATTTTTCAAATTTAGTTTTGAGTAGGAAAAACACAGACCTCAACAATCATCAAGGTTTTCAACCTCTAAAAATAGCAAAAAATAGTGCTTTCAGTCTCTTATAGCAGCAACTCTTCAAATATGTATGATGGCAATTTATATAGCTTCACAATACTCTTGATTTCAAGCATATATCTGTGGATTTGAGCAGTCAAAATGAGAAATTTAAGTTTTAAAACATCATATACTTTGATCAAAAACAAGTTATGGGACATTAGTGTTCCAAGCTGTATCTTCTAAGTTCTGAGTTTCCTTGACAGTGAGTAGATTTTCAACATAAGGTTACAGTTTCTTGTGGCAAAACAACAAAGGTTTTATTTTCTTCCTTGCATATTTTTTACGGAGGTCATTATTGATATGGTCTTTGGTCTCAAAATAGAAGACAACAAACATAAGGTAGCCGAAGTTTCATTGTCAAAGAATCAAACATATATTTAAGTTGCTAAAAGAATACTATTTTGATCATTTAAGGCAGGAATAACAAGTAGATGGAAGGTGAAAAGGATAAGTACAAGATGCAATACCATTTCCAAACCACAGAGATGCCTTTCAAACTTGTGATTGGATATCCCTTCGTCAAGGACACTGATTTAGGGGATGTGGATATAGAAGAACTAATTTGAAAAGAGTTCATTCAAAATGGCAATAAGGTGACAAAAAGGTTACAGGACAGTGGTGTCATGAAGGCAACTTCTTTTCCAATTTCTATCCAAAGTCAGGAATTCATTGTAGCATGTGTCAACCATTATAATCCAATGACAAAGAAGATAGGCTCATTTGAATGGTCAAGTGTTATGTAAGGTTGATTATGATTCCATGCAAAGTATTTTTAGTTCATCCTTGTATTAAGAGACTCAAGAAGTAAAAACACTAATCTGGAAGATGGGGCCCGAATGGAGAATGGGAGGTTCACCCCTTCATGGATTAATTATAGGAAGATCTCATGGCCATGACACATTAAAAATCAGGCACCAAGCAATGATAAGAGTGCACATAGGTTATCAGGAGCCTTCAGATATTAAAGAGAACAACATAATATTAAGAATGTGGCGCCTGCTCAAAGGAGTATCCAGCCACCCCAAAAAGGTGCCATTTCATAAAGGATTTGCTATCAAAATTATACCTAAGCCATGGAAAGATGAAGGCATAGTATATGATTATAGGGATTACCAAAGAGGAAGGTGCACTTTCTATATACTTCAATGCTATCAAAGAAAGAGGCATGGCCTCTGAAAGCTTAGTGACCATTATTAGAAACATAGGCGTCTACCTAAGTTTGAGAAGCACACTACCAGAAGAAAATCAAGGGAGTCATAAGTTAAGGCATAGTGAAAAAAATGATAGCACTGCTAAAAAAGGAAGGCACAGCCCCTGTAGACGCCGCCAATCATAAAATCATAGCACGACCTTTGAATCTAAGCGTAAGCATTTGAAACTTCACCACAACAAAGGGGAGCCTCACAGGAAAAAGAGACTCAAGCCATGTACATAGAGATTTGGCCTTTTGAATGCATAAAGAACTAGAGCAGAAGCCCAGCTTTGAAAGTGAATATAGCCTACAGTATACTTCAAGTTCCACATTGCCAGTTAAAAGAAACAGAAATGATACATTGTCAAATATAACACTAAGCCACCGTAGATCAAGACTCAATCAATGACACGCGCACATCATAGAAGAAGCAAGGAGATTGTCCGCCAAGAAGGAGCGCCATTCAAACATGTGTTTCAACTGTGCAAGTTTGCAAGGGAAGGTAAAATAATTTCTTTTTACTTTATTTAAATCTTTTCAAGATTTAATAAATTATTTCATAAAGGAGAGTCACATGAGTCTGGGGTTAAAAGGGCCAAGTCATTATTTTAATGTTGAGTCTTATTAAAATTTGGTGGGCCCGTGGAGAATAAAGTTGGAGGTTTATCAATAAAGAGTTATGTAAAAACTCATGAGGAAAATATAAAGAAGCTTTATTAAAACTATTGAAACCTACAACAAGGTAATAAAGCAATGCTTTATTATTTTAACAAAGTGTCTTTTGAAAAGCAAGAGCTTCATCTTACGCATGGCACAATAGCACACTCTTGAGGGAAAAAGGAAATTGTGAATTTGAAATGAAGCACCATTGGGACACTTGGTAGGAGTGGAAGAGCAGTGTAAATATTTCTCTTTGAAAAGTTTCATTTTAAAATCTTTTAAGGTTTTAAATTTAACTGAGTCATGATAGGGTTCAAGAGAGTCATAAATAATAAAGAGAGTCATATTCTATTGAAATGTACTAAGTCATTATTTTGAAGGTTTCTTTATTTAAATATATAAAAGATCTAAATTAAAGATAAGAGTCTAATAATGGTGGGCCCCAAATAAAGTTGAGCTTTATTTAATATAGAGAATCTCAAATGAAGTTAAGGCTCATGGGAGATAATAGTAAGATTTAATAAGTGATAGAGTCTTTTAAGATAGAGTCTTTTATTAATATGGTGGTACCCTTAAGAAAGAATCATATTAACTTTAAGGTTACAGAAGAGGAGAAGTAAATAAAGAAACATGCAGCCTCTTAAAGATATAAAAGATCACTTTATTTGGTTTCTTACAGGAAAAAGCTACAGGAGTGGTAAAATGAAGCGAGAGTTTATTTTCTCACACCTGTCAAAGGAAGGAAGCTACAACTCATGGGGGGAAAACATAAAGAATCAATTAATTGGAGTCTAAATTATCAGAGCTAATTTTGGTGGGATTTACAATTAGAAGATATTTTGGCAGTTGCAGACGATCTTTAGAGGGGGTTTTATGGTTTTAAATAGCATTAATCCAAGACAGAAAAATAGACAAGATAGAGATTAGAGAGTTTTTTTTAGTAGCTAGAATAGAGACATTTTATTTCCTCAATAGGTGCCTCTCGTGAGGGATTTAATATTGTAACCTATACATTTTGCCTTATGTACTTTGTTCTCTATCAAATAATGAAGAGAGAGTGGTGTTCTGTGTATCTTGCAATTTGTTTATGATTCTTCCTTCTTGCTTTCTATTCTGAGACTTTTGGTTTATCTGATGTAGTATGCTGGGATAGAATCCCACGTAGCTAGTGGTATTCAAAGAACCAGAGGACTGCCAGTGTTCCAATTTGCATAATTCCTTGGGGCTACAGGTGCTCCCATATTTGCTCTTGGTGCTACTGCAAATTGATTCACTCTCCTTCTTGGATTAGCTATTAGTGGTCGCAAAAGAATGCCTAGGTTAGCAGCAGATTGAGCTCTTGTTACAGGTCCACAACTCTAACTTCTTGTGGCTTTCTGGCTCATACAATCTTGATAGAAACTTTAAGAAATGGTCCCACCGAGCGTGCCAAAAATTATTTATATGCAAAATTGCACAGGTTTCAAAACCAACATGGGAAGTTTCAGGAATGTGGGACTTGCTACCTGAAACAACCTCCAGATTTTAAAGAAGCTGGCTCTTCTCTATTTTAAATTGGTTTTGGGAAAAGGGTAGAAATTAATAGAATTAAAGATACAATTAAAGAAAATCTATCTATGGCGATGCACCTGAATAATAAGTATCTCTCTCAACTTAAACACAGTGAAGCTATCCTCAAGATTTAGCTACATTAAAGAGCAAATGTTGCATGATTAACATAAACAGATATAATGAATAAACTCAAAGGCTCACAAACAGACAATTTACAATGACACAGAAAATATCAACCAAGGCACAGAACTTTGTCTTTCTCATTAATTTTTTAGCAACATAAGAGGCACAGATATATGCACAGTTACATTTGCTTTCTGAATCAAGAATAACAAAAATAAAGGCAAAATGATAGTCACTGGACACATCAAAAGTCTTAAACTTCTCTCTTGAATCTCTGATAGAAAATATCTCTAGCAAAAATATCTATGAATGAATCTTCTATCGATCTATTACCAATGTTATATATTTATAGCACAGGATCGACTCTAGATTGTCTACACAATCGAATCCCAATGGCCTAACCAAACTGGAGCTAACTAGAAGTCCCTGACACTTGAAATCTTTTAGATCCACAAACAGTTACAATAACTACAAGTTTATTAGTTGTGACAAAAATATGTGTGGTGCATCCCTTCTATAAGAAAAAGACACTTGGCAGCTTTCACGCTCTCTAAGAAATGAATTGAGACATGTGGCAGCATCAGCGCACTTATAACTTGAAGCTTCTTCAACTCTCAGGAGAAACTGGAAACTGACACATGGCAGCGTCCGCAGCAACTAAAAATAGATATGTGTCTTTATCCACACCTTCTCGTTGAATTGTGTCTTTATATTTGGGTGGCCCCTGCTTGTGATAACTATCACTATCCACTGCTCTGAAGCTTAAAGACATAGTAGAAATGGGGTCTACAACTCCTTGCTTGCTAGCTTTCAAACAGTGACAAGTGGTGACTTCCGTAGTGTCAACTATCTGATACGTGGCAACTTTTGCAGTCTTCTTGAAACATTAGAACCTTTTCTGAGACTCACGCGAGGGTTGACACATGTTGGGCTCCGCAGCATTGAAGAAACATTTATTATCGTTGGAAGAAAGGGGCAAAAGCTTTTACATGGGCGCTGCATCCACCACGTGGCACATTCCGCTTCACTAAAACCTCACACTGGGGCCTACCTCCATTTATTAATTTGCATCGAAGGATATAGAAACAAGCACGTGGAAACTGACACTTGGCAAGCTCCGCGGCTATCACAAAATACACATGGCTTCTTCCGCAGGCACCTTGAACCTTTATAACTGTGTCTCCGTAGGCGACACGTGGCGTCTTCCACAGGGTCGCAACTTAGAATGTATTAGAGACATTTAATCCACATGGCACAATCCGCTACAAAGGTTGTAACTTAGAAACAAAAGTAGCTTAAACCGTAACTCAACACTTGTCGAACTTCGCGGTACCAGCAAAAAGAAACCTGCTGCGACAGTAAAATGAAACCCTTGCAAAACCCTTGTGGCCATTCTCAGAAACATTCATGGACACAGAAACTGGAATTTACAGGTGCGCTACTGAAAAAAAAATGTAGAGTTTAATACTCTACAGTTCTTGGCGACTAGTAGGGATTTTGAGCCTGCTCAAAAAGAACCCAAAACTTGGCAAAATATATGTATTATAAAATACAAAACAGGGTCATAAATTCTGCAAAGCTGTCTGATAGATAGACCATTCTAAATCTGAGAGTCCTTGCTTGCTCTGTAAATCCTGAAGGCAAAATCAAGATTTATTATGTCTTTGTGAGAATATTTTTGTAGAATCTGAACCGCTATCCTCAGTTGAAACTCTAATTGGGCCATCAGGATCAAGACAGCTTCTACCTCCTGCACTGATGAGGAATCACTTAAACCTTGAAAAATAGATTGATCATTTTGCTTTGTTAAAAGCAGTGTCTTGATCTCATCAATCATCAGAACAGTGCTATCATCTGGAAAAGGTGAGGGAAGACCCTGCTGCACCAAATCTTCTATGTGTCTCTTCATGTCCCTTACTCCTTTGACAATATCCAGGAGCTCTTGGCAGTTTGTAGCAGCTAAATTGCAACTGAGATCTTCATTTACTCTCTTTGCAGCTACCATCCTATCACTGATCCCTGCTGCTGACAAAATTTCATCTGTTGTGTCATATAGTTTCTTCAGCAACAGCTGAGAGTCAGAAACTCTCGAAGAGACAGTAGACAGAGTGGCTTGAACTGAAGTTTCCACTTTCTCACATAACAGCTGTGCATTCAACAGGAATGTTAAGGAGGGCTTTAGTTGGACAATCTCATCAGAGATCATGTTCCACACTGAAACATATAGCTCCTTAACTAGATTTAGGACTCCAGCATTCTGAGGCCTGTTAGCTAACTCAAGTGTTAGTTGCTTTGTCATTTGTTGCTCTGTTAGGAGTTGAGCCTGTATTGCAGCAGCAGCATTTTGTTCACTCAACAGCTTCTGCTGAGACTGTGTAGCTTGTTGCAACTTTTCTTGATACCTCTTCTGTAAGGTGGCCTTTTCTTGCCTCAAAACATTTACTGCAGCTTTTTCTTGAGCAAGCTCTACCTTCAGAGAAGCATTTTGTGCCATTGTCACCTGATGGATTTGACAGGAAACAATACTTTGCAACTGTTTGTTTAGATTCTCTATTTCTTCCTTCTTAGACTTCAACTCTCCAGCAAGGTTGCCACTATTAATCTTCTCTTGAGCCAAGTCATTTTCAACTTTCTGCAACTTCCTAGAGATTTTCAAGTAGTCAGTTGCAACAGCAGAAGTGGTTTCATTTAGTAGCTCAAACCTATCTTGTGGTCTGAATAGTGACATGTCCATAGCTACTGCATTCATTGCAAAGTCCTGAGGCTGCATCTGCTCATTTGGCTTCACCACATTTGGGGACAAATGTGTGATAGTCAGCTGTTATTGAATAGGGTCAAAGAGAGACCTCATATGTGGCACATCTAGGCTCTTATGTTCTTTCTTCCTTTTCTTATCCATCCTAGCTTCTCTAGCCTTCTTAGCAGTATCTTCTTGAGTCAGGAAAGTGGGAGGAGAGGCAATATACCCCCCAACAAAGGGATGACCCTGAGGTAAACCATAAGGAATAGCCAAATGTTGGCTAGGGGAGATTTGGGGAGAAGCTCTTCTTGGAACAGAGGGGGAAAAGAATGGCAATGAGATGGCCTGTGAAGACATGGCCTGAAAGTTAGCAATTGGGGCAAGTGTAGATATAGGCACAGCAGAGGTGGCAGGGGATACTAATGTTTGTCCAGTTGGGATTTCCACCCCTATGGTAGAAGAAAGAGACTGAGAGGAAAAAGGAGAAGAAACACTTACCTGAGGAGCAGTAGATGTGGTTGATAGTTGCTGTAGCAAAGGTTCTGCTTCTTCATCTGACTCTGGCTGTAGGTTCAGTTTTCTATGCTTCCTTGGCCTTTCTCATGTCTCTTCTTCATATCCTTTTTCTTCTACATTAACCACTACTATAGGTGGCAAGGGTACAAAACTAGAAGCCCCAGTAGTTGACACTGATGGAGTCACTCTAGGTGGTGATGACACCACACCCTTTTGTTTCTCTAGAGTTTTGAGAGATTGGGGCTAGGGAGATACAGGGGCTATAGATGAGGCTTGTCTTGTGGCTTGCACTGTATGAACTGATTCAGCCTCCTCTTTAGACTCTTCACCCTTTTTGTGGATTCTGCTTGTATCAGGGCTAGAAACTGGAGAGGGATGCCACTCATCCTAGATAGACTTCCATCTTTCATCAGCATCAACATTTCCAAATGAATGGGAAATCTATGAGATTTCTTGCCTATACTTCCAATAGGCCTCTATCTTCTATGGCTTCCATTCTTTACCTTTCAACGCTCTTCTTAGTCTGGTGGTCATTCTCAACTTAGGGTCAAAAGCCTTATGTTTAACATAGAAAGTCTCCCACGGCCTGGGCCCGTCAAAGGGCAAGTCTGCTAGTTCCACATACAGGTCTGGGGTATCTTCTTTAGGGTTTCTCCTGTCTTCCCAAATAGGGTGACCCTCATGTGCTATTTTAGCCCCAACCTTGTTGCTTATAACCCAGGAGGCTATAAAACTGCTTGGGTCATACCTCCACTTGTCTTCAATGATGAAAAATCCCAAGACAGCTAGCTTTCTGAGCAGCAGGTGTTCAGCATCTCTAACTTCTAGGGCCATGTTCTTTCTGATCCATGGGATATCATACATTTTCTTCTTCTTCTTCTTGGTGCCATACTCATTGTCAACCACAGACACTTGCCGGGTTACTTCTAGAAATGCTACCCTAGGAGTCAAAATTTTGGGCAGCAGCATTGGTTCCCCATTGAAGCCATGGACCCTAATGAGAGTGTTTTGGGCCCCAAAGAAATAGTCACATGGAATTGGGCAATTAGTCATGAAACCCCTAATGCTTTGTGTCAACCTATGTTCTACAGGTTCAGGGCTTAAATGGTAAAATGCAGGGGCAACAAAGAGTTCCCAAAACTCATAAGGGTCTGACGCCTCAGATAGTACATGTGTCCATGCAGACACAGGAATAGTTCTATTTTGCCCAAAATCTAGTTCATACATGTTCAATTGCATATTTGGTGCAAATAAATTGTGGTTTTGATATAACATCAAATGAAACAAATAAGCGGAATACCTGGATACTCCCATGGCTTTGAAATTGACGAGTTGATCAACCATGGAATAAGCAATTTGTTCTGAAAAGTCCAGTCGGTATTCTTGCGTCTTATCCATAGTTTTCAACCTGAAAATGATTACAATTTGCCAATCATAGATGGTGCTATCTTCCTTCATCTCGAAAATGAAAGACATCATGGACAGTGCCTCTTGACTGGCCTGGATGAATTGCGTCCTTCTTGTAGGTAACGTGGGCATCTGTGTGTTCTCCTCCTCTAATTGCAATTCTGAGTTAAGGAAGCTAAGCTGGTTGTTAACATTTGACCACCTCTTTTGCATTTTGGCAATAGTGGGGAACGTGGCCGTTCGATCATGATACAGGGCCAACATGTCCCTTATAGCTTTGGGTGTAATCTGCACCATAAAGGGTCCCTGTTGAATGGTGCTTGATGGCGCATGGAACAGCTCCGCGCATATTTCAATTAGGTCAGGGCAGAGGTGCACACTGGGGACCAGGAACTGTGCCAACTGCAAGGTCCAAATCCTCATTCCAAAGGTCTCAGACTGTCCACTCTTCACTTTCTGAATGCATCTCTGGTGTGCCCCTTCTCGGAGAGCCTTGGTAGATTTTTGAAGGGCTTGGTCGAAGATACCATCTGCGAAATCCTTTACTTTCGCTGAGTCTACGGAGTAACCTACTTTAGGGATTCTCATTCTAGGGTAGGGCCTTTTAGGTTACGTAGGAGCCGAGGCATAAGATTTACTTTTCAAGAGCCTGTCAGTTGAATCATATATTCCGAGTCCCTCCTAAGAGGACTGTGCTTCGGCCATAACTGTATTCTATAGGGAGAATGTGAGAAACTTTGACACAAACAGAAACTACGAAATAGAAATGACACTCAGCTATGAAGCACTCGCGAGGGATTGGAGGCAATAGTAATTCACAACAAACAGATAGGAACAAATGAAAGCCACAGTTAGGATTTTTTCTAATTTAATGAGGCTTTTAATGAAACATTGAGTCTCATAAATGGCATTTACACCGAGAAAACTGTTAGTGTATCTTTTAAAATCTCCGTGGGAAGGAGTGTCAGAAAAATTATGAGAGTGGTTGCGAAAGTGCGTACTTTCGAGGATTCTAGGGATTGGAGACAACCTTAATGAATGCGAGCTTTCGAAAAGAGAAAGGGGCTTGCGCTGGTGACACGTGTTCCAAGAACACTTATTTAAAGGAAAGTGGGAAAAAGAAATTGGAAAACAGGACAGCTATAAAGGGAAACTAACTAACTATGGTACATCAGAGCCCCTGCTTAGTTGAAGTGTTTCAAATAGATCCCATTTACAAGAATCTCTTCAGGTTCATTGTCCGTGGTCTCGAGCTCAAAAGAATTATGCTGCTTATAGGAGCGAATCTTGTAAGGGCCAGTCCACAGTGACTCAAACTTGCTGTGTCAGCCTGGCTTGGTAGCTCTTTCATTCCACTTCAAAACCACTGAGCCTACTTCAAAATGGGGATTTAAAGTTTTCTTGTTAGAACAACCCTTGATTATTTTTTGGTGCCTCATTAGTGACTCATGTGCTTTCTCTCTTTTCTCTTGTACCTCCAGCAGTTCAGCAAGTCTAACTTGCATTGGGCCATTTTCCTCAATCTCAATCTGTTTCAATAATTGTAGAGCAGGAATCTCTAAGCTTAGTGGCATTACAACTGGCTTCCTATAGACCAATTCATATGGAGACATCTTTGTCACTTGTTTAGGTGTAATTCTGTCAGCCCACAGTGCTGTATTTAGCAACTTATGCCAATCTCTGTGATAGTTTTTCCCTATCCTCTTAATGAGTCTGATTAGGTTCTTGTTAGTAGACTCTGCCAGACCATTACCCTGAGGGTAATAATTTGAAGAAGTTTTCAAATAGATTCCATACCTTAATGCAAACTCTGATATTTTTGTTCCCAAAAATGCTTTAGCATTATCTAATATGATGGTACGAGGAGGGCCAAAATGAGCAGTAATGCTTTCCAGAAAGTCCAGTATTACTTTTTCTGTTGCTTCCTTGAGTGGTACTGCTTCACTCCATCTAGTGAAGTAATCTATGGCTGTAAGAATCCATTTGTGTCCCATACTTGACATTGGATTGATCATACTAATGAAATCAAGGCCCCATTGGGCAAAGGGCTCATCTATAATTATGGGGCTTAGGGGCATTGCTGCATTTCTTGTTTTCCCTACATAAAACTGACAGGCTTGGCACTCTTTGACCAATTGATAACAGTCTGTAAATAGAGTTGGCCAGAAGTATCCTGCTTGAGTCACCTTTATTGCTGTGGTCCTTGCTGAAAATTGTCCACCTGAGGTTCCATGGTGCAACTCATGTAATATTCTTTAAGCCTTATCTTTTTCTATACATCTCAAAAGTATGCCATCAACATTTCTCCTGAATAAGATCTGGTCAATTAGTACAAAGTAGGACCCTTGCTGCCTATAATACCTTCTCTTATCATGGGAGAGATCATTTGGGAAAATCCCATGTTTCATAAATTGAATTCCATTTGTGACCCAAGAATTCTGATCAATCTCTTAGATTCTTAACACACTGTCACCTTCTATTTCTACAGTCACCATTCTCTCTATGTCTTGGGCCATATATTGGCACAATCCTTTGCCTCTGACTAGCTTAGTGGGTCTGACCTCCACGTCATATTCAAGGATCTTTGTTATCCAGTTTTCTCTTTTCTCAGTGATCTCACCCTCCATAATGTATTCCCTTACACTAGGATGAGCCACTAATATCAGAATTTTATTTCCCGTTACCATGTGTCTGAATTTCTTAAGGGCTTTGACCATGGCATATGCCTGTTTCTCCACAAAATTGTATCTGGCCTCATATTCCTTGAGTGTCCTAGAGAAAAAGGCTATTGGGTGCTCTCCTTCTTGCTGGTCATCTCTCTGAGTCAAAATAGCAGCAACACTGAACTCACCTCCATACACATACATTATAAAAGACTTAGAAAAGTCTGGGTTTCTAAGTACTGGTGCTATTGAAATGGCTTTCTTGATTTCCTCAAAAGTCTGTCTCCCTTCTGCAGTCGATTTGAAAATAAGGTCCTTTAGCAACAGTGTCATTGGTCTAATTACACCTGCAAAGTCAGATATGAATCAGCTGACAAAATTGATCTTTCCCAGGAAAGATTGAACTGCTTTCTTATTGACTGGCAGAGATAAGTTCATAATGGCGGTGACTCTTTCTAGATCAATAGAGACCCCTTCTTTTGACACTATATGCCCTAACAGTTTACTCTGAGGTACTACAAAGATACACTTTTTGGGGTTCAGGGATATTTCAAACTCTTGACACTTCTTAAAAATAGCCTCTAAATGATCAAAATGATCAACAACATTTTTAGAGAAAATAGTGAGGTTGTCTAGATAAATTAGAATGATTTTGTTTATAAGCTCTCCAAATGCTACATCCATTGCTCTTTGAAAAGTGGCTCCAGCATTTGAAAAGCCAAATGGCATCTTAGCATATGCAAATGTCCCCCATTTGGTAGTGAATGCAGTTTTATGTTGGTCTTCATCAACCAACCAAATCTGATTATCTCTAGAGAAGCCATCCAGCAAGGAAAATCTCTCTGACCCAGCCACAGTCTATAAAATTTGTTCCATAGAGGTTAGGGGATAATGATCTTTCAAAGATGCTTTGTTTAGATCTCTAAAATCTATATAGAACCTTATGTCACCATTCTTTTTCCTGACTGGAACTAGGTTGGATACCTAGGTTGAGTGTTTGATTGGAAAAATAATCTTTGATTCTAAAAGCTTTTGCAACTCATCCACCATTAGAGGTTCAATTCTAGGATTCACTAGCCTTTGCTTCTGTCTGACTAGTTTAGACCCTTCAGTCAGCTCTATGGTGTGCTTTATGATATCTCTATTATAGCCATAGAGGTCTTCATAGGTCCAGGCAATCACTCTATCATATCTTTCACATAAATCAATCAACCTTTCTCTTTCTTGCTGGGTTGTAGAATTGCCAACCTTTAATTTTCTTCCTTCACTGACTTGAATTTCAGAATAATCTTCTTTCTTTGCTTGAAACTTCTTATTCTCGAGGCTTACATCTTCTGGGTCAAATAAGTTTTCTAATGTGATCAGTCCTTTAGGGAGCCTATTGGACTTTAATTGAATAATTTGGTCACCATATGCTTCTTCAATCTTAGGGTGTTACTGATCAGCAAATTCTCCTAATTGTTGAAAGAATGAGAGGACTTGGAAATCATTTTCAAAAACTTGCCAATTTTGGTCATTGTCTAGGATAGTTGGCCTCACTATAACTTTGACTGACTCATTGTTAACTAGTAGATCAGTTGCTGGATCAAACTGAGAACCAATCTGTACCATTCTATCTATCTCAAAATTTTGGGCTCTAGGAACTACTTCAATGTTGGAAGCTTCAAAATCATCTATTAGGTCCCAAATCCTATGCCTATAGGATCTCATACTTACATTTTTGGCTACTGCCTTTTCTCTGATTTATTTCACCACTAGTTCTGAATCTCCTCTTACTATCAGATTCTTTACTCCTTTTTTCTTTGCCAACATGAGTCCATACACCAAGGATTCATACTCAGCATCATTATTTTTACAGGCAAACTAAAAACGGATGGCTCTTAAAATTTTCTCACCATTTGGGGCAGTAAGGCAAATTCCTGCTCCAGCACCATTTTTACTTCTAGCCCCATCAAAATTTAGAGTCCAGATTTCTAAGTCCTTTTCAGATTCTTGAGTCTGTGGTGTTTCTTGCCTTAAAACATTTGGGATCTGTTGGTCTTCTTCAAATATGACATAAGTGCCTAAACCAGTAGAGTCATAATTTCCATAGGGGTCACTTTGCATCATAGTCAACAACTGATTATTCTCTTCCTCTTGTTGGTCATGTTCAGTCCAGTCCCCTAATTCCTCAACAAAGATTCTCTCCTCTTTATTCAACATAGCATGGGCTGCCTCTAATTTTGGGGTTGGTTCATTTGTGATATGATCTTTAGATAATGACTCAGATAGTATCTTCATTTTTATCATATATTTGGTTCTTAGAATGAGGTGTGACCAATCTAGTGACATGTAACCTCCTATCTTAGCTGTAAAATCTCTGGATAAACATAGACCAAATACAGGAGGAATATCTATAACTACCACATCCTGATTCACAATTATATTAGGGCAAGTGTACAATTGTAATGGGAGTTGTTTAATTTTCCCTATTGTTTGCACTGATTTCCCATCCAACTGCATAACTCCTCTAGTAAGTGGCTCATACTTTATCTTCAAAGCATCTGCTATTTATTTTGGCATTACTGTAGTACTGGCCCCAGAGTCTATCATTGCATTATGCACCAGTTTCTTCCCAACTATCAAAGTCAAATAAAAGGGTTCTGGTTTGGATTTACCTACCTCAGGTGCATTGTTCAAAAGGGTTGTTGTCTGCAGAGGTACAGTACCTTTGAGCTACAACTTTTCTTTATCAGCAGGTCCTCCTTTAGCAATAGTATGTTTAGGCAGTTCTTGGCCCTGTAGAGCTTCTTGCAACAGTGTCTTCTGCTTAGGAATAGCTAACATGTCCTAGATTGATACATGTGCTGGCATCCTTTTTAGCTGATCCACCACGTTCACCAGTCCTAACACTTGGGCTTTTGAGTAATAAGGATACCTTGCCTTTTCTTGAATTTGTCTAGAGGCTACTTGATTCTGCACAGGCTGGGGCATTTCTTTTCTAGCAGCTGTGTTCTGATGACCTTAAAAAGAGGGAGCTCCCATGATCTCATTATTAGTGACTTCAGGTTTTTCCATCATTCTCCTCTTTGCTCTGGTATAGTAATCTAATTGCACTAATGGATTCTTGGAAGTAGATGCTTCATTCAAGAACACTGACTCTTCATCTTCAATCCATGAAAAAAAAGCATGCTCAGGGGCTATTTCCTCTTCTTGTTGTAAGGACATTCCTTGCATCTGAGCCACTAGGGTTGCATTTTGTACACCAAGAGATTGATATGGTAGAGTGTTAGAAGCTGCAAATTGCCCTTCTGATAATCCTCTCTGTTCTGCTATCTTTTGCTGTAAATTTCCTCTGGGACAGTCCCTAGGCATATGGGCATTGTTGCAAGGAAAACACTAAGCATTTGTGCCATCTACAAAATTATTTTTCCCTAGAACCATCTCCCGGTTGGGATTAGGAGGAACAGTCTGTAAAGGTGTAGGGACTGTGACTAACTGGTTTGATGGCTGAGGGTTAGCTTGCCTTTGAGGGCCTTGATATTGGTTAGGCTGAAAGGGAGGTCTATTCCCTTGGTATCCTTGATATTGGGGTTTTGGATATGGATTCTGTTGTCTCTTTAGATTGATTATCTCATTTGAAAAGGTTCTTAAAATGTTCTTGACATCATCCATTTCAGAGGATTGAACAGGGGCAGTTACTTTAGCAGGTTGCTGAGGAAAAGAATACATAGATATAGGTGGGGTTGTAGGATTAGGGACTTCCTGAGGTAAAGGTAAGGTAATTTATGGAAACATGGGCATAGGAGGCCTTGGGGGTAGCTTTCCAGCATCTATTAAGTTATTTTCAGCCTTGACTGTAAACTCATAAGCTTCTGGTAGTGTCTAACCTCCAAGAGACTGGATCATCATTGTTATATTTGAATTCAAAGCTTTAAGGTAAAACACAATAGCCATACCTGGTAATGGTCTTGTTGTGGCAGGAATTCTCTCCCAAGTCTTTTAAAATCTCAAATTGAAGTCAGTCATTGCCTCTTGTGGTGCCCTTTTGATAGTGATCAATTGTTGCAGCAAAGAAGATTTATCACCCTTTTCTTTAAATCTTGCAAAGAAAGCATCACCAAGCTGATCCCATGTAGAGATTGTGTTTGGGGTTAAAGATCTATACCAATCTAGAGCCTTCCCTTTGAAAGAAGCTGCTAACAGTCTTATAGCCACATTTTGTTGAGTGATCACATATACTGCATAAACATCAGATACATCTTGCAGATGCTCTTTAGGTGTCTTGAAATCATCCCCACTAAACTTAGGCAGAGCCTTCAGAGTATTAGCTGAAATAGCATCCCACGTAGCTGGTGGTATTGGGAGAACCAGAGGACTGTTAGTGTTTCAATTTGCATAATTCCTTGGGGCAACAGGTGCTCCCATATTTGCTCTTGGTGTTGCTGCAAATTGATTCACTTTCCTTCTTGGATTAGCTATCAGTGGTGGCAAAAGAATGCCTCAGTTAGCAGCAGATTGAGCTCTTGTTACAGGTCCACAGCTTTGACTTCCTATGGCTTTTTGGCTCATATAATATTGATAGAAACTTCAAGAAATGGTCCCACCGAGCGTACCAAAAATGTTGATGTGTAAAATTGTGCAGGTTTCAACACCAACATGGGAAGTTTCAGGAATGTGGGACTTGCTACCTAAAACAACCTCCAGATTTTAAAGAAGCTGGCTCTTCTCTATTTTAAATAGGTTTTGGGAAAAGAGTAGAAATTAACAGAATTAAAGATACAGTTAAAGCAAATCTATCTATGGCGATGCACCTGAATAATAAGTATCTCTCTCAACTTAAGCACAGTGAAGCTATCCTCAAGATTCAGCTACATTAAAGAGCAAATGTTGCATGATTAACATAAACAGATATAATGAATAAACTCAAAGGCACACAAACAAACAATTTACAATGACACAGAAAATATCAACCAAGGCATAGAACTCTGTCTTTCTCATTAATTTTTCAGCAACATAAGAGGCACAGATACATGGACAGTTACATTTTCTTTCTAAATCAAGAATAACAAAAATAAAGGCAAAATGATATTCACTGGTCACAGCAAAAGTCTTAAACTTCTCTCTTGAATCTCTGATAGAAAATATCTCTAGCAAAAATATCTATGAATGAATCTTCTATCGATCTATTACCAATGTTACATATTTATAGAACAGGATCGACTCTAGAGTATCTGCACAATCGAATCCCACCGGCCTAACCGAACTGGAGCTAACTAGAAGTCCCTGACACTTGAAATCTTTTAGATCCACAAACGAGTACAATAACTGCAAGTTGATTGGCTATGACAAAAATATGTGTGGCGCATCCCTTCTATAAGAAAAAGACACTTGGCAGCTTCTGTGCTCTCTAAGCAATGAATTGAGACACGTGGCAGTGTCCACACACTTATAACTTGAAACTTCTTCAACTCTCGGGAGAAACAGGAACTGACACATGGCAGCATCCGCAGCAACTAAAAATAGATACGTGTCTTTATCCACACCTTCTCGTTGAATTGTGTCTTTATATTCGGGTGGCCCCTGCTTGTGACAACTGTCACTATTCGCTGCTCTGAAGCTTAAAGACATAGTAGAAATGGGGTCCACAACTCCTCGCTTGCTAGCTTTCAAACAGGGACAGGTGGCGGCTTCCGCAGTGTCATGAGCTACAACTTTTCTTTATCAGCAGGTCCTCCTTTAGCAATAGTATGTTTAGGCAGTTCTTGGCCCTGTAGAGCTTCTTGCAACAGTGTCTTCTGCTTAGGAATAGCTAACATGTCCTAGATTGATACATGTGCTGGCATCCTTTTTAGCTGATCCACCACGTTCACCAGTCCTAACGCTTGGGCTTTTGAGTAATAAGGATACCTTGCCTTTTCTTGAATTTGTCTAGAGGCTACTTGATTCTGCACAGGCTGGGGCATTTCTTTTCTAGCAGCTGTGTTCTGATGACCTTAAAAAGAGGGAGCTCCCATGATCTCATTATTAGTGACTTCAGGTTTTTCCATCATTCTCCTCTTTGCTCTGGTATAGTAATCTAATTGCACTAATGGCTTCTTGGAAGTAGATGCTTCATTCAAGAACACTGACTCTTCATCTTCAATCCATGAAAAAAAAGCATGCTCAGGGGCTATTTCCTCTTCTTGTTGTAAGGACATTCCTTGCATCTGAGCCACTAGGGTTGCATTTTGTACACCAAGAGATTGATATGGTAGAGTGTTAGAAGCTGCAAATTGCCCTTCTGATAATCCTCTCTGTTCTGCTATCTTTTGCTTTAAATTTCCTCTGGGACAGTCCCTAGGCATATGGGCATTGTTGCAAGGAAAACACTAAGCATTTGTGCCATCTACAAAATTATTTTGCCCTAGAACCATCTCCCTGTTGGGATTAGGAGGAATAGTCTGTAAAGGTGTAGGGACTGTGACTAACTGGTTTGATGGCTGAGGGTTAGCTTGCCTTTGAGGGCCTTGATATTGGTTAGGCTGAAAGGGAGGTCTATTCCCTTGGTATCCTTGATATTGGGGTTTTGGATATGGATTCTGTTGTCTCTTTAGATTGATTATCTCATTTGAAAAGGTTCTTAAAATGTTCTTGACATCATCCATTTCAGAGGATTGAACAGGGGTAGTTACTTTAGCAGGTTCCTGAGGAAAAGAATACATAGATACAGGTGGGGTTGTAGGATTAGGGACTTCCTGAGGTAAAGGTAAGGTAATTTCTGGAAACATGGGCATAGGAGGCCTTGGGGGTAGCTTTCCAGCATCTATTAAGTTATTTTCAGCCTTGACTGTAAACTCATAAGCTTTTGGTAGTGTCTAACCTCCAAGGGACTGGATCATCACTATTATATTTGAATTCAAAGCTTTAAGGTAAAACACAATAGCCATACCTGGTAATGGTCTTGTTGTGGCAGGAATTCTCTCCCAAGTCTTTTAAAATCTCAAATTGAAGTCAGTCATTGCCTCTTGTGGTGCCCTTTTGATAGTGATCAATTGTTGCAGCAAAAAAGATTTATCACCCTTTTCTTTAAATCTTGCAAAGAAAGCATCACCAAGCTAATCCCATGTAGAGATTGTGTTTGGGGTTAAAGATCTATACCAATCTAGAGCCTTCCCTTTGAAAGAAGCTGCTAACAGTCTTATGGCCACATTTTGTTGAGTGATCACATGTACTGCATAAACATCAAATACATCTTGCAGATGCTCTTTAGGTGTCTTGAAATCATCCCCACTAAACTTAGGCAGAGCCTTCAGAGTATTAGATGGAATAGCATCCCACGTAGCTGGTGGTATTGGGAGAACCAGAGGACTGTTAGTGTTTCAATTTGCATAATTCCTTGGGGCTACAGGTGCTCCCATATTTGCTCTTGGTGCTGCTGCAAATTGATTCACTTTCCTTCTTGGATTAGCTATCAGTGGTGGCAAAAGAATGCCTCAGTTAGTAGCAGATTGAGCTCTTGTTACAAGTCCACAACTTTGACTTCCTGTGGCTTTTTGGCTCATATAATATTGATAGAAACTTCAAGAAATGGTCCCATCGGGCGTACCAAAAATGTTGATGTGTAAAATTGTGCAGGCTTCAACACCAACATGGGAAGTTTCAGGAATGTGGGACTTGCTACCTAAAACAACCTCCAGATTTTAAAGAAGCTGGCTCTTCTCTGTTTTAAATAGGTTTTGGGAAAAGAGTAGAAATTAACAGAATTAAAGATACAGTTAAAGTAAATCTATCTATGGCGATGCACCTAAATAATAAGTATCTCTCTCAACTTAAGCATAGTGAAGCTATCCTCAAGATTCAGCTACATTAAAGAGCAAATGTTGCATGATTAACATAAACAGATATAATGAATAAACTCAAAGGCTCACAAACAAACAATTTACAATGACACAAAAAATATCAACCAAGGCATAGAACTTTGTCTTTCTCATTAATTTTTCAGCAACATAAGAGGCACAGATACATGGACAGTTACATTTTCTTTCTAAATCAAGAATAACAAAAATAAAGGCAAAATGATATTCACTGGTCACAGCAAAAGTCTTAAACTTCTCTCTTGAATCTCTGATAGAAAATATCTCTAGCAAAAATATCTATGAATGAATCTTCTATCGATCTATTACCAATGCTACATATTTATAGAACAGGATCGACTCTAGATTGTCTGCACAATCGAATCCCACCGGCCTAACCGAACTGGAGCTAACTAGAAGTCCCTGACACTTGAAATCTTTTAGATCCACAAACAGTTACAATAACTGCAAGTTGATTGGCTGTGACAAAAATATGTGTGGCGAATCCCTTCTATAAGAAAAAGACACTTGGCAGCTTCTGTGCTCTCTAAGCAATGAACTGAGACACGTGGCAGTGTCCACACACTTATAACTTGAAACTTCTTCAACTCTCGGGAGAAACAGGAACTGACACATGGCAGCATCCGCAGCAACTAAAAATAGATACGTGTCTTTATCCACACCTTCTCGCTGAATTGTGTCTTTATATTCGGGTGGCCCCTGCTTGTGACAACTGTCGCTATTCGCTGCTCTGAAGCTTAAAGACATAGTAGAAATGGGGTCCACAACTCCTCGCTTGCTAGCTTTCAAACAGGGACAGGTGGCGGCTTCCGCAGTGTCAACTATCTGATACGTGGCAGCTTCCGCAGTCTTCTTGAAACATTAGAACATTTTCTGAGACTCACGCGGAGGTCGACACATGTCAGGCTCTGTGGCATCGAAGAAACATTTATTATAATTGGAAGAAAAGGGCACAAGCTTTTACATGGGCGCCGCTTCCACCACGTGGCGCATTCCGCTTCACTGAAACCTCACACTGGGGCCTACCTCCATTTATTACTTTACATCGAAGGATATAGAAACAAGCACGTGAAAACTAACACTTGGCAACCTCCGTGGCTATCACAAAATACACATGGCTTCTTCCGCAGGCACCTTGAACCTTTATAACTGTGTCTCCGCAGGCGACACGTGGTGTCTTCCGCAGGGTCGCAACTTAGAATGTATTAGAGACATTTAATCCACGTGGCACGATCTGCTACAAAGGTTGTAACTTAGAAACAAAAGCGGCTTAAACCGTAACTCGACACTTGTTAGACTCCGTGGTACTAGCAAAAAGAAAACTACAGCGACAGTAAAATGAAACCCTTGCAAAACCCTTGCGGCCATTCTCAGAAACATTCATAGACACAGAAACTGGAATTTGCAGGTGCGTTGCTGAAAAACAAAATGTAGAGTTTAATACTCTACACATACTTTTTGCTCTTTAATTTTATTAGTAGACTATGTTAGGTTGGATCACTGTGCTGTTTAGAATTAGGTAATGATTCTAGCGCATCACCTTAGCAGTTTAGGGTATTTCTTTTATAATCTTATATTTTCTTCCCTTTTCCTCAAAACCCATAGAGAAGAACTAGCTTATTTAAAATCTGGAGGTTATTCCAAGAGTCAATCCCACATTCTTAGAATTTCCCATTGTTGGTGATAACTTGCAAATTTAAACATCAACAAATACAAGATCAATTTGCTGGGCATGGGCACCCAAGAAGTGCACTGAGTCTTCTGATAGGGGCCATGCACCACATGTTGTGCTACACTAGGCTGAGTGACTATATATGCATCAAGTTTTGACATTTTTAGGGTTGGTCTTTGAGCCAATTGTTTTGTCTAAGAGAGCCTAAGAAGTTTATCTGGCATCAACACATGATTTGTCTAGTTTGTTAGTGAAGGGATTTATTCAACATAGAGTAGGAAGGATATGTAATGCAGATTTGATTGTAATGGTATGTCTCCATGGGATTTTGTATTGATTTTAGTAAATATATAATCGTAGTTGTATATTTTCCCTTTCCATATTTGTTGGTATGATTGTAACATAGGTTTGGAGGTGTGTGACAACATCTAAGTTAATAGAAGGCTTTGTATTTGTCATTTCTTTGTTTCATATGAGTCATTGCATTTCTCTTTTGGATTGTTAAGTATGTCCATTGTATGAAGATCTATCTAAAAGTCATATAAATGTAAATGTATGCCTAGTTCTATTGATCGTTTGTTGTGTATTTTCTTTCCTCCTTGCATTCTATGACTCTGTTGCCCAATAGAATAGGTACCGATCCATATTGGAGAGGGATCAAACACTTTTTATAAATCAAACAAATCATCCACTTGTGGTTTAGGGAAAAAACCATCTTTCCTATGCATGTACATTCGTACAGTTGAATCAACTATATGGGGGTTATGTGATAGCTAGTCATTCTTGACTTAGTGATAGATTTTGGAGTCAAGATGATGAGTTGGGTTTGGTTGGCCGATATTTTTAGTTGTTCATCTAGTTTGAACTCAATACCTATTCAGGTATACCCCTTGGAATATCCCTCCATGATCTAAGATGAGCTCAAAGTGCAGAGGAGTTTATCCACTCCTGTTAGTTGGCCAAAATTTCCCTTTACTTGTTGATAAACATCTTCCTTTCACCTTGACGACAATACCTAGCCTAGGTGTTTTAGGAATGTTTTAGAGTTTTGGGTTGAAGTTATATTGGGAATGAACATTTTGGCACTGTTGCCAAGGACAAAATTACATTAGCTGTTGTCAAGTTTTAGGCAACTAGATTATTTTTCAGACCTCTGTAATAGCGCGTTTGCAATGGTGTAGTTTGTTGTTGTGTGTAAGTTGGAAGCCCGTCAACTTATGCCAACATTCTGGTGATGTTTCTGAGGGGTGATTCTTTGTTCAAATTTTTAGACCCTTGTGTGCATGTTGCAATTGTGCCATCTATTGCTGTGGGGAAGTTGGTAGCCTTTCAACGTATGCCAACAGACTAGCACCAATGTATTGTTGGGTTATAAATATTTGAAGACTCTATTGGTGTGAGTAAACCAAAATAAGTTTCCAAGCCTTGAAGATCAGTCATGCTTCAAGGGATTTCCTCATTCATTAAGGTGGTGAATCTACTGTCAAAAGAAAACAAAGTGTTGCTGCTATGTGCATGTTTCAAGGAGGTTGCAGTTGGTTAAGGTCAAGTTTTTCTTTCTCCCTTGACCATGGTTTCTATCATGGTAATGGAACATGTTGTTTGCTTTCCTTAGTCTTGCACAAGTGGTTTGTAGTTGGTCAATACCCTAGGGAGGATTCTTCCTATCCATCTTCTTATGTTGAAGACCCTAGGAACTATATTGCTTTTGACCATCCTAGTAATGCATTTACTGATCGTAGCCCTGCCAATTTTACAAACCCAGAATTTTTTGAGCCCTTGCATAATAGAAATGAGTCATCCAAGTTGTAGTGTGAAATTGAAAAATAAAAGCAATTGTTAGAGTCTTTGTTGAAGCAAGAAAAATAATTAGTAGGTCGAATGAGGCTACATCAGTCCATGCCGTAGTCTAATTCCCTTCTTGTTGTTCTTAGTTGTTCTTTTCCTTGGCCTCCCCCTATTGCAAATGAAAACACTTATAAACAATTGGACCTTTCATGGGTTAGTTATAATCAACAATCCATGCCCAAAAAGATTTACAATCAGATGCCATTATTTGATGGGTGTGAGGTTTTCAATGGGAAGGAACACATTGATGCATTTTTAGATTTCATGGATAAATTTCATTTTGGAGATGAGGATATGTGGATGAGATTTTTTGTAAGATCTCTATGTGGAGTAGCATGGAAGTGGTTGGTTAGTTTTCTTGATTAGCATTTTGCTTCCTGCGATCAGTTGGTGGCTACCTTTGAAGACTTTGCAAGTAGTCTAGATCCTATTTTTCTTGTCGAAAAACTAGTAGATATCAGAAGGCAAGAAGGAGAGTCTAGCATGGAGCTCAGCCACAGATTTGCAATGGACCTGTCTCACATCTGAATTCAGACATGATCTTCCTATGTGTATTGATTTGTATTTGAGAGCTTATGATGCTTCTATAAGCTCAAGTTCTATACGGGAGGAGTTCAATTTAGTAGGTTTGCAATAGGCCTATGTGTTCATTGATTATGTTGAAAAATTTAAGAAGGATATGATTGAAAAATCTATATCCTCAGATGCAGAGGTAGCTAATAATGAATAGGCTTCTATAGACAGCAGGAATGTGGACGTTTCATATGATCCAGACACGATATCAAGTGATAATTGTGTATGCATAAGGGTAGAGGAAGGTGCTGGTGCAATGTATGAGAGTCATTCAGATGAAAAAAGTAGTGACTGCACCCACATTTGATTGGATCAATCGTCAGTGGATGATGAAAATGAACAAATCAATGATGGCTTTCAATCTAGTGAAGGGATTTTTGACCCTACTGCCTGTTGTAGTATTGTAGACCACCTAGAAGGTATGTATGCAAGTAAGGCATCAGATGAACCAGTTCAGATAGTTGATTATGCAATGCATACATATATTGATGAAGAAAATGATGATGGAGAGATGAGCATAAGAGATAATGCCCTCTATGAGGAGCATGCAAGTCTGTCAGATAACACTATTTCTGATTATCATTGGTGCATGGATAATCCTCTTTTTGAAGATGACATTGGGCTCAATGAATTTGAGCTGTCAACTTTGGAGGTGGAGAGTCATATGTTGTATGACATGTCTACCTATGGACAACAAGTGGAAAGAGAGGGATGTATACAAAATGATGTTGAGGGTGAACAAGAGACTAGTCTCTTGTTTGGTGTGTTACCCTCATTTATCCCTGATGATGACAATGAGGTCATTGGGACTTGTTTGCATGAGGATGATGTGAGTTATGCTTCAGCTAGACATCATGAGGGCAATTGTACAACTACAGGCGATTCTGAGGTAATTGTTTCCCACTTTCAAGACCATGTAACAGATGATTTTCTAGATCTTTGTTTGGGGCAGTTACCTCTGATTAATCTGGATCATGTTGAGAGCGCATTTTTGGGCTCATTGGCTAGGCCTGATGATATTTGGGTTGAATGTCCTGGTGTGGGTCAAGTTTTTGACCTGCAGGGTGATGAGGAGAAAATCATTTTTGATTTTCTTAGTAGCAAATTTTACACAGTAGTGTGTGCCAAGGAATACAAAATAGAGAGGCGACTTGAAGATTGTGAGTCTTCACTTGAAGTGCCTCAAATGTAAGATTTATATGCTAATGGTGAGTATTTAAATCTAAATCATGCCTTTGATTCAGTCATTGAGGAAAAGCATTAACATCAATGTAGCTGGGCCACAAGAAATTGAACACTCTTATGACATAGCCCAATATGAGATCATGCTTCGGCTGGATGAATTTCATCTTGATAGTTTCTTTCATGCTGATATTTATGCAAGCCTAGAAATGTATCATGCTGACATGGGACTTGAAGGTGAGTGCTTATATGTGAGTCAGCATGATGATGAATCATATGGTCTATGGCTGCCTTGCCATGGTAAAAATTTTCTCCATCTTCAACATGATGATATGAATGTCTGTATTTTGTATGTGCATGCATGCAAAATATTTTTGTTGCTGATGTTGGGTGATCAGTGCAACAAAGGATTGAGGGAGATTAGCTCCTTCAATAGGCTTGTCTTTGATAGATGCAAGTAGCTTCATTTAGTTTTCTGTAGGGGTGGCCTGTAGTGTCCCAAATTTTTGGATGCAGTCTGTTGACTCTGTGTTTCTTTGTAAATATCTTTTGTGTGTGTCCCTTTGTGTGTTTGTGTGTTGGTCTAACCAGAGATATTCTGGATCTTCCCTGTGACGTAGCTTGTCACACGTCTCCAACCAGAGACAGTGTTGGCACCTGCAAAAATTCTACTCCAAATGCCCATTTTCCCCCCCAAAAATCCAAAAATCATGTGCAAATCTCTTACCAAATATCACCATTGGATAGAGAACTCAATTCTGAGCAACTTTGCCTTTTGAACCACCTCAAAATTCCTTGAAACGAAGAAGTTATACTTGGTCAAAGTTTGGTCTTTATGTTTTTTGCCTTGGTCAAAAATGGTTTCTCCCTTAGAATATTTTCATATTTTTCCTTTCTCGACAAATCAGATTTTTTCTGAACTCACTAACTTTTTAGAAGTTCTGGTATTTGCCGACTCACTAATATAGGCGTCAACAACAACTGAAGAAGGGTTGCACTAAAAAAAGGAAAGGGAAAAGTTTTATGTAAAGCATCTAAGAAAGGAAGTCATGCCTTATCGACGAATCAGCAAAAGGAGATTTGAGTAGTGCACCTTCTATGAGGCCCTCTTTAACTATACTAGTGATAGGGACATTGACTACAACTATCAGCGCACATGGTACTACACTAGTGAGGCATGTGACTCTTTCAGATCTTGATGAGAAGATTGGTGTCCTAGGTGAGAATTCAATTTTTGTATTGTGATTTGAGTAGAATACTAGATGTTTATTTGATGTTACTTTTTATATAATGAGAGATTTGACAATATGCTTGTTTGACTTTTTACAGTGTGTACATGGGAGTAGCTTGACTTTATCGGCTAATTCATCACATACATGGTACCCATTGTTCAATTCGAGTAGGTTGTGCAGGTTAGTTATAGGCCTTAGTATACTACCGAGTTACATGTGGATATTTTTGAGCCTATGGTGCAATTAAGGGTTGCAAATGAAAAGGTTTGGATCCATCTAGACCAAGCTACTATCGAGGTCATCTCTATCACTAGAGAGCAAGACCGGATGATCACCCAAGTCACAACACTCACAATAGAGCATGATCAAGTAATGATGAGAACTGAGAGTGCAAAGAGTGCATGTGATGCTCATCAGAGCTAGTTAGATCATGTCAGAATAGACTTGCAGATGATTTGAGAAACTGACTGTATATATATATATATATATATATATATATATATATATATATATATATATATATATATATATATATATATATATATATATATATATATATATATATATATATATATATTCGACTGACTGGAGAAGGGGAGCTAAATTTGAAAATCCTCCTCTACTAAATTTAGTGGAATTGCTAGATGTAGAGGATCTCTGGCTAAATAAACCCTCACCAAAGTTCGGGGAGCTCTATATAAATTTAGAGTGGCCTCTAGCTACTTAGAAGAGCTGCCAAATTTTTGATGAGATTGCCAAAAACTCTACTAAAACTAGCAAATTGCTAAAAAATGCCAAAAAAGGTGGATCTAGGTAGTTAAAAAAATATATTAAAAAAATCTTCAGAAGGTTGAATGGCCTGAAATAGATCTATAGAATGTATTATTAAAAGAAAGGAAGTTCATGAGACTCTTCTTACCTTTGATAAGCTTCAACGTGTCCTTGAAAATAAGAAAATCATAGACATTGATAAATAATAAATTTTTTCTATTTCTTCTAGATGATAACTTGAAATTAGAAACTTTCAAAGAAATTAAGAAAAAAGATGCCTCAACCTAGGCTTTGTGTATTAAACAAAGTTAGAATAAAAAATAGGGGAGGCATGAGGAACTTAAAAAAAATTGTAAGATTGACCATGATAAATCCTAACATTTAGGGATGTTGGCTTTAGGTCTTCTCACTCAAGTGAATTCATTCTCCTTAACCCATGATATCATGATTATTTCCTAGAATATAAAAGGGCATGGTAGCAAACTTAGACATAATGTTTCTAGAAGAATGATTAAATATCCTAACCCTTTTATGTTGTTAATTCAGGAAACTAAGCTTCCAAAATAATCTATAGAAAATTTTGGTTTCAACAGTGGTAAATATTTAGAAAGCATTGTTATTTCTTCCCTTGGTCTATCTAGTGGTCTTATGTGTGCTTGGGATTCTAGATATCTTTCTCCAAGAAAATTATTAAGTTGTAATAGTAGTCTCTCTTTAGAAGGGGTTCTCACATTTAGCAATCTTAGTGTCTTGATAACTAATTGTTATGCTCCACAAGATCTTCAAGGCAAGGTTAAACTATAGGATAATCTACATGTTCATAGAAAAGCTTTTCCTCAATATTATCCTTGGATTATTGGAGGTGACTTCAAAGGTATGTTAGCCCTTAATAAAAGTAAGGGTGGACTTCCTATCCTCTGTCAGGAAGTCTTCTACAAAAAATTAAACCAACTTTAGTGAATGGATATCCCTCCTAGTAATGGTTCTTTTACTTGGAACAATCAAAGAATTGATGAGGATTTGATTGCACAATGTCTGGATAGGTGTTTGATTAGTGATTCTTGGGCTTCTCAATGTCCTCATCTTGTTTCTTCCATTCTAGAAAATACATATTTTGATCACTAGCCCATAGCTTTACACTAGGAAGGATCCTTTAAGGCTTGTAATCGCCTTTTTATATAGCTCATGTGATTAAAGGAAGATGACCTAGAAGAAAGGAATAGACTTTGGTGGAAAGAAGGTAAACCTCATCATGGTACAACTCTGTATGTCTTATTTCATAAATTAAGTTTTGTCAAAGAAAAACTCAAAGAATTGAATTCTTCCTCATGTGGTAATATTCTGCAAAGGAAAAAGTATTTTGTCTAAGTTGATAAAGATCTAAGGTTGTTTTCGAGAACATGTATTAAATAAATATTTCTTAATTCTACATCCTAAACTCTAGAATGAATTAGAAAAAGCTAAACTTTAAGAAGAAATCATGGATAAAAATGAAGGTAAACAACTATCAATAAAGTCTGTCCAACATCCATTTCCACATCCAAACCAATCAGCCCATAGCCACTAACCATCACAATAGACTCCAAATAGACTCCATTCCACTACAAATAGTACTTTATTTTTTATACAACGATCAACAATTTTACGTAGCACATTCGGAATTTTATATTCTTCACCTTTCTTCACGGTCACGGTCACTGTCCGTTTGGACGACGGCATCGCTATTCGATTATGGATTATTTTGCAGTTCTTTTCAAAGGGAGAACAATAACCAAAGCGTCGATTACTCCTGTTAAGAAAGTCATTGTGCACTTCATCTTGGTTAGTAGTTACCGAGGTGATAACCCATTTGCCTTCGCGCATGTAAAATCTCAGCCATGGATTCCCATCACGTCCTTCGTTGATGTCGTTAATCGCCTTTGCTGAAGTACAAGTATTAACCACAACCACAGCGCATAAAATGATTGCACTCCAAGGGCAATATTTATTGGTACCAATTTTGATGGCTGAATCGACGTTAAAATTAGCGTCACGAAAGAGATTTATGTTGAGAGTTGATATCGATCCATCTACTGCTCCACCAATTACTTGAATAAAGTCTGACGGCAGCTTCTGAATGAAAAAAAAAAAAAAAAAAAATCTGCGAGTTGATTAATATTATATTCTCTCCCTTTACTACAGATTACTTATACGGTAATTAGGAAATCTATACATCGTCCCACCACATAGAGGAAAACAAAGGTGAACTAAAACTTCCCCTTCAAAAAGAAAATTAAGGAGCGTGCCAATCAATACCTCCATCTTGAGAATACAATGCCGAATTGTTTCATTGCTGCAATAGAAGAGTTGCATTCTTTCTAATGAATGCAATTTTTCGATACCTCTTATTTTCTGCATCTTCCCACAGCTGTCAATAGTAATTCTCTTGAGCCAACCGAATCGGGCAAAACTTAACTTGTAAAACCCAAGCTCTGGACATTTGCAAGTGTTCAATTCTACTAGCTTTGTAAGATGAGATATTCCTGTCACACTTTTCAGATCTCTACAATCATAAATTGTAATTTTTTCCAGACAGCGCAGAAGGCCCAAGTTTAACTCAAACAGCTCAAATACATTAGAGATCTGCAGTTCTTTTAGCTGGAAGGGCGCCTAAAAGTTAAAACAAAAGAAAATTCAAATCTTCGATTGTAAATAAAAGTCACCCAAGTATTATTAAATAACGCATTCGATTAACAAGACTTTAACTTTTGAGGATAAAGAACAAATACCTGTACATCATTCTGCCACAATCTTTGCAGACCTCTATCAATGATTTGTAAAGATTCCAAATTTTGAAGAGGAATCCATGCAGGAATGTTTGTGAATTTAAGCCAACAAAATCTAAGCTCAAGCTTCCGAGATCTTCATAAAGAGATCTCTAAGGAGTTTCATTTGGAACGAAGATAAATTGCATTTCACAGAGGCTTCCCGAACATCAAACAGAAAACAGGATCGATGATAATCTGGACTCTTTCGGTTGAAAAGTTCTTTGGAGAGAGTTGTTTTGCCGATCCCACCCATGCCAAAAATGTCAACTATCTTAGTCGTCCCTTCTCCTTGTGTGCTCATCGGGCACTGGCTTTCAAAGTCTTGTACAACCTTATCAATGCACTGCTTTTCAAAAACTTCTACAAGCAGCAGAGCGGATGGCTGTCTCAATGGTGGATGGAAACGAATCTCCAAGTTCAAGAGATTTGTAAAGCTCAAGAGCCAGAGTGTTTTTCACATCAGGACCTCTGTGGTTGATGAAGACATCAAATAATCTTGAAGATTCAGAAACCTTCCTCCTCATGCCGTGAGGTTCGATTCCAGAAAAAGCATGATGATCCTCACTTTCTTGGTGGGAGGAAGAAGAAGATCCCACAGAGAATTTATGCTTCGACGGTAAACAACTGATCCTTTGACTCCAAAGAATTGGTTGATTAAACATTTTCCTTTGCTGGGAAGACGAGGAAAAAAATGGCATATACGCAAATTATGGTTGAGGCAGAAATCTTGAAACAAAAGAGGTTTGTTTAGAGGAAGGGAAGAGAGAATTGAAATCAAGCAGGGCGTGCTTTCGTAGAAATAACTTGAAAAAGAAGGAGCAGATTCCCGTAAAATAATGAGCGGAAGCAACAAGGAAATGTTTGAAGAAAATCAAGCGCCGGCCCTATGAAAGAGAGCAAAAAAGTAATAAATGTTAATTAGTTTAGAGGTTAGAACACGACGCCAAGTGGGAATCATTTCATTTAAATTTAACGCGTCCAACTCAGAGTGAATGGCTCCGATAATAATGATGCAAAACGTGATTGGAACACAATAGAATATAAGAAATTTAGTTTATGGGTGACAACATGCAGCGATTATACTTATAAACTAGTTGGTCGATAGGCTTTATTAGCGTGGGATTTGCTCTATAAGATTTGTCGAATATATAATTGTAGGATATTATTAAATTATGTTGTTTTAACCGTTGTATAATTTTTGTAAGTGTTATGACGTGGGGGTGGTTTATGAGCTTTGTTAATAGCACACAATAATGTGCATCCTGTCTTTATCGATGATAACATATAAGTGATTTGCCAACAATCTTGTTTGGTGTGTTGATAATGATTTGTATTTTGCGAAGTACTTGGTCTTGAATTCGAGGTCTTGTCGGAACACCTAAGTTTAATGTTTTAATAAATACTTACATTTTGCAACTATTTGGTCTTGAATACAAATCACTCATTTTAAATACAAAGTTTCTAACCTATTATTGTTGACCAATCACATTTAGAGTTACTTTATTTTAAATTCTAAGGTGGGAATAAGTGCATTCCACCACGTTTCCATAAAAAATATTCATTACAAGAAAACATACTTTGTTTGTTGTTTCTTTGAGATTGAGAATATTACAATCAAACCCTATTTGACCTCCTACTTACTTCTCCTAGTCTTACAAGCTCTACTAAGGATTTCTTCTAACTTTTCAAATAGTTTTTTGTGCTGGGCTATCATACCGTGACTGTCTCAATTGCCTTTACTTAGGCATGTTACCACATTCAATCTCCATTTTATTTTCTTGTAACCTACATTATTTGGATTGAATTAGAATATTTATAATTTCATTCCATGTAGACAAATTTTATATTCTATTTAATCTTTTAGTGCCTTTGTGTTTGTCCCCGCCTCTAGACTAATTACTAACACATTGGTAAAATTCAATTTGCATTATTAGATTTTTTCCACATCATGCTCCTGGGACATCTCAATTTAGAAGGGTGTGGTCAACTCACATTCACGTCAGTGGACTTAAACTTTCTGGAAAACATAACAAAGCTCAAGTTTTTAAGCCTTTCTGAGTTCAACCAATTGGAAGGCTTGCCTCGTCACATCACAAATCAAGCGTCCTTGAGAGAACTCTATTTTAGCGATAACAGCTTAAGGGAGCTACTAGTTATAATTGGTCAACTCAGCAGGCTGAGAATGTATTGTTGACAAGCTTGCCGACTTCTCTTGGAGATTTGTCTTCCTTGACGAATCTTTCAATTCTGTCCTAAGTTGGAATGTCTAGGAGTGAAATCTCTACCAAAATCAGTAAGGTAACTGAATAATCTTCAAAGCCTGAGCATATTCAGTTGTCCAATCAGCGAATTGGATTTTGGGGTGCAATCATTACCTTTTGGATTGAGCAACCTTAAGCAGATAGATCTAATTGAAACAGAAGTGCGCAGGATTTCATTTTCTGAAGACTGTTGTCCCCACTTGGAGAGTGTCTATATTGGGGAGAATCATCATTTAGAGGAGATCGAAGCACTGCCAAGGACAGTCAAGAATATATACTTGACAAACTGCGAAATGCTGAAAAACATTCCGAGTTTGGCGCGATTATCTTCTCTCAGAGAATTTTATCTTGAAGGTTGCTATAGAATTCAGAAAATCGAAGGTTTAGAAAATTGCATAAGATTGGAAAGCTTGACTGTTAACACCTGCTGGGAGGTGCTGGGTATAGAAAAGTTGGAACACATGGAGAATTTGAAGCGGCTGTCACTCAAAGCAAACAAGGGATCAGTTATTGAACGTTAGATTCAAACGATACAGGTAATAATAGTTTCTAGGAGTAAAACTTTCTGGTTATTTTCATCTTATTGTGCATTGACTGAATGTTGTTCATGAAATTTGCAGAAACTACCAGATAGTATACAAATATTATACGTGCAGTCCCTCATGCGTCCTCACTTGTAGACTCCTTGTTCTCTCCGACTATTGTGGTCGTTGATTCCTTCTCCAACCAGAAAATTCAGTCCAAGCCAAAACTGGTACAGAAGCATTCCTCCCATGGCGATGCCAGTATGATCTGTCATGTTATAAATTGTGTTTCTTCACAAATGAAAGGGGTGATCTCCAACGTTGCTCTAGACAAGGTTGAGAAGGGTAGATGGGCATACATACGTATCGTCACGCAACATTTGAGATATCCTACAGATGAGTTGTCAATAAGTGGGTACGGAGGAGAGTGCGAAGAAGAAGACGAAGTGGAGAAAGGTTTGGTTGTGAGAGGGGAAGAACAAACAATACTGCAGACATTTCGCAGCTTATTGTCGCTTTTGTAAAGTTGAAATAGTTACCAAACAGAAGCAAATTCGCAGGCAGGTAATCATTCAAGAAAATTTATTAAAAAACCCAATAGGTGAGATAGTAATAGGTGAGATAGTTCCAATGGCTGAGAAAGCATATGTGCATTTAAGGCCCAATATTTTTTTATGTTTACTATGGGTATATGTGCATTTGAGGCCCAATATTTTTAAAGTTTAGTACTAGTCATTGTGACTTTAAGGTTGTTAGTGTTACTATAAGTACTAATAATTGAATGAAATGTGCCTTTTAAATTTTAAAAGCAATCAATCATGTGATGCCACATCAGCCCACCAACAAAACATGACTTAATGCACACCTGTTGGTCCACCCTTTTTCTGGGGGAACTATTTGACACCTCAACAAAAAGCATGCTGATGTGGCATCATATTTGATGATGTGGCCCTAAAACCTTAGTTATAAGCAGGGGCATTGCCAAGTAAGCTACTGTAAAATTTTTGGAGTGATTTGAAATTGCCAATCATACTAGCAAATGTGGAAAGAGGAAACCCTAAATAGGTTCAACGGTTCCCTTGAAGATCTATAAATGGTCATGGAGACATTCAATTATAAATATTTACAATATTATAACATCCTCAAGATTTGCAAAACATGTTACTCAACATGTGAACTGGACTTGCAGGACTTGACACCCTAGATGATTCTTAGCACTTATAGATGCATGGACGAAGAGACCAATCAACCGTTTAAATGACAAATGAACTTGTATTTATAGAACTTCAGTTTTTGCCTCTTGATCATTG
Organism: Cunninghamia lanceolata; assembly: GCA_027924645.1. Taxonomy (NCBI): domain Eukaryota; kingdom Viridiplantae; phylum Streptophyta; class Pinopsida; order Cupressales; family Cupressaceae; genus Cunninghamia; species Cunninghamia lanceolata. Next base: position 5,930,521 of record BSBN01000714.1, read on the forward strand.
GTTAGAAATTCAATGTACTTTGACAGGTCATGGCATTAAATGGAAAATGATTAAAATCTCATGGAATTTGCGATTGATATATTTCTCTCTCAGAATGAATGGTCTGGAAATTGCATGATAATTATTGATAGATGAAACTCAACCATCACATTCATGGAAGCCATTCCTCATCCATAATCCACCATTGAAATCTATAATTGGAATCATGCCCTTAAGATGAGTGATGTTGTTTGGGTGGGGAAATTGCATTTGAATAGTTTTAGGGGTCAAATTTGGTTATTAGTTGTGACTTGGAAAGTTGTTGAAGCATTCTAGAGAGTATCATAGAAATTTGAAACTTTTTTAGGATTTAAACATGGGATGGGACATGATGACTAGACATTGGAGTGAGAAGAAGAAATTTAGGAGTCTTGAGAGATTCTAAAAATAGAAGAAAGTGAGTGAATGGATTGTGTAGGACTGGAGGAAAGGATGAGAGAAAATAGGGGAAAGGTTGTGGAATAGGAAGATAGATGGCATATGATCATATCTAGAAGTCCATGGAAGGTCCACAAGGAGAAAGGAATGGATGACACAAAGGTGTAGAAAAAACATGTGGGAAATGAAGGAGGATCTAGATGTTGGAATGGTAGGAAGAAATCATGCAACCTTGGGAAGTTTTGCAAATGCAAGGAAATATATGTAGGAAAAGGAGATAGGACTAGATGTTGGATACATCTGGAAGTCAAGGGGAACTCTGCACATTAGAAAGAAACAAGAGGTTAAGCCAAAAGAAAGTTATGGGAATTCATTGTAGAACATGAGGTGGGAAGTAGAGGTGCATAATGGGGGAGGTCTAAAAGTGTGGTAAAATATTGGAAAAGCGATCAGAATGGATGTGGAAGAGGAAGGAGGAACCAAAGGTACAAAAATCTAGTGTGTAGAGAAATTTCTACAAATAGGGGTGAAATGAGGAATTTGTGAAAAATGAGATGAATGTAAGGATATGTGAAAATAGGATGAAAATGGAAGAAGTCTACTGAAACTCCATAAATTACAAAGTAGAGGAAATGGGAAGGGGAAAAAGGAAACTGTAGAAATATGGAAGGGAATAGGATGAACAAATGTAGGAACTCAAAATATGAAGTCTGGTAGTCTAATAGGATTCTGTAAATTAGAAGGAATGGGTGGAAAGAAAATGACTAAGGGCCCGATAAAGTCTTGTGAAATGTTTATGCAAGAAAGGAGGTGAGGAAAAGATGGGAGGTGAAGAGGAAATGTTTGGAAGTACCCAAAAAGTCCACAAATCCACAAAAACACTAGAAAATGATTTACAACTTCCCAAACTCAAAATTTTCTTGGATTTCTACAACTTTAACACATAGTAGGAACATAGGGAATGACAAAGAGAAAATTCAAGATAAAATTTAACCAAGGGAGGGTCCATAAGAGGATTTCCTAGATCAGCTATAAATGATGGGGAAAATAGGTCTAAGGCAACAAAGGGGCACCCGACTTAAGATTTTTGCAAATTATGAGATCTGTGAAATTGGGCTCCAACACTAGCTCTAGTTTGGGATGTGTGTGTCTCTTAGAGACACAACAAGAATCTAGCTATCTCTGGGGACAGACCAAAAAGGCAAAACAAAATGAGAGGGAAGAAAGTGGGGAAAGACAAACACAAAGATAATGTATACACAAAAAATGAGTCTAAGGGTTATGATATTACAAAATGTCATGTCATGGTAACTCTATTTGACGGTCCAACCCTTTCTTTGAAACACAAATTTCTTCTAAAAAGTTTGTAAGTAGTAGGTGGATGACATCAAAAAGGCTTTCAAAGGAAGGTACCTTTGAATGAAAGTACCTTCAAAGCTTTTCGAATGAAGGTTTTTCCTTTGTTGATATTGGTAGGTATTCACTTTTATTCAAAACCCCTTTCATTCAAAGGTCACGATGACATCACCTTTGAATAGGTCCTTCATGCAAAGGTGTTTTACAATTTTTGGTGCCTTGGGCTCAATTTTGTCCCATCCTGCAACTTGGACACACTATTGTCGGATCACCCAAGTCAGGGTGGATAATGACTATCTGGTGATCAATGTATGGATAAGCATGATAATCAAACAAATAGACCAAAGGTGTAAAGATATGTGCACATAAAGAAAAGATAAGGCAATAAATGGCTATTCTTAAACATCATCCATTTCAATAGTCAAATGTTAATTTTGGTCAATAAAAATAGAACAAATATTTATTACTTTTTGGTATGGATGAGGTATAAAATTGCTATTGATTGTTTGACCATTGAAATGGATGATGTTTAAGTAGAGTGGCAATAAACATAGGAAAGTGTGTGATTACACCATTTGTCATCATATACATAAACTAAGACATTTCCTCAAAATAAAAACAAAACTAAATGAGAAATAAAGTAAAAATACTAATTTCACCATTACACCCACAAAAGTGATTATATTCATTCTACAATCCCAATTTTATATCAACATATTATTTTCACACAGTATTCCCCAAACCTTGGTGTTCAAATTTTCATTTCCTATATATCTATATATATTAAATTGGAAGAAAGATTTTATAAATATGAAACAAAAAAATTACAAATATAAAACAACTGACATATTATCTTGTCAAACAAGTACACATTTCTTATTTACCTTGATGGATAGTTAAAAGTCAATAATCTTATCTTGTCGCCAAAGGAAACCATCACATAAGACTCCATTTCACTAGGCCAGTGTGAACGCCAAGACTACCATAAATTGTACTTCATTTCTGGTACAGCTTGTCAACAATTCTACGCAGCACATTCAAAATTTTATGTTCTTCACCCTTCATCGTGGGCATGGTCACCCTTTTCACTATTACATCCTCGGGAAAACAAAGATAATCAAAGGGAAAACAATAACCCTTGTTAATAATGTAACTGTTTATTTCATCTTCCTTGGTAGTTACCGATGTAATTATCCATTCGCCTTGGCGCACCTCAAATTTCAGCCATGGAGAACAATCACAATCTCCGATTAAGTCATTAATCGTCTTTGCTGTAGTCGCAGTATTAACTACAACCACAGCGCATAAAATGATTGCGCTCACCACATATCTACCAAGATGATTGAAAGTGTTATCGGTGCCATTTTCGATAACTGAATTGGCGTTGATAAAGTCACAAAACAAATTTGCGTTGAGAGTTGACTCAGCTCCATCTACTGCTCTACCAATTACTTTAATAAAGTCCGACGGCAGCTTCTGCGTGGAACAAACAAATCTGGATTGGATTAACAGCAGATTCTCTTCGTTTACTACAGATCACTTGAAAATGAAAAACAAAGGTGAACTAATATCTTGGAGTGTGGAAATCAATACCTCCATCTTGAGAATGCAATCCCCAATTGTTTCATTGCTGCAATATAAGAGTTGCATTCTTTGCAATGATTGCAATTTTTTAATACCTGTTATTTTCTCCAGCCTCGGACAGTTGCAAATGTTCAATTTTACAAGGTTCTCAAATATTCCGCGTACACTCAACAAATTTTTACAACCTTTGACTTCAATCCTATTCAGCGTGGGAAGATTGGAAGTTAAACAAAATTCCAGAGAGCTGAGTCGAACAAGACTCAACTCCTCCATCTTTTCACAACTACTAATTTCCAGTTCTACTAGCTTCGTAAGATCAGATATTCCTCTCACACTTTTCAGATGCCCACAATCATGAATTGTAATTCTTTTTAGGCAGCTAAGTCCAACAAAACTTAACTCCTCAAGCTCCCCACATTTACTAATCTCCAACTCTACTAACTTCGTAAGATCAGATATCCCTGTCACACTTTTCAGATGCTCACAATCATGAATTGCAATTTCTTCCAGACAGCGCAGAAGCCCCAAATTTAACCCCTTCAGCTTAGACATCTTACAGATCCGTAGCTCTTTCAGCGGGAAGGGCGCCTAAAAATCAAAATAGTTTTTTTTTTTAATTTTAATTTTATTTAATTTCGATTGTAAATAAAAGTCACCGGAATATTATAAAATAATGAATTCGATTAACTAGATTTAACTTTTGAAGATGAACAACAAAATACCTGGACATCATCCTCCCACAATCTTTTCAGACCACCACCAATGATTTTTAAAGTTCGCAAACTTTGAAGAGGAATCCATGGAGGAATGTTTGTGAGTGTATGCTTAAAAAATTTAACCTCAAGCCATAATAAAGCGGTTGAAGTCTCCGCCGTATTGTCTGATTCCCCTAGAAAGTATTTAATATAGAAATAGCTGAACGGATCCATAAAACTATGCAAACACCGACCTTTGGTTTGGGTGAAGATGCTTTTGATTTCCTTTGATAACTGTATTAACAGAAACAGTTCAGATTGATTGGTATTGTAGTAAAAAAGTTGCAGATTTCGAATAGTACGCTAGAAAGCAGAAATCTGGAGGAAAAAGCATACCAAAGGTTTACAGTATTGAGAACGCCACAGGCGACGAGGATGACTAAGTTCATCTGCCATTTCTCGTCCCAAGTCCCGCAAGTGGTCGTGCATTCTCAATACAAACGTTTCTTCTTTGGAACATATTAAGAAATCTGGGAATTGCAGCCTCATTTCTTCTATTTCTTCAACCAGACATTTATTTTTGAGTCTTCGCAGTGCATGTTGAGCGCTCCATCCCGATCCCTCCCACACTCTGATGGCGTCTTTCTTCGGTTCTCCAATGAAAAAACATGCAATGTCCATGAAAATTTGTTTTTCTTCAATGTCCAACGTGTCAATGCTTATTCTTAATCTCTTGTGTATGTCTTGAGGCAGCGTCTTTTTTACTTTCTTCAATTCTAACTCCCAAAAATTCTGATCTTCGCCATGAACATGCCTGCCCAGAACTTGAAGAGACAGCGGTAAGCCGACACACGCGTCTACGAAGAGATCGACCAGATCCTCGTATCCACTAGATGGATAAGATTGGCTAAAAGCATGCCAACAAAACAGCTCTTTCGCCTCATCTGTATCCATTCCTTTCAAATTATAACCAACCGTAATTCCTGCGCTTATGAGCACACCTACATCACGAGTTGTAACAATTACCAGACTATCGCCAGATTTACTCGCCAAATCCCCGCTCAGTAGAGCATCTAACTGTTCCTGGTGATTAATATCATCTAGAACAATTAGGAAGCTCAAATTGGCTCTCCTTGCGAAACGATTGCTGAGACAGCTTATGCCATCCTCTACGCTTAGAAACCTTGGATGATCTTTTTCATCAAAGAGTTCTCTGAGGAGCTTCATTTGCAAAGAAGGCAGATCTTTTTTCACAGAGGCTTCCCGAACATCAAACAGAAAACAGGATCGACTATAATCTGAACGCTTTCGGTTGAACAATTCTTTAGAGAGAGTTGTTTTTCCGACCCCACCCATCCCGAAAATGCCAACTATCTTAGCCTTCCCTTCTCCTTGTTTGTTCATCCTGCACTGGCTTTCAAAATCTTGCACAAGTTTATCAATGCACTGCTTTTCAAATTGTTCAACAAGCTTAGGAAGTCCTACCGGATATTTGGCAACATGTAAACATCTCATCCTTTCTACTTCCTTTTGCACCGCTGACACTATGTTTTCGCAGTCACTGAAACTTTATAAATAGAATGGGAATTCGATAAGAAAAAGATTTGACCACTTTCAAATAACGAAAAACTTAAACTAAGTAGAAATATCAAATACACCGAAGCCAAAAATAAAACTACCTGTTGAACTCTTCGCCGGCAATAAATGATATGGATTGGAGGGCATTCTTCCACTCCTCAAGTTTTTCCATGTACCGCTTCTTATTTTCATATTCAGAGAATGCTTTGCCATACACTCCCTTTTCTATGTGGCGTAGTGCCCAAGGCTCAACGCCATAGAAAACAGGAATAATCTTAGCTTTACTCTGCAACATGAGAAGCAGCTCCGCCAAACACCATGCGGACTCTGCATATCCTTTGGAGAAGATAGCTATGTGAACTGCAGCAGAGTGGATGGCTGTCTCAATGGTGGATGGAAACGAATCTCCTAATACTTTCTCTTTCGAATCAAGAAACGTCCGTATTTTCAACTTCTCAAGAGATTTGTAAAGCTCAAGAGCCAGAGTATCTTTGACATCAGGGCCTCTGTGGTTGATGAAGACATCAAATAATCTTGAAGATTCAGAAACCTTTCTTCTCTTAAGGGTAGGTTCGATTCCAGAGAAAGCTGGACGATCCTCACCTTGTTGGTGGGAGGAGGAAGAAGACGCCACAGAGAAAGCTTGGGGTTCCTCATTTTGTTGGGGAGGCGAGGAAGAAGATGCCATACATGCAAAATAAGGTTGGGCCACAAATCTTGAAACAGGACAGGTTAGTTTTGAGGAAGGGAAGAGTGAATTGAAATCGAGCAGATGACGTTGATGAAGCTTCCTAGAAACGATTTGGAAGAGAAAGAACACAATCCTGCAAATAATGAGCGGAGAAAAGGAGCAAACGGGTTAGAGAAAGTGAAGCGTCTGGCGTAGGAAAGAAAACAATAAATTAATAAATGGTAATTAGTTTCCAAGGTCGAGATTAGAACACGACACAAAGTTGTTCCCCATCATAGTTAGAGGCTCCCATCATTATGACGCATAACCTGATTGTAACACAGGTTGCTTCATAATGTCAACTCTTTTAATAATTTTGGTGTCATTGAAATGACATTATTTTGATAAGATGGAGACATTTAACAAGATTCATTAAGATTCGTTGACATTAATGTATAAGTCATCTCATATTATCTATCACAAAGCGAGTTCAAAAACTATTACAATAAAAAATCCAACAAGTGTCAATGACGCAAAATCTGATTGTAACACAAGTTGCTACATAATGTCAACTTTTTTAATAATTTTGGTGTCATTGAAATGACATTATTTTGATAAGATGGAGACAGTTAACAAGATTCATTAAGACTCGTTGACATTAATGTACAAGTCATCTCATATTATTTATCACAAAGCAAGTTCAAAAACTATTACAATCAAAATCCAACCAGTGTCACATAGTGACTAGTACCTTCCTTCTATTTTTGTTTGTATTTGTATTTTAGTAAGAGTGACATGCATGAATATATTAAAATAAGATATTATAACGTTTAATTATGAAAAGCATTTAGCTTGCAAACTTGAAACATTGTATTGCATTTAATCGCAGAAATCACTTGATTGTATAAAACATTTAACTATAGAAAGCATTTAGCTTGCAAACATGAAACACTGTCTTGTCTTAAAACATCACGGTTGAATTTGTCATATGTACGTGCTTTCAAGGTACAAATATTGAGAAACAAAATTCAAATAGACAAGAAAGTAATCTAAATAATGTTTCATCCTTAGTTATATCTTTAGCCATTGATCCATATACATTCTTGATACTATCATGAAGAGAAGGAAATCAAACCATATGTTCACCAGGGTGTTCCACAGCTAGATATGATTGATGCTAACTTCGATGGAAAGGAATGAAAACAACATGCACAACATGAAATGCACTCCAAGGGATGTAGCAAATCAGAGCACATGTCTAGAATCCATTCACAGATTACTCAAAGTTTACGATTGTATGTAATCCAGAGCTTCTTCTTCATTAAGTATACAAAAGAGATGTACATTTACAATTAGCCTTGAGAATTAGTCCTCATGCTTCAACACTCTAATCTCAATTAAGTTTTGAATGGTTACAAAATGCTCTCCATCTCCTTTTATAGGACAAGGATAGGGGGTGGTTACAATAGATCTTATGATCAAGATTTATCAATTAAGATCAACGGTCCATATCATTCCTTGACCAAGTCAATAGGAAGACATGTGGCACAAGTTGCTAGTTGGCAATCTTCCTTGACATATTATGCGTATGACTTTGTCACATTGTATCGTGCCTATTCTTAATCCTCTTCATCAGTGGATAAGTCTTCCTCTACACACACACTGATGATTCCCTTAATGGGCTCATATGCCTGCACTACCTTTTCTACTTCTCCTCCATCTTGCAGCTTGGCCTTGGCAACTACATACCCTTGTGAATGGAATTGTGCTTGTAGTGAAATCCATTTTTTCTTTCTGTTGTTTAATACTTCATTGTATTTCTCTACCTTTTCCTTCATCCTCATAGCCTTATTGATTATGTCTTCAGATAAATGGTTGAATGGGTCATCTGCTACAGGTTTAAAATTGTCCTGAAAGGACTTGATTGCAAAATCTACATCTTGATTTTCTAGCTTTCCTTCAACTTCATTCTCAAGAGCCTCTAGGATATCCACCTCTTCAGATAAGAGTTCATGTAACTTAATGTTGATATCCCTAAGATTATTATTATATTTCTTCAGGATGTCACCTTCAAATTTGGTATCTTCATACCATATACTCAATAGTTGTGATGTCTGGTTATTCAGTATTTTGTTGTATATCAAGACATTCATATCTATATGTTTCATTTCAAACAAGGCATTCAAATGTTTCTCCACTTTGATCGACCTCTGCCCAACCTCTTTTTGTAGTTTATCCACCTTGCTTTTCAATATGTCGAGCAAGTTCCAATTGTTAAGAGAGGTTTTTATTACATTTTCTGCTTCGGTGATGAACTAGGTGAACCATTTATCCATCACATGTGACTTGTACTTCATAATATCCAACCCCATCATTTCATCCTGGGATATTATGGTCAATGGGGTGGATGATGTGCTAACTAGCATATTAGTGGGGTCTACTAGTCCCTTTATGAATGTGTGCAGCTGAGCAATGTGCTCTTTATGCACCTTATTTTTACTCCTCTCTTTCTTTAATCTAGTCAACAATGAATCAATTATATCCTTGGCCTCCTGGCCCTCTTGCTGATCAGTGGCAAAGCCCAAGTCAACAGTGGTTATTTAAAACTCATTGGCATTTATTTCTCCCTTGGCTTTGTCCACCACAGGTACAACCACTTGAGTTGTTCTCTTACCTATTGTTGGATCTCTTTTTATAATTGATGTTGCCCTAGCCCTCCTCTTTGGCTTGGCTATGTCAGCTGAAAATAATGATGTAATATAAAAATTTGAGGCAACACTAGGTGGATGTGGATTTACCTCATGTTGTAGCCAATATGGCACCTCAACTTTAGACCCTTGTTGATCTATGTGTTCAATGTGAACATCATGTGACACTGTGTTTTGTTCTACCCTTGGTGGTGACGTCTCCTTTTCTTGTTCATTGTACACCTCCTCATCATGGACCTCCTCATGTGTAAGGAACTCTTGTGTTATCTTTACATTGTTGTCCTGCTCATCTTCCGGTGGTGGATCCATATGAGGGTTTGGATTGCCTAGATCTGGAATATCCTGATGATCTTCCTAATTACTTTTGTCATCACTCTCTTCTTTCCCTTGATCATCACCCACCTGAGGGCCTTGTTCCCTACCTTTTGGTATATCTGTTTCTTTAGGGACCTTGGGGTTCAACTATCTCCACTTGTCAATGGCCTCATGTGTTGTTCATTGTCATACTTGTGCCTTTACCAGTGATGACAACAAATAGTATGGGATGCTTGTCTTGTCATCATAGTTGGCAGTGAACTGGGGAAAAGGATGGGATCCATGATGTAGCATGAGATGCATTGATATTCCTATTTTTGGTTAGGATGTACTATAAGGGTAAGTGTTAGTGAAACAGACAATGGGAGGATGCATGTGGTAGGTCGCATCCACTTCCTATTGCCAATTGGTCATTACATATGTGTGAGTCAATCACTCCATACATGTGTATTTATGTCCTTGTATTGTGTGTTGTCACACTTGTCCCCTTACTAGTGATGACAAGGAGTATGGGATGCTTGTCTTGAAATAAGTACAAAGGTGTTAGACAATGCCCATGGGATTCTTACCATGCATAAATCATGGACCTCAACTCTACGAATCACCAATGGATTAGAACATTTAATATAGCACAAGAGGTTACTTATGTTTTTGATATTGCTGCCATATTAAAGATGGATTGAACAGAAATTACAAAATTTTCCATATGAATTCAGATCCATGTAAGTTCATATCCAACCAACCTATGTTACCCTACCTTCTTTGGTGTTTTTCTCCAAACTAGATGTAGATTATACTAGCCCTACCAACATGTTGCAAGATGGTTACTATGATTATACATGGACAAATTTGACCATGAAGTATTTGTTAGATTCAGGACAGACAACTGAGAGGGGGGGTGAATCAATTGTCCAAAACTTTCTTCCAATTAAATACTTAAATCCACTTTGTAAATTAACAGCGTAACAATAAATCAATCATGAAACATAATGCATTAAATCAAGAGCAGAAACACATCAACACATGAGACACCAAGATTTTAATGTGGAAAACCCGGTTAAGGGAAAAACCACGGGGTGACTAACCCAAGATTATATTCTCTATTAGAAGAATAGAAAGAACAAAATGGCACATGCCAATTAGGGCTCACTGCCCGAGCACACTGCTCACAAGAGGCCCACTACCTACAGGGGACACACTGTCTACAAAATAATAAGTATTACATACTTGAACTAAAGAATAGCATCTTCACCATGCTTGAGTCAGTTCCATTTAAGTCCAACACTTCTGCTCTGCCTTTTGCTCTTCTCCTCGCTACCACACTTTCATCTCCACAAGTCACACCTTGAAATGACTTCACAATCCCTTATTTATACAAGATATCAACTTAGGAATAATCATCTAAGTCGGCAAACATCTACAAGAGCATCTGCAGGATGAGTAACTCATCTGGTCGGCTAGTCTAAGGAAGAACACCTTCATCTGGAAGTAATTCTTTAAATGCAAGCTTTAAACTTCAACGCGGACCATCAACATGAACTGGACACGATCCAAAGATCTCCACAAGCTTACCTGAGTCACCAAGAACATCTGCACTACATCTTCTTACTGGAATCACTCTCTCCTTCATCCGGAACCTTAAGACCACAGTCTGTCATCACTGTCATACTAGAATAGATGCTTACGAACCTCTAGACCACAATCCAACTGAATTACTAATTCACATTGACTGCCTACACACCCCACTAAATTTGCATAACAAGATAATGCACTTCCGGATCTCACCGGACCTATCTGTGTGACTCTGTCACCTCTGAACAGCTGTCGGAACTGGTTTTACTTGAGCAGCCACAACTTCTTCAGATCATCATGCAGACCTCTAAAATATTTACTGGATCATCTTAAGACACATATCTACAAACCCTTTGAACCGTATCCTCTAATATTCATCTTAGCTAGGATCATTAGCTCACTGTCTTCACCGTTCCTCTCTATTCCTGATTAGAACTAATTTTCTCATTATCCTCAGCATACAGCTCATCCAATCCTTATCATTAATGCAACAGGAGTATGTTGACATCAATGACAACACCGGTTAGGCCTATACTTGCAACAATCTCTCCCTTTGTCATTGATGGCAACATAAGATGTGAAAAACTGTTTTAACCATCAAGACAAGAACTTTTTCTTATTGACACAACTCCCCCTATCAACAAAAACCATTCACATTTCTTCTCTTCCTTTATTGCTCCCCCTTTGATCAGAAACCACTTGTTTTTCACATGTCTTCTCTCCCCCTTTGACATCAATGGCAAAGGGCACATACTTGCAATTCTATCACTTCAGAATCATACCAGCTACTCTCCCTGAGTAGCAGCTCCCCAACATCAATCTGAACCACAAGATATGACTTTGATATCCACCAGACTGATGCACATCAGTGCACCTTAGTTCACCATTGGAGGGGTACTAACCCCTTACTTCTCCCTGAGATACTCAAAAGAGTCCTTAGATAGAGGTTTTGTAAAGATATCTATAATCTGATCCTTGGAGGGCACAAACTCCAATCTAACTTCATTCTTGTTCACTTGCTCTCTCAAAAAGTGAAACTTGATTGATATATGTTTAGTCTTTGAATGCAACACTAGATTCTTTGAGATGTTAATTGCACTTGAGTTATCACAGAAGATTGTGATGGGTTCATCATATTCCACTCTGATATCTCTTAGCATCTGCTTCATCCACAAAGCTTGAGTGCAACTACCTGTTGTTGCAATATATTCTGCTTCAGCTGTAGACAGAGATATTGCCTCTTGTTTCTTTCTTAGCCAAGAAACTAATCTCTTCCCTAAAAAGAATGATACACCACTGGTACTCTTCTGGTCATCCACATCTCCTGCCCAATCTGTATCTATATATGCATGAAGAGAGAAATCATGATCTCTGGGATACCACAAACATACTCAACTGTCTCTTTTAGATATCTAAAATTCTCTTGATTGCCATGACATGGGATTCTCTAGGATCAACTTGGAATCTGGCAACAATACCAACAACCTGCATAATGTCAAGTCTAGTTTGAGTGAGATACAATAGTCCTCCAATCATTGACCTATACTTTTTCTGATTAGCCTTAGGTGAATCATCATCTTTGCTTAATTTGCATCTTGATGCCATGGGAGTATTCATTAGCTTTGAGTCTTCCATCCCAAATTTCTTCAACAATTCTTTCACATATTTGGTCTGAGAAATAAAGATTCCTTTCTTTGTTTGAGTGATTTGCAGACCCAAGAAGAAATTCATTTCTCCAAGCATGGACATTTCAAATTCACTTTTCATTTGACTTGCAAAAGTTTTGCACAAACTATCTCTTCCTCCAAAAATGATGGCATCAACAAACACTTCAACTATCAAGATGTTTTCATGATCAATTTTGAAATACAAATTGCTGTCAGCAGTACCTTTATTGAAACCAATCTTCAAAAGATTCTTATCCAATCTTTCAAACCAGGCTCTTGGGGCTTGCTTGAGTCCATATAGTGCTTTCTTCAACTTCTAGACCATTTCATCATGATTAGATAATTGAAATCCATCTGGTTGCTCAATGTATACTTCTTCTTCCAAGTCACCATTCAAGAAGGCAGACTTGACATCCATCTGATATACTTGAAATCCTTGAAGGTAGCAAAAGAAAGAAATAACCTGACTGCTTTAGTTCTTGCCACCAGAGCAAAAATTTCTTCAAAGTCAACTCCTTCTATTTGAGAGTAGCCCTTGCAAACCAATCTGGCTTTATTTCTTATTACTTCACCAACTTCATTCAGTTTGTTTCGGAAGACCCATTTGGTTCCAATCACATTCTTGTTTCTAGGTCTACGAACAAGATCCCAAGTGTGATTTTTCTCAATTTGCATTAGTTCTTCCTCCATTTCTTTAGTCTAGTTTTCATCATTACAGGCTTCATTCACTATCTTAGGTCTAATCTTTGAAATCAGACAATACTCTTCTGAATCCTGAGCAATCCTTCTTCTTGTTTGAACACCTTTGCTTTTATCACTTATGATCTGATCTTCAAAGTGGTTCAGTCTTACATACATTGGAACTTTGGGGGTTTCTTGCACTTCTGATTCTTGATTAAGCTCATTAAAACTTATCTCTTCTTCTTGATTTACCAGATCAGTTTGAATCTGAATTTCAGAAGGGACTTGGGCTCCTTGAATCAAAACACCATTCTGATCATCTTCATCATATTCATAAAACCTTGATGGTTTTTCAATTCCTTCATCAACCTTCACATTAGTACTTTCTATAATCTTTCTCAGTCTCTTGTTATAGCACTGGTATGCTTTACTTTAAGTAGAATAGCCCAAGAATATTCCTTCATCACTTCTAGCATCAAACTTACCTAGATCTTCATCTCTCTTAATGTAACATTTGCTACCAAAAACTCTGAAGTACCTCACAATAGGAGTGATGCCAAACCAAAGTTCATAAGGAGTCTTACCGGTATTGCGTCTAATTTGAACTCAATTGAGAGTATAGACTACAGTGCTGACTACTTCTCTCCAATATATTTGAGGAATATTTTCTTCCATCATCATTGTCCTAGATGCTTCTTGGATGGTCCGGTTCTTTCTCTCCACTACTCCATTCTGTTGTGGAGTCCTAGGAGCAGACAATTGTCTCTTTATCCCATGTTTCTCACATAATTCTATGAACTCACTGGATATGAATTCTCCACCTCTGTCAAACCTCAGACATTTTAATCTTAATCTGATTTCATTCTCTACCATAGCCTTGAATATTTTGAATTTCTCAAGAGCTTCTGATTTCTCTTTTAGAAAAGTTACCCACATCATCTAGGAATAGTCATCAATTAGTAATATGAAGTATCTATCACCTTGCACACTCCTTATTCTTACCGGACCACATAAATCAATATGAAATAAGTCTAATAATCTGATAGAAGATTGTTCCTTGCTTTTGAATGAGACTCTGCTTTGTTTACCCAACTGACATTCTTTTGCACAAACTCTTTGTAGGTTTTACTAATTTTGGAAGATCTCTTATAGCCTGAGTATTGCTTATCTTGATCATATTATCAAAATTCACATGACACATTCTTCTATGCCATAACCAACTCTAATCAATTTGTACAAATAGATAATTTTTGCCAGTACCAACTAAATGGAAGATGTTACCTTTTGTTTGGGTACCGGATGCAATCTCTGTTCCAGAACTTTCAAAGATCTTGCATTTTCCATTCTTGAATCTGAGATCATAGCCTTTGTCCACCAACTATCCAACACTAAGAAGATTGTGCTTCAATCCTTCAACATACAGTACATTACCGGTTTTGTTCTTTCCATAAAAAGAAATAGTCCCTCTACCTCTGATTTTGCCAGTAGAGTTATCACCAAACTTTACCACTCCTCCTTCATACCTTTCCAAATCTATGAACTTGTTTTTGTCACCTGTCATATGGTGAGAGCATCCACTATCAATGACCCAATCATCCGTTTCTTCAACTTGGGCAGCTAGAGCTCTTTCCACAACTTTATGCTTGGTAGATTCAGAGGGCTTTGGATCTTCTTTCTTGATGGCAATAAACACCCAGTCACTTCCAGATTTGTTTCCTATCTTTGATTCGTCATCTGTTACAACTCCTTCATCATCATCACCTTCGTGAACGTAGTAGCAATTCTTTTGGAACCTTGATCTGTTAGGTTTTGGCCTTGAAAATCTTTCCAGACACTTTGAGGCAAAATAACCAATCTTATTGCAATTAAAACACTTAAAGGCAATTTCCCTTCATACTTACCAGATCCTCTAGGCTATCTATATCACATGTGCCAGAATAGAAGGTACATGCACCATTTCTTAGAAAATGCGCCACTTCTGACACATGCGCCGCAACATTTCATGCATGTACCATCCCATACCATAAATGCACTACCCAAGTACATGTGCTGACTCATACCATAAAAGAACCACCAAATGATACATGCACTAACCTTCCTCATGCATGCACAGCTTTCACGCATGCACCGTTCTATATCCTATATGCACCGCAGTTTGACAAATGTGCAGTTTCGCATGTTAGATGTGTCAAACTGCGATCTTGTGCATTTGTTTAGCCTATTTTTGCCTAGCATTTATTACACTCAAAATCGACCCTAGGTGAAATTTTTTGATATACATATTCAGGGTCCTACCTCTGCTGGCTGGTCAAATCATTGGATGCACTCAAAGTGATGCTCCTCGTGTAGAATATCCATCCTAGTGCTAACTGCTCTATGCTCTATACTCTCCTAAGCTCTCAGAGACAAATCAACTAAAGCCAAGTGTGCAAATGGCTTATCTTGTGGACCTAGCTCTTATATATAGCATGCAAACCCTAAACTAGCTATGTGGTGACTATGACTACTTCCCACACTTGTTTCTTCCTGTTTCTCTGAAACACGTCCTATTTTCTTCAATCCTAACCAAGTTTTCCCTTCATCTTCATGAGATTGTCCGTCTCACACCTTCTACCTTCTTCCCATCCAATCTCCTGAGGGGGCATCCTATCGTCACTAAACTTGTACCAGGGGCAAACTAGGGCATGTATCATTTTCAAACAATCTTATTCTTTAAAACAACATGATAAAACACATTGCATTAAAGAGAGGCAAAATGTATACACCTAAAAATGGCATGACTCTATCTAAATAAATATTTTTAATATTTATTTAAGTCTACCTTCCTCTATCAATAAATAAATAATTAAATTTATTTATTCGATTCATATTCCTCTAAGTTAATTAATATCAAAATATTTAATTATCTCTTCTAAAGTCAAAATTAAATAAAATCCTTTATTTAATTAAATTCTTCTAAACAATTAAATAATTCTAAATTACTTAATTAAGTCAACAAGTCTATTCCTCCAAATTTAAATAAATCATTTAAATTTATTTAAATCTTCTCACTCTCCAAAAATAAAATAAAATTAAATATTTTATTTATTTCTTCCAGTGCAAATAATTAAATAAATTTATTTATTTAATTTTGCTTTCTTATCTTCTAAATCTTCTAAAAATAAATTCTCCTTGTCATGCAAAAGCAAAAGCTAAGTTAACTGATTTAAAGCAATTTTATTTTTATCAACAAACTCTTAAATTAGAAAAATATATTCTAATTTAAGAAATAAAAGATCATCCTCATCAAGAAACTAGTTAACTCAACAAAGCAACTTTTTGAATGACACATGTCCTTCTTCTATTCACGCATGTTCCCTCAAACTGTTGCAAGTATGGGCCTAATTGGTGTTGTCATTGATGTCAACATACTCCTATTGCATTAATGATAAGGATTGGATGAGCTGTGTGTTGAGGATATTGAGAAAATTAGTCTGAATCAAAAACAGTGAAGAACAGTGATGACAACAAGGTAAAAGTCCAAGATAGGTTGCGAACCAGAGGATGTGGATTAAAGGGTTTATTGATATGTGTCTTAAGGTGGTCCATTAGAGATTTTAGAGGTCCACATGAAGATATGAGGAAGTTGTGGCCGCTCAAATAAAACTGGTTCCGGCAGATGTTCAGTGGTGGCAGAGTGATATAGATAGGTCCGATGAGATCTAGAAATGCATTTTCCTATTTTGTGGATTTGAGGTTATGTTGAGGAATTCCTTGTGGAGTGTCATCTCTATTGGTTCATGGTTTGAAGATCCGCAAGCATCTATTCTTCTGTGACAGTGATGATAGACTATGTTCTTGAGGTTCCGGATGAAGGAGAGAAGGATTTCAGTAAGCAAATGAAGTGTGGATGTTCTTGGTGATTCAGGCAAGCTTGTGGAGGTCTTTGGATCATGTCTAGTTCGTGTTAATGGTCTACATCAGAGTTGGAGCTCAGAATTGAAGAATAACTTCCAGATGGTGGTGTTCCTTCTGTGACTGGCTGACCGGATGAGTTAAACATCTTGTGGATGTTCTTATGGATGTTTGCCGACTTAGATGATCATTCCTAAGTTGATGTCATGTATAAATAAGGGATTGCAAGGTCATTTCAAGTGTGAACTAGTGAAGATGAGCATGTGGTAGCAAAGGGAAGAGCGAAAGGCAAAGAAGAAGTTTTTAGGCTTAAATGGAATTGACTCAAGCATGGTGAAGATGCTATTTACCAGTTCAAGTATGTGATACTTATTCTTTTGTAGACAGTGTGTCTCTTGTAGGTAGTGAGCCTCTTGTAAGCAGTGTGCTCAGGTAGTGAGCCCTAATTGGCAAGTGCCATTTTGTTCTTTCTATTCTTCTAACAGAGAATACAATCTTGGGTTAGCCACCCCGTGGTTTTTCCCTTAACTGAGTTTTCCACATCAAAATCTTGGTGTCTCATGTATTGATGTGTTTCTACTCTTGAATTGTTACATTATGCTTTCATGATTGAATTATTATTATGTTGTTGAATTGAAAAGTAAGATTAAGTGTTTTAGAGAAGAAAGTTTTGCACAACTGATTCACCCCCCCTCTTAGTTGTGTGCCCTAAATCTAACAATTGGTATCAGAGCCAAGTTCCTTTAAAAGGAGCTTAACTGCTTGAGGAGATCCAGGATGTCATCTTACAAGAAGGATAGTCCGAAGTTTGATGGAACCAATTTTACTCTCTGGAAAGGTCGCATGAAATGTCACTTGCAATGTATGGGAATGGCATACTGGAACATGGTTACTGTTAGATCTAGGGCATACAACTGAGAGGGGGGGTGAATCAGTTGTGGTAAAACTTGCTTTTATTTCAAACACATGATTCTTCTTTGTTAGTTAATAGCATATCAATTAATCATTCATGAAAGCGTAAAGCATAAACACCGGAGCAGATAAACATCAACACATTAGACACCAAGATTTTGACGTGGAAAACCCGGTTAAGGGAAAAACTACAGGGTGATTAACCCAAGGATTATTCTCTGTTAGAAGAATAAAAAAAATGGATGGCACATGCCAATTAGGGCTTACTTCTCGAGCACACTGCTCACAAGGAGGCACACTGCCTACAAGAGACACACTGTCTACAGGATAACAAGTATTACAAACTTGAACTAGAGATTGACATCTTTACCATGTCTGGATCAGTTCCATTTAAGTCCGAGACACACCTGCTCTACCTTTCACTCTTTCACTATGCCACACTCATCTGCTCCACGACACGCTTCAAAATAAATTCACAAACCTTTATTTATACAAGGCATCGACTTAGGAACAATCATCTAAGTCAGCAATCATCCACAAGAACATTCACAAGATGAATAATTCATCTGGTCGGCTAGCCTAAACAAGAACATCTTCATCTGGAAGTATATCTCCAATTCTAGGCTCTAACACTAATGCAGACTGACAACACAATCTCAACATGATCCAAGAACTTAGGAACAATCATCTAAGTTAGCAATCATCCACATGAACATTCGCAAGATGAGTAACTCATCCGGTCGGCCAGCCTGAACAAGAACATCTTCATCCGGAAGAGTATCTCCAATTCCAGGCTCTAACACTAATGCGGACCAACAACACAACCTCAACATGATCCAAGAACCTTCACAGGCTTGCTTGAATGACCAGGTACATCCGCACTTCCTCCACTTACTAGAATTCTTTTCTTCTTCATCCGAAACTTCAAGGACACAGTCTATCACCACTGTCATACTGAAAAAGGTGCTTTTAGACCTCCAAACTAAGTACAAATTGAGATGACACGTCACAAGGACATCCCAAACACTTCTTCCAATCCACAAAATAGAACAATGCACTTCCGGATCTCACCGAACCTTTTTGTAACACTCTATCACTCTGGAGCATCTCCCGGAACTGGTTCTACTTGATCGATCACAACTTCTTCATATCTTCATGCGGACCTCTGAAATCTTAACTAGATCATCTTAAGACTCATATCTACAAACCCTTTAATCCATATCCTCTGATCCTCAACCTGTTGAGTACTTTTGCCTTCTTCTCATCATTGTTCTTCATTGTTCCTGATTGAGACTAATTTCCTCAATAACCTCAGCACACAGCTCATCCAATCCTTCTCATTAATGCAATATGAGTATGTTGACATCAATGACAACACTGGTTATCCTCATACTTGCAACAATCTCCCCCTTTGTCATTGATGGCAACATATGATGTGAAAAACCATCAAGACAAGAACTTCTCCTTTCTAACACAGCTCCCCCTATCAACAACAACTCTTCACATGTCTTCTCTTTCTTTTACTGCTCCCCCTTTGATCAACAATCTTGTTTTTCACATGTCTTCTCTCCCCCTTTGACATCAATGGCAAAGGGCTCATACTTGCAATTCTAACACATTAGAATCATACTAGTTGCTCCCCCTTAGTAGCAATTCCCCATCATCAATCCGGATCACAAGATATGACTATGATATCCACCGGACTGATGCACATCAGTGCATCCTAGTTCATCACCGAAGGGGCCATGACCCCTAACTTCTCCCTGAGATACTCAAAAGAGTCCTTGGGAAGAGGTTTAGTAAAAATATCTGCAAGCTGATCCTTGGAGGGCACATACTCCAATCTGACTTCACCCTTATTCACTTGCTCTCTTAGAAAGTGAAATTTGATAGGTATATGTTTGGTCTTAGAATGCAACACCGGATTCTTAGAAATATTTATTGTACTTGAATTATCACAGAAAATTGCGATAGGCTCCTCATATTCTACTTGAATATCTCTTAGCATTTGCTTCATCCACAAAAGTTGAGTGCAACTTGCTGCTGCTACAATGTATTCAGCTTCAGTTGTAGACAGGGATATTGCTTCTTGTTTCTTGCTTAGCCAAGAAACCAACCTTTTTCCCAAAAAGAATGCTCCTCTACTAGTACTCTTCCTATCATCCACATCTCCTACCCAATCTGCATCTGTATATGCATGAAGAGAAAAATCCTGATCTCTAGGATACCATAGGCCATACTCAATTGTTCCTTTTAAGTATCTAAAAATTCTTTTGATTTCCATGACATGAGATTCTCTGGGATCAGCCTAGAATCTTGCTACAAGACCAACAGCCTGCATTATATCTGGTCTAGTTTGAGTGAGATACAATAATCGTCCAATCATTGATCTGTACTTTGTCTAATCTGTCTTAGGAGAGTCATCATCTTTGCTCAACTTACATCTGGTAGCCATGGGAGTGTTCATAGGCTTTGAATATTCCATTCCAAATTTCTTCAAAAGTTCTTTCACATATTTAGTCTGAGAGATAAAGATTCCTTTCTTTGTCTGTGTAATTTGCAGACCCAAGAAGAAATTTATTTCACCGAGCATTGACATTTCAAACTCACTTTTCATTTGATTTGAAAAAGTTTTACACATGCTATCTTTTCCTCCAAAGATGATATCATCAACAAATACTTCAACAATCAAGATGTTTTCATGATCAATTTTAAAATATAAGTTACTGTCAGTAGTACCTTTGTTGAAACCAATCTACACAAGATGCTTATCCAACCTTTCATACCAAGCTTTTGGGGCTTGCTTCAAACCATACAGTGCTTTCTTCAATTTGTAGACCATATCACCATGATCAGACAATTGAAATCCATCTGGTTGTTCAATGTACACCTCTTCTTCTAAATCACCATTTAGGAAAGCAGATTTGACATCCATCTGATATACTTTGAAATCCTTGAAGGCAACAAATGTAAGAAATAGTCTGACTGCTTCAATTCTTTCCACCGGGGAAAAGGTTTCCTCAAAATCAATCCCTTCTATTTGAGAGTAGCCTTTGCAGACTAATCTAGCTTTGTTTCTGATTACTTCACCAACTTCATTTAGTTTGTTCCGGAAGACCCATTTTGTTCCAATCACATTCTTGTTACTAGGTCTAGAAACAAGATCCCAAGTGTGATTTTTCTCAATTTGCATCAACTCTTCCTCCATTGCTTTGGTCTAATTTTCATCATTACAGGCTTCATTTATTGTCTTAGGTTTAATCTTTGAAATCAGACAACATTCATTTGAATTTTGAGCAATTTTCCTTCTAGTTTGCACACCTTTGCTTTTGTCACCTATGATCTGATCTTCAGAGTGGTTCAGAGTTACATACCTTGGAACTTTGGGAGTTTCTTGCACTACTGTTTCTTGATCAAGCTCATTCAGACAAACCTCTTCTTCCTGATTTACCGGATCAATCTAAATCTGACTTTCAGAGGAGGATTGAGCTCCTTGCACCAGAGAACCATTCTGATCATCTTCATCATATTCATAGAACCTTGAGGGCTTCTCAATTCCTTCATCAACCTTCACATTTGTACTTTCTATCATCTTTCTCAATCTCTTATTGTAACACCGGTATGCTTTGCTTTGAGTGGAGTAACCCAAGAAAATTCCTTCATCACTTCTAGTATCAAACTTTCCTAGATCTTCATCTCTTTTAATGTAACATTTGCTACCAAATACTCTGAAATATCTCATAGTAGGAGTTATACCAAACCAAAGTTCATAAGGAGTCTTACCGGTATTGCTTTTGATTTGAACTCTATTAAGAGTATAGACTGCAGTGCTGACAGCTTCTCTCCAAAACATCTGGGGAACATTTGCTTCCATCATCATTATCCTGGATGCTTCTTGGATGGTCCGGTTCTTTCTCTCAACTACTCCATTCTACTGTGGAGTCCTAGGAGCAGACAACTGTCTCTTTATACCATGCTTCTCACAAAAGTCTATGAATTCACCACCTCTATCAGACCTCAGACATTTCAGTTTCAAACCAGTTTGATTCTCTACCATAGCTTTGAAGATTTTGAACTTCTCAAAGGCTTCTGATTTCTCTTTTAGAAAGGTAACCCACATCATCTGGGAATGGTCATCAATCAATAACATGAAATATCTATCATCTTGCATACTCTTGATTCTTGTCAGACCACATAGATCAGTATGAACTAATTCCAATAATCTGGTAGAGGACTGATCCTTGCTTTTGAAAGAGACTCTGCTCTATTTACCTAGCTGACATTCTTTGCACAAATTGTTTGTAGGTTTCACCAATTTTGGAAGATCTCTTATAGCCTGAGTATTGCTTATCTTGATGATGTTATCAAAATTTACATGACACATCCTTCTATGCCATAGCCAACTCTAATCAACTTGAACAAACAAACAACTTTTATTAGAACCAACTAGATGGAAGATATTACCTTTTGTTTGAGTATCAGATGCAATCTCAGTTTCAGAGCTTTCAAAGATCTTGCATCTTCCATTTTTGAACCGGAGATCATAACCTTTATCTACCAGCTATCCAACACTGAGAAGATTGTGCTTCAATCTTTCAACATACAGTACATTACTAGTTTTGCTCTTTCCATCAAAGGAGATAGTTCCCCTACCTCTGATTCTACCAACAGAATTATCACCAAACTTTACCATTCCTCCTTCATACCTTTCCAAGTCTAGGAACTTGTTTTTATCACCTTTCATATGGTGAGAGCATCCACTGTCAATAACCCAATCATCCTTTTCTTCAACTTGGGAAGCCAAAGCTCTTTCTACAACCTTATGATTGACAGATTCAGAGGATATTGAATCTTCTTCCTTGATGGCAATAAACACCCATTCATTTCTGGATTTGCTTCCTACTTCTGATTCATCATCTATTACTCCTTCATTATCATCTTCTTCATGAACATAATAACAGTTCTTTTGGAACCTTTGTCTATTAGAATTTGACCTTGCAGATCTTTCCAGACATCTTGAAGCAAAATGACCAATCTTATTGCAGTTGAAGCAATTAAAGGGTAATTTTCCTTCATACTTACCGGATCCTCTTGGCAGTCTCTTTGCAATGAGGGCTTCAAGTTGAGTTGTTTCTGCTTCTTCCTCTTCCATGTCTTTCCTTGCTTGATCATACCATGACAGCTTCCTTGAAGAGTTTTCTCCCGGATCAAATCTTTGTTTGCCTTTCACATAGGCACTGGCTTTGAATGCAGATTCAGTCTTGGGGGGATCATCTCCAAACTCGGTCATTTCAAATGCAGCCAGTTTGACAGCCAATTGCTCTCTTTTGACAGTTGTATGGGCTCTGAATTCATCAATGGCAGCAACCTTGATTTTGTAGGCAGCAGGAAGGGATTTGAGAATTTTGCAAACAATCTCATTTTCATCCAAAATTCCACCAGCATTCCTAATTCCACACACCAACTCATTTACTCTTGGCATAAAGGTAGTGATATTTTTATCATCTCTCAACTTCAATCTTTCAAATTTCCCTTTGAGACTTTGCAACCTTGCACTCTTAACAAACTCATCTCCTTCATGCAGAAGTTCCAGTTTAATCTAGATCTCATAGGCAGTTGGTAGATCAATAACATTTGAGAGCTCTGAGTCAGTTAATACACTTAGAAGAGCTTCTTTTGTTCGCAGATTGTTTTCAGCATCTTTGATTTCATTCAGAGTTGTCGGACCACCCTGTGGAGGTACATATGCTTTTGTGACCATGGACAAGTATGCTTTTCTCATACACTCCAAGTGACATTTCATGCGACCTTTCTAGAGAGAGAAGTTGGTTCCATCAAACTTCAGACTGTCCTTCTTGTATGATGACATCCTAGATCTCCTCAAGCGGTTAAGCTCTTTTTAGAGGAACTTAGCTCTGATACCAATTGTTAGATCTAGGGCATACAACTGAGAGGGGGGGTGAATTAGTTGTGTAAAAACTTGCTTCTACTTCAAACATTTGATTCTTCTTTGTTAGTTAATAGCATATCAATTAACCATTCATGAAAGCGTAAAGCATAAACACCAGAGCAGATAAACATCAACACATTAGACACCAAGATTTTCACGTGGAAAACCTGGTTAAGGGAAAAACCACAGGGTGATTAACCCAATGATTGTTCTCTATTAGAAGAATAAGAAAAATGGATGGCACATGCCAATTAGGGCTCACTGCCTGAGCACACTGCTCACAAGGAGGCACACTGCCTACAAGAGACACACTGTCTACAAGATAACAAGTATTACAAACTTAAACTGGAGATTGACATCTTTACCATGTCTGGATTAGTTCCATTTTAGCCCAAGACACACTTGCTCTACCTTTTGCTCTTTCGCTATGCCACACTCATCCGCTCCATGACCTGCTTCAAAATGAATTCACAAACCTTTATTTATACAAGGCATCAACTTAGGAACAATCATCTAAGTCGGCAATCATCCACAAGAACATTTGCAAGATGAATAATTCATCCGGTCGACTAGCCTGAACAAGAACATCTTCATCCGGAAGTATATCTTCAATTTCAGGATCTAACACTAATGTGGACCGACAACACAATCTCAACATGATCCAAGAAATTAGGAACAATCATCTAAGTCGGCAATCATCCACAAGAACATTCGCAAGATGAGTAACTCATCTGGTCAGCCAACTTGAACAAGAACATCTTCATTCGGAAGAGTATCTCCAATTCTAGGCTCTAACACTAATGCGGACCAACAACGCAACCTCAACATGATCCAAGAACCTTCACAGGCTTTCCTGAATGACCAGGTACATCCACACTTCCTCCACTTACTAGAATTATTTTCTTCTTCATCTGGAACTTCAAGGACACAGTCTATCGCCACTGTCATACTAAAAAAGGTGCTTTCAGACCTCCAAACTAAGTACAAATCAAGATGACACATCACAAGGACATCCCAAACACTTCTTCCAATCCGCAGAATAGAACAATGCACTTCCGGATCTCACCAGACCTTTTTGTAACACTCTGTCACTTTGGAGCATCTCCCGGAACCGGTTCTACTTGATCGATCACAACTTCATATCTTCATATGGACCTCTGAAATCTTAACTAGATCATCTCAAGACTCATATCTATAAACCCTTTAATCCACATCCTCTGATCCTCAACCTATTGAGTACTTTTGCCTTCTTCTCATCACTATTCTTCACTGTTCCTGATTGAGACTAATTTCATTAATAACCTCAGTACACAGCTCATCCAATCCTTCTCATTAATGCAATATGAGTATGTTGACATCAATGACAACACTGGTTATCCTCATACTTGCAACAGTTACAACACAGTATGCACCTCCACAAGGAGGTCCAAAGATCGTGAATGAAATCACTAATGCTGAAAACAATCTACGGACCATCAAGGCTCTTCTAAGTACATTATCTGATTCAGAGCTCCCAAATGTCATTGACCTATCAACTACTTTTGAAATTTGGCAAAAACTGGAAGTATTGCATGAAGGAGATAGGTATGTTAAAAGTGCAAGACTACAGAGTTTGAAAGGGAGATTTGAAAATCTCAAGATGAGAGATGATGAAACTATTGCTACTTATATGCCAAAAGTAAATGAGATTGTTTGTGAAATAAGAAATGCTGGTGGAGTCTTGAGTGAAGATGAGATTGTTGGCAAAATTCTCAGAT
Source organism: Cunninghamia lanceolata (assembly GCA_027924645.1). Lineage (NCBI taxonomy): Eukaryota > Viridiplantae > Streptophyta > Pinopsida > Cupressales > Cupressaceae > Cunninghamia > Cunninghamia lanceolata. Next base: position 5,956,277 of record BSBN01000714.1, read on the forward strand.
CTCTTCCTGCTTCTTATAAAATCAAGGCTGCTGCAATTGAAGAATTCAGAGCTCACACAACCATCACAAAAGATCAATTGGTTGGTAAATTGGCTGTATTTGAGATGGCCGAGTTTGGAGATGATCCCCCAAAGACAGAATTTGCATTCAAAGCCAGTGCCTCTATAAAAGAGAAACAAAGGTTTGATCTAGGAGAAAACTCTTCAAGGAAACTATCATGGTATGAGAAAGCAAGAAAAGACTTGGAAGAAGAAGAAGTTGAAACTGCTCATCTTGAAGCTCTTATTGCAAAAAGACTACCAAGAGGATCTTGTAAGTATGAAGGGAAATTGCCTTTTAAATGTTTGAACTGCAATAAGATTGGTCATTTTGCATCAAGGTGTTTGGAAAGATTTTCAAGGCCAAACACTAATAGACCAAGATTCCAGAAGAATTGTTACTATGCTCATGAAGGAGATGATGAAGGGGTAACAGATGATGAATCAGAGAAAGAAGATAAATCCGGAAGTGACTGGGTGTTCATTGCTATCAAGGAAGAAGATCAAATGCCCTCTAAATCTGTCAATCAAAAAGTTGAAGAAAGAGCTCTGGCTGCCCAAATTGAAGAAAAGGACGATTGGGTCATTGACAGTGGATGCTCACACCATATGACAGGTGACAAAAATAAGATTATAGATTTAGAAAAGTATGAAGGTGGAATGGTAAAGTTTGGTGATAATTCTGCTGGCAGAATTAGAGGTAGAGGAACTATTTCTTTTGATGGAAAGAACAAAACTAGTAATGTACTATATGTTGAAGGATTAAAGCACAAGCTTCTCAGTGTTGGACAGTTGGTGGAAAAAAGCTATGATCTCAGATTTAGAAATGGAAAATGCAAGATCTTTGAAAGTTTCAGAACAAAGATTGCATCCAGTACTCAAACTAAAGGTAATATCTTTCACTTGGTTGGTGCTGGTAAGAGCTGTTTATTTGCTCAAGTTGATCAGAGTGGGCTATGGCATAGGAGAATGTGTCATGTGAATTTTGACAATATCTCAAACTAAGCAATACTCAGGCTATAAGAGATCTTCCTAAATTGGTGAAACCTACTAATAGCTTGTGTAAAGAATGTCAGTTAGGTAAGTTAAGCAGAGTATCATTCAAAAGTAAGGAACTGTCTTCTACCGGATTATTAGACTTAGTTCATACTAATCTTTGTGGTCCACAAAGAATCAGGAGTGTGCAAGGTGATAGATACTTCATGTTGCTAATTGATGACTATTCTTGGATGATGTGGGTAACCTTTCTAAAAGAGAAATCAGAAGCACTTGAGAAATTCAAAATATTCAAGGCTATGGTAGAAAATGAAACTAGATTAAAATTGAAATCTCTGAGGTCTGATATAGGTGGAGAATTCACATCCGGTGAATTTATAAACTTTTATGAGAAACATGGAATAAAGAGACAATTGTCTGCTCCTAGGACTCCATAGCAGAATGGAGTAGTTGAGAGAAAGAACTGGACCATCCAGGAAGCATCTAAGACCATGATGATGGAAGCAAATGTTCCTCAGATCTACTGGAGAGAAGCTATCAGCACTGCAGTCTACACTCTAAATCGAGTTCAAATCAGAAGTAATACCGGTAAGACTCCTTATGAACTTTGGTTTGGCATCACTCCCACTATGAGGTACTTTAGAGTTTTTGGTAACAAATGTTACATCAAAAGGGATGAAGATCTAGGAAAGTTTGATGTTAGAAGTGATGAAGGAATATTCTTGGGTTACTCTACTCAAAGCAAAGCATACCAGTGTTATAACAAGAGATTGAGAAAGATCATAGAAAGTACAAATGTGAAGGTTGATGAAGGAATTGAAAAACTCTCTTGAAAGGTTTTATGAGTATGATGAAGATGATTAGAATGATGCTCTGATTCAAGGTGCCCAAGCCTCTTCTGAAAAACATATTCAAGCTGATCCGGTAAGTCAGGAAGAAGAGATAAGTTTCAATGAACCTAATCAAGAGTTAGAAGTGTAAGAAACTCCCAAAGTTCCAAGGTATGTAAGACTGAACCACTCTGAAGATTAGATCATAGGTGACAAAAGCAAAGGTGTACAAACAAGAAGGAGAATTACTCAAGATTCAGATGAGTTTTATCTGATTTCAAAGATTGAACCTGAGATAGTGAATGAAGCCTGCAATGATGAAAACTAGACTAAGGTAATGGAGGAAGAACTAATGCAAATTGAGAAGAATCACACTTGGGATCTTGTTCCCAGACCAAGAAACAAGAATGTGATTGGAGCCAAATGGGTCTTTCGGAACAAACTGAATGAAGTTGGTGAAGTAATCAGAAATAAGGCCAGATTAGTTTGCAAAGGCTACTCCCAAATAGGAGTCAATTTTGAAGAAACTTTTGCTCCGGTGGCAAGAATTGAAGCAGTCAGATTATTTCTTGTATTTGCTGCCTTCAAGGATTTCAAGGTATATCAAATGGATGTCAAGTCTGCCTTCCTGAATGGTGATTTGGAAGAAGTGTGCATTGAGCAATCGGATGGATTTCAATTGTCTAATAATGGTGACATGGTCTATAAGTTGAAGAAGGCACTATATGGACTAAAGCAAGCCCTAAGAGCCTGGTATGAAAGACTGGATAAGCATCTCTCAAAGATTGGTTTCAACAAAGGTACTACTGACAGTAACTTATATTTTAAAATTGATCATGAAAACATCTTAGGTGTTGAAGTGTTTGTTGATGATATCATTTTTGGAGGAAGAGATAGTATGTGTAAAACTTTTGCAAATCAAATGAAAAGTGAGTTTGAGATGTCCATGCTTGGTGAAATAAATTTCTTCTTGGGTCTACAAATCACTCAAACAAAGAAAGGTATCTTCATTTCTTAGACCAAATATACAAAAGAATTGTTGAAGAAATTTGGGATGGAAAATTCAAAGCCAATGAATACTCCCATGGCAACTGGATGTAAGTTGAGCAAAGATGATGACTCTCCTAGGAGAGATCAAACAAAGTACAGATCAATAATTGGAGGACTGTTGTATCTCACTCAAACTAGACCAGACATTATGCAAGTAGTTGGTCTCGATGCTAGATTCCAGGCTAATCCTAGAGAATCTCATGTCATGGCAATCAAGAGGATTTTTAGATATCTAAAAGGGACAATTAAGTATGGTCTATGGTATCCTAGAGATCATGATTTCTCTCTTCATGCATATACAGATGCAGATTGGGTAGGAGATGTGGATGACCGGAAGAGTACCAGTGGTGGAGCATTCTTTTTGGGGAAGAGATTGGTTTCTTGGCTGAGCAAGAAACAAGAGGCAATATCTCTGTCTACAACTGAAGCAGAATATATAGCAGTAACAGGTAGTTGCACTCAAGTGTTGTGGATGAAGTAGATGTTAAGAGATATCAAAGTGGAGTATGAAGAGCCTATCACAATTTTTTGTGATAATTCAAGTGCAATAAACATATCTAAGAATCTGGTGTTACACTCAAAGACCAAACACATATCCATCAAGTTTCACTTTTTGAGAGAGCAAGTGAACAAAAATGAAGTCAGGTTAGAGTTTGTGCCTTCCAACGATCAGATTGCGGACATCTTTACTAAACCTCTACCTAAGGACTCTTTTGAGTATCTAAGGGAGAAGTTAGGGGTTATTGCCCCTCCGGTGATAAACTAAGGTGCACTGATGTGCATCATTTCGGTGGATATCACAGTCACATCTTGTGGTCTAGACTGATGATGGGGAGCTGCTACTCAAGGGGAGTAGCAGATATGATTCTGAAAGTGAAAGAAATTACAAGTTTGTGCCCTTTGCCATTGATGTCAAAGGGGGAGAGAAGACATGTGAAAAACAAGTGGTTACTGATCAAAGGGGGAGCAGTAAAAGGAGAGAAGACATGTGAATAGTTGTTGTAGATAGGGGGAGTTGTGACAGTGAGAAGAAGTTCTTGATGGTTAAAATAGTTTTTCACATCATATGTTGCCATCAATGACAAAGGGGGAGATTGTTGCAAGTATGGGCCTAATTGGTGTTGTCATTGATGTCAACATACTCCTGTTGCATTAATGATAAGGACTAGATGAGCTGTGTGCTGAGGATATTGAGAAAATTAATCTAAATCAGGAATAGTGAAGAACAGTGATGACAACAAGGTAAAAGTCCAAGATAGGTTACGAACCAGAGGATGTAGATTAAAGGGTTTATTGATATGTGTCTTAAGGTGGTCCAATAGAGATTTTAGAGGTCCTCATGAAGATATGAGGAAGTTGTAGCCACTCAAATAAAATCGGTTCCGACAGATGTTCAGTGGTGGCAGAGTGATACAGATAGGTCCGGTGAGATCCAGAAATGCATTTTCCGGTTCTGTGGATTTGAGGTTATATTGAGGAAGTCCTTGTGGAGTGTCATCTCTATTGGTTCATGGTTTGAAGGTCCACAAGCATCTATTCTTTTGTGACAATGATGATAGACTGTGTTCTTGAGGTTCTGGATGAAGGAGAGAAGGATTTTAGTAAGCAGATGAAGTGTGGATGTTCTTGGTGATTCAGACAAGCTTGTGGAGGTCTTTGGATCATGTCCAATTCGTGTTAATGGTCCGCATCAGAATTGGAGCTTAGAATTGAAGAATAACTTCCAGATGGTGGTGTTCCTTCTGTGACTGGCCGGTCAAATGAGTTAAACATCTTGTGGATGTTCTTATGGATGTTTTCTGACTTAGATGATCATTCCTAAGTTGATGTTGTGTATAAATAAGTGATTGCAAGGTCATTTCAAGTGTGAACTAGTGATCATGTGGTAGCAAAGGGAAGAGTGAAAGGTAGAGAAAAAGTTTTTGGGCTTAAATGGAACTAACTCAAGCATGGTGAAGATGTTATTTACCAGTTCAATTATGTGATACTTATTCTTTTGTAGACAGTGTGTCTCTTGTAGGTAGTGAGCCTCTTGTGAGTAGTGTGCTTGGGAAGTGAGCCCTAATTGGCAAGTGCCATTTGTTCTTTCTATTCTTCTAACAGAGAATACAATCTTGGGTTAGTCACCCCGTGGTTTTTCCCTTAACCGTGTTTTCCACATCAAAATCTTGGTGTCTCATGTATTGATGTGTTTCTTCTCTTGAATTGTTACATTATGCTTTCATGATTGAATTATTATTATGCTACTGAATTGAAAAGCAAGATTAAGTGTTTTAGAGAAGAAAGTTTTGCACAACTGATTCACCCCCCCTCTCAGTTGTGTGCCCTAAATCTAACACAAACATCCTCTACCATTGATCTTATTATTTCTTCTACACAGTTGATCTTCTCTCACAATTCTATAAATACCCCTATATTCTTCCATTTCAAATCATGAAGTTTTCAAGTAAACTTATGCTGCAGAATCCATAGCACGCCATTGGCACCCCTACTCTCACATCATTCCCTATTCATCTTATATTGTGTTGAAACTCATCTTCAAGACAAAAAGTATTCTAGCCATTTCTTCTTTGTCATCTTGAGGAATCAAAGCAAGGAAGCAAGCTTCCTGAGGGCTACATTCATCACTAAAGATCAAACGAGAATAGGCGAACAATGGAAGCCGCCAAGTAATGAAGCACTATAAGTTTTAATTTTTTTTAATCTTTGTTGCTTGCACATTCCATTGAAGTTATTGGGTGTTTTCATAATTCATTTTATTATCCCATTTTACCCATAGTAGTGTCAAATGTGTTGATTATGTTTCTACTTATGTGATGTTGTTTCATGCTTTAATGTTTACATCATTAATCAATTTACAAATTGTGAAAGAAGATTAAAAGGAAGAAAAGGTTCATTTTTGGTACAACTGATTCACCCCCCCTCTCAGTTGTCCAATCTAATCCCAACAATTGGTATTAGAGCCAAATCCTCTCAAAGAAGCTCGACTGCTTGAGGAGATCCAAGATGTCAACTTATAAGAAGGAAAGTCTAAGATTTAATGGAACAAATTACTCCCTTTGGAAGGTACACATGCAGTGTCTTTTGGAATGTATTGGTAATGACTTTTGGATGATAACAAAGAATGAGTACAAGATTCCAAAGAATGGCCCTACTACTCTAGACGAACTCAGGGAAGCTAAATGCAATATTCGAGCCAAAGAAACTCTATTGAGTGCCCTTTCTGATACAGAATTGGCAAATGTCCTCGATTTGAAAACTGCCCATGAAATCTGGAAAAAGCTAGAAAATATGTATGAAGGTGACAAATATGTTAAATGTGCTAAGCTACAAAGCCTGAAGGGTAAATATGAAAGATTGATAGTGAGGGAAGATGAAAACATTACTACCTACATGCAAAAAGTAAATGAACTTGTGACCGATATTAGAAATGCAGGTGGGGTATTGGAAGAATCAAAAATTGTTGCCAAATTGCTCAGATCCTTACCTACAACATACTAGCATAAAGTTGCAGCCATTGAAGAAATCAGGATAGTAACAACTATCACAAGAGATTAGTTAGTTGGTAAGATTTTAGCATTTGAAATGAGTGAGTTTGGTGATTCTCTCCCTAAGTTTGAATCTACATTTAAGGCTAGTGTGTATGGAAAGCAAAGATATGATCCCAGTGAAAGTTCTTCAAAAAGATCAAACTGATTTATGAAGAAAAGGAAGGATCTTGAAGATGATGAAATTAAGACTGCAAATCTTGAAGCTCTTATTGCTAAAAGAATACCAAGAGGATTCGGTAAATATGAAGGAAAGTTGCCACTCAAATGTTTTTTTTGTAATAAGATTGGTCACTTTGACTCAAGATGTTTGGAGAGGTTCTCAAAACCAAACCCTAACCGATATAAAGGTTAGAAATAATGTTACTATGTCCAAAAAGCTTGAGAAGAAGGAGTCATAGATGATGAATCTGATCATGGAGGTTCCACTGAAGATGATTGGGTGTTCATTGCTATCAAGGAAGAAGATCCGATATCTACTGAATTTGCTAGCTATATAATTGTGGAAAGTGCCTTGGCTACTCAAGTTGTTGAAAAGGATGAATGGGTGATAGATAGTGGATGTTCTCATCATATGATAGATGATAAAATTTTTCAATGGTATCTCTGCATGCATTCATCAAAGATCTTGATTTTGACAAGTTCCTAATCCTCATGAGTGAGCATCCTTTGTTATTAGAAGACTTAACCAAATTCATCTCTAGCAATAGTCATGACAAAGATAAGAGCGAAAAACCTTTTTCCACTACAGAGAATAATGATGATGATGTACCTACCTATCATCCCAATGCTCTCCTTGGCCACGATGTAGTATTAGTGGATGAGAAAAGGTCTCTCACATTAAATCATGTAGGGATGGATGTTGGGTGCAATAAAGAGGGAAACAATGTTAATTCAATAATCATTAATACACTTTGTAGCAATATTCCTAAGATGATTATTTGAGGGGCACCTAGTGCACCTTCTTGCTTAAAGCTCGTGATTATGGTTCAAGGCGTTCAAAATGTGTTACAACAACCACACCACAATGTGATTGCTCACACATACAACACCTGTAATAACAAGCAAAGTAACCAAGCACTGCATGTGCCTATCTCTCTTCCATGTTCTCAACCTATGCTCCATCAACCACCTCATCTTACTCATAAAAGTGGTCAAGAGTATGATCTTGTCAAACAGCTTCGCGTAACCCAAGCTAAGATCTCTCTTTGGGATTTAATACAAACATCGCCCATATACCATGGAATGCTCCAAGAAGCTTTGCAAAAGGTGATTGTCCCACCTACTGCGAAGCCTAATGATGTAGTAGCCATATTGGATAGTATGCATGAGACAAAAACAAATATTCTCTTTCAACCACAGGAATTACCGTCAATTGACGTTCAAAACCAATATGATTCTCTTATAATCTTTGTCACAATAAACAGAACATTGGTAAAATGGGTTATGATTGATAATGGATCAGGTCTTAATGTTTGTAGCATTGACTTACTACATAAGATTAAAGTTGATGCATCTACCATCAAGCTGGAACTGTTAAGTATCCGTTGTTTTGACAATGTTGGATGAAAATCTATGGGTACTATAACTTTACTTATACAGGTGGGACCTATGATTGTGCCTACTCTGATTCATGTCATGCCTAGTTCAATCAAATTTATATTGAAAGGTAAACTTCATACTATTCATGCTGATCCTAAACTAGATAATTATTTACACATTGAAATGCAAAAACCAGTTTACAATCATCTGAGCTTAAACAATTTGTGAGTTGATCCATCAATGACTAATGTTGTGCAAAACTCTCAACCATTGAATGCACTTGTTGATGATGATTTTGGTTCATTAAATTTTAATCGTTGTGATGTAGGGCAATTTAAACTTAATAACCTCAACACATCAAAAGTTGCATCGATCTCGTCAAGGCAGTCTTTTGAAACATCTGAGAAAAATAAAGTCTTCTTGGTTGATAATAAAGACAATACCCTCACTTATACTACAAATTATGACACCTATGAGGCTTCGCCTTCTTCTAAGGAAATGACATCCCTTTATGGTCAAGAATTTAAAATCCTTTATAACAATTGTGAATATGAAGGCAAGGGATGTGGTGTAAATCAACAAGGGATTCGAGTACCTATAGAATCTGCTTCAACACATTACTCAAGTGGCATTGGATATAATCCTTTTAAAGAAAAGAAAGCCTCTCATCATCCTACACTTAATGTTAATTTAATAAGATCAAAACAACATGATAGATATTCTAGATATGCAGGTTCTTAATGATGATACCCTAATAGGTAAGTATCTCTAACCATTTATCTCTCTCATGATGTGTTTCTCCTTTGATGTGTTATATGTTGTTTAGGCCTCCTGGGATGACCTCAAATTCTCTTGTAAGGTTCGGGATGGAGACCACCTCTTTTGTGACCTTATTCTATTTGTATTATCATTCTTCTATATTGCCTCTCTCTCTGATTTCATTGTTGTGTGTTGTGTCTTAGGAACATAACATTGCGGTTGGTGACTTGGGGGCACCCTCCTACTTGACTGTCCCAAAGACACTTGTTTCTCCTCTCTTATTTATTGTTTCCCTTCCTCTAGTGTTTCCACCTAGTGGGTGGATGATGACAAACATTACACTGATGTGGATCTAGTGTTCCTTTCAAGAGCAATCAAAAAATGGACTTAGTTCCTTATATGACAATGGGGTTGTATATCTTATCTGACGCTTGGCTAGTGGAAGCACTTGTGCTTTCTGCATAGTGAATTTGATGATTTTTCTATCACATTTACAAACCTTAACAATACTGATACTCTATGCACCTTTGTTTGTCTTTGAATCCAGCCTTAGTGGTACTCAATTTAGAGAGCTTCATGATATAGCCCTACGATTATCCTTGAACTCTGGATTCATTGTCTAACCTTGGATTTTTGTGTGGTTAATCATATGCATTGATGTTGTTGTTTATCATGATGTTGTAGACACTAACATGTTTCTTGCAGGGATGTGTTTATATGTCACCTCTGGGGGCATGGGCTTTGCGAAAGTTAGTGTTCCCTTGTGTGTTTTATTCCTACCTTAACGAGCTTGATATTGATAACTAATATTGACCACCTTAAGGTGGGGGCATGTATAAGGTAAGTTGTCTGTTATAGATGTTAGCAATATGTTTGACCTCAAATGTAGAGACTTGTGCCCCAAAATAGTGCATCATGCATCCTGAGTCTGTTTGCAATCAATCAATCAATCAATCAATCATGTAAGCCCTCTGTGGAGGTGGGATATCGTGTATATCCTTTTTATCTTAATTCATCTATGGAGGTAGGGATGGTGTATTTCTCGAAGTAGATTGCATCATCCTATCATTTTTCAAAGTCCTCTATGGAGGTGGGGAGCGGTTCTGTGACTAACTCAACCCTTAAGCGTGTCTTTAGTGATTGTTGTGGCGAAGCCCAATTGTCAGTGTGTGCCTATAATGTGCCCGAGATGGTGTTGGACCTAGAAATAGGTACACTCCATCGCTTGTCTGTCATGTTTTCTCTATCTTCAAGTGTGTGTATTTTGGCGTGCTTGTTTTGTGTGGCATGTTTGTTTCCCCATATGTAGATACTAGCACCCTTGAGTAGTGCTTCCTATATTTTGGGAGGTTTTGTGTGTCTTGCATGTGTGTTGTCCCATATATACAGAGACATGCACCCTAGGGTAGTGCATCATGCATTATGGGAGGTTTGTTTACTTTCCAGTACTTGAATCTGCATTTCATATAAATGAGAAAAAGAAAAGAAAATATATCATTTCTGTCTTCCATGCATTAATGTGTCTTCTATGCATTGACTGTATTCTCCATGTTCTGTGTGACTATAACTGTCTTCTCCATGTTTTACGTGCCTATTACTGTCTTCTATGTGATTGGCGTGTCTTCTCTATGCTTGGTGTGTTTGCTGTGTTTGTGACCATACTTTAATGCATGTATTGGCCTCGTGTTTATACATACATTAAAGTGGGGGCTAAATGTTACCTTATAAAATGTCCCCTTGGGGGATTTTCCCTCATAAGGTTTAGCTCCCAGTCTTTAGCATGCATTTAGGACATCTTAGTTCATATTTGGCATCTGGATGGAATGAGACCTAGGTTTCATGGTAAATTGGATCTAGGTTGACCCCTTGATCTGTACCTTGCCTAAAATAGGGGGATGACTTGGGCGACTGTGCCCTAGTCCTGCCTTATTTTAGGGCAACCCTAATTTTTGAGTGTCGGTTTGTGACTATTATTTGGTTCTTTTGCCGACACGGTAAGTTTTGATTTTTAAAATCTTGATAGGAGTGCTTGTAGTTGCATCTATAAGCATGTTTAGGCATTCATTTGTAGACTAGATGATTACTAGCATTGTGTTCTCAAGGTGATTCAAGGCTTTCTATTGTGTTGCAAGAGCATAATTGTATGTTTTATGTGTTGATATTTGCAAATTTGAGCACCAATTTCCTCATGGCATGAAGAGCATCTTCCTCCATGAGAGCTTCACTACAAGGTGAGGTAATATTATGTTTTTATTATTGATTCCTTTGGGTTTTGCCTCTTCCTCACAAGGGCACGCACTCTTCATCTGACAACGGCATTCAGAGACTTAAGTGTCTTTTGGGGCTTGACTGAGGCAAGCCTCTTAACACCACAACCCCCAAACCAAGTCTTGTGATTGCAGGTTACAGGTGTTGCATCCAAATAAAAGTGGAGCTGTAGGAAGGCTTGGCAGGCATCGATGATTTACGATCTAAAGAAAAGTAAGACACAGGAGCACTTCCAGGACTTGGGTGCTCGCACCAGTGTCCTTTGCAGACAGATCTTAGGAAATAGAAGTTATAGGGCTGATTAGTGTCAGAAGGAGGTCTAGATTCCTTAAAAAAGTAGGTACCTTAGACTTGGGTACCCGCACCTTAGTCCCTGACTGTTCCACTTCAGAACCCCAAAAATAAGCATTCTATAATTCAATATTTTACTCCTGTTTGCAAGAGCTTTTTCCATCTTTCATCAATTTGTTGCCGTATTTGCATAATTAGGGTTTTAATGGTTAATTGGACATAAGAGAAGGAAAATTAATAATTAAATTCCCTAATCCAAGTTTCCCTTCATTTGTAAGTGACCTAGGGTATGATAGTGCTTGCCACTTGACCCTAGATCCTTCAATGTTTAGTGGAGAGGCAGATTTTAACATCTAAACAACAAAAGATTAACAAAATCCAATTTTCTGCTTAATAGGTTTTCCTACCATTATGCTAAGCATGACCATCATGTACTAATACTTTGGTGCGAAATCAAACTTGTAGAGGTATATGGGCAATTTGGTAGAAGCCTTATAGGTGATGTCACTGGACCTCCATTGGTACATGATCCTTCAGGCTTCTTTCTCTTTGCTATTGTATGATTTCTCCACTTAGACATGTTTTGCCAAACAAAATGAGGCCCTCTGGGTAGGTTGAAAGCTGCAGTGATGCCTTCAATAGAAAAGTTAGCATAAACCCTACCATGTTTCTCCACCTTCCTGGTGTTCACAACATAATATATGGCACATTCTACTACCAATTCGATGGCCTCCATAGGATAGGGGAACCCTCCTGCATGCCACATTCAAGAGCTATATATATTGATGAGCAAGGGATTGCCACCCCCTTTCTCTAGTTTCACCATCCATTCATCAAGGTATGTGTTTTCAAGGTGTGTATCATTGATTTTCCCATATTTCAAGGATACTCCTTCAGGCTGTATGCACATTGGTTTTAAGAATTCTTTGTTAGGCCTGCTTCTCCAAGCTGCCATTGGATCTTGCAAGTAAACATATATGTCTTACCCTACGTGTCATGTGCATAGTGGATTCAATGATCACATGAATTTCATGGTGATAATTCTTTCAGTCTACTATAATTTATGCATCAGCATGCTAGTTTACTTTGGTAAAACCATTATTTACCTGCTTATTCACCATAAATGACAAAAGGAGGGTTTTACCAGTACATACCTTATATCTATTAATTTTTACTATGTGAGTGATTTTTGGATGACTAGGATCACCTTGCAATCACCATTCTTTGTTCACCATTCGTCGCTCTGTTCAAGCTTGCAAGTTGCAGTAATGTCACTCTTTAATCTCATAGGGCTCTGTAATTCTCTGTTTAAACATTTTGATGAATACAAATGAGCTTAAATCCCTATTTTTAACTGAAAGAATAATGAATTAGGATGAGATTAATGTCACCCTATTATTATCCATTGATCGACACCTGAGGCCTTTAGATGTTAACAGGTGGCGGGCTTTCATTTGAAATTTTGAAGGTTCAACCTACCATTGGGGTGGTATTTAATGTAGAGATGCATATTCATGAATATCAGAGATATTGAGGAATATGACTGATATTTGGAAGTATGAGGGTAACATCATCATGAGGATGGTCAACTATCAACTGACGACCAAAATCTGGTCATTACCCCCTTATTACTTAATCATCACGATAACATTATGTGTTGATAGGATCAGGATATGTGTGCCACATGCCAGTGTTCTATTGGTTAATAAAGGTCCCCATTTTACAGGTCTCAAAGGTTCATATGAGGGATATTAAGAAATATCCAGATACTCAACAATATGAAGTATCACCATTATCCCGGATGTGAGGATGACATCAGCATATTTTATAAGGTTTCAAGCTAGTCAGGGAGATGATGTCATCATCATATTAATGAAGGTCAAGGATATTAGGAAAGATGATGGATATTACGAAATATGACCCTCTTTGACTATCGGGCTTATGATGGCATCATCATCATATCGGATCTTTTAAAAATCAGAACAAGATGATGTCATCATCATGTTGCTGAAGATCGGGGATGTTAAGAAATATGAAGGATATTAGCAAATATGACCCTCATTGAAAGATGACCCTTTCGAATATGAGCGGTGTACTTGATGGGTGAATGTTTTCTTGCACTTAAAGTTGACGTTTGCACATGAAAAGGTATGTGGATATTGGGTTCTCTTCATTAAATGGTAAATCAGGAATATTAGTGTATATCAAGGATATTAGCAAATATGACCCTCTGAGAATATCAGGTTTGACCAATCATAACTTTTTATTTCTAAGAAATTTTAGGGTGATCCAAAAGACAAATTTGCTTAGAATTTTGCATTCTTTCATGCTATGATGTTTACTATGATAGACTTTGACTTTGACATTTGACCCCTTGTGAGGCATGTGCATGTGTAGTGGTGATACTCTATTATTTCATCTAACTTTTACCAAACCACCCAAGGCAAGAAAGCAAGGAACAAGTAGAAGAAAAAAAGTTGGGTCCCTATCTTGCTAAGGCAAAATGGGGCATGTTGTGTAACTACATAATAACTTGGCACCAAAGAAAACACCTAAATTTCAATAATTCAAGTGATGAGGACATACTGAAACATAACATTCTAACTCTCTCTAAGTATAAGCATCATGATCTTCCTAAATGATATCATTTTCATAAGCGTAGCAATGCTGATAAGGGATTAGGTGTATGCATGTGATTAATAATCCTTATCTTGAAAGTGAGTTGAAGACACTAGTAACTGGTGTTAGGCTACATAATTTGGGTTCATCCCTCATAGACAACTAGGATAGAGCCTTCCTGCCAGCAGGCGTCCATAGCCCCAATAAGATTATCTTTACAATTCCCCTAAGTAGAGCCCCCCACTGCTAGCAAGCATCCATAGCCCCGATAGAGTTACTTAGATGGCCTAAATTTTATCCTTTTTAGATTTTTAATATGTTTCTTTTCTTTTTCTTCTTTTTTATTTTATGTATCCGTAAGATATCATCATGTAAGCTCATTATGCAAGGTATGCTCACTTGCTATTTTAGGTTGGGAATTACAATGGTAGCAAGGGTGACCTCTGGGTTTTTCACTTAACACCTAAACTAATATATTCAACAAACCCAAGGTTGTTAGGTGAGTCATTGTGAAAATCACCTTGATTAAGAAAAGGTATCATCGATGAACCATATATCACATACCTAATCAAAAGTACTTCTCAGTGTGAGTTACAACCCATGTAAGAATTTGTACTCATCTTTTGAATTCTAACAATTTTGTTGGTTTCTTTGAGTGGTGAGGTACATCACCTTGTCTAACCAAAGCAAGGACTCAACAACACAAAGAAAAAAGCAAACAAGAAAACACACAAAGCAAGACTATACAGACGTCTATACATAATGTACACTATGATACAATATCATGACTAGACCCTATCTAAGCTTGAAAATAATGTTTAAGGAATTATCCATTGACTGGAAATGGGACATCCTCACCAGTTAGGGTCTTGAGTTTGTAAGTACTATCTCCTAAGATCTCTAAAATTTGGAAGGGACCTATCCAAAGTTTGTCAAACTTTCCATGATCACCTTTCTTTTCATGGGCTTTGTCCCATGATAGGAGTAAATTTGAAATCCTAAAGGCTTTTATTCTAGCTCTTTTGTCAAACCATCGTTTAACAGTAGCCTGATGTTTGGCAAATTGATCAATCACCCTATCTCTCTTTTCTTCTAGGTGCATAAGTTGAAGCAATGTAACTTCTTGTTTACTGTCTATGATTCTTGTACAAATTGCAGTGTAGGGATCTTCAAGTTAATAATGAGGCTAGGATCCACCCCATATACTAATTGGTAAGGAGAATTTCCTAATGCAACCTTCACTCTGGTTCAGTCTACCCACAAGGCATACTTAAGTAGGGTATTCCATTCCCTAGGATTCTTTTCTATTAACTTCTTTATGATATTCAATAAATTTTTATTTGTTGACTCTGCTAAGCCATTTCCCTATGGGTAATAATTTGAAGAGAATTTCAAAATGATTCCATTATTAAAAACCCAACTAGATAATCTTAATGATGCAGAAGTTGGTCCATTATCGCATACTAGGGCATATGGAATTCCATACTTGGTTATTATGTTATTCTCTAAGAATTTGATCACATCCTCTGCAGTGCATGTTTTGTTGCTAACTGCTTCAGTCCATCTAGTGCAATAGTCAGTGATTGTCAAAACATGCCTATGGCCTGAGGATGATGGAGGATTGATAGAACCTATGAAGTCCATGCCCTATTGAGTAAATGGGCATATCTCCATAACTGGTTGCAGAGCTTGAGCAATGTATTTCTCTCTATTGGCAGTGACTTGAGAGGTATGACAAAATTTGATGTGCTCAGTAGTGTCTTTAAAAATTGTTGGCTAGTAATATCCTGTTCTCAAGATAGCATGTGTAGTGGCCAAGTGAGAACCATGTGTTGCTCCAAACTTGTCATTAACTCGGCAAGAAGCTTGTCTGCTTCTAGTTTATCCAGACATCTAAGGTATATCCCCTCATAATTCCTTTTGAAAAGAACTCCTCCTTTGATCATGTACTTTTGTGATCTTATCTTCAAATCTCTCCTTTGAGAAGCTTGCATCTTCAATGTGGATCTCCCAGTGATCAAGATATGTCTGATATCAAAATATTACTCTTTATTTTCTTTAGTGTTCACTACATATTGCTAACCCAATATGTTAGGATTAGTCTAAGAAATCATTTGGCTTAGGGCTTGCCCTCTTACCAACTTCATGGGTGTTATATCCATGTCATACTCTTGGAAAACCATTATCCACTTAGCTCTTTTCTCTCTAGGTTCACTTTGCATCAAGAGCATTTTTACTACCGCATCTAGTACAACAACAATCATCTTACTTCTTAAGATGTAGTGTCTAAATTTCTTTACTGTCTTGACTAAAGCAAGAGATTATCTTTCAACATCCATATGTCTAAGCTCAACATCTTTAAATGGGCAACTCATGAAAGCTATGGGTTTTTCTTCCTTGGCTTCATTTCTTTGTGTCAGGACTGTTGCATAGGTATGTTCTAAAGCAAATGAATAAATATAAAATTCTCTTGTGTAGTCTTGGCTGATCAGAATAGGTGCATCTAATATGGCCTTCTTGATGTCTTCAAATGCAACCTGTGCTTCAGGTGTCCATTCAATCTTGGCATCTTTCTTAAGCATAGAATTAAGTGGCCTGACAATCTCTGCAAACCCAGTGATGAATTTCCTCACAAAATTTATCTTACCAAAATAAGATTTGAGTTCTTTCTTACTCCCAGGAAGCTACAACTGTTGAGATTAGACTGGACAACTGAGAGGAGGGGTGAATCAGTTGTCCCACAAATTAACCTTTTCTTCCTTTTAATCTTCTTTCACAAATTTCAAATTGATTAATGATGTAAACATTAAAACATGAAACAACATCACATAAGCAGAAACATAATCAACACATTTGACACCAAGATTTTTGATGTGGAAACCCGGTTTAGGGAAAAAACACGGTGGGTTTTAGCCCACAAGATTCATACCCTATTAAAAGTACTTAAAAGGAATGGGAAGGCACTTGCCTTCGGGCTCACTACCCAGAGGTCACTGCTCAAAAGAGAGGCTCACTGCCTATAAGAAATTTAAGTTTAACACATAAAGATTTAATTGAGAGATAGCATCTACTTCATGCCTGGTTTAGTTTCATTGAATTCTCACAAAACTTCTATTCTACTTCCAAACTCTTCTTCACTAATTTTTCACTCTATTCTACTTTTGCTCTTCTACTCCTCTTCTTTCTTTGCTTCTAATCCTTTCTTTGGATTTATTATTTTTGCTCAACGATAATTTTCCATGACTCAACTATACTCCTTTATATGCTTCATCAACCTTGGAATAAACATCAAGGCTGGCACACCAAACATCTTACTTAATGTGAATCACTAAGATATCAGCCAAACATTGCTAAGACTTGAATCTTCTATGAACAACACATGACACTCTAGAGAATTGCTTCTAGAACATCCGCAATATGCTTGAATCATCCAGTTTGCCATGAATGGGAAGAATAGCAACACCAAGAAGGAAATCTTCACCAACAAGCTCTAAATCCAATGCGAACTTCCATCATAGTAGTCACATGATCCAGAGACCTCCACAAGTACAATGAATTCAATAGAAACATCCACACTCCTCCAAATCATCAGGATCACTTGCATCTTCATCTGGAACCTCAAGAGTACTATCTACCATGACTGTCATAGAAAGATTGCTTGCAGGACCTCCAACCCACAAACCACTTAAATGGATGATGCACACTGACTTCCCAAACATGACTCTAGATCCACAGATCATTATTTGACATATCCAGAAGGATCCAGACAATTTCTCTATCACTCTGTCTCTTTTGAATATTGCAAAACTAGTTCTACTCAAGTGGCCATAGTTTCTTCAAATCTTCATGCAGGCCCCTCAAATCCTAACTGGACCTACTTCACACAATCCTCTATACAGCCGTATGATCTGCATCCATTAATCTTTATTAATTTTTCTCAATATCCTTAACATTCCAGTCTTCTAGTCAAGCAACAAGATAGGATACAGTTGACACCAATGGAAACAAGAATATGTTGACATCAATGACAACACCGATTAGGCACATATTTGCAACAATCTCCCCCTTTTTTATTGATGGCAACATATGATGTGAAAAACTTATTCAACCATCAAGACAAGAGCTTCTCCCCCTTTCTCTTTTGCAACTGTTATCTTCACTACTCCTCCTTTCACTAGCAACTAGTTTTTCAGATGACTTGTCTCCCCCTTTGACATCAATGGAAAAGGACACATATTTGCAGTCTTTTCTCCTTAGTTTTGTTTTAGATCAAACTAAAAAATTGCATGTAAACTACTCCCCGTGAGTAGTGCTTCTTTAACATCAATCTAGATCACAAGATATGACTGTGAATTCCACCAGACTAATGCACTCTAGTGCATCTTAATTCTGATCAGGAGGGGTAATAACCCCTAACTTCTCTCTAAGACACTCAAAAGTATCCTTGGGAGGAGGCTTAGTGAAAATATCCGCAATCTGATCCTTTGAGGACACAAACTCCAACTTGACTTCATTCTCATTTACCTTCTCTCTTAAGAAATGAAACTTGATGGATCTATGCTTTGTCTTTGAATGCAACACCAGATTCCTTGAGATACTTATTGCACTTGAATTATCACAGAAGATTGTGACAGGCTCCTCAAACACAACTTTGATGTCCTTCAACATTTGCTTCATCCATAGTACTTGAGTACAATTGTTTGCTGCTGCTATATACTCAGCCTCTACTATAGATAGAGAAATTGCCTCCTGCTTTTTACTTAGCCAAGAAACTAATCTATTTCCCAAGAAGAATGCACCACCACTAGTGCTTTTTCTGTCATCCACATCTCCTACCCAATTAGCATCATGAAGAGTGAAGTTATTATCCTTTGGATACCATATTCCATAATCAATTACCCCTTGGAGATATCTGAGAATTCTTTTGACTGCTACAACATGGGATTCTTTAGGATTAACTTGGAATCTAGTGACAAGCCCAACTGCATTCATGATATCAGGTTTGGTCTGAGTTAGATAGAGCAGTCCTCTAATCATTGATTTATACCTTTTCTAATTTGCCTTAGGGGAGTCATCATCTTTACTCAACTTACATCTAGTTACCATAGGTGTACCTACTAGCTTTGAATCTTCCATTTAAAACTTCTTCAACAATTCTTTTACATACTTAGACTAAGATATAAAGATATCTTTGTTTGACTGATTGATTTACAGACCTAAGAAGAAGTTTATTTCACCAAACATGGACATCTCAAATTCACTTTGCATTTTATCAACAAATATTTTGTACATACTCTCATTTCCACTAAAAACGATATCAACAACAAATACCTCAACAATCAAAATATTCTCATGATCAAACTTGAAGTAGATATTACTGTCAGCAGTGCCTTTGCTATAACCTAGCTTTAGCAAATACTTATCTAAACTTGCATACCAGGCTCTTGGAGCTTGTTTGAGTCCATACAATTCTTTCCTTAATCTGCAAACCATGTCTCCCTAATTAGACAACTGAAATCCTTTTGGTTTGTCAATGTAGACTTCTTCTTCTAACTCTCCATTTAGAAATGTTGACTTGACATCCATCTAATAGACTTAAAATCTTTATAAGCAGCAAAAGAAAGAAACAATCTGACTACCTCTATTCTTGCCACTGGAGTAAAAGTTTCTTCAAAATCAATTCCTTCCACTTGAGAATATCCTTTGCATACCAACCTTGCTTTATTTCTTACAACTTCACCTTCTTCATTTAGCTTTTTTTGAAGACCCATTTAGTTCCAATCACATTTTTGTCCTCGAGTCTAGAAAAAAGATTCCAAGTGTGATTCTTTACAATATGCATTAATTCTTTTTTCATTTCTTTTACCCAGTTTTCATCTTTGCAGGCTTTACTTACTATTTTTGGTTCAATCTTTGAGATCAGACAAATCTCTTCTTGATCTTTAACATTTCTTCTTCTAGCTTGGACACTAAGGTTTACATTCATGCAAATATAGATGAGTTTGGAGATTCAAGGTATGTAGATTTATTTGAAAAACAAATGAGATGAAAATAAAGAACTTAAACCTGAATATAAGGCTCTACAAGATAAACACTTTGTTCAGGTTATGGGGTTTCTAACATTCAATGAGGATGAGTGGGTCCAAGACATCTTAAGTCAGATACATAATAAATTTATTTGTTTGTTAAAACCATTCAAGATTACTAGGGATGATAGCATAAATGTAACTGGATTAAACTCAACTAGAGGATTGCCCATGCTGAAAGCTATGAAAAACTAGACAGTAACTGATGCTATCAGAGCTAAGTTCGATAGAAGAGAAATGACCATAAATGATATTATAGAGTCAGATGTCAAATTTGCCTCCATTGTGATTAGATACAAGATTTACCACTCGAGCAGAGAAAATTCTGTTTCTGGAATAGCCATTTATGCTGCATACAAGATGCTAAAAGAAAATGTTGATTATGACTTGTGTGAACTATTGTAGAATCAATTGATTGAAAATTTGAACAAGATCAAAAGAGATAAGAAAAACACCTTCAAGTATGGTACACTAATTTTATGTCTATTCTTTTACTTTATGAATGAGGTGTACACTGGACTAAGGATGAGCTAGTTGCCATTCAAATTAGAAATCATCTTCACAGCATTGGTGATTTCAATACTCAGAAAATGACAATATGGGGTTACTTAAAAAAAAATTAGAATATGATGCACTCAAGGGAAAGAATCCCCAATTCAATTGTTGACAAATACAAAAATGAAATATGCTTCATGATTGATACTGATAATTGTTTAATGGAAGCAGTGGAACCTAGAACTATTTGGATCATGCCCATGGGGTATGAAGTAAATTAAAGGATCTTGGATATGTATGCTAAACATTTGCTAAGAAAGCCCAAAGATGCAACAGTTGAAAGATTTGGAACTTATGAGGAGCTGAGTTTAAAGTTGCATACTAAGCTCAGAGAACCTGAAACAAATAGGAAAGTAAGAAAAGAAGTTGAGAAGCTAGCTGAAAATTTTTTCCTAACAAAGGAAGCTGTGAAGAAATTCAGAGAAAGAATGGAAAAGGATGAGAAAGAAAAACAAGAAAAGAGACAAACAAGTGATTTGGTGGAACCTTCTTCCACTTCAAGAACTACTAGAAGTTCTTCTACTACCTCTGCTCCTTCCAAATCTGAAAAACTAGAAGTAGAATCATCCATGAAATGTGAGAAAAAGAAGAAAAAAAAAGCTTCCCAGACCTATGAGAGCATAAGAGAAGATGAAGTAGATACAAAATCTAACATTGAAATCAAGGAACCAAAAGGCACTAGAACAAAAGATGTAAAGTTAACCAAAGAAAAGTCCTACGAAAGCAAAAGGACTAGCAAAAAGCAAAAAATTGAAGAATATGAAGTGTATGTTGAGAAACCCACACTCTCGCTAGAAGATGTGATAAAACTAGTCACTATGGATGGTAATCTAAAACCCATGATTGAATTCTATGATGAATACAATGATATGGATAAAAAGGTGTTGGAGAAAGCAACGGTCAAATATCTCAACATCTACAACAAGGCACTAATTAAGATAACTTCTAAGTTACCACAAAGCCTTGTAAATATCTTGGAATTGAGAAAAGAAAATGCCAAGTGCAAGGATGTGGAAATTAAAGAACATGCGCTGATAAATCTGTGTCTTCAAATTTCTCCTAAACAAATAAATATGATACTTAAGAAAGTCAAAGATGGTTTTAAAAGCAAAAGGAGAATGAACAAGTTCATGCTTGGAGAAACAAGTGAAATAGTTGAAGAAACTCAAGAGATTCTTTTGAAATCATTAAATAAGTTTAATTTTCACATAGTCACAAAAGAAGTATTAGATGGTGAAGAAGAGAATATTATTGAGAAGCAATCTGAGTTGGGTGGTGATAGGAACCCATGTTTAGCCCTTCTCTTTACTTTGTTAGTATATTGTTGTTGGACACATATGCTTTGTAAGTCATCCCATGAGTATATTGTATTATCCCACATTCATGGGGAGTAATAGTTGTTTAGATTAGACTTAGTATATAAGTACGTGTTGAGGCCAATGAAGGCATCCATGAATTTATTGTATTGAGCTCGCTCAAAGGAGGTTTCCCCCTCAAAGTTGCCTGTGATTAGTAAATTCCTTCTATGTTCTGCTATTTCTATTATTTCATGCATTTTTCATTATATTGTTGCAGGAGGTTCCTCTCAGGTGGAGCCTCTGTTCTAGAAGTAGAACAAGCAATTTAGGAGGATACAAAAATGTTGGATAAAATATTTGATGTGGAAGATACTCTCAATCCATCTAATACAATAGGGAAAGAGGATAATGTTACTATTTCATAGAGCCCTCCTAATCAGATAGCAAGTGATAAACAAACAAGAAAAAGTTCCTTTATAGAGAACATAGAAAAGGATAAAGAAGAGTTAGAAGAAGAAAGAGATAAGAAAGATAAAATAGAAGAAGATGGTGCAAATTTTGAAGCACCTAAAGTAGAGACTGAGAAATCAGGAGATCAAAAGGTTGATTTTGAAATGGCTGCAAGAGACACTGTAAAAGGTCTTCTTAGAAAAGAAGTGATTGAATTTGATGAACTAGAAATACTCCAAGGTCTAGCCAATCCAGATGCTCTCTCTCCAATTCAACTGATGAAGATAGCATCATTCACCCAAGTAAAGGCTAGAGAAAAAATTTAAAGTTCCACATGGAGGAGAATGAGCTACTGGGACTTGCAACCAAAGTTTTGGAAAAATTAATGCCAACCTATCAAAAGAATCAAAATGATTCCCCCTTTGGACATCTAAAGAATCTTGTCAGTTTAGTAAAATCACATTTTGAGTCCTTTGAGAAGTCTACGAAGGTAAAGTTCAAAAAGAATTCTTAGATAAGAAATTTTGTGAAATAAAGAACTTGATAGGAAGTGATAGAAGAATACTTGGTAGTAGCATAAAGAGTATTTAGAATGCTCTAAATGATGGAAGTGATATGTACAAATTATGTCTATCATGGCCCAAAGTTAACAAGGGTATTGAGAACAAGATAAAGGAGCAAGAACAAAATTTGTCAAATCTCTCTCAAAATTTTGATCCCCTATCAGTTTCACCCATAAGTCAAGAATGTCAAGTAATTAACTTGACTGAGGAAATAAAGAAACTAGTCAAAGAGAAAAGCAACATTATGAAAAGAATGTGCGAGCTCCAAGGATTAATTGCCCCTAAGTTAGAGACAATGTATAATGCCTTATTTGAAGCCTAGACTGCAATTCAGACCAGTGATCCATCAGATCTATCAAAGGCAGAAGCATACTCATTTCTATTAAATGGGCACACATCAATTTTGGATGGAATAAAGAACACTTGGGCATCCAATCTTGTGTAAATAAAAGCTAGTTTTGTAGACATCCTCAAGTTCATGTGAATGAAACTTAATGGTTACTTGTACATATGCATCAATGTATACATAAATTTTGGACAATTTTGATTTGCAGATCCCACCCTTTGCTATTGATGTCAAAGGGGAAGTGAAGGGTAATGAAAAATGAAGTATTCAGCAAATGGAGAGCACCGAAATAAGTAAAGTGCATGGATGTATAGACAAAGGGGAAGTTGCACAAAGACAATCATTTTTCACTAAGTGTTGCCATCAATGCTAAAGGGGGAGATTGTTGGAAAGAGACACTACTTAGCATTGATAGGTGTTGTCACTAATGGAAACTAAGATTGTTCCACACATCCGTAGTGTAGTATTTGATCATATCGGAAGTCGGAATGATAATCTATCTAAGTCCGAGAGCCTGAAACAAAGCATATAGAAAAGTTCAGTATTTTTGTTAGTGGATCTCTCCAATTAATCATTATGTGTTTCAAATTTGAAGAAGTGTAGAGGGACACCAGGACAATCTAAATCCAAGTTTTTAGCTCCCAGTGATAAAGGGATCAAAAGTTATGAGTATCTAATTACTGGGTCTTGTTATGACAGAATAGTTCAATAAAGAACAAGCAGACTTATGATAAATCCTTGTGTGGACCTAATAGAAGTGTTTTGTTAAGTTGTGTATGAGATATAATATTAGTGGCTAACATGTTTGACTGGTGTATGGATCTAGCCGACAGAGTAGAACATTCTTAAAAGGTTCTAAGTGTTGTTGATTGTTGCCGACTAGCAAGTGATTGCAATTCATGATAAGGATATATAGAGCCGATGATTGTGGATATTGTGGGGTATGTATTGCATGGATGAAGAAAGTGTAAAAAAAAGAAGAAATGTAATATCCAAATGAAGACAAAATAGAGTGGTGTAGGAGCACCAAGGGCTCGGAGCCCATGTATATACTGCACATTTTTGGTGTGATGTGAAATTTTCTTATAATTGCATTTTGGCATGATAAGCCTTGGCGGGAAGAAGTTTTTGCTTATCCAAAGTGGGTCATCGGTGTGAGCCTTGGCATCGGGCTGAGGAAATAATCGTGAGCCGACAGTGTATCATCTCACCGATCGGGGTGATAAACATCAAGTTTCACCAATGTGGAGTTGGCCGAAGACATCGGCGTGAGTATAAGTATCAGGCTGAGGATTTGATCGTAGGCCGACGGATGAAGGTCTTACCGATGTGTGATGTCCATTGGCATGAGGGTGGTCATCGGTGAAGCCTGTGGTTGTGTCTTCGATTGCTTGGTGTTACCCCGATGGAGTGGTAAAGGTTGGTGAAGGCCATCGGCATGAGAATCACTATCGGTGAAGGATGTGGGTGTCACTCTGATATTAATTGTCTATCCGATGAAGTGTTGCCAAGGCTTGTCATCGGTATGAGGCTTGCTATCGGCGATGGCTGGGAAAGTCACTCCGACAGCTATGTGTTACTCCGATGGAGTTGGACGTCGGTGCCAGGACTTCTATCGGTGTAGTTTTAAGCTTTAGGTCGATGCACAGTGGTCACGCCGACGGAGGGTGAAAACTTGGTATCGGTGAGACAAGGGACTATCGGAATTCATGGTTGAATGTTGGCCGATAGTTTGGGTTGTACCGATGGGGGTAGACAGGGGTCGTCGGCGGCAAAAGTGCCGACGGGAGTTTACTAAGCTGACGGATAGATAAACCATAGTGGCCGACTTGAATGGGTGCATGTGGGACTAAATGTTCTCATGAATGCGAAAGTCAATAGAATGCATATCGACAGGGGAAGAATATGATCGGTGCGACAAAGAATCTGTCTTGCCGATGGGAAAGCATAAGCATGTTTCGATGAGACATCTGTGTTATCTTGCCGATAGCACAAAGCTGAATCGACAGTTGGAATACCAACCGTTCTGGAATTGGAACCGTCCTGTAACAGACATGGAATACTTATAAAATGCAGCATTCTTTCTGTATGAGGGGTGGAGCAGAAGAAACGAGAAAAAGATTTCAATTTGAGAAGCATTCTGATGTAAAGGCAATTTTTGAATAAGAATCAAATTCAGTAGTTTGATCATTTGAGTATTTCTTTTCTGTTTTCAGTTTACTATTCTGAAGTAGATTAGTCCTTTCTGTTTCTATAGTTTTGTTCTCTTTTGCAAACCATGACTCTATATTGATGATGCCTCAAGTTCCATTGTACAGTATGGAGGCCATCTTGCAGAGCCATGATTTTTGTTTGTTTTTCTTTTGTGTGGTGGTCGGATTGCCGGCTAGAGGAAATGCATGCTTGTTCTAGGCGAGCTCAGTGAGGAGTCCGGCTAGATAGACAAGTAGGATAAATAGATTTGCAGGGGTGGAAAAGTAGAGAGAAAGAAAGTGAGCACCAAGCAGTCCAGACCCTTGAATAGAGTGAGAAGGGTGGGCAATGGGCTCAGAAAGTTATGTGCCATTGAGGCAGTATCTGGGAAGCAGTGAGGACAATGTATGTGTCCCACACCAAGCAGAGAAGTAGAGTTTTCCATCTCTACAAGGAGTATGTCTTTTAGCACTTTGAATTGGTAGGAAGGCTAGTGTTGTCAACAGTCTTGTACACCTACAGGATGCAGAGCAGGCAGCCTAGAGTCCTCCCTATCAAATTGGTATCAGAGCAGTAAGATTTGGGTTATTCCTAGATAGGAATAGAAGAGTTGTATGTCATCACCGAGTTCAAGTGAGTCTGTTAGTTCATCCAAAAAAATGGTGACTAATGCAGAGTTAGCAAAGAAGGTTGAAGATCAAGAAGAGGAGAATAGACTCCTACAAGAAAGACTAGCAGAAATGGAGAGTAAGCTAGGTGTAATGTTGCAAAAGACTGAAGAAGTCAGCTAGAGAGTTAAAAATTCTGAGGATAAGGGAAAAGGTGTATCTGTAGAAGATGAAGAGCCCACACCTGATCCTAAATTGGAAGAAGAACCATTCTTGAAAGCTTTGAAAGCAATGAGTGGTAAAACATTGGAAGGAGTACCACTTTTCAGTGGGAAAATGGACCCAGATTTGGTCATGGAGTGGATAGAAGGACTTGAAAATCACTTTGAATGTGATGGTGTAAGCGAGGCACAGAAAGTAAAGGTGGCCAAATCCAGACTCAGGGGAGCTGCCTTAACCTGGTGGAAATTTGTGCAGACTGAAAGAGCAAAAGAAGATAAGAAGCCCATAGCTACTTGGAACGGAATGGTAGCTAAAATCAAAGAAGCATATATGCCAGAAGATTATGAAATACAGCTGCACAGGAAGAGACAGAATCTGAGACAAAAGGAATTAGATGTCAGTGCATACACTGAAGAATTCCAAAAGCTATGCTTAAGGTCCAAAGTAATGGAGGATGAAAGCATAAAGGTAGCAAGGTACCTTAACGGTCTGAAGTGGAATATACAAGAAGAAATCAGTTTGTTGTGTCCTACAACAGTGCAAAAATGCTATCAGCTGGCACTGAAGGTAGAGGAAAAGAATAAGAGGAAACAAGACTCAAATAGTAGAGGAAGAGGAAGAGGCAGAGATAACAGAGGACACAGAGGAGGTTTTGGTGGAAGAAATACTGACAATAGATCCCAAGCAGAATCCAAACTCACAGAGTAGAGTGGGGAGTCAAGTGGTAGAGGAAACCACAGAGGAAGAGGATCTAACAGAGGAAGGTCAGGAGGATCAGGCAGAAGATCCTATTTCACCAACATGAAGTGTTACAACTGTGGAAATCTAGGTCATCCAGCATATAGGTGTCCAGAAAAGGCCACATCCTCTTCTCAAGGAGGTGATAAGAGAAATCACTATGTCCAAGATAATGCATCCAGCAGCCAGTCACCTGAGGTCAATCTGAACCTAGAAGATGGAGAGAACCTGATGATAAGTGTAGACACCCTAAAATGACCAAGTCGTCGCATCACTTGCATTTCATTATCTGTCTAATCACCTGCATTACAACGTTAATTAAATAATCTAATTATTTAATTAATTTCACCAAATTCTTCTAAATCACACAATTGCAACATTAATTAAATAAATCCTCTTTATTTAATTAATTAAATCAAATTCCTCTATATTCTTCCACAATTAAATAAATTTTAATTATTTAATTTGATCATTATCCTCTTTCCAAAAATTAAGTCTACATTAATTAAATAAATCCCATTATTTAATTAATTCAACAAATTCCCTCTTATCTAAAATTAAATAATTCTTTAATTATTTAATTAAATCAAATTTGTTCTTCCAAAATCATGCACAACAATTAAATAAATTTATTTATTTAATTTGTTTTTAAATCTTCTAAATTAAATAATTCTAATTATTTAATTGTTTCTTCAAAAATATCTTCTCTAAATTTAAATAAATCAATTATTTATTTAAATTGCTTTTTCTTCTAATTTGAGTTATCTCTAAAATAACTCAAGCTTTCTTGCTCATCAATTAAATATTTCTATATTTAATAAAGCAAAATATCTTCTTTTCTCATGCAAATCCCTTCTTCTTGTTTTAAATCACTTAACTGATTGCTTTATTCTTTTAATTGATTTATCTCTTCAGTTAACTTATTCTTCTATTCTTGATAACTCCTCTCATGCAAGAGCAAGCAAGACACATGTCTTCTCCTCATTCGTTGCACATTCCTCAACTTATCTCCTCCATTGATTCTTCTGAATTATCTGGACCGTTGATCGATTTTTCTTGAAATCTATATAAACCCCCCTCATCTCCTTCATTTACTCCCTCTCTTCGATCGTATTCTTAGGCATACTTAACAGAGCTTCGAGCATACACAACGCGTCGATTGAGCACACTATAACGATCTTTTGACATTGATCTCTTGATCACATACTTGCTTGTTGTAGCCATGGCTTTGCAACTACATTGAGCAATCCACATATCTCCAAAAGGGAACAATACAGGTTTTGGTAAGAGCTTTCATTTATCTTTGATTTGTGATTTATGGCTTTTACTTAGATTTGTTTCCTTTATGTTATTGGGTTCTTTGGTTTTATTTAGTTTAGATTTAATCCATTTTTCCATATACACATTCTGGCACGCCCGGTGGGACCCATTGGTCCTGATTTAATATCAAATTTGTGGAATTTTTAGTTTGATTTCACAGGTTTTTTAACTCTTTTTTTGGAGAGATTCGAAAAAAAAAATTTAAAGGAAACTTGCTGGGCAAAAATGAAGGTCACGGTTGTGTTCGAAAGGGTCGAGGGACGAAGAAAAATATAAAATTTGGCCTATTTCGGTGAAGGTAAAATTTTTTCACCTCTGACACGCAACCCGAGGCCGTACAATCACTGTGAGGTACAAAAAAAATATATATATATTTTTAAAAAGTTTTCTTTTTTCAAAAATAGAAAAAATTAAAAAAAAAAAAATATTAAAAAAAAATAGAAAAGCAAAAAAAAACTAAAAATCAAAAAGCAAAATCAAAAAATAAAAAAACAAAAAAAAAGCAAAACACAAAAACCCAAAAAAAAAAAAGTTCTGCTGCGCAGTACCCTGCGCAGGCAGTACGTACCTGCTAAGAGGTACGTCCTCTTCAAAGAGGATAGGCCTCTTTTTATTTTTGTCTCATGAATTAGATTTTTGGGTTAAGTTTAAAGTTTAAAAAAATGAAATCTTAAAAAAAAAAAACTTTTAAAACAAAGAAATTTTTAGGAAATTAATTTTAGTTTTCTAAAAATAAAAAAGAAAAAAGCTTTTTTTTAGCCCTCCAGCCCAGCAGCAGGTCACATCAGTGACCAAGAGCCAGACACAGAGGGCTAGGATAGACCCCTCTTCATTGAGATTTTTAAACTAATAGGCGATTTTCAAACCCCATTATCTTGGTCATACGGACACGTATTTCAGTGCTTTTTTTTTTAAATAGGCTAGAATTTCGTGATCTACATCGTGGTGAAATTGGTTTTTTCTCAAAATTCTCTAATTTTTCAGAAAATTGATTTTCTCACTGCTGTCTTTGTCTCGTCATAGTTTTTTGACTTTTCAAGCTTCATAACTTTCACAAACGGACTCGGATTCAGGTGATGTTTTTTTTGAAAGTTGGTATTTTTCTGTCCTCTACACAGTGGTAATATTTTTTCAAAGATTTTCTAAGATTTATTTTTTAAGACCACTCATTGGCCTATTCTCAATCTCTCACTTCAAGCACTTGCTAACTTTTGAGTTTGTGTGGACCTAATATCACTTGTTGCAGCTTCTTATTACTCACACAGAGCAAATAGGTGTTTTTAACATGTTCATGCAAGACGAGCATTGAAGACCTCTTGATCTATCTCACTAAGTCTTAGAAACACATTGCATGCTTAAAAGGATAATTGAACAAATCTTTTCTTGCAATCTAAGTCTTAGGAACATACTGCTTTTCTTAAGGGACAATGGACATGTATGAACAAACACCTCAATTTTCTAAAGGACAATGGACATGAATGCCAAACACTTCATTTCATAAGGGACAATTTACAACTACAATCGTGTGTGTGCATAGCTTAGTTGCACCTTATTTTTCTTATAACGGGACAATTGAACCTTTGTGTGACGTGCTTGCTCTTACTTTTCTGTACTTCCTTTAGAAGGCCCTGCTTTTG
This sequence comes from Cunninghamia lanceolata, assembly GCA_027924645.1. Lineage (NCBI taxonomy): Eukaryota > Viridiplantae > Streptophyta > Pinopsida > Cupressales > Cupressaceae > Cunninghamia > Cunninghamia lanceolata. Next base: position 5,986,234 of record BSBN01000714.1, read on the forward strand.
GATTGCGATTCATCCAAAAGGGACGACCCTAAGCGGAGTTTTCCTTTGAACCGCTATATAAGAGGGATAAGGCGAAAGCCAAGTCCTAACCGATGTCAGCCTTACCTTGTGGTGCCAAACTGAAAAGAGGTGTACTAGCTCTTTGTGGAAATGATTTTCACATTGAGCGAAGTGTTTGAAACTCTTAGTAGGATTGGTTAAAACTTTTAGTAGCTTGTCGCATTGCTCGTAAGGCGTTGGTCCCTCAAAGTCACTAAAAACCAATTTTAGATAGAGACTACCCGACCTACCTCTGAACATTGCGGTAATCATCAGTGCAAGGGAAATCAATTTAAACCCTTAAGATACTCACCATTGGCTCCCTTGAGAAGAGATAGTATTCCCTTGGACATAAAGCTCTTGTGACCTACTTGAGCTTTCCAAGGGGAGGGTGAGATATCCCTACCTATCGTCTCTCGCAAAGATACTAAATATCCGACACCTTTATGGAATGATATTTTTATCGACGGAGTATTAAGCTATGAGCTGATCTACTACAATGAAACCTTGTCTCTAGGGATACAAAGTGCTTGTTATTGATTGCAACTGTATTAGACTTGTGGAAACATTGGGCTTGTTTGGAGCCTTGAACATACACTATCTGTTGTGTCAGTCCCTTGCTTTTTGACCACTTGTTTGCTGTGTTTTCTCTTGCCAAAGACAAAATCCAACCATAAATCTGTCAGAATTGCCTTTACAAACATCAGACACTACTTCAGCGCCCTTGGTATAACAGCAGCTCGCCCTTGGTCATACAGTAGATCGCCTTTGGTATAGCAGTACCTCGCCTCTGGCTAACACTCTACTTCAACGCCCTTGGTATAATAGTAGCTCGCTTTTTGTAACTGTAGCTCGCCTTTGGCATAGTAGTAACTCGCTTCTGGTAGCTCAGTCTGTCGCCTCTGGTCTATAGTAGCATGCTTTTGGTTGCATAGTCCTGCACCTCTGGTCAAACAGTACAGCGCCTTTGGTCTAGTATACTGTGTAGCAAGAGCTTGTCCTTTTCCATATCAAAACAGAGATTCAGCAATTTCTTGTCCTAGTGTCATCCATGGTAACCACTAGGCTCCAGCAGACTATGAAGTCCAAGCAAGTTGTCCCTAAGAAGCACAAGTCACCCCCTCGCACACCACAATCAGGTCGTCTCAACATTACTCACAAGGTGACTCCTAATACACCTGCAGTAAAACCAATCAGCTCTCCAAACATGCCACACATAGAGGAACCAAGCAATCCTCATGAGGATAGAACCCCTTTGCTCAATGCACCGCAGTATACCACAGGCTTGCCTCCAGATTTTTTTCCACAAGGTTATGTCATAGATCAACCCCCATCTCAAGAAGAGCGACACTTTGAAATAGGTCAATCCTCTCAAGAAGATGGGCAAGATCTTGATGAATTTATACAAGATCCTAGAGCTATAGCTGCCTTTGATAAAATCCTTAGTGAGAACCAGGATCATTTCTTTCGCTTGCTTGCAAAGCAAGGTGCCAAGTTACCTCTAGATTTTGATGTGTCCACTCTCAAGGAGAGCAACAACACCCAAGAAACCATACAAGCGGTGCAAACCATGTCCACGGTGACCACACCCTTACCTACTCAAAGCTCACAGTATAGGAATCCCCTCTTTCAAAATCCAACAGAGGAGAGGCCCGTATCACCACTGTTGACTCCTATGGAGATCTATCAAAACCAACAAGAAACTCTCCAACGTCAAGCAGAGTTAGCTAAGCAAGCCACCTCCTAAAGTGTCCACCCCAAGCGCAAGTGGAATCTTGGTTACCCCATCACACGTAGGTTTCCCACCCAATTACAATCCAGGGAACACGTACGTAGCCATGCAACAAGGGTCTCAACATATGCCACCTCCTATATCATCACACCTGCATGTCTCTCAACCAATTAGAGTCACGCAACCCCAACCACAACATTCTTCTACTCTCATCCTCAAGCAACCCCAACCGTCGCAAATCACTTCTACCTATGTTCCTCCACCCCAACATTCTTCTACTCTCATCTACAATCAACCCCCACCGTCGCAAATCACTTCTACCTATGTTCCTCCTCCACAACGTTCATCCATGCTCAACTTCTTTCATACATTGCCTAGCCACTCTCAACATTCCCAAAGCTATGTGCCACCATCACAACCTAATCAAACGCACTTTAGCTTTCCTCCCCCCAATACTTTTCTTCAACCATCACAAAGCCAACATTCTTACCTAGCGCCACCTCCACCTCTGCCTAATCAAGGCCTCCGATTCCAACCCAATCTAAACCAATCATACAATCCATACAATCCCAATCAATCTTACGACCCTTACAATACCACTGCGCATGGCTCACATTATAATCTTCCATATGGGCAACACCAACCGCTTTTTGGACAATAGGAGACGTTACCAACCCCTCCCATGACTATGGAACTAAAGATTGCGGAGGTGCAACAACAACTATCTGATCTTAAGTTTGGCCACACCAAAAAGACCTTCTCCTTAGAGGAAGTGTGTCCTTATCCTTTTGATCGGTCATTACCAATGATCCCTTTTCCTCAAAATTTCACTATTCCAAAGTTTGATAAGTACAAAGGAAAAGGTGACCCAAAAGACCATCTTAGGGAATTCTATCTTGCTTGCTTCGAGGTCTCTCACAACAACACATATCTTATGCGTCTCTTTCCTCGCAGTCTTGGAGGTCAAGCAATAGAATGGTTCTCACACTTACCTACGAGTATCAAGTCTTTCAACGAGCTAGCAGAGAAGTTTGCCACCCATTTTTCTTACAACGCAGAGCATGAGATTTCCATGATGGACCTATGCAACAATAAACAGAAAAACGGTGAAACTTTCATTTCTTTCCTCTAACGATGGAGACAAATGGCTAGTAAATTCCCTTTCAAGATTCCAGAGAAACAGCTTGTTAGCATATTTGTACAGAACCTCAACCAAGAGTTAGGTTTCCATTTGCAAATCCTTAGTGCTACAACCTTCGATGAAATCACATACAAGGGTATCAACATTGAGAAGGCCCTCATTGCTAAGGGTGTGGTCAAAATCTTTAAAGAGACGAAAGATAGTACTTCGCATCAACAGTCGAATGATAAACCCAAATATTGGAACAAGAACAAAAACGTGGTCAACAATGGGGTGGTCGATACTAAGCATGTCCAAATGTTGCAAACACTGCTGCAACTCACCAAACCAAGTCAAGCTCCACCTTAACAACAACAGCAACAAAGGCAGCCTTGTCAAAATCAACAACGACAACAAGAGCGGCCCCAACAAGATTACCCTCCGCGACGTCAATTTACTCCTTTGGGAGTGCCCATCGAATCGGTCTTACAGCAAGCCTTGCTGAAAGGGCTGATAACCTTACCTGATGCTCCCCCATATGGAGAACCTATCTACAAAACTGCACGTTACAGAGACAATGAGTATTGTGAGTTTCATAGGAGCAAAGGTCATAGAATTGCGTCTTGCATGAAGCTTAAGCACCTCATCCAAAACCTCATCGACGGTAATCAAATCACTTTTGAGAATGAATCACCAGCGCAACACACGAACAAGGATCTCGATATGTACAAGGAACCATTCCCTCATCACAGTCCACCTCCTCCTCAGGATAGAGGTAAAGGTATCAATCATGCTTCCACGTCTTTCGATTCCATTGTAGGTCGTTTTGAAGAAAGTCAAGTGTCTACCCTCACCATCAAAAGCAAATCTACGGATTGTGCTGTTACTACTTGTCAAGGTCATGTCACCATTCGTGCACCTACACCTAGACTTCCGGTTCAGTCTGATTATAATCTTGTCGAACATCTAGGGAAAACACCAGCACAGATCTCTATTTTGGACCTTCTACGGTCATCACCGGCACATAGAGTGGTGTTAGAAAAAGCCCTCCAAGAGTCGTCCGTTCCTAACAACATAGCAGTCGCAGATTTCCAAGCTATAGTGGGTAATATTGCTTCACCTTACAACGTGGTCTTCTCTAAGAAAGACCTCCCCTCCCATGATCCTTGTCACAACGATGCCCTGCATATTGAAGTTCTCATACGTAAGCGCAAAATCAAACGCATCCTCATAGATGGTGGTGCTGGTCTCAACATCTGTTCTTTAAAGTTACTAAAGCAATTGGGATACTCTGAGGATCACGTCAACACTGAGCATAGTATTACAATCAAGGGGTATGATGATGCAGAACGCCGTTCAGAAGGTGTTATTCACTTGCCTATACAACTGGGCCCTGTCATGCTTGAAACCAGGTGTCAAGTCCTTGATATTGAGCTGCCTTACAACATTATTCTAGGCCGCCCATGGATCCATGCAATGAAAGCTGTTCCCTCCACGTACCATCAGTCCCTAAAATTCCCATACAATGGTACGGAGATCACCATCCCAGGCGATCCTAATCCTTTTGAATTTTGCCGTGTCTTGCAAGGAAGCTATAAGAATTGCAACCAAGTGCCTAAAAATGACAAAGCCCTTGAATCCCCTCTCTATGTTGATCCTGAAACTCTCACACAAGCCTCTACAAGTGAACCTACACCCCTCCCCAAAATCACAGCACGCGTCCGAGATATAGGCTTTGGCACGTATGATATCTCCGAATCTTGTTGTGTAGGGCGGATGCCTTTATCTCCAAAATCTTACGGCAAACCACCCATTGCTAAAGTTACCAAAAAAGCAAATATTCCTCCCCCACCATTCCTAAGCCAATTCCAACATGGACGGTTATTGGAAGAGGAAACCATTGAGGACATCTCTTCTTGGCTCTACAAGGAGAAAGAACCAGTCACGACACCAGTCAAGCAATATGGCAATGGCTTAAGGATAGTGAAAAACATGGGCTATAAAGGCCAAGGTGGCCTTGGGAAACAGAATCAAGGCACTATGGAGCCCACTGTGGTAACAAAGAAGCTAGACAAGAAAGGATTAGGATTTGGTAAGAAGGTACCATGCGCCTCGGACATCGAGTATATCCTCGACAAGGTAGCTGACACTTTTCCCGCCGATACGACATCTTCAGAGGATATCACCGATGACTCTTCCCTCCACATGACCAATCTATTCGCAGAATCCTCCATTTTTACACTATCCTCCGTATCCTTAACTTCCACCACCAACACCCAGAATGTTACGCTTGTCTACCCTAAACTTATCGATTGGGACCAACAAGGGGCCCCCGTTATAGATGTATTTCAGAATGACGAAGCTCTAGCTGAGTTCATGGGACTTCGGGAAGGTATCCCTCTTGGTGATCACAAGGCAGGTTTTGTAAAGGAACTTGAGCCCACGACTTATTTTGGTGAGAATGCCAAATCCTCCAGTCGCAAAAGTGCAAATAAAGAAAGATCTCTAGGTGAAAACCACACTGTGGCACCTCCCGATCATAAAATAGTAAAAATAAAGGATGTATCCAAAGGTGAAAACCCAACTGTGGCACTTGAGGATGGAGGATTTGACCTTCCCTTACCCTCTAAGTACCAGGAGAAATCAGCTCTACTAGTCGAAGATTCTACAAAGATCAACCTGGGTACTGAACAGAATCCAAAGACAACATTCCTAGCGGCATCCTTATCTGACATAGAGCACAAAAGTATTAACAACTTCTTCTTGCAACGAACCATCAACTTTGCATGGACCTACGCAGATATGCCAGGGCTAGACCCTAAGTTGGTAGTTCATTATCTCGCAGTTGATCCCAAAGTGAAACCAGTCAAGCAAAAATTGAGAAAAATGCATCCACAGATAGCTCTCTTGGTGAAGGTGGAAGTACAAAAGCTATTAGACGCAAAGTTCATACGACCTATCGACTATTCAGATTGGGTCTCAAACATTGTACCTATGTCTAAACCTAATGGGCGCATCCGCATGTGTAATGATTTCAGAGATCTCAATAAGGCATGTCCTAAAGACGACTTTCCACTACCAAACATTGACATTATAGTGGACTTGACAGCAAGTCACGAGATGCTTTCTCTCATGGACGGATTCTCAGGTTACAATTAGATAAGGATAGCTGAAGAAGACCAACATAAAACAACCTTTACTTGTCCTTGGGGCAATTATTGTTGGTGCGTCATGCCATTTGGTCTCAAGAATGCAGGAGCAACCTATCAGCGAGCAATGACAGTGATATTTGATGACCTCTTTCATCACATTATGGAAGACTATGTTGATGATATACTGGCTAAATCTTCTCAGGTGGATCACATACAGGTCCTAGGACAGATCTTTGACAGGCTTGAAAAATACCAAGTAAGACTCAATCCAAAGAAGTGTGTATTCAGCGTAACATCAGGGAAGCTATTGGGATACATCGTATCTCGTAGAGGCATCGAAGTAGATCCAGCAAAAGTAAAGGCTATAGTGGAGATGCCTCCACCAAAGAACCTAAAAGCATTAAGGAGCCTCCAAGGAAGGTTACAGTCCATCAGGCGTTTCATATCACAGCTAGCAGATAAATGTCAACCCTTTCAGCACTTGCTCCGAAAGGATGTCTCGTTTCGATGGGACAACAAGTGTCAGGCAGCGTTTGATCAACTTAAGGAGTATCTAGCTACACCTCCTGTATTGGTTCCACCAGTTGTGGACAAACCCTTGATATTGTACATCTCCACTACAAACTCAGCCCTAGGGGCTCTGCTAGCACAGAATGATGACACAAGAAAGGAGCATGCAATTTATTACATTAGTAGAACCTTGGTGGGATATGAGCTCAATTATTCACCAATGGAAAGGGCTTGTTTAGCAGTAGTGTTTGCCTCCCAAAAGTTGCGGCATTACATGCTGAACCAACACACAAATCTGATAGCTAAGATTGATCCCTTGAAGTATCTACTAGCAAAAGCAGCTCTCACAGGCAGACTGGCTAAATGGGTTATGATCCTTAGTGAGTTTGACATTGAGTACACCGATCGTAAAGCAATTAAAGGACAAGCCCTCGTGGATCAACTAGCAGAAGCACCTATGAAAGATACACATCCTATGGTAGCAGACTTTCCTGATGAGAATCTCTTCACTCTTTCCAACTCCATAATGTGGAAGTTGTACTTTGACGGTTCTTACACATAGCATGGATCAGAAGCCGACATCTTATTTGTTACACCTCAGAATGACTACATTCCAAAGTCATATCGGCTAGCATTCCCTTGCACCAACAACATAGCCGAGTATGAAGCACTCCTCATAGGTCTCAATACAGCAATTCAATGGGACATCACAGAATTACAAGTATATGGAGACTCACAGCTAGTCATCTGCCAAGTCACAAATGAATACCAAACAAAGGATGAAAAGTTGGTCCCCTACAAACAACTAGTAGATGCCTACAAACCACATTTTTCTAGCATCACATTTGAGCAAATTCCAAGAGAACATAATAAAGCTGCGGATTCTATGGCTTCTATAGGGTCACTGATTGATATGCCTACTAATACACAGAAGTGTGAATTCTTGATCGAGCAATTGTTGATACCAACCGTCGATGTTCCTGTTACTGAAATCATCTGCGAACTTGTTGGTCCCAATTCCCCATGGTACGAAGATATCTATGAATACCTCAAGCACAAAACCTTTCCCCCTGACCTATCATCCACTCAACGCAAAACCTTTATCCGTCGATCCTCTCGTTACATCATTCTGGGTGATACACTATATCGCCGGAGTCTCGATGGTATCCTCTTACGATGTCTTAACGCGGAAGAAGCCGAAGCTACCTTACGAGACATACATGAAGGTGTCTGTGGCGCACATTCTACCAGTCCTAATCTTGCTAAGAAGATACTCAGAACCGGTTATTACTGGCCTACAATAGAGCAAGATGCTGCACAATTTGCTAAGAAGTGTCTACAATGTCAGCAGCATGGAGATTTGATTCACGCACCAGCTCATGAATTACAACCTGTGACAACTCCATGGCCTTTTTCTCAATGGGGTCTCGACCTCGTAGGACAAATCCACCCTTCCTCCTCCAATGGCCACAAGTTTATCATTACCGCCACTGAGTACTTCACGAAGTGGGTGGAAGCCATTCCTATGACCTATATCACCGGTAAACAAATAGCTAAGTTTATCCTAAACTACCTCATATGCCGGTATGGTATTCCCCAAGCCATTGTCACTGATAATGGGAGACCATTCAAGAACCAAGATGTCCGTGCTTTATGCATACAATACAATATCCAACATCGCTTTTTAACCCCCTACTACCCGCAGAGTAACGGCCAAGCTGAGGCTTCCAATAAGACCATTCTCAAAATCCTCAAGAAAACAGTCAATGAAGCTGGTCGTGATTGGCACTTGCAACTCAATCCCGCCCTATGGGCCTACCGTACTAGTATCAGAACACCAACTGGTGCCACACCATATGCCTTGGTCTTTGGCTCTGAAGCCATCCTACCTATAAAGGTCGAGATCCCATCCCTCAGAGTATCCATGCAGGACCTGATCAGCGGAGATGAGTATCGCACTTCCAGATTAGCCGAGCTTGAACTACTAGATGAGAGGCACCTTGCTGCACTTAATCATCTCCATGTCTATCAAAACCTTTACAACAAAAAGATCAAAGAAAGACGGTTTCAAGTTGGTGATCTTGTACTTAAGGAGAATCAGAGAAATCAAGCAGATCGAGAGAAGAAGGGTAAGTTTGAGCCTAACTGGTTAGGTCCCTTCATTGTGACAGCAGCATATGGATCAGGAGCTTATACTTTAGCTACACCTGACGGCATTCCTCTAGATGAGCCACTTAACAGTGTCCATCTCAAGAAATTCTATGCCTGATCCTCAGAGTATTCCAAAAAAAAAAATCTACAAAAATCCGTCCTCTGGTGAAAACCCGGCAAACAGGCGCCTTGGATAAGTACCATAGTGAAAACCTGGCAAACAAGCGCTATGCGTAGAGTCAGCATCCATCGTCTATCGAGTCCTGTCCACTCCTTGTCCAGTTTGCAACGTGCCTCATCCATCCACCCATAATAAAACCATTGACTTTGTTTGCATTTCCATCTCCCTACCTAGTATAGCTTGGAAATTTGTCAGTGTCCCTCATCGTCATCCCACGTCTTGATCTGTGTCTACAGTTAACACTGTCTTGTCCTAGGTCAAGTCTTTCTGTGTCTTCTTCGGCAGTCACCCCTACAGTTTCCTCTACCAGAATGGGGGCAACTCTTTCCTTAGCTTCGGTCTAGGATTGGTTCCTTGTTCGTGGTTCGCAGCACATACTTCAATCTTGTCTCATTTCCACAGGTAACACCCTTTAACGGACACATCGCTCCTACGATAAGGCTGTTATCTTCTCAACACTTGTTCTACATCATCACCTCAACCAGAACTATATATCATCATTTCAATCTTAAGGTACCTTGATCCCATGGATATGGGTATGTAGGCAGTCTGGAATACGAAGCACGTTTCCAGTACTCAGGTACATAAGATCCCTTCTTCTCAATCCTTCTCCTGCGTCATCACACCAACCAGAACTACATATCATCTTTTCAATCTTAAAGGTACCTTGATCCCATGGATATGGGTATGTAGGCAGTCTGGAATACGAAGCACGTTTCCAGTACTCAGGTACATAAGATCACCTTTTCTCCGCTCTTCTTCTACATCATCACAACAACCAGAACTACATATCATCTTTTCAATCTTAAAGGTACCTTGATCCCATGGATATGGGTATGTAGGCAGTCTGGAATACGAAGCACGTTTCCAGTACTCAGGTACATAAGATCACCTTTTCTCCGCTCTTCTTCTACATCATCACAATAACCAGAACTACATATCATCTCTTCCCAATCTTAAGATACCTTGATCCCATGGATATGGGTATGTAGGCAGTCTGGAATACGAAGGAAGTATCCAGTACTCAGGTACATAAGATCCCCTCCTTTCACCTTGACCCATTCATCACTCTATCCAGAACTACATATTTATCACGTTCATCTTCCATCGTAAGTGTGCCTTGATCCCATGGACATAGGGTATGTAGGCAGTCTGGAATACGAAGGATGTATCCAGTACTCAGGGACACACGATCCATCATTCTCCACCCGTTTCAATCCATTAGCACTGTCACCTTTCTAGTCTTCCATTTTTCAAAATCCATTTGCCTCGACTTGACTAACTCAAGCAGCAAGCTAGCACATCCTTTCAAAGCAAAAGTCCTTAACAAACTTGAAGCAAAGAGGCCTACTTCCAGTGTCATCTACTGTCTTGCATACCGATTGCCAACATCAGCTAAGTACTGCTTAACCAAGCCCTAGATCAACAAGCTTGTCTTCTACGAAGTGTTCCATTGTTGAGACCAACACACGCGTCTCCTACGACATGTGGCACTTCCTGCAGCAAGACATTGTCTTTTTCGGTAGATAGCACCCTTTAACGGACATAGATTTCCTACGATAAGGCTGTTATCTTTCCTATCCAATCTATTCTGAGCAACCTCTTTGGCAAGAGAATATGTTGGATGTATGTTTACTTTGTAAGTCAGTCAATTTGTGTTATGGTTTATCTTTTGTTCCTTTTCCAATACCTATTCAAGACTACCTTGATTTATCTATAATCTTGGTATGTTGCGATGCAGTACGGATTGGGGGCATAGTCATTGCTTTCTGTGTGCCGTGTTTGAGGAATGATCTTTAGTATCTTTCTTGGCATTCTATTTATCTTGTGTGTGTTAGGACCTGGCATCTTACATATTAATAATTCTTCTTGCATTCGCATGTATGGAAGTTTATTTTATGTTCAAGACTATGGCTTATTCACATGTTCCAACAAGGTTATATTATGTCTAATGGATCTAATTTCAAACCGCTTGCTTGCAGAGTCAACGTCCACGCACTCGGATATTACAGCACCTTGGTCTTTTATACCTTGGTGGCGAACTATCCACGTGCTATATCAAAAATTAGGATTGCTCTTTATAAACAAATGTGAAACCATTGCAACAAGCTCATCCATTTACACCATCCATTTTTCCATGGCCTTATATAGTTTTCCAGCAAAGATCAATCAACAGTCTTTCTCTTATGTTCTTTTCTATCTCCACTTTCTTCTATTCAACCTCGCCTATCTCCAACAAATCTTCTAGTCGAGCATCAACACAGTTCTTCTACCACTTCCCTGTCTTCCCGCTCGAGGGGGCATATGCTGGGGCAACTACCTACATTGGGGCATCAAAAAAATTGTATTACATCTTCAACAATCGTTTTCTTTGACGCAATGCTACATGCTGCATTGCATCAAAGAGGGGCAAAATGTAGACACCCTAAAATGACCAAGTCGTCGCATCACTTGCATTTCATTATCTGTCTAATCACCTGCATTACAACGTTAATTAAATAATCTAATTATTTAATTAATTTCACCAAATTCTTCTAAATCACACAATTGCAACATTAATTAAATAAATCCTCTTTATTTAATTAATTAAATCAAATTCCTCTATATTCTTCCACAATTAAATAAATTTTAATTATTTAATTTGATCATTATCCTCTTTCCAAAAATTAAGTCTACATTAATTAAATAAATCCCATTATTTAATTAATTCAACAAATTCCCTCTTATCTAAAATTAAATAATTCTTTAATTATTTAATTAAATCAAATTTGTTCTTCCAAAATCATGCACAACAATTAAATAAATTTATTTATTTAATTTGTTTTTAAATCTTCTAAATTAAATAATTCTAATTATTTAATTGTTTCTTCCAAAATATCTTCTCTAAATTTAAATAAATCAATTATTTATTTAAATTACTTTTTCTTCTAATTTGAGTTATCTCTAAAATAACTCAAGCTTTCTTGCTCATCAATTAAATATTTCTATATTTAATAAAGCAAAATATCTTCTTTTCTCATGCAAATCCCTTCTTCTTGTTTTAAATCACTTAACTGATTGCTTTATTCTTTTAATTGATTTATCTCTTTAGTTAACTTATTCTTCTATTCTTGATAACTCCTCTCATGCAAGAGCAAGCAAGACACATGTCTTCTCCTCATTTGTTGCACATTCCTCAACTTATCTCCTCCATTGATTCTTCTGAATTATCTGGACCGTTGATCGATTTTCCTTGAAATCTATATAAACCCCCCTCATCTCCTTCATTTACTCCCTCTCTTCGATTGTATTCTCAGGCATACTTAATAGAGCTTCGAGCATACACAACGCGTCAATTGAGCACACTATAACGATCTTTTGACATTGATCTCTTGAGCACATACTTGCTTGTTGCAGCCATGGCTTTGCAACTACATTGAGCAATCCACATATCTCCAAAAGGGAACAATACAGGTTTTGGTAAGAGCTTTCATTTATCTTTGATTTGTGATTTATGGCTTTTACTTAGATTCATTTCCTTTATGTTATTGGGTTCTTTGGTTTTATTTAGTTTAGATTTAATCCATTTTTCCATATACACAATAAGGAGAACTTTGATGAAGGCACCAGTAAAGTCTGAACCAAGCCAGAGGAGAGCACTATTCAGAATCAAGTGCAAGATTTTGAATAAGGTATGTAAAATTATCATAGACTCAGGATCCACTGATAATATTATTTCTGATGAGGCAGTTAAGAAACTGAATTTGAAAAGAATTACTCATGCAAACCCATATAGAGTCACATGGTTGAATAAGGGTCAACATGTGGTAGTAAATGAACAAAGTTGGGTAGAGTTTAGTATAGGTGGCTACAAGGATAAGGTATTATGTGATATACTACCCATGGATGCATGCCATCTCTTATTGGGCAGACCATGGCAGTATGACCGAAAAGCAATACATGATGGTGAGAAGAATGCCTATTCTTTTCAGAAGGATGGTGTCACCTATAAGATTCAGTCATTGGAGGATGAAGATGCAGTTCAGACAAAGAGTCCTAATATCTTGGTTGTGAGTGGAAAAGAGTTTCTGAATACTCTTAAGGAAGATGATATTGGTTATGCCATCATAGTGAAACCAAAAGAAGGACAGCAGGGTAAGAAGACAGAGATTCCCAAAGAAGTGCAGCCTATACTGGAGAAGTATAAAGGCATAATCAGCGATGGTACACCAACCACATTGCCTCCATAGAGAGCAATAAGCCATCAGATAGACCTAATTCCAGGAGCATCTTTGCCAAACAAGGCACCTTACAAGATGACTCCAGATCAGCACAAAGAGATTTCCAGGCAAGTGCAGGAATTGCTAGATCAAGGATTGATCAGGAAGAGTATTAGTCCTTGTGCAGTGCCCACAGTGTTGGCACCCAAGAAAGGAGGATCATGGAGATTGTGTACAGATGCCAGAGCCATAAACAAGATAACTATAAGGTATAGGTTCCCAATTCCCAGAATTGAAGATCTCATGGACTGTATTGGAAAAGCAAAGTATTTCACCAAGATAGACCTGAAGAGTGGTTACCACCAAATAAGAATCAAGGAAGGTGACGAGTGGAAGACAACCTTCAAGACCACAGAAGGACTGTATGAATGGCTTGTTATGCCATTTGGTCTATCAAATGCACCCAGCACCTTTATGAGACTCATGAATGAAGTCCTAAAGGATTACATTGGTAAATTTGTTGTTGTTTTCTAGATGATATTCTAATTTTTAGTCAGACCAAGGAAGAACATCTAGAACATGTAAATACTGTTTTGCAAAAATTACATGATGAACAACTAACCATCAATCTGGAGAAGTGTGAATTCATGAAGTAGGAATTGGTATACCTTGGTTTTGTGGTGTCCCAGGGAGAGTTGAAGATGGACAAGTCCAAAGTAGAAGCCATATTGAGCTGGCCTACTCCGAGAGCAGCCACAGAGGTAAGAAGTTTTCATGGCTTAGCCCAGTTTTACAGAAAGTTTATCAGAAATTTCAGTGGAATATGTGTACCTATGTTGGATACAATTAAGGGTGGAATGAAAGCAAAATTCAGATGGACACCAGCTGCAAATAGAAGTTTTGAAAGGTTGAAGAAAGAGGTAGCAACACAACCTATTTTGTTGTTGCCTAGTTTTGATAAGCTATTTACTATTGAATGTGATGCAAGTAATATAGCTATAGGAGCAGTGCTAAATCAGGAAAATAGACCTGTAGCCTTTTTCAGTGAGAGGCTGAATGAAGCAAAGAGTAAGTACTCTTCATATGACTTAGAGTTGTATGCTCTAGTCCAAGCATTGAGGAAGTGGAGACGTTATCTCCTACCTAAAGATTTTGTGGTCTACACTGATAACCAAGCTCTGTGTTTTCTGAACTCACAGGATAAGTTAAGCAGCAGGCATATCAAATGGATGGAGTACCTGCAGTCTTAAACCTTTACAATTAAGCATAAGAAGGGGCAGCTGAACAGAGTTGAAGATGCTTTGAGCAGAAGATTGCTCACAGTGCAGGAAGTGCAATTGAAGAGCATTGGGATTGAAGATTTCAAGAATCTTTACCAAGATGATGAAGATTTTGCTGAGGCATACAAGGTATGTCAAGATTTTGAGAATCACTTTCACAATGAATTTGCAGATTTCACCTTACAACAGGGATTGCTATTCAAAGGTGGACAATTATGTGTGCCAAGAGGATCTATGAGAGAAAATCTCATACAGGAGAAGCATAATGGCAGTCTGAGCGGCCATTTTGGTCTGAATAAGACACTGGAGCTAGTCCAAAGGTTCTATCATTGGCCAAGGATGCACAGAGACATCAGAAGGTATGTAGAGCAGTGTACCGTATGTCAGAAGGCCAAGGGAACCACTTCTAATGTAGGACTGTACCAACCCTTACCCATTCCTTCCAGGCCATGGGAATGTGTAAGCATGGATTTTGTAGTTGGTTTGCCTAAGACTAAGACTGGTTATGATAGCATATATGTAGTAGTGGATAGGTTTAGCAAGATGAGCCATTTCATTCCCTGTAAAGTGACTCATGATGCCAGTCATATAGCACACTTGTTTTTCAGAGAAGTGATCAGAATTCATGGACTTCCAGCAAGCATTGTGTCTGACAGAGATGCTAAATTCATGGGGCATTTCTGGAAAACATTGTGGCAGAGATTGGGAACAAATTTGTCTTTCAGTTTAGCATATCACCCACAGACAGATGGTTAGACAGAGGTGGTAAACAGGACATTGGGCAACCTGTTAAGGTGTATAACCAAAGAATATGGACAGAGTTGGGATCTTGTCATTCATCAGGCAGAATTTGCCTATAATGACAGTGTGAATAGGACTACTGGTAAGAGTCCATTCGAAATAGTCCATGGAATGCATCCCAGAGGTATATGTGAGCTCAAGAATATGGGAAACATGGAGAACAGAAGTGGACATGCAGAGGATTTTGCACAATCCATGAAAGAAGTGCATGAGCAGGTGAAGAAAACCTTGACAGAGAACACACAGAAGATCAAGGACAGAGTAGATGCCCACAGAAGGGATATTCAGTTTGAGGTTGGTGATTTGGTTATGGTACACTTGAACAAAGCCAGAATGCTGAAAGGCACACCAACCAAACTGCAGATGAGGAGAATTGGTCCTTGCAGAATCTTGAACAAGTATGGTAACAATGCATACAGAATTGAATTGCCAGAAGATTTGGCAATCTCACCAGTGTTTAATGTCCAAGACCTGGTGCAATACAGGGGTCCTCAGTCAGCAGCAGATGGATCCATTTCAGAGAAGGAACAGACAACAAAAGATGTGACTTTGCCATTAAAACCCAAACTGCAGGCAGAGAGAATACTGGATTCAAGAGTACAGAAGCAAACCAGACATGGTGTCTACATGGAGCATTTGATCAAATGGAAGCAGTTGTCTGAAGCAGAAGCTACCTGGGTTGCAGAGTCAGAATTTAAAAAGAGGGGCATTGATTTTGCCTCATTGTCACCGGAGGTGATTTGACTTCTTCCGCACAGGGGGAGTATGGTGCAGGAGCACCAAGGGCTCGGAGCCCATGTATATACTGCACATTTTTGGTGTGATGTGAAATTTTCTTATAATTGCATTTTGGCGTGATAAGCCTTGGCGGGAAGAAGTTTTTGCTTATCCAAAGTGGGTCATCGGTGTGAGCCTTGGCATCGGGTTGAGGAAATAATCGTGAGCCGACAGTGTATCATCTCACCGATTGGGGTGATAAACATCAAGTTTCACCGATGTGGAGTTGGCCGAAGACATCGGCGTGAGTATAAGTATCGGGCTGAGGATTTGATCGTAGGCCGATGGATGAAGGTCTTACTGATGTGTGATGTCCATCGGCATGAGGGTGGTCATCGGCGAATCCTGTGGTTGTGTCTCCGATCGCTTGGTGTTACCCCGATGGAGTGGTAAAGGTTGGTGAAGGCCATCAGCATGAGAATCACTATCGGTGAAGGATGTGGGTGTCACTCTGATATTAATTGTCTGTCCGATGAAGTGTTGCCGAGGCTTGTCATCGGTATGAGGCTTGCTATCGGCGATGGCTGGGAAAGTCACTCCGACAGCTATGTGTTACTCCGATGGAGTTGGACGTCGGTGCCAGGACTTCTATCAGCGTAGTTTTAAGGCTTTAGGCCGATGCATAGTGGTCACGCCAACGAAGGGTGAAAACTTGGTATCGGTGAGACAAGGGACTATCGAAATTCATGGTTGAATGTTGGCCGATAGTTTGGGTTGTGCCGATGGGGGTAGACAGGGGTTGTCGGCGGCAAAAGTGCCGACGGGAGTTTACTAAGCCGATGGATATATAAACCATAGTGGCCGACTTGAACGGGTGCATGTGGGACTAAATGTTCTCATGAATGCGAAAGTCAATAGAATGCATATCGACAGGGGAAGAATATGATCGATGTGACAAAGAATCTGTCTTGTCGATGGGAAAGCATAAGCATGTTTCGATGAGACATCTGTGTTATCTTGCCGATAGCACAAAGCTGAATCGACAGTTGGAATACCAACCGTTCTGGAATTGGAACCGTCCTGTAACGGACATGGAATACTTATAAAATGCAGCATTCTTTCTGTATGAGGGGTGGAGCAGAAGAAACGAGAAAAAGATTTCAATTTGAGAAGCATTCTGATGTAAAGGCAATTTTTGAATAAGAATCAAATTCAGTAGTTCGATCATTTGAGTATTTCTTTTCTGTTTTTAGTTTACTATTCTGAAGTAGATTAGTCCTTTCTATTTCTATAGTTTTGTTCTCTTTTGCAAACCATGACTCTGTATTGATGATGCCTCAAGTTCCATTGTACAGTATGGAGGCCATCTTGCAGAGCCATGCTTTTTGTTTATTTTTCTTTTGTGTGGTGGTCGGATTGCCGGCTAGAGGAAATGCATGCTTGTTCTAGGCAAGCTCAGTGAGGAGTCCGGCTAGATAGACAAGTAGGATAAATAGATTTGTAGGGGTGGAAAAGTAGAGAGAAAGAAAGTGAACACCAAGCAGTCCAGACCCTTGAACAGAGTGAGAAGGGTGGGCAACGGGCTCAGAAAGTTATGTGCCATTGAGGCAGTATCTGGGAAGCAGTGAGGACAATGTATGTGTCCCACACCAAGCAGAGAAGTAGAGTTTTCCATCTCTGCAAGGAGTATGTCTTTTAGCACTTTGAATTGGTAGGAAGGCTAGTGTTGTCAACAGTCTTGTACACCTACAGGATGCAGAGCAGGCAGCCTTGAGTCCTCCCTATCATAGAGAGAAGAGAAGAATAAAGATGAAGTGTACAAAGTCAATATTTGCACTTAATCAGAACTGATCTCTAGCATTTGTAGATGCATCTTACCAGTTCAAAATCTCTATAAATCTCTTGTAAACTTTTCTGTAGGCAGTGAGCCTCCAAACTTGAGCAGTGAGCTCAAGGCAGTGAACCTGAATGCATGTACATTCCCATTTGTAAAATACTTTTAACAGGGTATTAATTTTTGTGGGTTAACCTCCACTGTGGTTTTTCCCTTAACAGGGTTTCACATCAAAATCTTGGTGTCAAATGTGTCATTCATGTTTTCTTCTCATATGCTATTGTCTAATGCCAGAAAATTTATATCATTGATTTAATTTTAAGTTGTAAAAGATTAAATAGAGAAACAACTGATTTACTCCCCCCTCTTAGTTGTCTAGATCTATTCCAACATAGTATTGCATCATAGTGGTCTCCTTGTGAAATTTCATGCCTAGGGTTTGAAAACTTACATTTTTCACTAGATTTAAGCCTTATCATCTTGCTAGATTTGCACTCCAAGCATGTTGTAATGGATTTTATTGCACTAATTGGCTATTATTAGCATTATTATCTACCACCCCTTCTCAATTTCCTTACAACACACATTCTTTTGGGCTTTTACATTGAAATTTTGGGAAATTTTGTATATTTTTGATATCTTTGCACTAGGGTTTGATCTAGAGTGGCACTATAGGCATGTTGTAACATATTTTTGTAATTATGTTGCTATTATTACTGTTATAAGTTTCTTTTCATCATCGTTTTCCTTACAATACCCACTGCCCTACTAGTTTGCATTGAGATTTGGTGAAAAATTACATATTTTGACCTATTTTCATTAGGTTTTGACTTATCGACTTTCTAGAATTGCTTCAAAAATGTGTTGTGAAAGGTATTATTGAATTAGTGGACTTTTTTTAGGCATATAATTTGTTGTCCCTCTTGAAAATCTTCACAACACCTCTTCTTTCACTTGTTTGCACTTAGAAAAGTTGAAAAATCAAGCATTTTAGAGCATATTCAACATCACTTTTGCATTTGCCTTTTGCATAAGTTTTGAAAGATCTTGAAAATCTGATTTGACACTCCTTCAAAAATTTACAAATGGATTTTCAACATAATAATTATGCTAGGTTTGTTCCTAGGCCTCACTTAAAAAGAAGAGCCCCTGAGCTTGAAATAACATTCACACCTCATGACAAAGAAATGGTAAACACTAAAGGGACTCTTTATATCATGATAAAGATAGTGGAACAAACTATGCATGGAACACTCCTAGATCCTAATTGCATGACAAATGTGGTCATGGAAGATTTCCTCCTTAAACATGAAATGGTGCAAGAGTCTTATGAACCGGTGGATTTGAGAATTAAAACACATAATGGAGCTTTAATGAAACCAATTTGCAAGATAACTCTAGTATTCTTCGTCTATGACAAAGTTGTGGATCAATCATTTGATATAATCCCCTTATCTAACCTCTTCCATGTAAAACTTGGGCATCCTTGGCTTAAATCTATGAATGTTGTTCCTTGTACTATTCACAAATGTATAAAATTTCCTTTGCCTGGAGAGATCCATACTATCCATTGTAATGATTATCGACCTCTAGCTAAGGACAAGAACTTTATTCTTGATTACTTTTGGCTACAACCTAAGATAGATCCTGAGCCATGAAGAGATAGAACTTTCATACAATATAGAAAATACAAAGCAAAAAAATTGTCTCGAGTGGCCAGGTATCCTTTGCAACCAATAAGAGAAGAACAAGAAACAAGCATAAAATAAGATTATTATGGCTTTGATGAAATTTTTGACATGAGAAATGTGGATAAGAAAAGGTTCCATGACCCACCTTGTCTAGAGAGAGATGGAATTTATGTTGAAGTCCCTCCCCCATCATCCTTACAGGGATCAAGAGGCTTTCATCGACAAAAAAATATTCCACCAAGACCAATGAGATTTGAACATGGCACTTCCTCCTCTACTGTGCAAACTATGGAAAAACACAACAATGATGAAATAAGTAATAATACAAGAAGAAATAGACTAGCAAAAGAAAGGAGGAGGAGAATACAATCTTATGCCCAATGGATCGTAAATGAACAAGTGAACAACCTAACATTGAAACAAATCAAGAAGAGCTTAAAGATGAACAAGTTGAAAACAAAAACAACAACTGGGATTTGGTACCTTACACACCACTTTCATCTAGCATTCATGATTGGGATGATGATAACCTCCTCGATGATGACTTCTAGCATGGACCTCACTACAAGTAAGTATCTCTAACCCTTTATCTCTTGTGATGTGTTCCCCCATGATGTGTTATGTGTTGTTAGGCCTTCTAAGATGACCCTTGACTCTCTTGTGAGGTCAAGGATACTAGGAGACTACCTCTATTGTGACCTTCTTCTATTTGAATTATCATTCTTCTATATCTCCTCTCCTCTGATTTCATTGTTGTGTGTTGTGTCTTATGGACATAGCATTGCAGATGGTGATTTGGTGGCACCCTCCTATGTGACTATCCCTAAGGCACTTGTTCTCCTCTCTAATTTATTGTTTACCTTCCTCTAGTGTTTCCATCTAGGTGGCGGATGATGAAAAACATTTATATTGATGCAAACCTAGTGTCCCTTTCATAAATAATAAAAAAATGGACCTAGTCCATATATGACGACGGGGTTGTAACAAATTATCTGATGCTTGGCTAGTGGAATCACTCCATGATTTCTCTATCTTGATGTTGATGTCGATGTTATCTTATCTTACTGACAACACTTTAACAATACTATTGCTCTGTGCACTTTGTTTATCATGGATATCGCCTTTCTTGGCTCTTTCATGTAGTGGATCATATGCATTGTTGTTTATCATGATTATTTGGGCACTAACACTTTTCTTGTAGGGATGTGATTGTGGGAACATTCAGCGATCATAAAGTACATGTAACCTCTAGGGGACATGGGCTTTGCGAGAGCTTGTGTTTCCTTATGTGTTTTCTTCCTACCTTAATGTGCTTGATATTGGTACATGATATCAACCACCTTAAGGTGGGGGCATATATAAGGTAAGATGGCTGCTTTAGATCATAGCAAAGCATGTATGAACAATCTAAAATCAAATCAATCATGTAAGCCCTCTGTGGAGGTGGGATATTGAGCATATCCTTTTATCTTAAGCCCTCATCATGAGGCAGGGATGGCATATTTCTCAAATAGATTGCATTATCCTATCATTTTCAAAAGTCCTCATTGTGAGGTGGGGAGCAGTTTTGTGACTAACTCAACCCTTAAGTGTGTTTTAAGTGGTTGTTGTGGTAAAGCCCAATAGTTAATGTGTGCCTGTAATGTGCCTAAGATGGTGATGAACCTAGCAATAGTTTCACTCCATCACTTGTCTGTCGTGTTTTCTCTATGTCTTCAGTGTGTGTGTGTGTGGCATGTTTGTTCTCAAAGTGCAAGACCAATGGTGATGAGCTCCTCTAAACTTTGGCATTTTTTTGATGTGTTTGTTCTCAAGGTACAAGACCAATGGTGAATAGCTCCTCTACACCTTGGTATTTTGTTCGGCATGTTTGTTCTCAAAAAGTGCAAGACCGGTGGTGAATAGCTCCTCTACACTTTTTGGGATTTGTTTGTTTACTTTCCTTGTACTTGCACTATGCATTTCATATGGGAAAATCAAAAAGAAAATAATCATTGGATTCATTGTATTCTTTGTGCTTTGCATGTCTTCAATACTATGTTCTCCATGTTTTGCGTGACTGTAACTATCTTCTCTGTGTTTAGCATGCCTATTCTTGTCTTCAATGTGTTTGGCGTGTGTTCTATGTGCTTGGCATGTTTGATGTGTTTGTTGACCTTACTTTAATGCATGTATTGGCCTTGTGTTTAATACATACATTAAAGTGGGGGTTAAATGTTATGTTGGAAAAATGCACCCTTTTGGGCTTTTTCCTATTAAGATTTAGCTCCCAAGTCTTTAGATTACATTTAGAGAATCTTGCATGATAATTCAAACTCTTGATGAGAAAACCCTTGGGTCTTATGACAAATGGGACCTAAGGGGGCCTTTTTTGATGATACCAAAATAAAGACAGGGGGTAGACTTGTGCGCTAATGCCCTAGTCCAAGCCTATTTTGGGTTTTCTCTAAATTCAAATGTTGGGTTTGTGACTGTTATTTGGTTTCTAGGCCGACATCATAAGTTTCAAATACAAAATTCTTGGTGGGAATCTTAGTAGTTGCATATATAAGCATGTGTAGTTTATCATTTAGAAACTAGATGATGTTTATGATTGTGAGCTATTGGCATACTTGTGATTTCATTGTGTTGCAGAGCATAGCATTGTTATTGTGTTTGTTTGCAGGTTGGGTTACATCTTCTCCTCATGGAATTGAAGCGTTTCTTCCTTCAATGAGAGCTTCATCATCAAGGTGACATTTATTGTGCTTTATCATTCATTATCATTTGGACTTTGCCTCTATCCCACAAGGACATACACTCTATCTCTGATAACGGTGTTTGGAAGACTTGAATGTCTCTCCAGTGCTTAACCAAGGCAAGCCTCTAAACACCACAATCCCCTCCCACACTCCTTGTGATTGCAGGTTACAGGTATTGGATCTAGAGAAAGTGGAGTTGCAGGGAAGATAGGCAGACATTGAAGATTTAGGATCTAAAAAGAAGTAGACACTATGTGGAATTTTAGGACAAGGGTGCCATCACCATTGTCCTCTACATCCAAAGACTCAGAAATAGATTAGACAGTGAGCATCAGGGTTTGTAGAGCTTCCAAAATTTGGAAGAATCTCCCTTAGTGGACTAGGGTGCTCTCAACATTGTCCTCCACTGTTGGATCATAGAAAATGGAAGATACAATAGAGATCAATGTCAGAAGGAGACCGAGAATCCACAAAAATAATTTCCTCTTGGACTAGGGCGCCATCACCATTATCCTTGACATTTTCATTTTCTAGATTGCAAAAAATAGTGAGTTAAGGTTCTCTACCCTTTGTCTAATTCCTATAGCATTTGACATAATTTGCAGATTTGATTATTGTTTTGCTTAAATTAAGGTTTCAAGAGCATAAAAGCATTAATCAACAATCTTGTGTAATAACTTCTAAATTTCCTAGAAAAAACCCAAGTGGCAACTCAAATCTGATAGTTGACTCTCCTCTCGATAGGAGAGGCACTCAGTTGAAAAGCCCTTGGAATGTTTTGTGGAAAGGAGGATTCAAATTAAAACATCAACCCCATCATCTCTCTCCTTTTCATACAAAACATATTCAAAGATAAACTTCATACTTTCATGTTGATCGTGAAGCAGATAATTGTTTACATATTGAACTACAAAAACTAGTTTACAATCATATGAACTTAAATAATTTGTGAGCCAATTCATTAATGCCTCTAGCCACAAATGATGTTGTGAAAGATTCTACACCATTGAATGCACTTTTTGGTGATGATTGGGGTTCATTAGATTTTACTCCTTCTTGATTGGGGGAATATAAACTTAATAACCCCAACACATCAAAAGTAGCATCGATCTCATCTAAGCAATCTTTTGAAGCATATCAGAAATGTAAATTTTCCTCGATAGAAAATAAAGACAATACTCTCACTTAGACTACAAATTATGAGACCTATGATGCTTCACCATCTTCTAAAGAATTAAACTCTCTTTACAGTCATGGATTTCAAATATCGTACAAAAATAACGACTATGCAGGTAATGGATGTGGTGTAAATCAACAAGGAATCAGAGTACCTTTACAAGTTAGAATTAATTACATAGCTAGTATAGAATACCACTCTTTGAAGCCTACCAAAACCTCTTGTCATCGTAAACTTAATGTTCGTACAATATCAACAAGACCAAAACAACATGAGAGATATCCTAGATATGTATGCTCTTAACATTGGGATGAAATAGGTAAGTATTTCTAACCCTTTATTTCTCATGATGTGTTTCCCCCATGATGTGTTATGTGTTGTTTAGGCCTCCTAAGATGACCCTTGATTCTCTTGTAAGGTCTAGGATATTAGGAGACCACCTCTGTTGTGACCCTTCTTCTATTTGTATCATCATTTTTCTATATTTCTTCTCCTCTATTTTCATCTTTTTGTGTTGTCTTATGGACATAGTGTTATAGTTGGTGACTTGGGGGCACCCTCCTACGTGACTGTCCCTAAGACACTTATTTCTCCTCTCTCAATTTATTGTTTCCCTTCCTCTAATTTTTCTATCTAGTGGGCAGATGATGAAAAACATATTATATTGATGTGGACCTAGCATCCCTTTAGCAAGAAATAAAAAACTAGACTTAGTTCCTAATATGACGATCAGGTTGTAATATATTATCTGATGCTTGGCTAGTAGAAACACTCTGTGTGATCTAGATGGTGTCTTATCACGCTTACAAAACATAACAATACTGCTGCTCTATGCACTTTGTTTATCTTGAATTTTGCATCATGCATTGTTGTTTATCATGATTATGTGGATGCTAACACTTTCTTATAGGAATATGTTTGTAGGAACATTTGGTGATCATAAAGTGCATGTTACCTTTGGGGGGCATGGGTTTTTTGAGAGTCCATGTACCCTTGTGTGTTTTCTTCATACCTTAACATGCTTGATATCGTCACATGATATCAACCACATTAAGTTGGGGGCATGTATAAGCTAAGCTGTCTATTCTAGATGCTAGCAATGTGCTTGTTCTCAGGTGCAGTCTTAAAGACTAGTGGTGATGAGTCCCTCCTACACTCTAATATTTGTTTGAAATCAATTACAATTATTTAAGCCCTCATCACAAGGTGGGGATGGTGTATTTCTCATGGAGCATGTGTTGCAAGTATGTGCCTAATCAGTGTTTTCATTGATGTCAACATATCTTTGTTGTCATTGGTGTCAACTATATCTTGTTTTGCTACTTGTTTAGAAGCCTTGCATGTTGAGGACATTGAGAAAATTAGAACCTCTAGAAGAATCAATAAGGAAACAATGAAACATAGTGAAGACAATGAGTTGCATAAAGAAGAATAGTCTGGAAGATTGCTCTACATTTCTTCTAGATTGAAGATCTTGGTTTGCAGATTGGAAGTTATTTAGAAGCATGTCTTAAGATGCTAATTCCTAAGTTTGAGCCTTCAATATGAAGAATTGAGTGATATTTAATCACCAGAGTAAAACCTTCTTTTTCTGATTGTTCATTGGTGACAGAGAGAAAGTGTTTTTCTCTGCATTCCTTCGTATTGAAGCATTTTGCTCTGTGGTTCTAGAGAGAAGTCTGGGATGATGATAAGTATGTGATGAAGGTATCTTCCTTGGATATTCCATCAAAAGCAAAGCCTACTGGTGCTACAATAACAAGTTGAAGAAGATAATTGAAAGTGTAAATGTCAAAGTTGATGAAAGGAAAGAAAAGGCATCAAGCAGATATGAATTAGATGAACCAGATGTTCTAGCAAGAACAAAAGTGGTACAACATGAAGATAGTTTAGATGAAGAAGAACAAGCTCTAGAAATTGTCACCATGACACTAAGGTATGTAAAACTAAATCACCCTGAAGATCAAATCATAGGTGATAAGAGCAAAGGAATTTTGACTAGAAGAAGAGCTATAGAAGAACAAGTAAATTTTTGTTTAATTTCCAAGATTTAACCTAAAATTGTGAATGAATCTTGCAATGATGAGAATTTGGTAAGGGCTATGAAAGAAGAACTAATGTAGATAGAAAAGAATCAGACTTGGGATCTTGTTCCTAGACCAACAAATAAAAATTTAATTGGCACCAAGTGGGTCTTTAGGAATAAGATGGATGAGAATGGTGAAGTGGTGAGAAACAAAGAAAGGTTGGTATGCAAAGGATACTCACAAGTTGGAGGAATAGGTTTTGAGGAAACGTTTGCACCTATGGAAAGGATTGAAGTAATAAGAATGTTTTTTAGCTTTTGTAGCCTACAAGGATTTCAAGGTATATCAAATGGATGCGAAATCTACATTCTTAAATGGAGAATTGGAGGAAGAAGTCTATATTGAACAACTAAAAGGATTTCAATCATCAAATCAAGGTGACATGGTGTGCAGATTGAAGAAAGTATTGTATGGACTGAAACAATCCCCCAAGGCCTGGTATGCAAGATTGGATGAATATCTAATAGAGTTGGGATTTAGTAAGGGTGCTACCAATAGTAATCTCTATTTCAAGATCAAGATGAACAAATCCTAATTATTGTAGTCTTTGTTGATGACATTATCTTTGGATGATTACTTTATCTAACTCAAACCGGACTTGACATAATGCATGTAGTTTGTCTTGTGGAAAGATTTCAAGCTAAACCTAAAGAGTCACGTGATGGTAGTCAAAAGAATTCTGAGATATTTGAAAGGCACAATTGATTATGGTTTGTGGTACCCAAAAGATAATGATTTCATTCTTAGTACATATACTAATGCAGATTGGGCCGAAGATGTGGATGACAGGAAAAGTACAAGTGGAGATGCATTCTTCTTGGGAAAAAGGTTGGTATCTTGGTTAAGAAAGAAACACAAATCAATATCTTTGTCCACTGTAGAAGTAGAGTACATTGCAACAGCATGTAGTTGCACTCAAGTATTATGGATGAAACAAACATTGAAGGACATCAGAGTTGTGTATGAAGATCCAATTGCAATCTTCTGTGACAATACAAGTGCAATAAACATATCAAACAATCCAGTAATGCATTCAAGAACAAAGCATATATCCATAAGATATCACTTCCTGAGAGAAAACGTGCTAGAGAATGAAGTCAATTGGAATATGTATCTATAAAAGATCAGATTGCAGACATTTTTACCAAGCCTCTACCTAAGGATACTTTTGAGTATCTCAGAGAAAAGTTAGGAGTCATCACCCCTCCTTCTCCAAACTAAGATGCACAAGAGTGCATCAGTCTGGTGGTGATTAGAGTTCTACCTCTAGATCTGGATTGATGATTGTAAGGGCTACTTCTCAGGAGGAGTAGTCAGATGAAGAGAGTTAGTTTAGAATAGCAGAATACAAGTATGCGACCTTTTCCATTGATTTTAAAGGGGGATATAAATGGTGTGAAAAACTTAGAGAGAAAGGAATGCAAATGTGTAAGAAGATAGGGGATAATCTTATCTTGATGGCAGTTACAATTTTTCACATCATATGTTGCCATCAATGATAAAGGGGGAGATTGTTGCAAGTATGTGCCTAATCGGTGTTGTCATTGATGTCAACATATATTTGTTGTCATTGGTGTCAATTGTATCTTATTTTTCTACTTTTTTAGAAGCCTTGCATGTTGAGGACCTTGAGAAAATTAGACCCTCCATA
Organism: Cunninghamia lanceolata; assembly: GCA_027924645.1. Lineage (NCBI taxonomy): Eukaryota > Viridiplantae > Streptophyta > Pinopsida > Cupressales > Cupressaceae > Cunninghamia > Cunninghamia lanceolata. Next base: position 6,013,297 of record BSBN01000714.1, read on the forward strand.
AGAATCAGTAAGGAAACAGTGAATCACAGTGAAGACAGTGAGTTCCATAATGAAGAACAATGATTTCTCTGCATTTCTTGTAGATTGAAGATCTTGGTCTGCAGATTGGAATTTATTTAGAGGCATATCTTAAGATGCTAATTCCTAAGTTTGAGCCTCTGGTATGAAGAATTGAGTGAGTTTTATTCACCAGAGTAAAACCTATTTTTTTTTTATTATTCATTGGTGACAGAGAGAAAGGTTTTTACTTCTCATTCCTCCACATTGAAGGATTTTTCTCTACAGTTCTAGAGAGATGTCTAGGATGATGATAAGTGCCTAAAACTACACTAGTTCATGATGTGGTTCTCTACAAGCTATCTCTCTTTTATGACAATTGAAGACAATGAAGTTCATGTGCTCTAATTTGAAGAATTTCATTGATAAAGTTGTTAGAAGTTGTGCGGTTGCTCCTAGTGATTACAACATGCTTGTGGATGCCTCCTGATAATGTTCCTATCTTTACATTGGTCTGCATTAAGGAATTGATATTGTATTAGAAGATTATCTCTAGATAATGTAGTGTGTAACCAGTCTTAGCCAACTTGGTTAATTCTAGTGATTGTAGAGATCTATTCAAGATGTTGGCAAGAGATACTATGTGACTTCATGAGTTTTGTCATTGATGGCAACAAAGTCCATCCCACATATCTGTAGGACATGGTGTGTCTCTACCAGAAGTCAAATTGAAGAATGTTGTGGTCTAGTAAGCAAGAACAGAGCATGCAACAAGGTCTGACAGTCAGGTCCAAATCTCTCAAAGGAAGTATCTTAGTAAAGTATGAACTTCGAGAAGTCAAGAGGAGTACCATGACTAACATATTATAGAGATTGAGCCTCTGGTGATGAAAGAGTGAAAAGATATAAGCACCTAAGTATTGGGTTCCTGTCTAGCAGAGTAAACTGAGGAAGACCTGACTGGCAGAGCATCAGACCTTAATCCAGATGAGATATTGATGGTGATCAAGATTCTTGAGGTATCATTCATGATTGGCTAACATGATTGATGACTTCTATATGCATCTCCTTGATACGCATCACTTGGTAAGCAAGGATTCAACCAACAGACCAGAGTTTGGGAAAATATTGAGTATTCTAGATGTCGACTAGAAAGATGTTGAAATCCTTTGTGTGGATATATATACCAGATGGATTTCAATGAGAAGGTGTGTGTGGTGTATTTAAAAGTGCAAAGAAAAGTAGAGAGCAGTGTATAAGTAGTAATATAGGTCTAGTATGTGACAAGATAGCAACACCAAAGAAGAGGAAGAATGAAGTGTAGTAGATCAGAGGATTGAGCCTAACCGAAACTAAACTTCAGCATATCTAGATGCTTCTCATCAGTTCAAGTATCTTGTTACTTTCTTTGTACCTTGTTGATAGTGAGTCTCTTATAGGCAATGAGCCTCTTGTGAGCAGTGTGCTTGAGTAGTGAGCCCTAATTGCCAAGTCCCATTTTTGTATTTCTATTCTTCTAATAGAGAATACATTCTTGGGTTAGTCACCCCGTGGTTTTTCCCTTAACAGGGTTTTCCACATCAAAATCATTGTGTTATGTGAATTGACTTTGTTTCTACTTTCATGTTTTATTTGTTTTGATGCTGCACTAGTTATAAAAGAAGAACATAAAGTTAAGTTAATTAAGATAACTGATTCACCCCCCCTCTCAGTTATCAACAATTGGTATCAAAGCCAAGTTCCTCCAAATAGAGCCTAACAGCTTGAGGAAGATCTGGGAATCTTAATGGATATGCATGGTATGAGGGAACAACTTCAGTCTGCCCTAGATGATCTTGAACAGTCTCACTCTGAAGTCAATAACTTGAAGGAAAGACTCAAATAGGCTGATGATTTCATAAATGAACTAAAAGAGAAACTGAGTATCTCTATCAAAAAGAGAAAGGAACTTCTTCAACAATTAGCAAGTCAAAGTGAAGCCAATAATACTGATGAAGATCTGAAAGAGAAGAATAAGTTATGTGAGAAGCTATCAAAAGAAGTCATTATGGTAAGACATGAAATGGATTTAGGGGTTATGAAATTGACCCAAGAAATTGAAGAGAAAAGAAAAATTGAAGATGATCTAAGACAAACTCTCAAGGAGAAGTCAGAAGACTGCCATAAAATGGATAGAATAATCAGGCATCTAGAATCTGATCTTGAAGAAGGAAGAGATAATGAAGAACAACTTCAGAATCAGATTGACAAGATTAAAAGGGATCTTCAAATAGCAAATGAATACAAAGAGAAATTCAAGATAAGCTTTGCTCAACTTCAAGTTCTTCTTCAAAGCCAAAAGAGGGTAGATGACAAGCAAGGCTTGGGGTATGAGAAAGGTGAAAGCTCTGGATCTGGTCAAAAAAACTTTGGATTGGGAAATCCAAGGAACAAGCCTAGAAGACCTCCGGTAAGGCAACCAAATGCTCAAAGATATCCATCCTTCAATGGATACTACCAATATTGCAATAACTTTGGTCACAAAGCTAACCAGTGTAGAAGAAGAATGAATCAGCCTAATTCATCCTCCTTCAGACAGTGTTTCAATTGCAAAAGGTATGGTCACAAATCTCATGAGTGTAGAAATATGCAAATAAACAATTAATTCAATGGTAAATGCTTTGCATGCAATAGAATGGGACATATGGCTAATCAGTGTAGATTAAGAGGATATCAGTCAAATTTGCAAAGAAATGTTGTTTGCTACAATTGCAATAGATCTGGTCATATTACCAAATTCTGCAGAAGTAAGAATCAGGATAAAAGGGGCCCGGTGCATCATAATCAAAATCAAGACAAAGGAAAAGGAAAAGTGAATGTGGATGGACAAGATTTGGGTAAAGAGAAGTACAAAAAATGTTGGGGATGGATCTGCACCAGAATCTGGTGCTGATATTCCTTCTGAAAACTAAATAAGATGAGCTCTAGCTCAGGGGGAGTCACAAAAGAAAACTAGTTCCCCTAGCCAGTCAATTGGTGCCTGAAATTGGCACATGGAAAGTTGTGGATTAAAGGGTTCTCAGAGAAACATCTAAATAAGCCTTGGTAAAGATATGGAAGATCCGTAAGAAATTTTGAAGAGGTTACTCATCCAAGTTCAATCTAGTTTAATAGTCATCCGGTAAATGCTGAATTCTCACAGTTAGATCTAGGATGATTCATAATTGAAATATTTTGATCTATGGTTAGATGGAATAATTGGAGAAAGGGAGATAGATTGTCATTTTCCACCAAGAATCATTCTACATGCATCTCAGTGATCTAGAAAGATCTCTCTCAGAACAAGAAAAATAAGGCAACTAGAATAAGTTAAGTTGTGCATTTATTGCAAAATGGAATTAGGGCTTGCTCAAAGATAAAAGGGTTCATTTGCTCATCATTTGTACATTTGCTTTAGTGAAAAAGCTAAGAAGAGCTCTGCAAACAAGTTTGCGTCATCTCTCTCAAGGATCAATCACAGAATTCAAGTCAATCAGTGATCTTTTCGGCTCTTTTTATGAACCCTAGAGGCATAAAAAGGTACTTTTTTGCTCTTGTAAATCTCTCTCTAAATCTGTTGAAAGATGGCTACTTCGAATGTTGTCAAAATCATTGATTGCCGGCACCCTAAATTCAAGAAACATCCTTATAAATTTCTAGAAGTAGATCCTGTAGGCGCATTCTCTAGCATTCTGCATGGGGTTTTGCATGTTGAAGACATTAGGGCATACATTCATGTGAATATTGAGGAATTCAGGGAATCCAAGCTAATGGATATATATCATAAGCAGCTAATAAATGAATCATTTGAACTCAAACCTCAGTACAAATCCATCCGGGACAAGCATTTTGCACAGTGCATTCATTTCCCCTATTTTGTAGAAGATGAATGGGTCTGGTATATTCTGAGCTGAGTGCATAACAACTTTATATGGTTGATGAGGCCATTTAAGATCACAAGGGATGCCATTAGGGTGGTGACCAGATTGCACTCATCTGGTGGGTTACCTACTCTCAAATCAGTCAAAAACTAAAGTGTGAGGCTACTAGATCTAAATTTGATAAAAGAGCAATGATAATTAAGGATATCATAGATCTGGATATTAAGTTTGCTGCCATGATAATTGCCTACAAGATATATCACTCTAGTAGAGAGAATTCTGTATCTAGAATAGCAATTTACACTACTTATGAAATGTTAAGAAAGGATGTTGAATATGATCTTTGTGAGCTCCTTCTGAACCAACTTTTGGAGAATCTACAGAAGATAAAGAAGGATAAGAAGAATTCCTTCAAATATGGTGGCTTGATACTCTGTCTTTTCTTCTGTTACATAAATGAGCTACCTAGATCTAGTGGCTGGATATGGCAAAATGACAGACATGTTGCCATACAAATAAGGGATTATTTGCATGGGCTTAGTGATGCCAAGGCACAAAACACAACACTGTGGGGTTACTTCAAAAAATTCCAAAGCTTGATTCAAGCTAGAGAAAGAATCTTGCAATCATTGGTTGAGAAATACAAGGATATAGTGTGCTTTATGGTAGACATTGATCAATGCCTAATGGAGGCAATGGAGCCAAGGATAGTCTGGATCATGCCAATGGGGTATGAAGTAGATGATAAAATTGTTGAGCTACATGTTCAACACATGCTAAGTCAGCCCAAGGACCCTGAGGTAGAAAGATTTGGAACCTTTGAAGAGTTGAGTGTAAAGATTCATGTGGAGCTTAGACAATCAGAGATGAAAAGAAAAGTGAGAAAAGAAGTAGAGAATGTTGCCAAAAGGTATGGCATTTCAAAAGATGCACTTGATACAAACAAAGAGAAGATGGAAAGGGTAGAGAAAGAAAGGCAAGAAACAAAAAAAGAAAGTGCTCCAGTGCAAGCCCCCTCCTAGACCAGATCCTCCAAAAGCTCTACACCTGCCACCTCCAAGAGCCAAAAAGCATCAAAATTGGAAACCCAGACATCTGGAAAGGCAGAGAAAAGAATAAAGAAAAAGGCAACAAGATCCTATTCAAGTCTCAAGGATGATGAAGAGACAGAGATAGATGAGGAAGTAAAGAAAATGAAGAAGAAGAAGAAAACATATGGTGAATTATCTATTGGTCAAGACAAGCAAGAAAAGACAAAAGAATTTGTTGAAAAATCTACTCTTTGCATTGATGATATTGTCAAATCAGTCACTATGGATGGGAACCTAAAACCAATGACTGAGTTTGATGATGAATATAATGAAGTTGACCAGAAGATCTTGCAAGAAGCTACAGTCAGGTATCTGAATATCTATAACAAGGTATTTATTGAAATCATATCTCTAATTCCCAAAAGCCTAGAGAAGGAACTAGAAATAAGAAAGAGCAATGCTAAGGCAAAGGATCTTGAGATCTGGGAACAAATAGTTATTCAGCTTTATCCTTCAATCACTCCAAAACAAATGCATATGATCTAAAAAGATTTCAAGGATGAGTTCCAAAGCAAAGCCAGAATGAATCAGCTTATGCTTGGAGAAACTGACAAAGTGGCAAAAGAAATAGAAGATATCCTCTGGAATGCTTTTAAAAGATTCAATCTTCCTATTATAGAGGACTTAGGTGATGAACCCTCTATCATGGATGACAAAGGAGAATCTACTGAGACTGTGGTAGAAGAGGCAAAGGAGACAAGTGAAGAAAAAGATAAGAACTTAGATTCCTCTGCTCTAGAAGAGGAAGTCCATGAAGAAGCAAACATCGCTCCTCCGGTTTCCCCTACAGACTCCAAATCTAAAGGAGAAGAAAGAACAGAGGAGAAAACTAGTCAAGAAGAAGTAAAGGAAAAGGAAAAAGACCAAATAGAGAAGACCCTAGGAGACAGTTCTAAGACTGCAGAAGGGAAGAAGACTTGGTCTTGTTGCAAGTATGGAACTAACCGGTGTTGTCATTGATGTCAACATACTTCTGTTACATCAGTGATAAGGATTGGATGAGTTATTTGTTGAGGATATTGAGAAAGTCAGTCTCAGTCAGGAACAGTGATGATAGTAAGGCAATAGTTCAAGACAGGTTGAGGATCAGAAGATGCAGATTAAAGGGTTTGTGAACATGAGTCTTAAGAGGTTCCAGTTAAGATTTTAGAGGTCCGCATGAAGATATGAAGAAGTTGTAATTGATCAAGTAGAACCGGTTCCAAGAGATGTTCAGGAATGACAGATTGTTACAGAAAGGTCCAGTGAGGTTTGGAAGTGCATCGTCCTGTTCTGCAGATTGGAAGGAGTGTTGGGGAAGTTCTTGTGAGGTGTCATTTCAATTTGTGCATGGTCTGGAAGAATCTACTCCTTTGTGACAGTCATGATAGACTGTGTTCTTGAAGCACCGGATGCAGGAGAGAAGAGATTCTAGTAAGTAGACGAAGTGGGATGTACCTGGTCATTTAGGCAAGCTTGTGAAGATTCTTGGATCGTGTTGAGGTTGTGTTGTTGGTCCGCATTAGTGTTGGAGCTCGAAATTGAAGATATACTTCTGGATGAAGGTGTTCTTCCTCAGGATGGCCGATCGGATGAGTTATTCATCTTGCGGATGTTCTTGTGGATGTTTTCCGACTTAGATGGTTGTTCCTAAGTTGGTGTCATGTATAAATAAGGGATTGCAAAGTCATTTCAAAGTGTGACTTGTGAAGATGAGTGTGTGGTAGTGAGGAGAAGAGCAGAAGAAAGAACAGAAGGATTTGGGCTTCAATGGAACTGATTCAAGCATGGTGAAGATGCTATTTGCCAGTTCAAGTATGTAATAATAATTTATTGTAGACAGTGTGTCTCCTATAGGCAGTGATCCTCTTGTGAGTAGTGTGCTCAAGTAGTGAGCCCTAATTGGCATGTGCCATCTTATTCTTCTTATTCTTCTAATAGAGAATAATATCTTGGGTTAGTCACCTCATGGTTTTTCCCTTAACCAGGTTTTCCATGTTAAAATCTTGGTGTCTCATGTGTTGATGTGTTTCTGCTCTTGGTTAATTACATTAAGTTTCATGTTTGATTAATTGTTATAATGCTAAGTGAATGCAAGTATTGAAAAGGAAGAAAGTTTTGGACAACTGATTCACCCCCCCTTAGTTGTCAGCCCTAAATCTAACAATTGGTATCAGAGCCAAGTTCCTCTGAAAGGAGCTTAACCGCTTGAGGAGATCTAGGATGTCATCCTACAAGAAAGATAGTCCGAAGTTCGATGGAACTAACATTGCACTTTGGAAAGCTCACATGGAATGTCACTTGAAGTGCATGGGATTCGCATACTAGTCCATGGTTGCAAAAGCTTATACTCCTCCGTAGGGTGGTTCGACAACCCCAAATCAAGTCATAGATGCTGAAAATAATCTACGAACTAGAGAGGCTCTTCTAAGCGCATTATCTGACTCAGAACTCTCAAATGTTATTGATCTACAAACTGCCTATGAGATTTGGAAGAAACTGGAACTTTTGCATGAAGGAGATCAATTTGTTAAAAGTGCAAGGTTACAAAGTTTAAAAGGGAAATTTGAAAGACTGAAGATGAGAGATGATGAAAATATTACTTCTTTTATGCCAAGAGTGAATGAGCTAGTTTGTGGAATCAGAAATGCAGGTGGAACCCTGAGTGAAGATGAGATTGTTGGCAAGGTTCTCAAATCCCTTCCTGAATCCTATAAAATCAAGGCTTATGCAATCAAAGAATTCAGGGCTCACACAACAGTCATAAGGGAGCAACTAGTTGGTAAGCTAGCTGCTTTTGAAATGGTCAAATTTGGAGATGATCCTCCAAAGAATGAATCTGCATTCAAAGCAAGTGTCTATGTAAAAGGAAAACAAAGGTTTGATCTGGGAGAAAACTCTTCAAGGAAATCAGAATGGTATGAAAATGCAAGAAAAGACTTGGAAGAAGAAGCTAAAACTGCTCATCTTGAAGCTCTTATTGCAAAAAGACTACCTAGAGGATCCGGTAAGTATGAAGGAAAACTACCCTTCAAGTGTTTTAACTGCAATAAGATTGGTCATTTTGCATCAAGGTGTCTGGAAAGGTTTTCTAGGTCAAACAGTGATAGACCAAAATTCTAGAAGAATTGTTACTATGCTCGTGAAGGAGATGATGAAGGAGTCACAGATGATGAATCAGAAAAAGGAGATAAATCTGGAAGTGACTGGGTGTTCATTGCCATCAAGGAAGAAGATCCATTGCCCTCTGAATATGTCAATCTTGAAGAAAAAGCCTTGGCTACGCAAGTTGAAGAGAAGGATGATTGGGTCATTGACAGTGGTTGCTCTCACCACATGACAGGTGATAAAAACAAGTTCATAGATTTGGAAAGGTATGAAGGAGGAGTGGTAAAGTTTCGTGATAACTCTACAGGTAGAATCAGAGGTAGAGGAACTATTTCTTTTGATGGAAAGAACAAAATCGGTAATGTATTATATGTTGAAGGATTGAAACACAATCTTCTCAGTGTTGGATAGTTGGTGGATAAAGGCTATGATCTCAGATTCAAAAATGGAAAGTGCAAAATTTTTGAAAGTTCTGGAACAGATATTGCATCTAGTACCCAAACAAAAGGTAACATCTTTCATTTAGCTGGTACTGGTAAAAGTTGTCTATTTGTTCAAGTTGATCAGAGTTGGTTATGGCATAGAAGAATGTGTCATGTGAACTTTGATAATATCATCAATATAAGCAATACTCAGGTTGTAAGAGATCTTCCAAGATTGGTAAAACCTACACACAGTTTGTGCAAAGAATGTCATTTGGGAAAACAAAGCACAAACTCATTCAAAAGCAAGGAACAATCTTCTACCGGATTATTAGAATTGATTCACACTGACTTATGTGGTCCGGCAAGAATTAGGGGTGTGCAAGGTGATAGATACTTCATGCTGCTAATTGATGACCATTCCCGGATGATGTGGGTAACCTTCCTGAAAGAGAAATCATAAGCTATAGAGAAGTTCAAAATATTCAAGGCTATGGTGGAAAATGAGACTGGATTGAAGTTAAAATGTTTAAGGTCTGATAGAGGTGGAGAATTCACATCCAGTGAGTTTATAGATTTCTATGAGAAACATGGAATAAAGAGACAATTGTCTGCTCCTAGGACTCCACAGTAGAATGGTGTAGTTGAGAGAAAGAACCAGACCATCCAGGAAGCATCTAGGACCATGATGTTGGAAGCAAATGTCCCCCAGATATATTGGAGAGAAGCTGTCAGTATTGCAGTCTACACTCTTAATCAAGTTCAAATTAGAAACAATATTGGTAAGACTCCTTATGAACTTTGGTTTGGTATTAAACCTACTGTAAGATAATTTAGAGTGTTTGGTAGTAAATGTTACATCAAGAGAGATGAAGATCTAGGCAAGTTTGATACTAGAAGTGATGAAGGAATATTTTTGGGTTACTCTACTCATAGCAAAGCATACCGGTGTTATAACAAGAGATTGAGAAAGATTATAGAAAGTACTAATGTGAAGGTTGATGAAGGAATTGAAAAACCCTCAAGATTTTAAGAATATGAAGAAGATGATCAGAATGATGGTTTGATTCAAGGTGGTAAAGATTCTTCAGAGAAACATGTTGAAACTGATCCGGTAGATCAGGAAGAAGAGACAAGATTCAATGAGCCTAATCAAGAGTTAGAAATGCAAGAAACTCCCAAAATTCCAAGGTATGTAAGACTCAATCATTCTGAAGATCAGATCATAGGTGACAAAAGCAAAGGTGTACAAACAAGAAGAAGAATTGCTCAAGATTCAAATGAGTATTGTCTGATTTCAAAGATTGAACCTAAGACAGTAAATGAAGCCTGCAATGATGAAAATTGGACTAAGATAATGAAGGAAGAACTGATGCAAATTGAGAAGAATCACACTTGGGATCTTGTTCCCAGACCTAGAGACAAGAATGTGATTGGAACAAAATGGGTTTTCTAGAACAAACTGAATGAAGATGGTGAAGTAATCAGAAATAAAGCTAGATTAGTCTACAAGGGCTACTCTCAGATTGAAGGAATTGAATTTGAAGAGACCTTTTCTCTGGTGGCAAGAATTGAAGCAGTCAGACTATTTCTTGCATTTGCTACCTTTAATCAGATGGATGTCAAATCTGCATTTCTAAATGGTAATTTGGAAGAGGAAGTGTACATTGAGCAACTGGATGGATTTCAATTGTCTGATCATGGTGACATGGTCTGTAAATTGAAAAAGGCACTGTATGGACTGAAGCAAGCCCCAAGAGCCTGGTATGAAAGATTGGATAAGCATCTGTTGAAGATTAGTTTCAATAAAGGTACTGCTGATAGCAAATTATATATTAAAATTGATCATGAAAATATCCTGGGTGTTGAAGTATTCGTTGATGACATCATTTTTTGAGGAAAAGATAGTTTGTGCAAAACTTTTGCAAAACAAATGAAAAGTGAGTTTGAGATGTCCATGCTTGGTGAAATGAATTTTTTCTTGGGTTTGCAAATCACTCAAACAAAGAATGGTACCTTCATTTCTCAGACCAAATATGCAAAAGAATTGTTGAAGAAGTTTGGGATGGAAGAATCAAAGCCAATGAACACTCCCATGGCAACTGGATGTAAGCTAAGCAAAAATGATGACTCTCCTAGGGTTGGTCAAACAAAGTATAGATCAATGATTGGAGGACTGCTATATCTCACTTAGACTAGACCAGACATTATGCAGGTTGTTGGTCTTGTTGCAAGATTCTAGGCCGATCCCAGAGAATCTCATGTCATGGCAATCAAAAGGATTTTTAGGTACCTAAAGGGGACAGTTGAGTATGGTTCGTGGTATCCTAGAGATCAAGATTTCTCTCTTCATGCATATACAGATGTAGGTTGGGCTAGAGATGTGGATGACCGGAAGAGTACCAGTGGTGGAGCATTCTTTTTAGGGAAAAGATTGGTTTCTTGGCTAAGCAAGAAATAAGAAGAAATATCTATGTCTACAACTAAAGCAGAATATATTGCAGCAGCAAGTGGTTGCACTCAAGTATTATGGATGAAGTAGATGTTAAGGGATATCAAAGTAGAGTATGAGGAGCCTATCACAATTTTCTATGATAATTCAAGTGCAATAAACATATCCAAGAATCCGGTGTTGTATTTAAAGACTAAACACATATCCATTAAGTTCCACTTTTTGAGAGAGCAAGTGAACAAAAATGAAGTCAGGTTGGAGTTTGTGCCATCAAAGGATCAGATTGTAGACATTTTTACAAAGCCTCTATCTAAGGACCCTTTCGAGTATCTAAGGGAGAATCTAGGGGTCATTGCCCCTCCAGTGATGAACTAAGGTGCACTAAGGTGCATCAGTCTGGTACATATCATAGTCACATCTTGTGGTCTAGACTAATGATGGGGAGCTGCTACTTAGGGGGAGCAGTAGATATGATTATGAATTGGTAAAGTTACAAGTATGAGCCCTTTGCCATTGATGTCAAAGGGGGAGAGAAGGCATGTGAAAAACAAGTGGTTGCTGATCAAAGGGGGAGCAAAAGTGAGAGACAAGAAATGTGAAGAATGGTGATTGCTGATAGGGGGAGTTGTGATAGTAGAGAAGAAGTTCTTGTCTTGATGGTCAAAAATAGTTTTTCACATCATATGTTGCGATCAATGACAAAGGGGGAGATTGTTGCAAGTATGGAACTAACTAATGTTGTCATTGATGTCAACATACTTCTGTTACATCAGTGATAAGGATTGGATGAGTTATTTGTTGAGGATACTAAGAAAATCAGTCTCAATCAGGAATAGTGAAGAATAGTGATGACAGTAAGGCAATAGTTCAAGACAGGTTGAGGATCAGAAGATGCGGATTAAAGGGTTTGTGGACATGAGTCTTAAGAGGTTCCAGTTAAGAGTTCAGAGGTCTGCATGAAGATATGAAGTTGTAATCGATCAAGCAGAACCAGTTCTGGGAGATGTTCAGGAATGACAGAGTGTTACAGAAAGGTCTAGTGAGGTCCAGAAGTGCATCATCCTGTTCTACGGATTGGAAGGAGTGTTGGGGAAGTTCTTGTGAGGTGTCATCTCAATTTGTGCATGGTTTAAAGGTTCGAAAGAATCTACTCCTTTGTGACAGTCATGACAGATTGTGTTCTTGAAGCATCAGATGTAGGAGAGAAGAGATTCTAGTAAGTAGAGGAAGTGTGGATGTACCTGGTCATTCAGGCAAGCTTGTGAAGGTTCTTGGATCATGTTGAGGTTGTGTTGTCGGTCCGCAATAGTGTTGGAGCTCATAATTGGAGATATACTTCTGGATGAAGGTGTTCTTCCTCAAGATGGCCGACCAGATGAGTTATTCATCTTGCGGATGTTCTTGTGGATGCTTGCCAACTTAGATGGTTGTTCCTAAGTTGGTGTCTTGTATAAATAAGGGATTGTGAAGTCATTTCAAAGTGTGACTTGTGAAGATGAGTGTGTGGTAGCGAGGAGAAGAGTGGAAGAAAGAATAGAAGGATTTGGGGTTCAATGGAACTGATTCAAGCATGGTGAAGATGCTATTTGCCAGTTCAAGTATGTAATACTGATTTATTGTAGACAGTGTGTCTCCTGTAGGCAGTGAGCCTCTTGTGAGCAATGTGCTCAGGTAGTGAGCCCTAATTGGCATGTGCCATCTTATTCTTCTTATTCTTCTAATAGAGAATAATATCTTGGGTTAGTCACCCCGTGGTTTTTCCCTTAACCGAGTTTTCCACGTTAAAATCTTGGTGTCTCATGTGTTGATGTGTTTCTGCTCTTGGTTAATTACATTAAGTTTAATGTTTGATTAATTGTTATAATGCTAAGTGAATGCAAGTATTGAAAAGGAAGAAAGTTTTGGACAACTGATTCACCCCCCTCTCAGTTGTCAACCCTAATCTAACAGGTCTTTGGTAAGAGACACTGCAGAAACTATCAAAGATTTCTTAACCAAAGAGATGATGGAAATTGATGAACTAGAACTGCTTCAAGGACCATTCAATTTTGATTCCCTCTCCCCAGTTCAGACTATGAAGATAGAATCCTTTGCCCATGCAAAGGCAAAAGAAAAACTTTTGAAGTGTCACATGGAAGACTGTGAGCTAATTGAGATTGCATCCGGTACATTGGAGAAAATCATGCCATCCTTCCAAAAGGATCTTTCAGCCTCCTCATCTGGTAACTTAAAATCTCTTGTCAATTCAATTAGCACACATTTTGATTCCTTGGAGAAGTCAGCTAAAGATAGAGTCCAGAAAGAATTTCTCTAAGGTGCAGGGTCTAATAACAAATTATAGGAGAGTAATGGATATTGACATAAAGAGCTTACAAAATGCTCTTAAAGATGGCGAAGATATATATAATTTTTGTTTATCTTGGCTTAAAGTGACCAAGGATATTGAGAAGAAAGTAAAAGAGCAAGAGGACGAACTGTTAAGTTTGTCTCAAAGTTTTGATCCTCTCTCTTCCCTAATAAATCAAAAGTGTCAAACTATTGCAGTCATAAATGAAATAAAGAAGCTTGAGAAGGAGAAGAAAAATAGAATAAACAAGTTAAGTGAACTTAGAGGGATCATTATCCCTATGTTAGAGGCCATGCATGAAGCCCTAACTGATGCTCAGGCCACAGCCTAGACCAGTGATCTGATAGATCTCAAGAAGGCAGAATCTTTTACATTCCTATTGAGTGGTCACTTCTCAATTTTGGATAGGATGAAGCAAAGTTGGGCAACAGAAGTTGTACAGTTGAAGAATACTTTTGTAGATATACTTAAGTATATGTAAGTACAACTTGTATATATACTTATGCAGATATGTATAGATTGATTTTTGAAAATTTTGGTGTGTGAATTCTACCCTTTGTCATTGATGTCAAAGGGGGAGTGAGGAGTAGTGAAAAATGTGGGATCTAGCTAAGTGGGAGCTCTGGAAAAGTGTACATTAGAATAGAGCATCAGCCAAGGGGGAGTACAGTGTGACACTTAGCCATTTTTCACTAAGTGTTGCCATCAATGCCAAAGGGGGAGATTGTTGGCAAGATACACTATGTGGCTTCATGAGTGTTGTCATTGATGGCAACCAAGTCCATCCCACACATCCACAGGACATGGTCTGTCTCTACCAGAAGTCAAATTGAAGAATGTTGTCGTCCGGTAACCAAGAATAGAGCATGCAACAAGGTCTGACAGTCAGATCCAGATCTCTCAGAGGAAGTATCTCGATAAAGTGTAGACTTGGGTAAGTAAAGAGGAGTACCATGACTAACATATTCTAGAGATTGAGCCTCTGTTGATAAAAGAGTGAAAAGATATAAGCACCTGAGTATTGGGTTCCTGTCTGGCAGAGTAAACTGAGGAAGACCTGACCAGCAGAGCATCAGACCTTAATACGAAAGAGATATTGATGGTGATCAAGCTTCTTGAGGTATCATTCATGATTGGCCAACATGATTGATGACTTCTATATGCATCTCCTTGATACGCATCACTTGGTAAGCAAGGATTCAGCTGAGAGACCAAAGTTTGGGAAAGTATTGAGTAGTCCGAATGTTGACTAGAAAGATGTTGAAATCCTTTGTGTGGATATATATACCAGATGGATTTCGATGAGAAGGTGTGTGTGGTGTGTTGAAAAGTGTGAAGAAAAGTAGAGAGTAGTGTAGAAGCAGTAATACAGGTCCAGTATGTGACAGGACAACAGCACCAAAGAAGAGGAAGAATGAAGTGCAGTAGATCAGTGTATTGAGCCTAACCAGAACTGAACCTCAACATATGTGGATGCTTCTCATCAATTCAAGTACCTTGTTACTTTCTTTGTACCTTGTAGACAGTGAGTCTCTTGTAGGCAGTGAGCCCTAATTGGTAAGTGCCATTTTTGTATTTCTATTCTTCTAACAGAGAATACATTCTTGGGTTAGTCACCCCATGTTTTTTTCCCTTAACAGGGTTTCCCTCATCAAAATCATTGTGCTATGTGAATTGACTTTGTTTCTGCTTTCATGTTTATGGATGCTTATTTGTTTTGATGTTGCACTAGTTATAAAAGAAGAATAGAAAGTTAAGTTAATTAAGATAACTGATTCACCCCCCACTCTCAGTTATCAATAGAAGATTGTAAGAGTGTGTTGTGGCATGGAAGATCATGTTTGAGTCCCAACTAAGGCATGGCATGATCCACATACATCTTTACTACATTTCCCTAGCATATTTTTGTATTAGGGCAAGATCTATTTTGTAAATGTTTGTAATTCTGACCTTGAAGATTGTTCCAATGGTTGATGAATGTAATACTGACCTTGATGTATATTCCAAGGTTGATGAATGATATATATACTTGTAATTGAGTTATGAAAAATATGTCCTTACAAAGATGATGAGAAGTTGAGTGAAGAAAGTAGAGTAGAGCAGAGGAAGATTATTGCACTTCAATGGAACTAAATTTAGGCATGGAGTAGATGCTATTATCTCAGTTCAAAACCCTTGGTAGTGAACCTCTTTGAGCAGTAAAATCTAGGCAATGAACCCTAATGGCAACGAGCCTTTGATTTTTAGTATAGTTCTTTACTTGAAAATCTTGTGGGTTAACCCCCATAGTGGTTTTTCCCTTCATAGGGTTTTCCACGTAAAAATCTGGTGTCTACTGTATGATCTTGTAGTTGTGTTGAATTTTTGATTCTGTGCTTTTTCATGTTCTAATCATAACAACAATAAATAAGTGGATGATGTTTAAGATGCATAAATTGTTTAATTTTTGTGACAACTGATTCACCCCCCCTCTTAGTTGTCTTGTGCATTTCAATAGAGTGCACATCTTGTCATTTTCAAAAGTCCTCATCGTGAGGCGAGGAGCGGTTCTATGACTAACTCAACCCTTAAGCGTGTCTTCGGTGATTGTTGTGGCAAAGCCCAATCATCGGTGTGTTCCTGTAATGTGGCTAAGATGGTGATAAGCCTAGAAATAGGAACACTCCATCACTTGTATGCTGTGTTTTCTTTATGTCTTCCAAGTGTGTGTGTATTGTGTGTTTGTTCTCAAGCATAGTTTAATGACTGATGGTGATGAGTCCCTCCTATGCTTTGGGATTTGTTTGGTGTGCTTTCTTTGTATGGCATGTTTTGCATGTGTATTGTCCCATATGCAGTCTTAAAGACTAGTGGCGATGAGTCCCTCCTACATTAAGGGTGGTGTGTTTACTTTCCTTGTACTTGCATCTACATTTCACATATATGAAAAAGAAAAAGAAAAAAAACTCATTATTGTCTTCTCTACATTCATTGTATTCACTATGTTTTGCATGTCTTCAATGTTGTATTCTCTATTTTTTGCATGACTGTAACTGTCTTGTCCTTGTTTTGGGTGCCTGTTGCTATCTTCTTTGTGATTGGTGTGTCTTATCTATGCTTGGTGTGTTTGTTGTATTTGTTGAC
Source organism: Cunninghamia lanceolata (assembly GCA_027924645.1). Taxonomy (NCBI): domain Eukaryota; kingdom Viridiplantae; phylum Streptophyta; class Pinopsida; order Cupressales; family Cupressaceae; genus Cunninghamia; species Cunninghamia lanceolata. The sequence continues at coordinate 6,029,715 of BSBN01000714.1, forward strand.
TATACTTTAATGCATGAATTGGTCTTGCATTTATACATACATTAAAATGGGGCTAAATGTTATGTCAAAAAATATCCCCTTGGGGGCTTTTCCCTCTTATGGTTTAGTTCCCAGGTCTTGTGTATGCATTTAGAGCATCTTGCATGATTTTGATGACTCCTGATGAGAAAACCCTGATGTTCCATGGCAAATAGGACTCAAGGGATGCACTTGATATGATCCCTACCTAAAATAAGGGGAGGAGTTGGGTACCCGTGCCCTAGTCCTACCCTATTTTGGGTAACGCCTAAATTTTAGGTGTCAGTTTATGACCATTAATTAGGTCCTAGGCCAACACAGTACGTTTCAATTACGAAATTCTTAGCGAGAATGTTTGTAGTTGCATATATAAGCATGATTAGTGATTCATTTGTAAACTAGATGGCAATTGTGAACTTTAGGCATACTTGTGACTTGAATGTCTCTCTGCAGCTTGGCTGAGGCAAATCTCTAAACACCACAACCCCCAACCCATTTTTCCATGATTGTAGGTTATAGGTTGTAGGAGCAGAAAAAGTGGAGTTGTAGGAGAGTAGTGTAGATTGTCAAAATTGCAAATCTAAAGAGAAATTACAGACCTAGGCTTGGGCACCTACTCATTAGTCCTCCAGATCCCACAACTGAAGAATCTCTGGAACAACAAGAATAGGTTGTAGACAAGATTCCCAAATCTGAAAGAAAAGCATGACTCTAGACTAGGGTGCCCACTGATTAGTCTCTAACTTTTCCATTTTCCAAACTTTGAAATCTGGTATGCATTTGATTATCATTTGGTATCTATATGTGCAAGCATTTTCTAGAATTTATCTGTTTGCTTTTGAATTTGCATAATTAGGGTTTTGAGCATAATTGGGCATAATCAATCAACTAAATCACACAATTCCAATTTTCCTTGATATTCCAAATGACTAAAGGCTTGATAGTAGATTTCCTACTCAACCTAATGTCCTTGAATGTTTGAGGTGAAAGAAAGATTCATACAAACCCTAAACAAACAAAATCCTTTTCAAATTTCACCTTAAACACCTAGTATCTTGATTATAAAAGTTTGCAAAAGTCGTGACAAGCTCCAAGGATTGAACACAAATGGGAATGGCAGCTACTTGTATGATACCACTTTCTATGAGGTGTCTACCCGTGCACTTTATTTTCCTCATTTGTTCTATCCTTTTATGGAATTCTTCTAGGCTCATATGGCCTAAATCTATATCTAAAATTTGTACAAGTTTGGAGATGATCTTAGGAGGAACTGCCTCTTTGAATTCATACTTCATCTTGGCTAGAAATGACGTATGCCCCAAATTCCCTTGGTTTTGAAAAGACTAGAGAAAAATAGTTGAAAATATGCTTTGGCAGGCTTTTAAACTTTTGATGTAAGTTTGTAATTACCAAGAAGGCCAAAATGTTTGGATCTTAGCCTTTCACAGAGTTTCAAACTTTTCATGTAATGATCTAATGATTACAAGAGTGCTTTGAAAGCTCACAATTCCATAGAGGATTTTAGTAAGTGAAGCTTCAGGTTTTTGATGTAAGGATGTAGGATTACAAAAAAATCCAAAAATTCTTTTAGGGTGGAGAGTTGTTGGTTTAAATTAAATGATTTTTCTTCCTTTGAGCCCCTTGTCCATTTTGATGGTATCTTCTATTTTAGAGGGGTGAAATTGAGATTGTTTACTCTGCATTGATTCCATAGAAGGTTTGTTGTCTTTTCTAACATCAACATCAATAGAGTAAATTGACCTAGGCATTTGAGATGGCTTTCACAAAGAGCTAAGTGTTGAGGTAGATGATTGTTGATATGGATAAATAGGAAAATAGTTATAGGTAGGAGTCCATGTGGTAGGGTTGTAGTAAGGCTTTAAATCTCCAGATTGAAACCCATCAACCTTAAAAGGCAATGGAACTGCCTCCTTGAATTGCAAATGCATCTACTACTAAATGACTGTGAGGATTGTTTGTAATGTTTAGAACATTTATGGAGCCAAACATTATTGGGACAGATGGCAGGGTGTGCTTGGAGGTGATGATGTGTTATGTCTTTTGTTTGCAGTTGTAATTTGCACCATAAATTGCATATTTAATTAGGTGTTTAAATGTACAAGCATTTATTGTGCTTAAGTAGAAATCAACCTAAACCTGTTCCAATTTCCCATCATGTTGTCAATGCCATCTCATTTCCTATTTCTCATTTCTAGCAGCACAGATTAGAAGATAGATGTGGCCAATGTTGATCAGTAATAGTACAAAGTACAAATATGTAACTAATCTTGAATAATCTAAAATTTGAGAAGATATTAATCAAAACCCTAAAAGATGGAAAACCTCACAAACTTGATAAATCAAATCTTATGAGCTCAATGCATACCATGAAAATCAATTCATAAAGAAATATTAAATTAGAAAATAAAATAATTTGAGTATTGCCTATGCAACTTGTTGCAAACATACTAAGATTATGGGGTAAGCTGCATGTTGATCAACACAGAGGAGCACATAGAATCCATGTGGTTATTGTAATAGTAGCCTCAGTTTACAGCTTGGATTCTCTAGGATTATTATTGCTTGGATTCTACCACTGTAGAAGAAGTAATGTAGGTAGAAGAAGCTATATAGCAAGGAAAATTAATGGATCTTTAAAATATCCCAGTAATGGCAATATATCAAGGCAACCCAGTGAGAACGATAGCCTAGATTTGAGGAAAAGTTTATCATCAAATAACATCAATCCTCCTGCCCCTACCATCTATGTTATAACACACAAAGAAGGCCATGTAATCACTTACAGACAACTTCAATTTGATACAAACAATTTTAACCTTGCTAATGTTATTAGCAATGGAGGATTTGGGTTAGTGTATAGAAGCATCTTGCTTGATGGTAGAATAGTGGCCATCAAATAGCTTGATAGAGGTGGAAAGCAAGGAGAACATGAATTCAAAGTTGACGTGGACCTTCTAAGTCATTTGTATTCTCCCTATTTGCTTGAATTGATTGGCTACTGTGAATGGATTTGTATATTTCACATACTATTAAAGCAATTTTGAAAAAAAATAATGCAATGGGATGAAGTACTTTATGGATGAAGCTATTGAGAGGAAAAATTTACCCTCTATTTATTGTCATTGCAATCTATGATAATCTATAATAGAGGATTTGGGCTCCTAATTTTACTCTCAGGATAGTCCCACGGAAATATGTAATTACACTTACATGAATAAGTGATTTATTCTTTTTTTAAAGAAGCCAAGGTCTTGTGGGATATAAGAAGGATGTTATTGCACAAGGGAAATTTATGGAATGTGGAATAAAAACAAAACCAAAAATCAGAATGCCATTGCAAAATTGATTAAGATGAACATTCTTCTGAATGTATTCATGAGTTGTACTCTATAAATCACAATTAGAAATACGGCTACTAATCATACATAGAAACAAAACCCTAGAAACAAAAAAAATGAAAAGGATTATAGTATTTTTTTAAAGAGCAATGAATGTGTACCTATATTTGCCCTTGCCACTGGCACCCATGAGCTTGTGAGAATCAAGGAGTATTATTTTGTCCTCATACGTCTTCTGCACTACAATGCTCTACACTGCAAACGTGTCAGCCACAACCAGAGAAAACCCATCCCCAACCAGTCCAAACACACACTCCATCACACAACCACTGAAAACCCTCTTCCCTTTTTGTTGCCTACAAATGCTTCTTCACCAAGTAACACACAGATTGCATACCAAAACTATTAAACTCACCCTCTACTTGGTCCCTTAACTTTAGATTTTCCTGTGCCCCTTTTACTATATAAAGAAAAATAACATTTTGACTCTCTACCTAGTCCCTTTTACGTGATGTGGGAAAATCTTAAATTTGGATTTCATTTTCCTAGGTTTTTAGTTTGTAAGGGTAAAAGTACCTCTTGCCTTAAATCATACTGTCTAATTTTTATTTGTGTGACTAATTATTTAGTCATTTTTATTTGTGTGACTAAATATGTAGTTGTATTTTTTACATGATGATCAAATTAGTCATTTATAGTTGTGTTGCAAAAAATTAGTAGAATTTAGTTTATGATACATTTGTAAGGTCTATATAGATAGACTTCTATAAACCCTATGGAACCCATAACAGGCCTGTACATGGCCTAGCCAAGACAAGAATAGAAAGGTTTGTAGTCATTCATTAGGTTTTTTAAGCCATGAAGAGTCTTTGAAGCTATTAAAAGTTCTACCAAACATTTCTAGGTCTATCAAACTTTTATGAAGGGTCTGTGAAGCATTTGGTGTATGTGATTATCTTCGGAGTACTTGTGGCATCATATGGAGAAATAAATGTCAACTAGGCAGAGAGTGACCATACAAAGGGATCAAAGACAGTGGAAGGGTAAAGCATAGGATGTTGTACCAAAAGCTTATCAAGTGAGAAGTAATGAAAAAAAGCAATCACCAAATGATTTTCATTCCCAAAAATAATGTGTAATGTTGGCAATGCATACAGGGGTGAGATCCCCGTCACCATGACGTATTTCAAGCATTCACAATTTTTATAACCCTAAGAAGGTTTGTCAAGAGTTTTAGGGATATATATAACCTAGGTCTTTGTAAACCCTAAGAGATCTATTAAACCCTAAGAGCTCTATTAAACCCTAATAAGGTCTATCAAACCCTAAAGTCCCATCATTTTTATCAAATCTAGTGTTTATTATAGTACTATTGAGTCCAGATCAGAGAGGTGCAAGATGGCAATGTTAACTGCCATCCCACATGAGTCTTTTGATAGTCTTATGATATTGTTTATCGTAGTACCACTAAGTGCAAATAAGAGAGGTGTGGGCTGGAGGTGTTAACCACCAACCTGCAATGGTCAATGGAATGACCTTGCAATAGTGCAATATACATACCACCATCCTGCGATGGTCAATGGAATGGCCTTGCGGTGGTGCAATGTATAACCTACAACACCACAATAGTCATGCAATGGGGTCTATGGTATGGTGGTTAAGCCTAGGAATGATGGACAAATATGGAACAGTGATAAAGGTCAATGGTGATTGATTGACGAGTAAGGTGTCAACAAGTGGCACAAAGCTGCTTCTTGATCTAAGCGATTAAAGTACCTATACCACACATTTCTAGCTATGTAAATATCCAACATCTCATGAGATACTTTTTAGTACTTATTCAATGTCATGTAAAAATCTTCACTCAAGACTTTTGGTTTCATGGGCTCTGGCATAATACAAACACGCAAAATTTTAGGGTTCCTTCATAGTTCGGTAAAAATTACAAAAGTGCATGAAAACCCCAAAACTCCACAACTTTAATTTAGGAATTTTAACTTTTCACAAGACCCAACCTTCCCTAGGACCAATTGGACATTTGACCATTTTGATATTGTGACCTTTTATGCAAATTGTCCTCACTTAAAATTCAAACTGTGAAACTTAACATGGTAAATTGACAACTTGAGAGATACATGAGACAACTTTGACTTACATGGAAGACATTAAATTTGAAAATTGGAATTGGAAAATTTCATGACAAGAGATATAAAGGCCAATGGTTTGGTAACTAATAGCTATGGGGTCTTTTTTTAGGGTGGAGAGTTGTTGGTTTAAATTAAATGCTTCTAATGTTTGGAACATTGATGGAGCCAAACATTGTTGGGGCAGATGGCAGGGTGTGCTTGGAGGTGATGATGTGTTATGTTTTTTGTTCGTAGTTGTAATTTGTACCATAAATTGCATATTTAAATGGGTGTTTAAATGTACAAGCATTTATTGTACGTAAGAAGAAATCAACTTGAACCTGTTCCAATTTCCCATCATGTTACCAATGCCATCTCATTTCCTATTTCTCATTTCTAGCAGCACATATTAGAGGATAGATGTGGCCAATGTTTAATAGTAATAGTACAAAGTGAAAATATGTAACTATTCTTGAATAATCCAATATGTGAGAAGATACTAATCAAAAACCTAAAAGATGGTAAACCTCACAAACTTGATAAATCAAATCTTATGAGCTCAATTCATACCATGAAAATCAATTCATAAAGAAACATTAAATTAGAAATAAATCAATTTGAGTATTACCTATGCAAATTGTTGCAAACATACTAAGATTATGGGGTAAGCTGCATGTTGATCTAACATAGAGGAGCACATAGAAACCATGCAATTATTGTAATAGTAGCCATAGTTTGCAGCTTGGTTTATCTAGGATCATTATTGCTTGGATTCTACCATTGTAGAAGAAGCAGTGTAGGTAGAAGAAGCCATATAGAAAGGAAAATTGATGGATCCTCAAAAAATCCTAGTAATGGCAATATATCAAGGCAACCCAGTGAGAATGGTAGCCCAAATTTGAGGAAAAGTTTATCATCAGATCACATGAATCCTCCTATCCCTACCATCCATGTTATAACACACAAAGAAGGCTAGGGTTTCACTTACAGACAACTTCAATTTGTTACAAACAATTTTAACCCTACTAATGTTATTAGCAATGGAGGATTTGGGTTAGTGGTGTAGTCATAGTAGGAGGGTTCATAGAATGAACTATCTGAATTGTGCAGCAAGCGTAAACACAACAAAAACAACTCACAAAATGGAACAAATGTAGATTCAATCATTCAGTATATCAAAGAATTCAAATACAAATTAGCTGGCAACATGCAGGCTTATAATTAGGGCTCATAGGCCTGATTACATACATGTGCAAGATAAAGCTTTGAAGCTCCTTCACACAAATCTAAACTATCAATCTTCTGAATCATGAGAACTACTTTCCTAAGGGTCTATTACATCAATATATATCATTTCTAGACCAATGGGTTCCTCTGTGTCAACCAAGAAGGGTCACAAACTCCAATGAAGAGATGTAATGTGTTCACAGATAGGTCGGACCTAAATGCATAAAACGCTTCCTCAAATGAATGGAACAATGTGCAGACCTCCAAGGAAGGTTAGCTATGAGCCAAGGATCATTGAATGATGTGTCATTAGGATCTACAAGCCTTCTCCTTTAACTGATTATCAAGAACTGTTAGAATGCTTTGTTTTGGGAAAATAGATGATCTTTTGATAGCGATATCTTTCTAGTAGCTTATCCAAATGCTCTAAGTTCTTGATATGATGTAGATGAATAAATGTAGATGCTAAGTCCATATCCACAAGATGTGAAATACCAAAACTAGACCACAAGATAAACTTTCTTCTGACATAATTGCCTAGACTAAATTGGAAAATGAAAGAACTGAAATGCAGATATTTGTGGTTGATGTAAGATTGCTCTTGAACTAGGGATGCTCCTGCATCAAACATCTGAGGTTATTGAAAAAGTGAGTCCCTTACTTTGCTAGGGCTAGGGGAGAACCAAGATGGTCCACCTTAGCCTGGGAAATCCAAGATGAATCTTCTTCTAGTCTTCCTTTCCACTTCACAAGATATTCTTTGTATTATCTTCCTCTAGTGCTGCGTCCAACTCTACTGTCCAAAATGTCTTCTATATGTTCTAGTGCTTGTGGTAACTACTTGTTCAAGTCTTCTTCCATGCTGTCACTGAACTCTGCTTCATGATAATAATAAAGATTTGCAATGTTAAAAATTAGTGAAATACCCAATGTCTCCGATAACTCCACTTCATATGCATTTCCTGAGTATCTTACAAGGTCCAAACTTCTTCATCTTCAAATTGTTATATGTTCCAAATGGAAATCTTTCTTTGCTCAAGTACACCATGACTTCATCTCCAACTTTAAATTATTTATGTCTTCTCTTAACATCTACCTTATCTTTATACTTGTTGTTCATATCCTCCAAATGTTTCTTCACCTGATTATGCACTATCTTCATGTGATCTGCAAATTCTTTTGCTTCTACACTCCTCTTTTCTTCCATGTTGATATCTCTCAACTCTGTAACTCCTCTAGGGTTCACTCTTGTAACAATCTCAAAACGTGTTCTTCTAGTACTCCAATTTATTGAATTATTGTATGTAAACTCTACTTGTGAAAGAATCAAGTCCCAACTTCTAGTTTTCTCTCCAACCAAACATCTCAACAAGTTTCCCAAACTCCTATTTACTAGCTTTATCTGTCCATCTGTCTGTGGATGAAAACTAGAACTGAACTTCAAATCTATCTTCATCTTCTTCCAAAGTGTCCTCCAAAAGTATCCAACAAACTTTGTATCTTTGTCTAAAACTATACTCTTAGGTAATCCATGCAATCTCACAATCTCCTTGAAAAATAGGTCAACTACATGCACTGCATCAGTTGTCTTCTTGTAAGTTATGAAATGAGCCATCTTTGAAAATCTATCAACCACTACAAATATTGAATCATATCCCCTCTATGTTTTCAGTAATCCCATTACAAAATCCATGCTTATGTCTTCCCAAGGTCTCTCCGATACTGTCAAAGGTTTATACAATCTAGTGTTCTGACTACTCCCTTTTACAACTTAACAAACTCTACAACTCTGCATAAATCTTCAAACACCCTTATGTATTTGAGGCCAAAAGTAGTTTTCACTCACCAAAGACACTGTCTTATCAATGCCAAAATGTCCTCCCAATCCTCCACTATGTTTCTCCTTGATTAAATTATCCCTCATGGAACTTCTAGGTATGCACAATTGACTTCCTTTGAACAACATATCCTCTTGAATGAAATAATCCAACCACTTACTTCTATCTGTTACAACAAGTTCCTTACATGCTTTCCAAGGTTCTACAAAATTAGCATCTCCCTCATACATGTTCTTCAATTCATCAAATCCCAATACTGCAACTCTCATCTTTGTCAACAAGTTTTTTCTTCTACTCAAGGCATCAACAACTTTGTTTGATTTTCCACTCCTGTGCTTCAACACAAAAGTATAAATCGGCATGAACTCTACCCATCTCATATGTCTCTAATTCAACTTACCTTGACTATTTAAATACTTCAAATCTTAATAATCTATATACAACACAAACTCCTTAGGTAACAAGTAATGTCTCCTCTTCTTTAAGGCTTGTATTATGTCATAGAACTCCTGGTCATAAACTAAATATATTCACCTTGCATCATTCAACTTCTCACTAAAATAAGCTATAGGTCTAACTTCTTGACTTAACACTGCTCCAATTGCATTTCCACTTGCATCACAATCAACTTGAAATACCTTATTGAAATTTGGTAATGCCAAAATAGGTTTCTCTATCACTTTCTACTTCAACAACTCAAAACTTTTATCTACTCTTGATGTCCACTTGAAATCTTTTTTGTCACATCTCATTGTCTTTGTCATAAGATTACAAACTAAACTAAAATTTTTGATGAACTTTTGGTAGAAACTAGCTAGTCCATGAAATGATCTAACCTCTCCAATGCTCTTCGGTGTAGGCCATTCAATAATTGCTCTCACTGTCTCAGGGTCCATCTTCAATCCTTTTGCAGAAATCACAAATCCCAAATATAGTAGCTCTTCCTTCATGAAACTACACTTCTTGATGTTTATCAGCAATTTCTCTTCTCTTAGTCTTTGCAAAACTTTTCTAATATGCCACAAATGTTCTTCTTCTATCTTACTAAAAAGTAGAATATCATCCAAGTACACAATCACAAACTTACCGAAGAATCTCTTCAGAACTTCATTAATCTATCTCATGAAAGTATTCAGTGCATTTGTCAATCCAAAAGGCATCACTAACCACTCATACAATCCTTCATTTGTCTTAAAAGCATTCTTCCATTCATCTCCTTCTTTGATTCTAATCTCATGGTATCCACTCTTCAAGTCTATCTTTGTGAAATATCTTGCTCCACTTAAACAATCCATAATACCATCCATCCTAGGTGAAGGAAATCTATACTTAACTGTGATCTTGTTTATTTCTCTGGAATTAGTAGACATTCTCCATTCTCCATCATTCTTCAGCGCAAGAAGCGCAAGTATTGTACAAGGACTCAAACTTTCTTTGATCAAGCCTTTCCTCAACAACTGTCGTATCTGTCTATTCAGTTCTTCATTCTCTGTCGATGTCATCTAGTGTGCTGCTTTGTTAGGTAAACTTGATCCCAATAATAGATCCATGTGATGACTGATACTCCTTATAGGTGGTAATCCTTCAGGCACATTATCTGATATGATGTCTTCATACTCTGTCAGCAACTCTCTTATCTTCTCCAGTTCATTTTCTTTCTTCACCACTTCTAGCTTCTTAGGAATCAAGGCATAACACATACTTTCCTATTTCAAACCATCCAAAAAATTTCTTCCATCTACCAAACAGATTCTAGCATTCCCACATACTTCACTCTTAGGATCATCTTCCAAAGGAATCAAGGTAATTCTCTTTCCATTCACTATTATAGCATATGTATTCTTTCTCCCATCATGCATAGATTTTCTATCATACTGCCAAGGTCTACCCAACAAGCTATGACAAACATCCATAAACATAATATCACACAGGACTTCATCATGATAAGATCCAATATGAAATTTCGCTAAACTCTTCTCACTCACTAGTACCTTATAATCATCCTAAATCCATGCTATCTGATAGGGCTTAGGGTGTTTCAATCTTTGCAACTTCAATTTAGTCACCATCTCCTCTGAAACTAGGTTATCTGAACTACCACTATCAATTATAAATTTACAACACTTACCTCTATATTTGCATCTAGTTCTGAATAGACTTTTCCTCTATGACAGTTCCTCATGTGTCTCTACTTGAAATAGTGCTCTCCTCATCACCAATGATTCTCCTTTCTCTAGATTGCCCACTGAACTAGGTGATTGAACAGGTTCTTCCTCAATAAATGTTGTTCTTCCACTGTTCTCTATCTTCTTGCTTGTACTACCCTAATTACATTCAAATACTCTATGTCCTTCACCTCCACATTTGAAACAAGTACCTCTGAATGTCTTCTTATCAAATCCTCTACCTTCTCTCCTATATCCTTCATTCCAGTATGCACTAGGGTTTCCTCTCTGGTAATAATTTATGTCATCTCTCTGGTAAGCATTGTTATCTCTGTCATCCTTCTTCAATGGGGTGTCAAATTATTCTACTCCACAAAAGATCTATCATATCTAGGAAATGTCCTTCCTCTCTGAAATTTACTTCGTTTGCCTCTATGTCTCTGATCATGTCTCTTATTTAGCTTCTCTTCAACTTTCAGGGAATACTGATATGCTTCCTCCAAAGATGTCATCCTTACCAAACTTAGTTCCTCTTGAATGTTCAATCTCAGTCCATTGATGTATCTAGCCACTTTCTCCTTTCTTTCTTCACTATGTCCTATCCTTATGATCATCTTATAAAATTCTTCAATGTACTCCTTCACAAATTTCTCCTTTTGTCTCAGGTTTTTTAATCTCTTCAATAGTTCCAACTCATAGTCAACAGGTATAAACTGATTCTTAAACTTTGTCACCATATGGTCTCACTTTGTAATCTTTTCTTTTCCTCTTCTATTTCTTTCCAACTGAACTTCTTTCCACCATATAGAAGCATGTCCTTTCAACTTTGTCTTTGCAAATTTCACTCTCTCCAAATCTTCCATCTCTTCAAATTCAAAGTATTCTTCCATATCATTTATCCAATCAATCAACTCTTCAGGGTTCAAATTACTAGTATAATTCACGACATCAACTCTAGGTCTCTTTCCAATCTTTGAAATAGCTCACAACATCTTTACCTAATCTAATTCTTCTTCTTCATTACCTTCTAGGGTTTCGCTAGTTTGTTCAACAGATTGAAATTCTTCTTCATCATCACTTTTAACATTAGGTCTCAATGTCAATCCTCTTCACCTATCTTCCTCAACAGCATCCAAATGCATTCACATTGTTCTCATCATTTCCATCATCTCATCCATTCTATTAGCCATTGTACCAATAGGAGGAACTCTTCATGGAAGCATCTTCCTAGGATTAAGTACAAACTACCTCAGGCTCGGCGATCGAGCTACAAGTGACAACAACCTCTCAATTGGTGATCGGTTGTGCACAAGTAACCTACCTCAAATTGGTGATCTACTCAAAACAAGATCTTATGAAATCCCCTTCACCAATTCGCTCCAAACAATCAAACTTCACTCTGATACCACTTAGTGCCATCATGGTAGGAGGGTTCATAGAATGAACTATCCAGACCTTGCAGAAAGAGTAAACACAATGGAAGCAACTCACAAAATGCAACAAATGCAAATCCAGTCATTTAGTTTATTAAAGAATTCAAATACAAATCAGCTGACAACATGTGGGCTAACAATTAGGGCTCATAAGCCTGATTACAAACATGTGCAAGATAAAGCTTTGAAGCTCCTTTGTACAAATCTAAACTATCAATCTTCTAAATCATGAGAACTACTTTCCTAAGGATCTATTACATCCATATATATCATTTTTAGACCAATTGATTCCTCCACATCAGCCAAGGAGGGTCACAAACTCCAATGAAGAGATGTAACATGTTCATAGATAAGTTAGACCTAAATGCATAGAACACTTCCTCAAATGAAAGGAACAATGTGCGAAACTTCGAGGAAGGTCGGTCACAATCCAAGGATCATTGAATGACGTGTCATTAGGATATGCAAGCCTTCTCATTCAGTTGATTATCAGGAACTATTAGAATGCTCTATTTTTGGAAAACAAATGATCTTCTGATAGTGATATCTTTATGGTAGCTTATCCAAATGCTCTGAGTTCTTGATATGATGTAGATGAATGAATGTAGATGCTAAGTCCTAATCCACAAGATATGAAATGCCAAAACCAGAGCACAAGCTGAAGCTACTTCTGACTGAACTACCTAGACTGAATTAGAAAATGAAAGAATTGAAATGTAGATGTTTTTGGTTGATGCAAGATTGCTCTTGAACTAGGGATGCTCCTGCATCAGTTAGTGTACAAAAGCTTCTTGCCTGATGGCAGAATAGTGGCCATCAAACAACTTTATAGAGGTAGAAAGCAAGGAGAATGTGAATTCAAAGTTGAGGTGGACCTTTTGAGCCATTTGCATTCTCCCTATCTGCATGAGCTAATTGGCTACTATAAATGGATTTGTAGATTTCACATCCTATTAAAGGAGTTTTGACAAAAAAAATAGTGCAGTGAGATGAAGTACTTTATGGATAAAGCTATTGAGAGGAAAAAATTACCCTCTATTTATTGTCATTGCAATCTATGATAATCTATAATAGAGGGCTGAGCTCCTAATTTTACTCTTAGGATAGTCCCACGGAAATATGTAATTGCACTTACATGAATAAGTGATTTATTCTTTTTTTTTAAAGAAACCTAGGTCTTGTGGGATATAAGCTAGATGTTATTGTAAAAGGGAAATTTATGGAATATGGAATAAAAATAAAACCAAAAATTATAATTCCATTGTGAAATTGATAAAGATGAAAATTCTACTGAATGTATTCTATGAATTACACTATGTAAATCATAGTTAGAAATACGGCTACTAATCACATGTAGAAACAAAACCCTAGAAACAAAAAAAAGGAAAAGGATTATAGTATTTTTTTAAATTGTGATGAATGTGTACCTATCTCCACCCTCACCGCTAGCACCCATGAGCTTGTGAGAATCAAGGAGCATTATTTTTTCCTCAAACATCTTCTGCACTACAATTCTCTATATGACAGACGTATCATCCACAACTAGAGAAAACCCATCCCCAACTAGTCCAAACACACACTCCATCACACAACCACTAAAAACCCTCTTCCCTTTTCACTACCTGCAAATGCTTCTTCACCAAGTAACACACAGATTGTATACCAAAACTATTAAACTCACCCTCTTCTTGTTCCCTTTCTTACTTTAGATTTTCCTACATCTCTTTTACTGTATAAAGAAAAAAACATTTTGACTCTCTACCTAGTCCCTTTTACATGACATGGGAAAATCTTAAATTTGGATTTCCTTTTTGTAGGTTTTTAGTTTATAAGGGTAAAAGTACCTCTTTCCTTAAATCATATTGTCTAATTTTTAATTATGTGACTAATTATTTAGTCATTTTCATTTGTGTGACTAATTATTTAGTTGTGTTTTTTACCTGATGATTAAATTAGTCATTTATAGCTATGTTGCAAAAATTTAGTAGAATTTAGTCATTTTTAGTTATCATGACTAAAAGTTTTAGTCACCTAGTCATTTATTTGCCAAATTCAACTAGTGGCGACACAAGCATGTTGAGATCAATGACAACACCAATTAACACATACTTGCAATAGAAGTCTCATATGATGACACATACTTGATAAGACTCTTTTGTTGGAGCCTAGGAGGCCAAGTCATTGAATGGTTCGCTCACCTTCCCCCCAATATCAAGACATTCCACAAACTTGCTGTGAAATTTGTAAATCATTTCTCCTATAACTTTGAACATCAAATATCCATGACTAATCTTTGCAACACAAAGAAAAGGAATGAGGAATCCTTCGCTACCTTTTTACCAAGGTGGAGAAGCTTAGCAAGCAAACTCCCTTGGATTATCCCTGAAAAAGCAATTGGTCACCATGTTTGTGACTAATTTAAACCAAGAAATAGGTTTCCATTTGCAAATATAATGCGCATCAACCTTTGAGTAAGTCATAGACAAGGGAACCACCATTGAAAGAGCCCTCATTGTCGAAGGGGCTATAAATATCTACAATAATAACAACAACAACACCAACAACAAAATCAATGGCAATAACACCAACACCACCAACAACAATCCATCCCATGAAAAACCTTGTTTTGGGGGCAAGAACAAAAACACTCTTAATGATGGTGTCATCGATGTTAAGAGTGTCTAAAACATACAAACCACAACACCATCAAATCCATCCATGAGTTACAATGTAAATATTCCCAAAGGACCACCCAAACAAAACAACACTCCCAAGAGGAGATTCACACCCTTGGGTGAACCCATCGAGGATGTTTTGAGAAACCTCATCAAGGAAGATGAAATCACATTACCACCCATTCATTCCTATGATGATAACCAATTTAAACTCTCTTAGTTTGATGAAAATACCTATTGTGAATACCATCACGTCAAAGGGCATAAGACATCCAATTTTATGAGGTTGAAATGTTGCATCTTAGATCTTGTAGATAGAGGTACTATAACTATTGATGAACCTCCAAAACAATTACCTAATGCCAACTTAGGAGCACACAAGGATCCACTTCTTGATCATAACAAGGAAAAAGCCTCATTGTCCAACCAAAATTACAACATTATGCCATCTCCCTCTTCCTTCAACTCTGTTGTGGGTCAAATAGAAGATTAGTCCAACCATATCAATACCATCACCATTAGAGCCAAGACACCCAATTGTGTCATTACCACTCGTCACGACCACATTTCCATTTGTGGAGCTCCCACCAATGATCAACCTTCTACATCCACACCTACTAATCCACCATCCACTCACATGTCTAACCTCATTGATCACCTCGGAAACACTCCCACTCAAATCTCCATCCCTAAGTTGCTTTATACATCCCCCTCCACAAGGATGTCCTCGACAAGGCCTTAATAGAAACCCAAGTCCCTACCAACTTGAATGTTGATCAATTCCAAGCCATGGTCAGACACATCACCTCACCTCACCATCTTAGTTTCCTCGAGAAAGACCTTACCACATCCAATGCCTCACATAATGAAGCCCTTCACATTTAAGTCCTAATCCACAAGCACACTATTAAATGATTCTTAATAAATGGTGGCTCGAACCTAAATCTTTACACTCTAAAACTATTAAAACACTTGAGATGCTCTAATGTGGTTGTAGACTCTAATGAGTGTATAACCATCAAAAGGTATGATGACACTAAAAGATTATTCAAGGGCACCATTAAGCTTCTCATCCAAGTGGGACAAAAGATTTTAGAAACAAAATTTCAAGCTCTTGAT
The DNA here is from genome assembly GCA_027924645.1 of Cunninghamia lanceolata. Lineage (NCBI taxonomy): Eukaryota > Viridiplantae > Streptophyta > Pinopsida > Cupressales > Cupressaceae > Cunninghamia > Cunninghamia lanceolata. Next base: position 6,045,675 of record BSBN01000714.1, read on the forward strand.
CTTGACCCCCCATATAATAGTCTCCTTGACCGACCATGGATCCATGCCATGCAAGTCGTCCCATCCACTTTTCATCAATACCTAATATTCCCATATAACGGTACAAAAGTAACTATCTAGGATGATTCTTGTCCTTTCCAATACTGCATCTTTGTGGAAGGACATGATCAAACTTTCTTCCCTTACAACATTGCCATCAAAACATCCACCACCAAAACCAATCCTACACAATCCACTGCATACATTGACCCATCCAACATTGCATCCACATCACGAATATCCACCACTCCTGAGGTCAAGATTGTTAGATTTACAGCAGACAACTGAGAGGGGGTGAATCAGTTGTCCAAAACTTTCTTCCAATTAAACAATTAAATCCACTTTGTAATCTAGCAACATAATGATAAATCAATCATGCAAACATAATGCATTAAATCAAGAGTAAAAACACATTAACACATAGAACACCAAGATTTTGACATGGAAAACCTGGTTAAGGGAAAAACCACAGGGTGACTAACCCAAGATTGTATTCTCTATTAGAAGAATAGAAAGAACAAAATGGCACATACCAATTAGGGCTCACTACCCGAGCACACTACTCACAAGAGGCTCATTGCCTACAAGAGACACACTATCTACAAAATAATAAGAATCACATACATGAACTGGAGAATAGCATCTTTACTATGCTTGAATTAGTTCCATTTAAGCCCAATACTTTTTCTCTACCTTTCGCTTTCCTCCTCGCTACCACACACTCATCTTCACACTACACACCTTGAACTAATTTCACAATTGCTTATTTATACAAGACATCGACTTAGGAATAATCATCTAAGTTGGCAAACATCTACAAGTACATCCGCAAAATGTGTAACTCATCTGATCAGCTAGTCTCAGGAAGAACACCATCATCCAGAAGTTATTCTTCAATTGCGAGCTCCAACTTCAATGTGGGTGACCAACATGAACTAGACACGATCCAAAGACCTCCACAAGATTGCCTGAATCACCAAGAACATCCACACTTTATCTGCTTACTGAAATCCTTGTCTCCTTCATTTGGGACATCAAGAACATAGTCTGTAATCACTGTCACAAAGAAATAGATGCTTGCGGACCTCCAGACCATGAACCAATCAAGTTGACACTTTACAAGGACTTTCTAAACACTCCACCAAATCTGTAGAATAGGATAATGCATTTTTGGATCTCACTAGACCTATCTGTGTCACTCTGTCACCTCTGAACACCTACCGGAACTGGTTTTACTTGAGCAGCCACAACTTCTTCAGATATTCATATGGACCTCTGAAATCTCTACTAGATCACCTTGAGACACATATCTACAAACCCTTTAAACCACATTCTCTGATCCTCATCTTATCTTGGACTTTTACCTTGTTGTCTTTACTGTTCTTCATTGTTCCTAATATGACCAATTTTCTCAATATCCTCAGCAATTATTTCATCCAAACCTTATCATTAATGCAATAAGAGTATGTTGACATCAATGACAACACTGGTTAGGCCCATACTTGCAACAATCTCGCCCTTTGTCATTGATGGCAACATATGATGTGAAAAACTATTTTGACCATCAAGACAGGAACTTCTCCTTACTGTCACAACTCCCCCTATCAACAACAACCATTCGCATGTCTTCTTTTCCTTTCTTGCTCCCCCTTTGATCAACAACCACTTGTTTTTCACATGTCTTCTCTCTCCTTTTGACATCAATGGAAAAGGGCACATACTTGCAATTTTACCACTTTAGAGTCATACCAACTGCTCCCCCTGAGTCACAGCTCCCAATCATCAATCTAGATCACAAGATATGACTGTGGTATCCACCAGACTAATGCACATTAGTGCATTTTAGTTCATCACTGTAGGGGCAATAACCCCTAACTTCTCCTTGAGATACTCAAAAGAGTCCTTAGGTAGAGGTTTAGTAAAGATATCTTCAATCTGATCCTTGGAAGGCACAAACTCCAATCTGACTTCATTCTTATTCACTTGCTCTCTCAAAAAATGAAACTTGATGGATATGTGTTTAGTCTTTGAATGCAACATTGGATTCTTAGATATATTTATTGCACTTGAATTATCATAGAAGATTGTGATAGGCTCCTCATACTCCACTCTTATGTTTCTTAGCATTTGCTTCATCCACAAAACTTGAGTGCAACTACCTGTTGCTGCAATATATTCTGCTTTTGCAGTCGACAGAGATATTGCCTCTTGTTTCTTGCTTATCCAAGAAACCAACCTCTTCCCCAAAAAGAATGCTCCACCACTAGTACTCTTCCGGTCATCGACATCTCCTGCCCAATCAACATCTGTATATGCATGAAGAGAGAAATCATGATCTCTAGGATCCCACAGAAAATACTCAACTGTCCCTTTTAGATATCTAAAAATCCTCTTGATTGCCATGACATGAGATTCTCTAGGATCAACTTGAAATCTAGCAACAAGACAAATAACATTCATAATGTTAGGTTTGGTTTGTGTGAGATACAACAGTCCTCCAATCATTGACCTATACTTTTTCTGATCAGCCTTGGGAGAGTCATCATCCTTGCTCAACTTACATCCGGTCACCATGGGAGTACTAATTGGCTTTGAGTCTTCCATCCAAAATTTCTTCAACAATTCTTTCACATATTTGGTCTGGGAAATGAAGATTCCTTTCTTTGTTTGAGTGATTTGTAGACCCAAGCAGAAATTCATTTCCCCAAGCATGAACATCTCAAATTCACTTTCCATTTGATTTGCAAAGGTTTTACACATACTATCTCTTCCTCAAAAAATGATATCATCAACAAACACTTCAACAATCAAGATATTTTCATGATCAATTTTGAAATACAAATTACTATCAACAGTACCTTTGTTGAAACCAATCTTCAAAAGATGCTTATCCAATCTTTCATACCAGGCTCTTGGGGCATGCTTCTATCCATACAGTGCTTTCTTTAACTTGTAGACCATATCACCATGATTAGACAATTGAAATCCATCTGGTTGCTCAATGTACACTTCTTCTTCCAGGTCACCATTCAAGAAGGTAGACTTGACATCCATTTGATACACTTTGATATCTTTGAAGGTAGAAAATGCAAGAATTAATCTGACTACTTCAATTTTTGCCACCGGAACAAAAGTTTCTTCAAAATCAACTCTTATTTGAGAATAGTCCTTGCAGACCAATCTGGTTGTATTTCTGATTACTTCACCAACTTCATTCAATTTTTTTTGGAAGACCCATTTGGTTCCAATCACATTCTTATTTTTAGGTCTAGGAACAAGATCCCAAGTGTGATTTTTCTCAATTTGTATCAGTTCTTCCTCCATTGCTTTAGTCCTGTTTTCATCATTACAAGCTTCATTCACTGTCTTAGGTTTAATCTTTGAAATCAAACAATACTCATCTGAATCTTGAGTAATTCTTCTTCTAGTTTGTACACCTTTGCTTTTGTCACCTATGATCTGATATTTAGAGTGGAACTTAGTCTTACATACCTTGGAACTTTGTGAGTTTCTTGCACTTCTAATTCTTGATCAGGCTCATTAAAACTCATCTCTTCTTCCTAATTTACAGGATTAGTTTGAATTTGTTTTTCAGAAGAGGCTCGGGCTCCTTGAATTAGAAAACCATTCTGATCATCTTCTTCATATTCATAAAACCTTGAGGGTTTTTCAATTCCATCATCAACCTTTACATTTTTACTCTCTATTATCTTTCTCAGTCTTTTGTTATAACATTGGTATGCTTTGCTCTGAGTAGAGTAACCCAAGAATATTCCTTCATCACTTCTAGCATCAAACTTTCCTAGATCTTCATCTCTTTTAATGTAACACTTGCTACCAAAGACTCTGAAATACCTCATAGTAGGAGTGATGCCAAACCAAAGTTCATAAGGAGTCTTACCAGTATTGCTTCTGATTGGTACTCGATTGAGAGTATAGATTGCACTACTGACAACTTCTCTCCAATAGATCTGAGGGACATTTGCTTCCATCATCATTGTCCTAGATGCTTCCTGGATGGTCCGGTTCTTTCTCTCAACTACTCCATTCTGCTACGAAGTCCTAGGAGCAGACAACTGTCTCTTTATTCCATGTTTCTCATAGAAATTTATGAACTCACCGGATGTGAATTCTCCACCTCTATCAGACCTCAGACATTTCAATTTTAATCCAGTTTCATTCTCTACCATAGCCTTGAATATTTTGAATTTCTCAAGAGCCTCTGATTTCTCTTTTAGAAAAGTTACTGACATCATCCAGGAATAGTCATCAATTAGTAACATGAAGTATCTATCACTTTGCACACTCCTGATTCTTGCCAAACCACAAAGATCAGTATGAACTAAGTCCAATAATCTGGTAGAATATTTTTCTTTTCTTTTAAATGAGACTCTTCTTTATTTTCCCAACTGACATTCTTTGCACAAACTATTTGTAGGTTTCACCAGTTTTGGAAGATCTCTTACAGCCTGAGTATTGCTTATCTTAATGATGTTATCAAAATTCACATGACACATTCTCCTATGCCACAACCACCTCTGATCAACTTGAACAAATAAGAAAATTTTACCAGTACCAACCAAGTGGAAGATATTACCTTTAGTTTGAGTATCTAATGCAATCTTTGTTCTAGAACTTTCAAATATCTTGCATTTTCCATTCTTGAATCGGAGATCATAGCCTTTGTCCACCAACTATCCAACACTAAGAAGATTGTGCTTCAATCCTTCAACATACAGTACATTACCGGTTTTGTTCCTTCCATCAAAAGAAATAGTTCCTCTACCTCTGATTCTATTAGCAGAATTATCACTAAACTTTACCACTCCTCCTTCATACATTTCCAAATCTATGAACTTGTTTTTGTCACCAGTCATATGGTGAGAGAAACCACTGTCAATGACCCAATCATCCTTTTCTTCAACTTGGGCAGCCAAAGCTCTTTCTACAACTTTATTATTGACAGATTCAAAGGACATTGGTTCTTCTTCCTTGATAACAATAAACACCCAATCACTTCCGAATTTGTTTCCTATCTCTGATTCATCATCTGTTATTCCTTCATTATCATCTTCCTCATGAACATAGTAACAATTCTTTTGGAACCTTGATTTGTTAAAGTTTGGACTTGAAAATCTTTTCAGACATCTTGAGGCAAAATGACCAATTTTATTGCAATTAAAACACTTATAAGGCAATTTCCCTGCATACTTACCAGATCCTCTTGGAAGTCTTTTTGTAATAAGAGCTTCAAGGTGAGCAGTTTTTGCTTCTTCTTCTTCCAAGTATTTTCTTGCTTTTTCATACCATGATAGTTTCCTTGAAGAGTTCTCTCCCGGATCAAACCTTTGTTTACCTTTTACAGAGGCACTGGGTTTGAATGCTGATTTAGTCTTTGGGGGGGGCATCTCCAAACTCGATCATTTCAAATGTAGCTAGTTTACCAACCAATTGATCTCTTATGATAGTTGTATGGGCTTTGAATTCTTCAATGGCAGCAGCTTTGATTTTATAAGAAGAGGGAAGGGATCTGAGAACTTTACCAACAATCTCATCTTCATCGAAGACTCCACCAGCACATCTAATACCACAGACAATCTCATTTACTTTTGGCATAAAAGTAATGATATTTTCATCATCTCTCATCTTTAGATTTTTAAATTTCCCTTTTAGACTCTGTAACCTTGCACATTTAAGATACTTGTATCCTTCATGAAGAAGTTCCAGTTTTTGTCAAATCTAAGAAGCAGTTGGTAGGTAAACAACATTTGAAAGCTCTGAATCAGATAATGTGCTTAAAAGAGCTTCTATAGTCTGCAAATTGTTTTCAGCATCTATGATTTCATTTTGGGTTTTCGGGCCACCCTATGGAGGAGTATACTTTGTTGAAGCCATGTTCCAGTACTACATTCCCATACATTGCAAGTGACATTTCATGCGACTTTTCCAAAGATTAAAATTGGTTCCATCGAACTTTAGACTATCCTTCTTGTAGGATGACATCCTAGATCTCCTCAAGCTATTAAGCTCCTTTTAGAGGAACTTAGCTTTGATACCAATTGTTAGATTTAGGCTAGACAACTAAGAGGGGGGTGAATTAGTTGTCCAAAACTTTCTTCCAATTAAACAATTAAATCCACTTTGTAATCCAGCAGCATAATGATAAATCAATCATGGAAACATATAGCACTAATCAAGAGCAGAAACACATTAACACATAGAACACCAAGATTTTGACGTGGAAAACCTGGTTAAGGGAAAAACCATGAGGTGATTAACCCAAGATTGTATTCTCTGTTAGAAGAATAGAAAGAACAAAATGGCACATGCCAATTAGGGCTCACTGCTCACAAGAGGCTCACTACCTACAAGAGACACACTGTCTACAAAATAATAAGAATCACATACATGAACTAGAGAATAGCATCTTTACTATGCTTGAATTAGTTCCATTTAAGCCTAATACTTCTGCTCTGCCTTTTGCTTTCCTCCTCGCTACCACACACTCATCTCCACACCACACACCTTGAACTGATTTCACAATTCCTTATTTATACAAGACGTCAACTTAGGAATAATCATCTACGTTGGCAAACATATACAAGTACATCTACAGAATGTGTAACTCATCTGGTCAGCTAGTCTCAGGAAGAACACCATCATCCAAAAGTTATTCTTCAATTACGAGCTCCAACTTTAATACAAACCACCAACACGAACTGGACACGATCCAAAGACCTCCACAAGCTTGCCTGAATCACCAAGAACATCAACACTTTATTTGCTTATTGAAATCCTTCTCTCCTTCATTCGAAACCTCAAGAATAGTCATCACTGTCACAAAGAAATAGATGCTTGCGGACCTCCAAACCATGAACCAATCGAGTTAACACTTTACAAGGACTTTCTAAACACTCCACCAAATCTGTAGAACAGGATAATACATTTTTGGATCTCACCGGACCTATCTGTGTCACTCTATCACCTATGAACACCTGTCGGAACTAGTTTTATTTGAACAACCACAAGTTCTTTAGATCTTCATGTGGACCTCTGAAATCTCTACTAGATCACCTTGAGACACATATCTACAAACCCTTTAAACCTTATTCTTTGATCCTCATCTTATCTTGAACTTTTACCTTGTTGTCTTCATTATTCTTCATTGTTCCTGATATGACCAATTTTCTCAATATCCTCAACAATCAATTCATCCAAACCTTATCATTAATACAACAAGAGTATGTTGACATCAATGACAACATCGGTTAGGCCCATACTTGCAACAAAGATAAAAGTAAGTGACATGGGATGTGGAGAATATGGTCTACATGGTACAATTTGTGTAGGCTTACTCCCACCATCCCCCAATACATTTGGTACTCTAAACAAAGTCTCCACGGCGGTCATCAAATGTAAACCATCTCCCATCTTGGAATGTAAAAACTTCATGGAACAAGATGTCCTCCATGATGTATCTTCTTGGTTATACAAAGATGAAGATGAACAAAAAGAAGCTCCTATCCTCCCAACCGAGATCTATGGAAAGGGTCTCAAGATTGTCAAATACATGGGTTACAAAGGACAAGGCACCATGGGTCTTCATGAGAAAGGAATTATTGAACCCATTCAAGAAACAAGAAATTCTTATCACCATGGACTTGGGTATGGAAAACAAGAGTCTACCCCCACTAAACTTGAGTGTATCTTGAGTGAGGATGCTAGGTCATTCCCTATGATAGATAACTTCATCAAGGAGGAGCATCAAGACTCTTTTGTTGATTTTACCAAACTTTTTGAATCATCCATATGCATCATCTACACCCTTAAAATCATGCTATCAACATCCAATGACCTATCTATTGTCTATCCCCAACTCATAGATGGAACCAACAAGGACCCCCCATCCTTGATGCCACACAAAATGATGAAGTAATAGCTGAAATGATGGGGGGTTAGAGATCACTTTCCTTTGGGAGATAATAGAACTAGCTATATCATAGAACTCAAGACATCCACATACTTTGGGGAGACAATCCAATTGCTTAGTCACAAAAATATGAAAATCAAAAAACATCCCTTAGTGAAAACCACATTGTGGCACTTTTGGATGATGAAAAAGTTAAAATCAAGGATGTATCCCCTAGTAAAAACCTCCCTGGGGTGCTAGGGCATGAGAGAATGGATCTCCCTATAGTACCTGAGTTCTATCAAGAAAGGTCATCATGTTAGATTTAGGGCTGACAACTGAGAGGGGGGGTGAATCAGTTGTCCAAAACTTTCTTCCTTTTCAGTACTTGCATTCACTTGCATTATAACAATTAATCAAACATGAAACTTAATGTAATTAACCAAGAGCAGAAACACATCAACACATGAGACACCAAGATTTTAACGTGGAAAACCTGGTTCAGGGAAAAACCATGGGGTGACTAACCCAAGATATTATTCTCTATTAGAAGAATAAGAAGAATAAGATGGCACAAAAAAATTAGGGCTCACTACCTGAGCACACTGCTCACAAGAGGTTCACTGCCTACAGGAGACACATTGTCTACAATAAATCAGTATTACATACTTGAACTGGCAAATAGCATCTTCACCATGCTTGAATCAGTTCCATTGAAGCCCAAATCCTTCTGTTCTTTCTTTCGCTCTTCTCCTCGCTACCACACACTCATCTTCACAAGTCACACTTTGAAATGACTTTGCAATCCCTTATTTATACATGACACCAACTTAGGAACAACCATCTAAGTTAGTAGACATTCACAAGAACATTCGCAAGATGAATAACTCATCCGGTCGGCCATCCTGAGGAAGAACACCTTCATCCGGAAGTATATCTCTAATTCTGAGTTCCAACACTAATGCGGACTGACAACACATCCTCAACACTATCCAAGAACCTTCACAAGCTTGCCTAAATGACCAAGTACATCCGCACTTCCTCTACTTACTAGAATCTCTTCTCTCCTGCATCCGGTGCTTCAAGAACATAGTCTGTCATGACCGTCACAAAGGAGTAGATTCTTCCAGACCTTTAAGCCATGTACAAATCGATATGACACCTCACAAGAACTTCCCCAACACTCCTTCCAATCCGCAGAACAAGACAATGCACTTCCGGACCTCACCGGACCTTTCTGTAACACTCTGTCACTCCTGAACATCTCCCATAACCGGTTCTACTTAATCAATCACAACTTCTTCATATATTCATATGGACCTCTGAAATCTTAACTGGAACCTCTTAAGACTCATGTCCACAAACCCTTTAATCCACATCTTCTGATTCTCAACTTGTTTTGAACTATTGCCTTATTGTCATCACTATTCTTCACTATTCCTGACTGAGACTGACTTTCTCAGTATCCTCAACAAATAACTCATCCAAGTCTTATCACTGATGTAACAGAAGTATGTTGACATCAATGACAGCATCGGTTAGTTCCATACTTGCAACAATCTCCCCCTTTGTCATTGATGGCAACATATGATGTGAAAAACTATTTTTGACCATCAAGACAAGAACTTCTTCTCTACTGTCACAACTCCCCCTATGAGCAATCACCATTCTTCACATTTCTTGTCTCTCACTTCTGCTCCCCCTTTGATCAACAACCACTTGTTTTTCACATGCCTTCCCTCCCCCTTTGACATCAATGGCAAAGGTCTCATACTTGCAACTTTACCACTTCAAAATCATATCTACTGCTCCCCCTAAGTAGCAGCTCCCCATCATCAGTCCGGACCATAAGATGTGACTATGATATGTACTAGACTGATGCACCTCAGTGCACCTTAGTTCATCACCGGAGGGGCAATGACCCCTAGCTTCTCCCTTAGATAATTGAAAGGGTCCTTAGACAGAGGCTTTGTAAAGATGTCTGCAATCTGATCCTTTGATGGCACAAACTCCAACCTGACTTCATTTTTGTTCACTTGCTCTCTCAAAAAGTGGAACTTAATGGATATGTGTTTACTCTTTGAATGCAGCACCGGATTCTTGGATATGTTTATTGCACTTGAATTATCACAGAAAATTGTGATAGGCTCCTCATACTCTACTTTGATATCCCTTAACATCTGCTTCATCCATAATACTTGAGTGCAACCACTTGCTGTTGCAATATATTCTGCTTCAGTTGTAGACAGAGATATTGCTTCTTGTTTCTTGCTTAGCCAAGAAACCAATCTTTTTCCTAAAAGGAATGCTCCACCACTGGTACTCTTTCAGTCATCCACATCTCCTACCCAATCTGCATCTATGTATGCATGAAGAGAGAAATCCTAATCTCTAGGATACCACAGACCATACTCAACTATCCCTTTTAGATATCTAAAAATCCTCTTGATTACCATGACATGAGATTCGCTAGGATCAGCCTGGAATCTTACAACAAGACCAACAGCCTGCATAATGTCTGGTCTAGTCTGAGTGAGATATAATAGTCCTCCAATCATTGATCTATACTTTGTCTCATCAACCCTAGGAGAGTCATCATTTTTTCTTATCTTACATCCGGTTGCCATGGGAGTGTTCATTGGCTTTGATTCTTCCATCCCAAACTTCTTCAACAATTCTTTTGCATATTTGGTCTGAGAAATGAAGGTACCATTCTTTGTTTGAGTGATTTGTAGACCCAAGAAAAAATTCATTTCACCAAGCATGGACATCTCAAACTCACTTTTCATTTGTTTTGCAAAAGTTTTACACAAACTATCCTTTCCTCCAAAAATGATATCATCAACAAATACTTCAACACCCAGGATATTTTCATGATCAATTTTAATATATAAGTTGCTATCAGTAGTACCTTTATTAAAACCAATCTTCAACAGATGCTTATCCAATCTTTCATACCAGGCTCTTGGGGCTTGCTTCAGTCCATACAGTGCCTTTTTCAATTTGGAGACCATGTCACCATGATCAAACAATTGAAATCCATCCAGTTTCTCAATGTACATTTCCTCTTCCAAATTACCATTTAGAAATGCAGATTTGACATCCATCTGATATACCTTAAAATCCTTGAAGGCAACAAATGCAAGAAATAGTCTAACTACTTCAATTCTTGCCACTAGAGCAAAAGTCTTTTCAAAGTCAATTCCTTCAATCTGAGAGTAGCCCTTGTAGACTAATCTGGCTTTATTTCTAATCACTTCACCATCTTCATTCAGTTTGTTCCAGAAAACCCATTTTGTTCCAATCACATTCTTGTCTCTAAGTCTGGGAACAAGATTCCAAGTGTGATTCTTCTTGATTTGCATCAGTTCTTCCTTCATTGCCTTAGTCCAATTTTCATCATTGCAGGCTTCATTTACTATCTTAGGTTCAATCTTTGAAATCAGACAATACTCATCTGAATCTTGAGCAATTCTTCTTCTTGTTTGTACACCTTTGCTTTGTCACCTATGATCTGATCTTCAAAATGATTGAGTCTTACATACCTTGGAATTTTGGGAGTTTCTTGCACTTCTAACTCTTGATTAGGCTCATTGAATCTTGTCTCTTCTTCCTGATCTATCGGATCAGTTTCAACATGTTTCTCTGAAGAATCTTAACCACCTTGAATCAAACCATCATTCTTATCATCTTCTTCATATTCATTAAAACTTGAGGGTTTTTCAATTCCTTCATCAACCTTCAGATTAGTACTTTCTATAATCCTTCTCAATCTCTTATTATAACACCGGTATGCTTTGCTATGAGTAGAGTAACCTAAAAATATTCCCTCATCACTTCTAGCATCAAACTTGCCTAGATCTTCATCTCTCTTGATGTAACATTTACTACCAAACGCTCTAAGATATCTTACAGTAGGTTTAATACCAAACCAAAGTTCATAAGGAGTCTTACTAGTATTGTTTCTAATTTGAACTCGATTAAGAGTGTAGACTGTAGTACTGACAGCTTCTCTCCAATAGATCTAGGGGACATTTGCTTCCAACATCATGGTCCTAGATGCTTCTTGGATGGTCCGGTTCTTTCTCTCAACTACACCATTTTGTTGTGGAGTCCTAGGAGCAAACAACTGTCTCTTTATTCCATGTTTCTCATAGAAATCTATAAACTCACCGGATGTGAATTCTCCACCTCTATCAGACCTTAGACATTTCAACTTCAATCCAGTCTCATTTTCCACCATAGCCTTGAATATTTTGAACTTCTCTAGAGCTTCTGATTTCTCTTTCAGGAAGGTTACCCACATCATTTGGGAATGGTCATCAATTAGCAGCATGAAGTATCTATCATCTTGCACACTCCTGATTCTTGCCGGACCACATAAGTCAGTGTGAATCAATTCTAATAATCTGGTAGAAGATTGTTCCTTTCTTTTGAATGAGATTCTGCTTTGTTTTCCCAATTGACATTCTTTGCACAAACTGTGTGTAGGTTTTACCAATCTTGGAAGATCTCTTACAACCTGAGTATTGCTTATCTTGATGATATTATCAAAGTTCACATGACACATTCTTCTATGCCATAACCAACTCTGATCAACTTGAACAAATAGACAACTTTTACCATTACCAGCTAAATGAAAGATGTTACCTTTTGTTTGGGTGCCAGATGCAATCTCTATTCTAGAACTTTTAAAAATTTTGCACTTTCCATTCTTGAATCTGAGATCATAGCCTTTGTCCACCAACTGTCCAACACTGAGAAGATTGTGTTTTAATCGTTCAACATATAATACATTACCGGTTTTGTTCTTTCCATCAAAATAAATAGTTCCTCTACCTCTGATTCTACTTGCAGAGTTATCACCAAACTTTATCACTCCTCCTTCATACCTTTCCAAATCTATGAACTTGTTTTTATCACCTATCATGTGGTGAGAGCAACCACTGTCAATGACCCAATCATCCTTCTCTTCAACTTGGGCAGCTAGGGTTTTTTCTTCAAGATTGACAGATTCAGAGGGCAATGGATCTTCTTCCTTGATGGCAATGAACACCTAGTCACTTTCAGATTTATCTCTTTTTCTGATTCATCATCTATGACTCCTACATCATCTCCTTCATGAGCATAGTAACAACTCTTCTAGAATTTTGGTCTATCACTATTTGACCTAGAAATCCTTTCCGAACACCTTGATGCAAAATGACCAATCTTATTGTAGTCAAAACACTTGAAGGGCAGTTTTCCTTCATACTTACTAGATCCTCTAGGTAGTCTTTTTGCAATAAGAGCTTCAAGATGAGCAGTTTTAGCTTCTTCTTCTTCCAAGTCTTTTCTTGCATTTTCATACCATACTGATTTCCTTGAAGAGTTTTCTCCCAGATCAAACCTTTGTTTTTCTTTTACATAGACACTTGCTTTGAATGCAGATTTAGTCTTTGGAGGATCATCTCCAAACTCGGTCATTTCAAAAGTAGCTAGCTTACCAACCATTTGCTCCCTTGTGACTGTTGTGTGAGCCCTGAATTCTTCGATTGCATAAGCCTTGATTTTATAGGATTCAGGAAGGGATCTGAGAACCTTGCCAATGATCTCATCTTCACTCAAGGTTCCACCTGCATTTCTGATTCCACAAACTAGCTCATTCACTCTTGGCATAAAAGAAGTAATATTTTCATCATCTCTCATCTTCAGTCTTTAAAATTTCCCTTTTAAACTTTGTAACCTTGCACTTTTAACAAATTGATCTCCTTCATGCAAAAGTTCCAGTTTCTTCCAAATCTCATAGGTAGTTTGTAGATCAATAACATTTGAGAGTTCTGAGTCAGATAATGCGCTTAGAAGAGCCTCTCTGGTTCGTAGATTATTTTCAGCATCTGTGACTTGATTTGGGGTTGTCAGACCACCCTGCGGAGGAGTATAAGCTTTTGCAACCATGGACCTGTTGCAAGTATGAGGTGAGCCATTGTTGTCATTGATGTCAACATACTCATACTGCATTGACAAGAAGGATTTGATGAGCTTTGTGCTGAGGATATTGAGAAGATTAGCTTCAGTCAGGAACAGTGAAGAACAGTGATGAGAAGAAGGTAAATATACTGTATAGGATGAGAACCGGAGGATGCGGATTAAAGGGTTAGTAGATATGAGTCTTGAGATGCTACAGTTAAGATTTCAGAGGTCCGCATGAAGATCTGAAGGAGTTATGGCTGCCGGTATAGAACCGGGTCCGGCAAGTATCCGGAGGTGACAGAGGATCACAAAAAGGTCCGGTGAGGTCCGGAATTGTATTATCATAATCTGCGGATTGGAAGGAGTGTTTTATATGTCCTTGTGATGTTTCATCCTGATTTGTGTGTAATTTGGAGGTCCGGATGTACCTCCTGCATCATGACAGTGGCGACAGACTGTGTTCTTGAAGTTCCGGATGAGGAAGACAAGAGATTCCAGTAAGCAGAGGAAGTGCGGATGTATCCGGACATTCAGACAGACTTGTGAAGGCTCTTGAATCATGTTTAGGTTGTGTTGTTGGTCCGCATCGATGGTAGAGCCCGGAATTGAAGTTATTCTTCCGGATGAAGTTATTGCTCTGTTTAGCCGACCGGATGAGTTGTTCATCCTGCGAATGTTCTTGTGATAGCCGACCGGATGTGTTATTCATCTTGCGGATACTCCTATGGTTGTTTGCCGACTTAGATACTTGTTCCTAAGTCGATGTCTTGTATAAATAATGAGTTGTGAATTCATTTCAGAGTGGTAGATGTAGATGAGCAAGGTGTAGCGAAGAAAGGTGCGAAAGGCAGAGCAGAGATTGTTGGGCTTAATTGGAACTGATCCGGACATGGTAGAGATGTCATTCTCCAGTTCAAGACTGTGATTTTTATCACTCTGTAGACAGTGTGTCTCCTTGTAGGCAGTGGGCCTCTTTGTGAGCAGTGTGCTCGGGCAGTGAGCCCTTATTGGCATGTGCCATTCATTTTTCTTTATTCTTCTAACAGAGAATAATTCTTGGGTTAGTCACCCCGTGGTTTTTCCCTTAACCGGGTTTTCCACGTCAAAATCTTGGTGTTCAATGTGTTGATGCTTATCTACTCTTCTGTTTATGTATTGTGCTTCCATGAATGATTATTTGATATGCTGCTAACTAACAACAGAGAATAAAGTGTTTAAAACAGAACAAGTTCTATACAACTGATTCACCCCCCCCCTCTCAGTTGTATGCCCTAGATCCAACAATTGGTATCAGAGCCGAGTTCCTCTGATAGGAGCTTAACCGCTTGAGGTGATCCAGGATGTCGTCATACAAGAAGGATAGTCCGAAGTTCGATGGAACCAACTTCACTCTCTGGAAAGGTCGCATGAAGTGTCATCTAGAATGTATGGGAAAAGCATACTTGGCTATGATTTCAAAACCATATATACCCCCACAAGGTGGTCCGACAACTCCTGATGAAACCACAGAAGCTGAAAATAATCTGCGGACCAAGGAAGCTCTTCTAAGCGCATTAAATGACTCAGATCTCTCGAATGTCATTGACCTACCAACTGCATATGAGATCCTAACTAAACTGGAACTTCTCTATGAAGGAGATGAGTTTGTCAAAAGTGCAAGGTTGCAAAGTCTGAAAGGGAAATTTGAAAGATTGAAAATGAGAGATGATGAAAACATTACTACCTTTATGCCAAGAGTAAATGAGCTGGTATGTGGAATCAGAAATGCTGGTGGAACTCTAGATGAAAATGAGATTGTCTGCAAAATCCTAAGATCCCTTCCTGCTGCCTACAAAATCAAAGTTGCTGCCATTGATGAATTCAGAGCCCACACAACAGTCACAAGAGAACAACTAGCTGGCAAACTAGCTGCATTTGAAATGACCGAGTTTGGAGATGATCCTCCCAAGACTGAATCTGCTTTCAAAGCCAGTGCCTATGTGAAAGGCAAACAGAGATTTGATCCGGGTGAAAACTCATCAAGGAAAATGTCATGGTATGATCAAGCAAGAAGAGACATGGAAGAAGAAGAAGCAGAAACAGCTCAACTTGAAGCCCTCATTGCAAAGAGACTACCAAGAGGATCCGGTAAGTATGAAGGAAAACTACCCTTTAAATGTTTTAACTGCAATAAGATTGGTCATTTTGCCTCAAGATGTCCGGAGAGATCTGCAAGATCTAATACTCACAGACAAAGGTTTCAAAAGAATTGCTATTATGTTCATGAAGAAGATGACAATGAAGGAGTAACAGATGATGAATCAGATCCAGGAAGCAAATCCGGAAATGAGTGGGTGTTTATAGCCATCAAGGAAGAAGATTCCTTGCTCTCTGAATCTGTCAATCACAAAGTTGTTGAAAAAGCCTTGGCTGCTCAAGTGGAAGAAAAGGATGATTGGGTTATTGACAGTGGATGCTCTCACCATATGACTGGTGACAAGAATAAGTTCTTAGACTTGGAAAGATATGAAGGAGGAATGGTAAAGTTTGGTGACAATTCTGCTGGCAGAATCAGAGGTAGGGGAACTATTTCCTTTGATGGTAAGAGCAAAACAGGTAATGTACTATATGTTGAAGGATTGAAGCACAATCTTCTCAGTGTTGGTCAGTTAGTAGACAAAGGCTATGATCTCCGGTTCAAGAATGGAAAATGCAGAATCTTTACAAGCTCCGGAACTGAAATTGCATCCGGTACTCAGACAAGAGGTAACATCTTTCATCTGGTTGGTTCAAATAAAAGTTGTTTGTTTGTTCAAATTGATCAGAGTTGGTTATGGCATAGAAGAATGTGTCATGTAAATTTTGATAACATCATCAAAATAAGCAATACTCAGGCTGTGAGAGATCTTCCAAAGTTGATAAAACCTACAAACAGTGTGTGTAAAGAATGTCAGTTAGGCAAACAAAGCAGAGTCTCTTTTAAAAGCAAAGATCAGTCTTCTACCGGATTGTTGGAATTAGTACATACTGATCTATGTGGTCCGACAAGAATCAAGAGTCAGCAAGGTGATAGATATTTCATGTTGTTAATTGATGATCATTCCCGGATGATGTGGGTTACCTTTCTAAAAGAAAAATCAGAAGCTTTTGAGAAGTTCAAAATCTTCAAAGCTATGGTGGAGAATCAAACCGGATTGAAACTAAAGTGTCTAAGGTCTGATAGAGGTGGTGAATTTACATCTGGTGAATTCATTGACTTTTGTGAGAAACAGGGTATAAGGAGACAGTTGTCTGCTCCTAAGACTCCACAGCAGAATGGAGTAGTTGAGAGAAAGAACCGGACCATCCAGGAAGCTGCTAGGACAATGATGTTGGAAGCAAATGTTCCTCAAATGTTTTGGAAAGAAGCTATCAGCACTGCAGTCTACACTCTCAATCGAGTTCAAATCAGAAACAACACCGGTAAGACCCCCTATGAACTTTGGTTTGGCATCACTCCTACTGTGAAATATTTCAGGGTATTTGGTAGCAAGTGTTATATTAAAAGAGATGAAGATCTAGGAAAGTTTGATGCTAGAAGTGATGAAGGAATTTTCTTGGGCTACTCCACTCAAAGCAAAGCATATCGGTGTTACAATAAGAGATTGAGGAAGATGATAGAAAGTACCAATGTAAAGGTTGATGAAGGAATTGAGAAGCCTTCAAGATTTTATGAGTTTGATGAAGATGACCAAGATAGTGTTCAAGGTACTCAATCCTCTCCGGTGAAACAGAGTCAGCCTGATCCGGTAAATCAGGAAGAAGAGTTAGGTTTAAATGAGCCTGATCAAGAAACAGCAGTACTGGATACTCCCAAAATTCCAAGGTATGTAAAACTGAACCACTCTGAAGATCAGATCATAGGTGACAGAAGCAAAGGTGTACAAACTAGAAGGAATATTGCTCAAGATCAGAATGAATGTTGTCTGATTTCAAGGATTGAACCTAAAACAATAAATGAAGCCTGCAATGATGAAAATTGGACCAAAGCAATGGAAGATGAACTGATGCAAATTGAGAAAAATCATACTTGGGATCTTGTTCCCAGACCTAGAGACAGGAATGTAATTGGAACCAAGTGGGTCTTCCGGAACAAACTAAATGAAGCTGGTGAAGTAATCAGAAACAAAGCTAGATTGGTCTGCAAAGGCTACTCTCAAATAGAAGGAATTGACTTTGAAGAGACTTTTGCTCCGGTAGCAAGAATTGAAGCAGTCAGATTACTTCTTGCATTTGCTGCCTTCAAAGATTTCAAGGTATATCAGATGGATGTCAAGTCTGCCTTCCTAAATGGTGATCTGGAAGAAGAAGTCTACATTGAACAACCGGATGGATTTCAATTGTCTGATAATAATGATATGGTCTGCAAGTTGAAGAAAGCTTTGTATGGATTGAAGCAAGCCCCAAGAGCATGGTATGAAAGGTTGGATAAGCATCTTGTGCAGATTGGATTCAACAAAGGTACTGCTGACAGCAACTTATATTTCAAAATTGATCATGAAAACATTCTGATTGTTGAAGTGTTTGTGGATGATATCATTTTTGGAGGAAGAGATAGTATGTGTAAAACTTTTGCAAATCAGATGAAAAGTGAGTTTGAAATGTCTATGCTTGGTGAAATGAATTTCTTCTTGGGTCTACAAATTACTCAAACAAAAGAAGGGATCTTCATTTCTCAGACCAAATATGTGAAAGAATTGTTAAAGAAATTTGGTATGGAAGACTCAAAGCCTATGAACACTCCTATGGCAACCGGATGTAAGTTAAGCAAAGATGATGATTCTCCAAAGGCAGATCAGACAAAGTATAGATCAATGATTGGTGGATTGTTGTATCTCACTCAAACTAGACCAGATATAATGCAAGCTGTTGGTCTTGTGGCAAGATTCCAGGCTGATCCTAGAGAATCTCATGTTATGGCAATCAAAAGAATTTTTAGATACTTGAAAGGGACAGTTGAGTATGGTCTATGGTATCCTAGAGATCCGGATTTTTCTCTTCATGCTTACACAGATGCAGATTGGGCAGGAGATGTGGATGACCGGAAGAGCACTAGTGGTGGAGCATTCTTTTTGGGGAAGAGATTGGTTTCCTGGCTAAGCAAGAAACAAGATGCAATATCTCTGTCTACAACTGAAGCAGAATACATTGCAGCAGCAGGTAGTTGCACTCAAATCTTGTGGATGAAGCAGATGCTAAGAGACATCAAAGTTGAATATGAGGAGCCTATCACAATTTTCTGTGATAATTCAAGTGCAATTAATATTTCCAAGAATCCGGTATTGCATTCTAAGACTAAGCACATATCTATCAAATTTCACTTTTTGAGAGAACAAGTAAACAAGGAAGAAGTCAGATTGGAGTATGTTCCCTCCAAGGATCAGATTGCAGATATCTTTACAAAACCTCTTCCCAAGGACTCTTTTGAATATCTCCGGAAGAAGTTAGGGGTCATGGCCCCTCCGGTGATGAACTAAGATGCACTAATGTGCATCAGTCCGGTGGCAATCACAGTCATATCTTGTGATCCGGACTAATGGGGAGCTGCAACTAAGGGGGAGCAGCTGGTATTATTCTGATGCATGAGAGTTGCAAGTATGAGCCCTTTGCCATTGATGTCAAAGGGGGAGAGAAGACATGTGAAAAACAAGTGGTTGATGATCAAAGGGGGAGCAGCAAAGGAAGACATGTGAGGAGTGGTTGTTGATAGGGGGAGCTGTGACAGAAAAGAGAAGTTCTTGTCTTGATGGTTTTTCACATCATATGTTGCCATCAATGACAAAGGGGGAGATTGTTGCAAGTATGAGGTGAGCCATTGTTGTCATTGATGTCAACATACTCATACTGCATTGACAAGAAGGATTTGATGAGCTTTGTGCTGAGGATATTGAGAAGATTAGCTTCAGTCAGGAACAGTGAAGAACAGTGATGAGAAGAAGGTAAATATACTGTATAGGATGAGAACCGGAGGATGCGGATTAAAGGGTTAGTAGATATGAGTCTTGAGATGCTACAGTTAAGATTTCAGAGGTCCGCATGAAGATCTGAAGGAGTTATGGCTGCCGGTATAGAACCGGGTCCGGCAAGTATCCGGAGGTGACAGAGGATCACAAAAAGGTCCGGTGAGGTCCGGAATTGTATTATCATAATCTGCGGATTGGAAGGAGTGTTTTATATGTCCTTGTGATGTTTCATCCTGATTTGTGTGTAATTTGGAGGTCCGGATGTACCTCCTGCATCATGACAGTGGCGACAGACTGTGTTCTTGAAGTTCCGGATGAGGAAGACAAGAGATTCCAGTAAGCAGAGGAAGTGCGGATGTATCCGGACATTCAGACAGACTTGTGAAGGCTCTTGAATCATGTTTAGGTTGTGTTGTTGGTCCGCATCGATGGTAGAGCCCGGAATTGAAGTTATTCTTCCGGATGAAGTTATTGCTCTGTTTAGCCGACCGGATGAGTTGTTCATCCTGCGAATGTTCTTGTGATAGCCGACCGGATGTGTTATTCATCTTGCGGATACTCCTATGGTTGTTTGCCGACTTAGATACTTGTTCCTAAGTCGATGTCTTGTATAAATAATGAGTTGTGAATTCATTTCAGAGTGGTAGATGTAGATGAGCAAGGTGTAGCGAAGAAAGGTGCGAAAGGCAGAGCAGAGATTGTTGGGCTTAATTGGAACTGATCCGGACATGGTAGAGATGTCATTCTCCAGTTCAAGACTGTGATTTTTATCACTCTGTAGACAGTGTGTCTCCTTGTAGGCAGTGGGCCTCTTTGTGAGCAGTGTGCTCGGGCAGTGAGCCCTTATTGGCATGTGCCATTCATTTTTCTTTATTCTTCTAACAGAGAATAATTCTTGGGTTAGTCACCCCGTGGTTTTTCCCTTAACCGGGTTTTCCACGTCAAAATCTTGGTGTTCAATGTGTTGATGCTTATCTACTCTTCTGTTTATGTATTGTGCTTCCATGAATGATTATTTGATATGCTGCTAACTAACAACAGAGAATAAAGTGTTTAAAACAGAACAAGTTCTATACAACTGATTCACCCCCCCCCTCTCAGTTGTATGCCCTAGATCCAACAGGACCAGTATGCGAATCCCATGCACTTCAAGTGACATTCCATGCGACCTTTCCAAAGGGCAAAGTTAGTTCCATCGAACTTCAGACTATCCTTCTTGTAGGATGACATCCTAGATCTCTCAAGTGGTTAAGCTCCTTTTAGAGGTACTTGGCTCTGATACGAATTGTTAGATTTAGGGCTGACAACTAAGAGGGGGGATGAATCAGTTGTCTAAAAATTTCTTCCTTTTCAGTACTTGCATTCACTTGCATTATAACAATTAATCAAACATGAAACTTAATGTAATTAACCAAGAGCAGAAACACATCAACACATGAGACACCAAGATTTTAACGTGGAAAACCTGGTTAAGGGAAAAACCATGGGGTGACTAACCCAAGATATTATTCTCTGTTAGAAGAATAAGAAGAATAAGATGGCACATGCCAATTAGGGCTCACTGCCTGAGCACACTGCTCACAAGAGGCTCACTACCTACAGGAGACACACTGTCTACAATAAATCAGTATTACATACTTGAATTGGCAAATAGCATCTTCACCATGCTTGAATCAGTTCCATTAAAGCCCAAATCTTTCTGTTCTTTCTTTCGCTCTTCTCCTCGCTACCACACACTCATCTTCATAAGTCACACTTTGAAATGACTTCGTAATCCCTTATTTATACATGACACCAACTTAGGAACAACCATCTAAGTCGGCAGACATTCACAAGAACATCTGCAAGATGAATAACTCATCTGGTCGGCCATCCTGAGGAAGAACACCTTCATCCGGAAGTATATCTCCAATTCTGAGTTAAATACTAATGTGAACTGACAACACATCCTCAACATGATCCAAGAACCTTCACAAGCTTGCCTGAATGACTAGGTACATCTGCACTTCCTCTACTTACTAGAATCTCTTCTCTCCTGCATCTGGTGCTTCAAGAACATAGTCTGTCATGACTGTCACAAAGGACTAGATTCTTCCAGACCTTTAAACCATGCACAAATCAAGATGACACCTCACAAGAACTTCCCCAACACTCCTTCCAATCCACAAAATAGGACAATGCACTTCTGGACCTCACCGGACCTTTCTGTAACACTCTATCACTCCTGAACATCTCTCGGAACCAGTTCTACTTGATTGATCACAACTTCTTCATATCTTCATATGGACCTATGAAATCTTAACTGGAACCTCTTAAGACTCATGTCCACAAACCCTTTAATCCGCATCTTATGATCCTCAACTTGTCTTGAGCTATTGCCTTACTGTCATCACTTTCTTCACTGTTCCTAACTGAGACTGACTTTCTTAGTATCCTCAACAAATAACTCATCCAATCCTTATCACTGATGTAATAGAAGTATGTTGACATCAATGACAACACCAGTTAGTTCCATACTTGCAACACATCAATCCTAGTAGAAGCATCATAGGAAATGAATCTTGGAATAGAAGAAGTACCCAAGATCACATTTCAAGTAGAGTCCCTCATAAAAGTTGAATAAGAGGGTTTCTTGCCTTCTTCAAATAGAGGAGTTACGAGCTAGTAGTTCATCACCTTTTTGTTCATCCTAACACAGAACGAGTAAAGCAAAAGCTTAGAAAAATGAATCCTCAAGTAGCACTCCTCGTCAAAGCAGAGCACAAATAGCTCCTAGACATGGGATTCATTATCTCTATAGACTATCTTGAATGGATATCAAACATTGTACCCATAGCAAAAGTCACTAGGGGAATCCACTATTGTACAAACTTCTGGGTTCTTAACAAGGCATGATTATGGATCTTACTACTGACCACAAGATGTTGTCCCTTATGGATGGAATCTTTTTCTACAACCAAATGAGGATAGAAGAAAAGGATCAACATAAAACTACCTTTATATGCCCATGGGGAACCTACTGCTCAGTTGTGATGCCCTTTAGGTTGAAAAACACAGGAGCCACCTATCAGAGAGCCATGATAGTTATCTTCCATGACCTTTTCCACAACATAATGGAAGATTATGTAGATGATTTTCTAGGAAAATCAAAGACTAGAGAGGATCATTTGAATGTGTTGGCAAAGATCTTTGATAGACTAGAGAAATATAAGGTGTGGTAAAATCCTAAGAAATGTTTCTTTAGGGTCACCTCCAGAAAGCTCCTAGGATACATTATATCAAGAAGAGGAATTGAAGTCAACCCTGCTAAATTTAAGTCTATAGTGGACATGCCACCACCTAAAATACTAAAACAACTTTGTAGCCTTCAACTGTAGTTTCAGATCCTTTATCTTTTCTTCTAGCTCCTTTGTGGCTACTAATCATTCATTATCATAATCTTCAACTCATTTAGGATTTTCTCATTAAATTCTTGTCTCACTTTTGTCTCAACAGATTTCTCAAAAGATTGAAAATGCTCCCTTACAAAATTTATCAGTCCTTTCAGTTGAATTATTGAAGATAAAGAGGTGTCCTTCAGATATGATGGTATCAACTTATCCAAAATGTTGGATGCCTCACCAATCAGTTCACTATTATGTATGTGAGACTTCAAAATTTCTTCATGTGCCTTTGCCTGCACAATTGATACCAATTTAAATTTTTGTACAGGGGACATTAAGTCTAGGTTTATTGGTCCTTGCAAAATTTTTGGCTCATCCAGGACCTATTTCTCTTTCTCCAAAAAGTCTTTAATCATTTTCGCAGTGTCTCTTGCTAGACCTGAGACTTCATCTCCTTTATCCTATTTAGGGGGTTCCATGTCTTTTTCCTTATTTCCACCGATATTCTACTCCAATGCAAGGCTCCTTGTCTACTCATCAGTCTTTTCAATATCATCCTATTTCTTGGGATGAAGGCCAGTATCAGATTGGTCTTGATTTATCATATCCATTCCATCAATGTTAGGGGCTTGATCATTTCTATCTAATCATTGGTCTTGGCTTATCTCTGAAACAGATGCATCTCCATCATTTTCTCCTTCATTGTTATAAATGGTAGGGATATTAAATTCTTTTAATATCTTCAGAGTGGTTTCTTCAGTTTCCTTAACCACTTTTTCAATATCACCTCCCATAAGAGTGTTTATTCTCCTCTTTGTCCTGAATTCTTTATTAAGAGCTTTGGAGATCATGGTCTTTTCCACTAGGGCAATCTCCAGACATAACCTCACAAGTGTGTGCTCTCTATTTTTAGTATCTTTGGCCATGGTAGTTTCCATCCTTGCATACATAATGTTGTTCAAACTATTAGGAAGATCACTAATGATTTCAATAAGAGCCTTATTGTATATGTTCAAATACTCTATAGTGACATCTTCCAAAACCCTTTTATCTGCATCATTATAATCATCATAGAATTTGGCCATTGGTTTCAGATTTCCATCTACTGTGACAGCCTTAAGAACATCCCCTAGGCTTATTGTAGCCTCTTCTAGTTGTGATACATTTTTCCTTGCCCTTTTCTTTGTTGTGTCCTTCCCTAAGGTTGTCTCTTGATAGCTTCCGGAGACTTTAGTAGTCTTAGTTTTCATCCTTTTTTTTCTTCATCTATTTATGTCTCTTCCTCATCAACTGCAATGCTTACATGCATTATTTTATCCATTATTTTCTTCCTTTTGTGAATGGTGGTAGGGATTTGCACACTTGCAGATGGTGTGGGATCAGAGGAAATAGATGCAGCTTCTACAGAGGTAGATCCTTTGGTTCTTCTTCTTGACACCTCTAGTTTTTCTAGCTTTCTCTTGGGTTCTTCTAGAGCTTTAACTGGTTCACTTTCTCTCTTTTCCTTTTCTACCCTTTCAGCTTGTGCTTTTTCCCTTGCCTCTTTCACTTGTTCTTTTGTGAAACCTTGTCTCAAGGTGTAATCCTCTGCCACCCTCTACATTTTCTTAGAGACTTCAGGTTTTCTGACTTCAACATAAATTTTTGTAGATATCTCTTCATATGTTCCAAATCTTTCCTCGTTGGGGTCTCAGGGCTTGCTTAGCATGTGTTATGCATAGTTATCCAATAATTCTCCATCTACTTCATAGCCCATTGGCATAACCCAAACAGTTCTAGGCTCAACACCTTCCATCATGCATTGGTCTTTGGTTAACATGAAGCATATGTCATCCTTGTGTTTTTCCACAATTGCTTTTGGAAATTTTTCTCTTGATTGCATCATTCTCTAGAAGTTCTTGAAACAGCCCCATAGGGCTACATTTTTTTCATCATAGCTTCTAATAATATTTAAATGATCCCTAATTTGTACATCAACTGGCTGGCTATTTAACCAAAACAAGTCCTACATCTTTGGCAACTCATGCATGAAGTAGGAAAACAAACAGATGATCGATGTACCAAATTTGATGGGATTTTTGTTTTCTTTTGTTTTCTTTAGGTTTTCCATCACTTTGTATCAAAGAAATTCACAGATATCCTAGTTTCCATTTTCCTTGATCATCTGATAGGCAATGTATATATAGCAGTAACAGAAATAGAGTTCTCCCAGTTGATGTAATAGACTTTGTATCTGAACACCATGGATGCAAATCTTATAGCATGATCTTCAATATCATTGATTATTAAAGCCCTTTAATTGATTTTTCTCCGATTGCTGCCATTACTGTATCATTCTTCACAACTTTCAATAGGGGAACACTACCAGTAGAGCTTAGTCCAATTACAACCCTAATTACATCCTTGGTGATCTTGAGGGGCTTACCCAACCACATGAATTCATCATGGATTCTACTCAAAATGTTCAGACCCATTCATCTTCCGCAAATGTAGGGAAGTCTCTATATTGAATGAATTTTTTCTCCTTTAGAGCTTTGTATTCTTCTTTCAGCTCAAATTGATCACCACTTAGAAGATTTAGATATAGGTCTAAGAATCTGTTGTCACCATGCTCTTCTAGGGAAACATGGATGTAAGTCCTAACATCCTCCGCATGCATAACTCCCTGTGGAATATCTAAAAATGCACGCATTTGATTGACTTCAGATGATTTGCATGGATGTTTCTTGAAGTTTAGTCAGCCTCACTTAGTGATATCCACAACTTATGGTGTTGCCATTTCAATGAATAATCAAGCAAATTTGTGCTAGTGTTTTAAACAAAAAATACCTCTTTATCTGGTTAGGGTTTCCTTCACCTAAGATCAATTTGGCTTGAATTATTTTGGAAATCTCTAAGTTACTTGGAGTTTTTCTTCAAATCACCTTAAACACTTGAAAGATTGAATACAAAGTGAGTAATCTTTTACAAACCCAAGTCTTTCAACCCTGTGAAGCCTTAACTTAATCATCATAAATGCAGTCTTTCAAAAATATGCCAAACACTTCTCTGTCAACCACAGTCAATCCAAATTTCTCTGTGATGCTCCACATTTGATCTTTTTCTACTAGAATTTCTTTCAGAGGATTTTCCATAAAGTTCTTCACAATATACCTTAGCAATAGATTCTAGCACCAACTTTCTGGGTGGGGGTTTTGGATTTTCAACACAACTCCCCCTGAGCTAGAGCTCCCATTCTACTTGTTAGAGGAAGTATTTGCACCAAAACCTGGTGCAAATCCATCCTTGACTTCAATCACATATTTCTTAATCTAGATCTTGCCCATTTCTTTCTTAGTTTCAACTAGATCAACTTTTTCCTTTCCCTTATCATTCCTCTACTCTACTTTCCTTTCTTTAGCATAGTAGTTTCTTTTCACATTCTTTCTTCTACATAATCTTGCAACATGTTCAAACTTGTTGCAATTGTAGCATGCCAAATTTGTTTGTCCTCGATTCCTTCTATTGATTAGATTTGATCTGCATTGATTAGCCATATGTCCAAATCTATTGCATGCAAAACATCTTTCATTGAATGATTGAGTATTCCTTAAATTATGAAAGCCATTTCTTACCAAACTTCTGCATTCATTGGAAGATGATCAACCTTCTACATCCACACCTACTAATCCACCATCTGCTCACAAGTATAACCTCCTTCATCACCTCGGAAAGACTCCAACTCAAATCTCCATCCTCAAGTTGCTTCATACATCCCCCTCCACAAGGATGTCCTCGACAAGGCCTTAATAGAAACCCAAGTCCCTACCAACTTGAATGTTGATCAATTCCAAGCCATGGTGGGACACATCACCTCACCTCACCATCTTATTTTCTTTGAGAAATACCTTACCACATCCAATGCGTCATATAACGAAGCCCTTCACATTGAAGTCCTAATCCACAAGCATACTATTAAATGATTCTTAATAGATGGTGGCTCCAACCTAAATCTTTGCACTCTAAAACTATTAAAACACTTGAGATGCTTTGATGTGGTTGTGCACTCTAATGAGTGTATAACCATCAAAGGGTATGATGACACTGAAAGATTATTCAAGGGCACCATTAAGCTTCCCATCCAAGTGGGATAAAAGATTTTAGAAACAAAATTTCAAGTTCTTGATCTTGACCTCCCATACAACATTCTCCTTGACCGACCATGGATCTGTGCCATGCAAGCCATCCCATCCACTTTTCATCAATGCCTAAAATTCCCATATAATGGAACAAAAGTAACTATCTATGATGATCCTTGTCCTTTCCAATACTGCATCTTTTTGGAAGGACATGATCAAACTTTTTGCCCTTACAACAATGCCATCAAAATAGCTACCACAAAAACCAATCCTACACCATCCACTGCATACATTGACCCATCCAACATAGCATCCACATCACAAATATCCACCCCTCTTGAGCTCAAGATCAAACTAAGTGACATGGGATGTGGAGAATATGATCTACATGGGACAATTTGTGTAGGCTTACTCCCACCATTCCCCAATACATTTGGTGCTCTGAACAAAGTCTCCACGGTGGTCATCAAATGTAAACCATCTCCCATAATGGAATGGAAAAACTTCATAGAACAAGATGTCCTCCATGATGTATCTTCTTGGTTATACAAAGATGAAGATGAACAAAAAGAATCTCCTATCCTCCCAACTAAGATCTATGGAAAGGGTCTCAAGATTGTCAAATACATGGGTTACAAAGGACAAGGCACCATGGGTCTTCACGAGAAAGGAATTATTGAACCCTTTCAAGAAACAAGAAATTCTTATCACCATGGACTTGGGTATGGAAAACAAGAGTCTACCCCCACTAAACTTGAGTGTATCTTGAGTGAGGATGCTAGGTCATTCCCTATGATAGATAACTTCAACAAAGAGGAGCATCAAGACTCTTTTGTTGATTTTGCCAAACTTTTTAAATCATGCATATGCGCTATCTACACCCTTAAAATCATGCCATCAACATCCAATGACCTACCTATCATCTATCCCCAACTCATAGATTAGAACCAACAAGGACCCCCCATCCTTGATGTCACACAAAATGATGAAGTAATAGATGAAATGATGGGGGGTTAGAGATCACTTTCCATTGGGAGATCACAGAGCCAGCTATATCATAGAACTAAAGAAATCCACATACTTTGGGGAGACAATCCAATCACTTAGTCACAAAAATATGAAAATAAAAAAAACATCCCCAGTGAAAACCACCTTGTGGCACTTTTAGATGATGAAAAAGTTAAAATAAAGGATGTATCCCCTAGTGAAAGGCTCCCTAAGGTGCTACGGGATGAGAGAATGGATCTCCCTATAGTACCCGAGTTCTATCAAGAAAGGTCATCGATCCTAGTAGAAGCATCATAGGAAATGAATCTTGGAACAGAAGTACCCAAGATCATATTTCAAGTAGAGTCCCTCATAAAAGTTGAATAAGAGACTTTCTTGGCCTTCTTCAAATAGAGGAGTCATAACTTTGCATAGACATATGTGGATATGCTAGGATTGGACTGCGAGCTAGTAGTTCATCACCTTTGTGTTCATCCTAACACAAAACTAGTAAACAAAAGCTTAGAAAAATGAATCCTCAAGTAGCACTCCTCGTCAAAGAAGAACACAAATAGCTCCTAGATGTGGGATTCATTATCTCTATAGACTATCCTAAATGGATATCAAACATTGTACCCATAGTAAAAGTCACTAAAGGAATCCACTATTATACAAACTTTTGTGATCTTAACAAGGCATGATTATGGATCTTACTACTCACCACAAGATGTTGTCCCTTATGGATGGTTTCTTTTTCTACAACCAAATGAGGATAGAAGAAAAGGATCAACATAAAACTACCTTTATATGCCCATGGGGAACCTACTGCTTAGTTGCGATGCCCTTTAGGTTGAAAAATGCTGGAGCCACCTATAAGAGAGCCATGACAGTTATCTTCCATGACCTTTTCCACAACATAATGGAAGATTATGTAGATGATTTTCTAGGAAAATTAAAGACTAGAGAGGATCATTTGAATGTGTTGCCAAAGATCTTTGACAGACCAAAGCAATATAAGGTGTGGCTAAATCCTAAGAAATGTGTCTTTAGGGTCACCTCCAGAAAGCTCCTAGGATACATTGTATCAAGAAGAGGAATTGTAGTCAACCCTGCTAATTTAAATCTATAGTGGACATGCCACCACCTAAAATACTCAAACAACTTTGTAGCTGCATCATAGCACATCTTGCACATAAGTGCCAACCTTTCCAACATCTTATTTAGAAAGATACAACATTCATATGGAATTAAAAGTGTCAAAAAGCCTTTGAACAACTAAAGGAATATCTCGCTACACCATCCATCCTTATTCCACCAAAACAAGGACAATCCCTCCTATACATCTCGATAACAAAATGTTGAAAGAGGAATACTGAGATGGGGGGTGAATCAGTATTTCACAAAACCACTTCTTAACTTGTTTATTGATCCAATTTCTAAAATTAATAACATAAAGCATAACAAGCATAAGAACGACAACCATAAAGATATAACACATAGACACCAAGATTTTTACGTGGAAAATCCAAAAAAGGGAAAAACCATAGTGAGTGTTAGCTCACAATATATTATGATAGCACAATACTAAATTACAAGAAGGCTCACTACCCAAAGAAATGCTCACTGCAGGTGGACTCACTATCCACTGAGGAAGAAGAAGAAGAAAGAAGGAGAAATATCTCAGTACCAGCTATGAACTGATACTAGTGCATCTACCATATGTTGGATCATAGTTCTATTGAAGGCTTAATACACAGATTCAAAAGTCTTCATTTATTCTACCCTGCTTCTCAACTCTTCTACATATACTCTATTTTCTCCCCTTGTTTATTCTTTTTCTACTATATACATTTCTTATAATTCTTCATACTCCAAATTTGCACATCTTCCTCACACACTTCTACATCACAATCCATTGAGTATTTATATCCGCAACAAGATTCATTTCAAAATCAGGTTGGCAAGCCAGTCATAAAGCATGTATGCAATGTATTCTACCTTGTCAGCTTGATCATGTGTATAAAGAACAATACGGACCCAAAAAAACATGAAATAATCTTTATATAGGTTGGTACCTATCATTCAACTACTTATTGGTGCAGGAGCACCCGCACATGATCAGGATATAGGTCCGCATGATGACATACATGATCAGGATGTAGGATAGTTATCATCATGCTGACGGGATAATCTATTTTTAGTATGTTTGACTTATCATGTAATAAGGTCCACTGTGACCGATGCTATGTAATAGTTCAACATAGGAGTATGTGTAGGCAGTTAGAGATCGGGATAAGAGAGTCTGAGCTGTCCTCTCTCCCAGCCGCTTGGAAGCTCCCAGCCGCTGGGAAGTGATGTTAGTAGTACTCGAAGGATTTGTTATATATACCTTCGATCGGTAGGGTTTAAATATAGTTTTTGATATTGATGTACTGGTGTTGTGTTGAGTTGAGATTCAGGAGAGCAGTTCAGACCTTGTGAAGCTGTATTCAGGACATTGAATTTCAATTGAATAAGATCTCGTCTTTTGCATTATCTGTTTGCATCTGTGTTGATTTCCTTTCCGTTTTGCAAGCTAATGACCACTTTCAACCCTTCCACCGGTTGATCCTGCAAATCAGTGGAATGGTCCTGTATCATAGCTTAGATTGCATTTGTGTTTTCTGTTTATGCATTGCATTGTTCAGGAGATCTGTTAGAAGCATGCTATAAATCAGCCTAGCATCCTCATGTGCTAGGTCTAGAAGATAAACTGTTAGATTTTGGTTTGGAGGTGATCCGGCCCGGTCGTCACATGATCTTTGTGAAATTATGCAGTTGTGAGTGTTTCATGCAGTGGAAGGATACACAGGGTCTGCATGTGCGTTTCCAGTCGGAACGAGCCGCAACATCATCGGCGAATCCATCGCCATCAGGATCGGGTCATGAAGTTGTTGAAATTTGCATGTTGCAGGTGCATCATGATGTTTTGAGTTGGATATATACTCAGTGTATATATCGCAGTCAGGATCATCTCTCGGGGAAGGTCATCATCCACATATCGCTAACGGATGCGGGTGTGAAAGTTGAGTTTTTTTGGCTAAGTGTTGAAGAGTTCATCAGGATGATGTGTGACGTCATCGTCATCAAGATATGACGTCATCGTCATCAGGATATTCAGAAATCCCTCTATGCGAGTTTATCCTGTTGTCGCTAAGTGGAAAGGTATTGGCGTAGGCAGGAAGTTGTATTAGCATCATCAGGAGGTTTCGAAGAACCGGATGAACAATATCATGATGCTATTGCTTGTATCGTCGGGCAGTGAAGCATCAAAGGCAAGTTGTTGAAGTGGAACGTCATCAGGATATTTGGACAACCGGATATTTGGATATCCTGCTGACGAAGGTGATATTGAATATCATGATGATGCCGCTTGTATTTGGCACCCGATGAACAGTGCAACCGGAGGATGTTTGCGCCCGTTGATTATCATGATGATGATGATAGGCGACAGTCGAAGGAGGTAAATAGTAGTCGACAGGAGGATATTTGCGATCATCAGAAATATGATGATGCTGTTGAAATATGATGATGCAGTTGGTGTTGTGAGGAAATATGATGATGAGGTTCAGCCGATAGAGAAGTTTATCATGCTGTTTGTTTTGTTGGCAGCTCCTTCCTGTTAGGTTGCCTCCGTTGCGTTCCACTCTGCATCATAGTGGTATCAGAGCAAAGGTTAGGATCTTTTGGAAAAGATAAGCAGGATGTCAGACGAAGAAGGAACATCTGAGTTCCCAACAAAGATGACCAACGCTGAGTTGGCAGTTCTGGTGAAGAAACAGATTGCGGAAAGCAGGGCCGTGAAGGCTCAGAATCAGGAGTTGAAAGATGAGTTAGCAAAGTTGAGGAGCAGAGTAGGTTCTGGTAGAGAAGATGATAGGGAAGAAGAGGATATCCCTAATTGGAGCGAGGAGGTCGTTCCTGTAGACCAGAGACCGCTGTTGAACGCCCTCAAGGCCATGGAGAGGAGAACCATGGATGTGAAGCTGGACTTGCCAGTGTTTACAGGTAAGATGGACCCTGATTCGGTAATGGAATGGATAGACTGTCTGAACAATTTCTTTGTGACAGAGGAGATACCAGAACAGCAGAGAGTGAAGATAGCACAGTCAAAGATGAAAGAAGCTGCCTTGACATGGTGGAACTTTGTTCAGGATGATAGAGTGCAGGAGGGAAAACGTAGAGTTGCCACATGGAAGAAGATGATGGAATTGGTAAAGGAGGCTTATATCCCTTTGGATTACAGTATCCAGTTACACAAGAGGAAGCAGAACCTGAAGCAGAAGGAGCTAGATGTCAGCTCATATACAGAAGAGTTCATGAAACTCTGTATGAAGACCAAGGTGAAAGAAAGTGAAGAAGAAAAGGTAGCCAGATACCTTAATGGACTGAGGTTTAATATTCAGGAAGATCTGAGTCTGCATAACCCAGATACAGTGCAGAAAAGTTTTCAGTTGGCACTGAAGGTGGAAGAAAAGCTGAAGAGAAAGCAAGATCAGAACAACAGAGGAAGAGGAAGACAACAAAGAGGTGGAAGAAGTCCTTTCAGAGGCAGAGGACAAGGACAGGGATATCAAGGAGAGTCTAGTCAAGACAATAGCAAGGGCAACAATAGCCAGAGTCAGAAAGAGAATTTCAGTCAGCAAGGAAACTTCAGAGGTAGAAGACCTTACAGAGGAAGATCCCAGGGCAGAGGATCCATCAGGTGTTACAACTGTAACAAAGAAGGCCATATAGCCAGCAGATGTCCAGACAAGGCCACAAGCTCAGCAGGAGAAAGGAGGACAAATCTGGTCAATGAACCTGATAATCAAAGTAGGACAAGCTCTAATGATTTTCAGAGTGTAAATGGTCTTGAGAATTATGGATATCCAGAAAGTGGAGAGTCCCTGATGATGAGAAGAACAGTAACTACCATGAAGGTACCTGATAAAGAAGCCCCTCAGAGGAAGTCCCTTTTCAGAACCACTTGCAAAGCAGGAGGTAAGGCATGTAAGGTTTTGATTGATTCTGGTTCTACTGAGAACTTTGTGTCTGAAGAAATGGTGGTGAAACTGAAGCTTAGGAGATTGCCTAATCCATCTCCATATAAAGTCTCATGGCTTACTCAAGGTCAGCAGACAACTGTAGAAGAGCAGGCTTGGGTAGAGTTTCAGATTGGTGGATATAAAGATAAGTTGTTGTTTGATATCACCAAGATGGATGCTTGCAACCTTTTGTTTGGTAGACCATGGCAATATGATCTGAAGGCACAGCATGATGGTGTCAAAAACACCTATAAAATCACTAAAGATGGTAAAGATGTAATACTACTCCCATTGAAGGAGAAAGAGGAGAAGTCTAAAGGCAAAGAAGTGAAGGTCATGCTGATGGAAGGCAAACAGTTTATGAAAGAAGTAGCAGCAGAAGATGCAGTTGCATATGCCCTGATCCCCTGTATGAGTGTGAATAAGGAACAACAGCAGGCAGGCAAGACAGAGAAGAAGCCAAGGTTGATAGACCCAGCTGTCCAAGAGTTATTGGATAAGTACAAAGGTGTTATCTCAGAGGGAATGCCAAGATCCCTACCACCTATCAGAGATATCAGTCATTGCATAGACTTGATTCCAGGGTCTACACTTCCAAATAAAGCAGCTTATAAGCTTACCCCAGAACAGAATGCAGAAGTAGCCAGGCAGATTGAAGAATTGATGAATTCAGGTCTGATTGGGAAGAGTCTGAGTCCATGTGCAGTACCAGCTGTACTAGCACCTAAGAAGGAAGGCACTTGGAGGCTTTGCACAGATTCCAGAGCCATCAACAAGATCACAATCAGGTATAGGTTTCCAATCCCCAGAATTGAGGATTTACTTGATTGTTTGGGAAATGCCAAGTATTTTACTAAAATAGACTTGAAGAGTGGATACCATCAGATAAGGATTAGACCAGGTGATGAGTGGAAGACAGCATTCAAAACGAATGAAGGTTTGTATGAATGGAAGGTTATGCCTTTTGGTTTGTCTAATGCCCCTAGTACTTTCATGAGGCTGATGAATGAGGTTCTGAAGGAATTTATTGGTAAGTTTGTCATAGTCTATTTAGATGACATTCTGATTTTCAGTAACACCAGAGAAGAACATCTCAGGCATATAGAGCTGGTTCTCAAGAGGCTACATGAAGAGAAGCTGATGATAAACTTGGACAAATGTTTGTTCATGAAACGGGAGATCACTTATTTAGGTTTTGTCATCTCACAAGGCAAGCTGCAGATGGATAAGGAGAAGGTGAGTGCCATTTTGAATTGGCCAACTCCACAGACCATGAATGAAGTCAGAAGTTTCCATGGGTTAGCAACCTTCTACAGAAAGTTCATCAGAGGGTTCAGTCATATATGTGCACCCATGTTGGATACCATCAAAGGAGGACAAAAGTGCAGGTTTGTTTGGACTCAAGGAGCAGATGATTCCTTTGAGGCATTGAAGAGGAAGGTGGCACAGCAGCCAGTCCTTGCACTTCCAGATTTCAATAAGATCTTTCATGTAGAGTGTGATGCCAGTCACATGGCCATTGGAGCAGTACTCAGTCAAGAGGGTAGACCAATTGCATTTTTTAGTGAAAAGCTCAATGATGCTAAGAAAAGGTATTCATCATATGACCTGGAAATGTATGCTCTAGTTCAGTCCCTAAAGAAATGGAGGCATTACCTGATGCCAAAGGAGTTCATAGTCTTCACAGATAATCAAGCTTTGAGTTTCATCAACAGTCAGGAGAAGCTGAACCACAGACATATGAAGTGGGTAGAAACACTACAGGCTTTCACTTTTACCTTGAAGCATAAGAAAGGGGTTAAGAACAAAGTTGCAGATGCTTTGAGCAGGAGAGTTCTCACAGTAAATCAGATTCAGTTAGAGAGTGTTGGCATTGACTCACTCAAGACCATGTATGAGTCTGATGAAGATTTTGGAGAAATATATCAGGTCTGTACTTCTTTTGGGGAGAAATACCATGCTGAGTTCTCTGAATACCTGATCCAAGATGGATTGCTGTTCAAGGGTGGACAGTTGTGTATTCCCAGATGTTCTATGAGGTTGAATATAATCAAGGAGAAACATTGTGGAGCAATGGCAGGTCATTTTGGTATAGACAAGACTCTTGATCTGGTCAGGAGGCATTATTTCTGGCCTAAGTTGCAGACAGATGTCAGGAAATTTGTAGAAACCTGTGTAATTTGTCAGAAGGCTAAAGGCAGGTCAACTAATGCAGGGTTATATCAGCCCTTACCCATTCCTTCCAGACCATGGGAAAGTATCAGTATGGATTTTGTTTTAGGTTTACCAAGGACCAGGAGAGGATTTGACAGTGTCTTTGTTGTAGTGGACAGGTTCAGTAAGATGGCACATTTCTTGCCATGCAAAACCACTGCAGATGCCTCATATATTGCAGATTTATTCTTCAGGGAAGTTGTCAGAATTCATGGGTTGCCTTTGAGCATAGTTTCAGACAGAGATGTGAAGTTTGTGGGTCATTTCTGGAGAACCCTATGGAGGAAGCTGGGAACCAATTTATCATTTTCCTCTGCATATCATCCTCAAACGGATGGCCAAACTGAGGTTGTGAACCGTTCCTTGGGGAATCTACTTAGATTCTTGACAAAACAGCATGGAGAGAAGTGGGACAATATTCTGTCTCAAGCTGAGTTTTCATATAATGATACTGTCAACAGGAGCACAGGAAAATCGCCTTTTCAGGTAGTATATGGAATGCATCCCAGAGGTATTTTAGAGTTGCGAGAACTACCTGCAGCAGATCCTGTTAGTGCAGATGGAGAAGCTTTTGCTGAAGCAATCAAAGAAGTTCATGATCAGGTTAAGACCCAACTCCAGCAAACCACTTTGAAATATAAGGAGTATGCTGACAAGAAGAAGAAGGATGTTCAATTTGCTGTTGGAGATTTGGTTTGGGTTCACTTGAAGAAAGACAGGCTCCCTAAGGGGAAGCATACTAAGCTCATGCAAAAGAAAGTTGGACCATGTCAGATTTTGCAAAAGCATGGACAGAATGCTTATAAGATCCAACTACCACCTGATCTTGGTTTATCTCCTATCTTCAATGTATGTGACTTAACTCCATACAAGGTTAATCCAGATGCAGATCAGGATATCCTACAGGATACAGTTGCTGAAGACATTCCTCCACATGATCCTCCACAGATACAGCAGATTTTGGACACTAGAGTGATCAAACAGACCAGGAACAAGAAGTACTTGGAGTACCTCGTCTCTTGGAAGGGACAGCCGACTTCTGAAGCAGTATGGATGACTGCAGAACAGATACAGAAACATGGTGCCGACCTGGATACTCTCATCTCAAGTGGACTTGAGATTTCTTCTTTTGGGGAGTATGGTGCAGGAGCACCCGCACATGATCAGGATATAGGTCCGCATGATGACATACATGATCAGGATGTAGGATAGTTATCATCATGCTGACGGGATAATCTATTTTTAGTATGTTTGACTTATCATGTAATAAGGTCCACTGTGACCGATGCTATGTAATAGTTCAACATAGGAGTATGTGTAGGCAGTTAGAGATCGGGATAAGAGAGTCTGAGCTGTCCTCTCTCCCAGCCGCTTGGAAGCTCCCAGCCGCTGGGAAGTGATGTTAGTAGTACTCGAAGGATTTGTTATATATACCTTCGATCTGTAGGGTTTAAATATAGTTTTTGATATTGATGTACTGGTGTTGTGTTG
Organism: Cunninghamia lanceolata; assembly: GCA_027924645.1. NCBI lineage: Eukaryota > Viridiplantae > Streptophyta > Pinopsida > Cupressales > Cupressaceae > Cunninghamia > Cunninghamia lanceolata. Next base: position 6,082,815 of record BSBN01000714.1, read on the forward strand.
AGTTGAGATTCAGGAGAGCAGTTCAGACCTTGTGAAGCTGTATTCAGGACATTGAATTTCAATTGAATAAGATCTCGTCTTTTGCATTATCTGTTTGCATCTGTGTTGATTTCCTTTCCGTTTTGCAAGCTAATGACCACTTTCAACCCTTCCACCGGTTGATCCTGCAAATCGGTGGAATGGTCCTGTATCATAGCTTAGATTGCATTTGTGTTTTCTGTTTATGCATTGCATTGTTCAGGAGATCTGTTAGAAGCATGCTATAAATCAGCCTAGCATCCTCATGTGCTAGGTCTAGAAGATAAACTGTTAGATTTTGGTTTGGAGGTGATCCGGCCCGGTCGTCACATGATCTTTGTGAAATTATGCAGTTGTGAGTGTTTCATGCAGTGGAAGGATACACAGGAGTCTGCATGTGCGTTTCCAGTCGGAACGAGCCGCAACATCATCGGCGAATCCATCGCCATCAGGATCGGGTCATGAAGTTGTTGAAATTTGCATGTTGCAGGTGCATCATGATGTTTTGAGTTGGATATATACTCAGTGTATATATCGCAGTCAGGATCATCTCTCGGGGAAGGTCATCATCCGCATATCGCTAACAGATGCGGGTGTGAAAGTTGAGTTTTTTTGGCTAAGTGTTGAAGAGTTCATCAGGATGATGTGTGACGTCATCGTCATCAGGATATGACGTCATCGTCATCAGGATATTCAGAAATCCCTCTATGCGAGTTTATCCTGTTGTCGCTAAGTGGAAAGGTATCGGCGTAGGCAGGAAGTTGTATTAGCATCATCAGGAGGTTTCGAAGAACCGGATGAACAATATCATGATGCTGTTGCTTGTATCGTCGGGCAGTGAAGCATCGAAGGCAAGTTGTTGAAGTGGAACGTCATCAGGATATTTGGACAACCGGATATTTGGATATCCTGCTGACGAAGGTGATATTGAATATCATGATGATGCCGCTTGTATTTGGCACCCGATGAATAGTGCAACCGGAGGATGTTTGCGCCCGTTGATTATCATGATGATGATGATAGGCGACAGTCGAAGGAGGTAAATAGTAGTCGACAGGAGGATATTTGCGATCATCAGAAATATGATGATGCTGTTGAAATATGATGATGCAGTTGGTGTTGTGAGGAAATATGATGATGAGGTTCAGCCGATAGAGAAGTTTATCATGCTGTTTGTTTTGTTGGCAGCTCCTTCCTGTTAGGTTGCCTCCGTTGCGTTCCACTCTACATCACTTATATTGATAGTTTAGACAATATATCTTCTCAACATAAAGATCTAACATGCCTGTCGACTTGTCTCTCAAGAACATGCTTGACTTAATCATATGTCACACCAAAATTCTTACTATAAACTAAGTGGAACTCAAAGAATCATATCAACCATTCCTCATACCTCATAGATCATATCTTACCAACCGTCATTTATGATATCCTTATGCGGTGAAATGTGGAACTCAGATCTGACTCTTCTACCTTTGTGAAGTACTATCAAACCAACTGCCAGAACTTGTAGTTTTGTAGACAATCTTATGGATCAATTTAGACTCTATAACTCATCAACAATATGCTTCTGACACCTATCCAAACTACCTTAAAACTGCATGCAAATACAATCTCTTGTGGAGAAATGTGAACTAAAATACTCATGCACTTTGCACTATTCTTGACTTAACTGGGTTCACTCAAACTTAGACCAATCACTATTTAACTTCTAAAAGTCATCAAGACTTGTAATCTTGAACATAGTATCTCCAACAAGTCTTGAATAACATAGCTAAACCACATACCTTGACCATGAACTGTGGAGGAATACCACTTGAGTCTCTTCTACTAACTTTGTGTTGTCAGTACTTAGCCATTTTGCCTAGTCTTTTGTGTCTAGACCAGAACTTTGTATGTAGGCAGTTCTAAGTTGAGCTCCCAATCATCCTTAGCTCCATCATGCTTTATTTACCTTGTTGCCATCAATGAAAACATTACCCAATTAGCAGTGTCTCTTGACTATGTTGCCAATAATCTCCCCCTTTGACATTGATGGAAACACTTAGTAAAAAATGTGTATCTACTCTCCCTTACTCTATATTTCTTCTCCCCCTAAGGTGTTTTCCCATTTTTCATTGGTCTTCTTCTCCCCCTTTGACATCAATGGCAAAGGGTATATGTACAAAGGTCAAAATTATGTCAAAACTACAAAAATTTTCATACTCTGCCGCATATGTACACATACAATCCTCAACTCAAGTAGTTGTCAATGAAAGAATATCCTTTTACACAATATTTAATTCTGTAATCTCTTCATCCAATCAAATCTTAGCTCTTTCCAAAATTTGAATGTGACCATTTATGAAAAATACTTATTCTTCTACCTTTTGCACATCAAAATTTGTGTTAATTTGTGAGGCTGCATGTGCTTCTGTTGCAATACTGATCATTGAATCTAACATAGGACTAATTAGTCCTCTGAGTTGACACATTTTTTCATCTGATCATTCTTATTTAGAAGATCATTCAACTCATTATGAATATTAATTAATATATTTCTTTGTTGCTCACCGTCTTAGCTACTGGATCAAATGATTTATAAATATTTATCAACTGTAGTTTCATATCCTTTATCTTTTCTTCTAGCTCCTTTGTGGCTACTGATCAAGATAAACAAAATTTTTACAGGTCACTTGCTTCTTTGATAGAAATATATGTGACTTTCATTTTATTGTCTAGTAGTGCTTTGTCATTCACTATCATAGTCTTCAACTAATTTAGTCTTTTCTCATTAAATTTTTGTCTCACTTTTGTCTCTGCAGATTTCTCAAAAGATTCAAAATGCTCACTTACAGAATTTATGAGTCCTTTTAGTTGACTTATTGAAGACAAAGAGGTGTCCTTTAAATATGATGGCATCAGCTTCTTGTTGATGATGATTGTTAGTCATAACAACATGCATAAAAATTTGTACAACAAACTTTTATTATTTTGTAAAGTATGATCAACTTAGGATAAGTTGATGACTCCAAGTCTCCATTGATCAGGTCATGATCGTTTGAGATTACTTAAAGGTTGATGTGACATGTTGTTTTCCATTTCTAAGGATCTTACATTTGTCTTCATGATCAGTATTGTTCTATTTCCTATAAATTTGCTCCACAGAGAGGTTATTTCTACTCTATTTCTAAACATAGCTGATATATTTGCAAGTTTGATCAATTCTTCTGATTATTGATCATCATGGACTTGTTCTTTCTTCTACACTATATATTTGTTCAAATGATGTGTCTATAAGTGGATATTTGCATGTATCTAATGGATGTTTATATGAATTCACATTATATTTGTCAATTTAACATGCTTTTACTCTGAATATGCTTTGTATTTCCAATTATCTACAGGATATCAGCATATTTCATGTTATTTGCTTATGATTCTCTATTATTTACAATTATGGTGATGATCTATTATGAAAATCAAAGAAATTTAAAAGAATGCTTCTAATTTTAGTGAATCTTTAAACATTTGAACCACATACATACAAGATACATTAATGAGGAGAAGAAATCAAACCATATGTCACCAGGATGTTCCACAACTAGATATGGATGATGCTAACTTCAAAGGACAAGAAATGAAAACAACACATGCAGACTAACAAGCACTCTAAGGGACGCAACTGATCAATGCATGTATCCAGATTTCAAACACAAATTACTCAAGATTTATGATGATTTGTAATAAAAAATGTCTTCTCTTTCATTCAGTATGCATAATATGTACATTTACAACAACTTTGAAATGAGTCTTGATATTTCAGCAATAATATTTCAATTAAGTTTTGAATGTTCAAAATATGGCACCCCTGCACCTTTTATAGAATAAGGTGAGGGAGCAATTAGAAATGACCTATGGCTAGGATTTGTCAATTAAGATCAATGATTAATAATCAATCTTTGACTCAGTCAACTCTTCCTTGTGGCACAGGTTGCCAGCTGGCAACCATCTGGATGACTCATTACTATTGGTCATGATGTTAGTCACAAACAAGCATAGAATAAAAGTACACATTAACCTTTATTCATCTTGAAAGATACGATGAATTCAGAGAATTCATGATCCCAAGTCTCTGGTGATTAGGTCTTAATCATCTGATGTTACTCAGAGGTTGATGTGTGTTGCTGTTTCCATTTTGGGGCCTTACGTTGAGTTCATCATCATGACATCATTTTCTGCAAAGATTCTTCACAAAGAGTTCAGTTTACATAGTCGTGTGATCAAATGATACAGTAATACTCAAATATTTGCATGAGATTCATCAATAATGCATGCATTAGCTTCAAATATGCTAAATATTATCAATTATCTACGAGATTTCCACATATTTGCATTATTTGCTTAAGATTATTAGTTATTTGCAATTGTGATGGTGAAATGCTCTAAAATTTAAAGAAATTGAATGAAATAATTCAAATGTATGTTGAACCTTCAGCTATTGAACCACATGTACATCAGATACAGTCATGAAGAGAAGAAAACCAAACCATATGTTCACCAGGACATTCCACAGCTAGATACAGTTGATGCTAACTTCAAAGGAATTGTATGAAAACAACATATGCAAGTAGACATGCAATCCAAAGGATGCAGCAAATCACCACATATATCCAGGATTCACACACTAATTACTCAAGATTTACTATGAATTGTAATCACAACAGTCTTCTCATTCATTAGGTATGTAAAGATATAGATGTATACAAAAAGCTTTGAAATGAGCCCTGAATATTTCAGCAGTCAGATTTCAATTAAGTTTCGAATGTTTAGAAATGAGGCATTCCTGCACCTTTTATAGAATAAGGTGAGGAATCCGTTACAAAAAGATCAGCGATCTTGATTTGTCTATGCATATCCATGGTCAATATTTCCTTTTGACTATGTTAACCTTTACAAAATGGCACAAGTTGCCAGCTGGCAACTATCTAGACTACTTATTTTCATCAAGTATCAGATGTTGATATTTGCTCTATGATGCATCGTCATCTACTTTATCAGAGTCATGTGCTTCTTCACCAAGTGCATCACTTCCTGAACTTTCATCATCATCATGATGCCGACCTCGCATATGAGGTTGCATGTTGCTCTGGATCTGCTCATATAGTTGCACAATTTTCTCTATTTCTCCACCATCCTGAGTCTTTGCTTTGATGATGGCGTGCTTGTGTGCCTCATATTTATTTCTGCTGCTATCTAGCTTGTTCTTCCTGTTTTGCAGCGTCTCATTGTAATTCTCCATCTTGACTTTGAATCTCATTATTTTATCTATGACTTCTTCTGTCAAGTGAACAAGCGGATCATCTGCTACTAATTAGAAGTTGCTATGTAAAGCTTTGATGGCAAATTCCTCATCTTGATTTTCTACTTTCCCTTCCACTTTTCCTTCTAGTGTCTCCAAAATTTCTGCCTTAACAGACATTAGATCATGCAGCTTCATGCTGATATCTCTCAATTTATTATTGCATCTCTTTAGCACTCCACATTCAAATTGAATGTCCTTATACCATATGTCAACCAATAAGGCAGTATTACTGTTTAGTACCTATTTATTGATGAGCAGCTGAGGATTTATCCTCCTTATCTCTCCCAAGATGTCTAATACTTTTTCTAATTTGTAAGACCTCTTTCCTGTCTGCATCTACAATTTGTCTACCTTGGTCCTGGAGTCGCTGAGAGTGTTCCACCTCTTCAAAGAGGCCTTTACTATTTCCTCTGTAGTATCCAATGTGGATAGCATCCATTTCTTCAATACAGCTGCCTCATGTTTCATGAGATCTAATTTATTCACCTCCTCTTGAGAAATAGTAGTCAATGGGACTGCATGTTCAGTTGAAGTATCATCAGGATTAATCAGCCTCCCTATGTAGGCATGCAACTGAGTAATGTGCTCTTTATGTTGCTTATTTTTCTCTTTCTCTCTTTTCACTTTCTGAATTAAAGAATCAATAATATCCTTGCCTTCTTGACCCTCTTGGTCTTCATTAGCAAACCTTAAGTCCATTGTGCTGATCTAGAACTCATCTAAGGTAATTTTACCTTTTTCCTTCTCTACAGTAGGTACTGCAATTTGTGTAGTCCTCCTCCCAGTTGTTGGATCTCTTTTGATGGCCGAAGTCATTCTGGCCTTCCTCTTAGGTTTCATTATATTCTTAGAGAATAAGGTGGAGACATCAAATTGTTGAAATTTAAATTCTTCTTCTATATTTACCTCTTTCTCCAACCACGGAGGTACCTGATCATGTTTCTGCGCATCATCATGATGTTCACTTGTATCTACCGTTTCTATCAGTAGATGTGATGGAGAAGGTGATTTCCTTAGTTCTTCTTCATGATGCTCACTTTGTTGTTGATCCTGTGGCACATCCTCCTGTAGAGGAGCTTCTTTCTCTAGAGGAGCATCTTCCCGAGGTGGAGGATCTTGTGATGTATCTATCTGTTGATCATGATGATCATGATCCTTTTCTATTATCAGTTCATCCACTTTCAACTTTTCCTCCTGTTGAGGAACATTCTCAGTCGTGGATACTTGGGAAGTCTCCTTAGGTGCTGATGCTGGTTCTGTAACCATGATTTGTTCTTGAACCTTAGTGGCATGATCCTCTACCATATCTTTCTCATCAGCCTTCTTTTCTTGAACCTCTACTATAATTGGTTCTGTAGACACCCAAATTTGTCCATGTCTAGCAACACCTTGTTAAATCACTAATCCACTAGCCAATTAATTAAATAAATTTTATTTATTTAATTAAAATCCCATTCTCATCCACTTAGCCAATTAATTAAATAAATTGTATTTATTTAATTAATTCCACATCATGTCTTATCTCATTTTATTCATTTATCCTATTAATTTAATAAATTTTATTTATTTAATTAATTTCCAACTCATATCCCAACTAATTCAAATATTTTATTTGAATTAAGCCCTCATCATTTATCACATTCCAACACTTGTCCAGTCAATCATGTGTTGTAAGACAACTTTCATTTAAAATCCTTCACATGCACAACTAATTGGACCTAAATTTAGAAACTTCCAATCCTAGCCATTCACATAGCCTCTGAATCTCCACCGTTGATTGATCTTGGTTGAGTTCTATATAAACAGCCTCTCACTCCATATGAGACATCCAGCAATCATATAGCACCTACATTATCATCTTGAGCATCTGAGCATTTGAGCTTTTATCATCCATCATGGCAGCTTTCAGCTTTGTAATTGCTTATTATTGAAGAAGCAGTCCACATCTCTCTCTCAAACAAGGAATCGCACGGTCTAGGTGATGCTATGCTTGAATTGCATTATCCTTTGATTTCATTTAGATTAGATTCCTTGATGATGGTAGGGTTAGGGTTTCATGACTATGTCTGATCTTCCACACCTGACTTTCACCTATCACATTTTGGCATGCCCGGTGGGACTCACGTCCCTGATTAACTTCGTTTTTTTTGGAGTTGTTTCTTTGGAGATCAGATTTTGCAGGTGCTTGCAGAAAATTCTGATCGCTTTTGAATGAAAATCTGCCGCTTCTGAATTTCTGCGTCGCTTTTAAGCTGGAATAGGCCGCATTTTCCTCTCTGGATCGCCTTTAAACAAACAGTCGTCGCTTGAGGTAAAACGGTATCGCTTTTGTTTTTCAAATGCTCACCTATGATTTTTGCGGCTGCTTTGACTGTATTTACCGCTTTTGACCTAACAGCCGCCGCTTTTACACATAATCAGGTCGCTTTTAACCTAATAGTGGCCGCTTTTGCACAATTTCACATCGCTTTTGATCTAACAGTACGCGCTTTTATGCTGATCTGAGTCGCTTATGAGCTAATAGTGATCGCCTGTGCAGGTTAGGGGTTTAGCTTTTTTTTTTGCAGATATAGGTCACTTTTGTCTTGCAACAGATCGCTTCTGGGTATATCTGGATCGCATATGAGTTGACAGAGGCCGCATTTGACTTCATTAGTATCGCTTATGGACTGATAATGCTCGCCTATTAGACTAGGGTTTTGTTTGTCGGCTGTGTTTTCGCATTTAGCCCTCAATCGATCGCCTCTGCCTAATGCGCATCGCCTATGAGCTGACAGGTGTCGCATCCTGTGTTTTTCTGCATCGCATATGATCCACAGGATTTTGCCTATAGTACAATAAAGGTCGCTTTTGATCAGCAGTGAATCGCATCTGGTAAGTTCTGTTGTTTTCAAGTCTGTTTCAGTTCCAGTTCAATTTTTGGCTATTAATTGGGTATTTGCGCAGCATCTTATTGATTTGTCGAAGAAAGGAGGTTATCAAACTACTGACATATCTGTTGCAGGTTTGATCGGTCCAAGATTTGTGGTTTTTTTTCACTAAATTAGGCATATTTGGGCTGGTGCTTAAAATGAACTATTGTTTGCTCCGTGCTTGATTTATCTTTTTGATTGCTTGCATGTGCCTGATTGTAACCCAAATTTAATGACAAAAGTATCCTCTCCCCTTGCCTATCAAATGGATCTTGGGTGCATGAGAACTTGTCATTATCTTTAGAGGGCCTGCCTTCCCGGTGTGAGAAGGGATACGACCCAAGTGGTAACGGGCTAAAGCTAAGTCCTTCTGAACCGCTATATAAGAAAAGTGTTTGTGTCGAAAGCCACAAACAACGGGTGCAGTTGTGTTATACCGACAGCCAACCTCCCCCAAAACCCTCCAAGGCGCAACCCTTGGAGGCTGGGAGACTCCATAACGGAGAGTAGCGCTACCGCATGTATAGCCACCTGAACGGATGACCTTATTAGCAACTTTGTGTAGTAGCCAAAAACCTTCTATCTGTTGATGCAGAGGGCAAAACCCTTGAAGCGGCCCCGATTCATGTGGTTCTTACCGAGGTAGCAGGGACAATCTAAAGGTTTGGAGAGGGTCAAGCCTTACAAGAAACCTGGATCTTGGTATGCGTGAGAAGTGTGTGCAAATGTAAGGAGGAGCCGGTGCTACCAAGATCCTGGAGCTACCCGATTTGAATAGGCGCAGCTAGGGGATTCAACAGATACTATCCTATCCTAGCCTAGGTTGTATCAATTTGTGCTTGTTGTGAGTGTGAGTGACTGTTATCACTGTTTTCTTGCTGAAAAACTGCAAAATTAGACAACTTTTACACAAACACAGTCGCTTTTGAACCTAAACTACTCGCATAGACCATAGACATCGCTTCTGAACTGTAGTAATTCACTTTTTGCCTGAACTACATCGCTTTTAAACAATAAATGCCCGCATATTGCCTAAACAGGATCACTTTTAAACCACAGTCGATCGCCTTTTGCTTGAACATAATCGCTTTTAAACCATAGCTGATCGCCTAATGCCTGAACCAAGTCGCATCTGAATCATAACCAATCGCATCTTGTCTGAGCCAAATCACTTTTAAGCTGTAGTTATTTGCCTGATTCCTGAACAAGCTCGCCTCTGAACAACAGACTGTCACCTCTAGGGATATTTGAGTCGCCTCTGATTAACAGGAAATCGCCTTTGAACCAACAGTCGTCGCCTCTGGCATAGCATTTGCTTCTGGTTAGCACTGTCATTTTTCTATCAAAACTAAACCAGATCGCATCTAAGCTATCATTGATCGCCTTTAGCATCCTTTGAGTCACCTTTGAGCTATCATCGGTCGCCTGTAGCTAAAATCCCTGCAAATCTCAGTGCATCAGCCGAGTTAGCCACAGGTCCAGCTTGCTTAAGTCTCAAACATCATCTTTTAGACTTCTCTTTGATCAACAGCAAATACCTGGACTTTGTCTCCTATTTTGAGCTTATCAATCAATCACAACTCATGAACTTTCCATCCTTTTGAGACCCCAACCAGCAAATTAGACATCAATCCAATCATTTCAATCAGCAAACATCTTTCAGCTGTAGCTTCAACAAACATCATCCTTCAGCTTTAGCTTCAGCAAACAACATCTTTTAGCTTTAGCTCCAACAAACATCAACAGCATGGAGATAATTTACAAGCATGGAGCTTGGTATATACAATTCACCACATTTTCCTACATGAGGATTGAGGGTTTTGAAGGACCTCCCCTCATGCTGCCAAGGTATCCCACTGATGCAGTGATACTTATGGAGTTCATAAGGCAGAGCTCCACAATGATTAAAACATATAAGGATGCAAAGAAGCTGCCACCAATTTTGTTTCCAGTCACCATTGGTTGGTACATGTGCCCAGATTTAGAGAACATCAAGAAGGTGATGGTCACCTTGAATAAAATGAAGTTGTAGCCTTTTCCACTGATAAGACCATATGATCCTTATGGCAGGATGCAGAAAATAATAGGAAAGCCTATTCACCAGAGGCACATAGAAGACTTCTAGGCTGATTGTGAAGATGAAGCAGAAGCAAGGAGAAGAAGGTATCAAAGGCTAACACTGAATCAAATCAGAACCTTTGATTGCATCCCCATCCCTCAACAATTGAAGAAGGATGATGGCAGGATAATTGCAGATGAGTATGAGCAGAAGAAAATATATAATGATACCATCTCTGCACCTGACCTCACCATACAAGAGGACATATCCTTGGACCCCTTCATTGCCAGGACCATACAGCTAACCCAAGCTTGGGTTGATGAATAGATAGAGGCTTTGAAGAAGAAAGGTGTTGCCATTATGGTGGACAACAAGAAGAAGGGGCATGATACTCCTGGAGAAGAGTATGATGACTTCATGAATGAGAAAAGGAAGTCTAAGGAAGATAGGCTCCCTTCACAACAACAACAGAGCAAAAGACCCCCAAGGGGCAAGAAAATAGATAATGAACCCAAAGGGGTTATCATTGAATGGGCAATGTTCAAAGCTAAGGAGGCAGTAGCATCAGGATCAGGATTTGCATCACCTCCACGGATAAGCAAAAGAAAGTCCAAGAAAGGAAAGACAGCAGAGGCTAGAATTACTGAGACCCAAGAAGAGGGTCAATCCTTAAGAAAACCAGATGAAGAGGATATCCTCATGAAGGAAGAACCTGAGGAAGAAGAGACTCCTTTGTTATTTAAAAGGAAGAGGAGGTCTCCACAGGTGGTGGTGTCTACCCCACCTAAGAAACAAAGAACCTCCATGAGAGGTGAAATAAGACAACCCCCTACATTGTTACAAGGGGTAGGTAGTGAAGTGCATAGGGAACTTCAACATAATGTTCCACTTGCTACCATCGTCAAGTTTAAGACCGAGCTCGCAGAAGAGCAGATGAAAGAAACTTCCCAGACACATGCAGAAGGTCACATCTCGCTAGACAAGACAATAAATTTGTCTGATGATGAAGTTGTACAGGAAGTGACTTCACAAAAGATGGAAACCATTGCTGCAGGAACACATATGACCCCTCACAAGACTCCACTGGTTCAAACTATACTGGAAGAGATAAAGCAAGTGGAAACTAAGAAAGAAAAGAGCCTAGAGTAGATAGCCCAAGAAATGGGGTTAGATACACTGATTGCAGAGGTGACAAATCCTGCGGTGATAGACGTAACAAAAAAATAGGATGTGAATCCTGAACATCCCGCAGGATCACCTGACAAAGGGCACCCTGCAAAAGAAATAAAGATGGCAGAACCAGAGGGCCATACTTCAGAAATAAGCCAACCAAGTGCACAAGATGCATCAATGGAACCTGCTATAGTAGAGGTTCAGGAAAGAAAGGCTGATGAAAAGGATGTATCTAAAGATCTTGCTGCCAAAGCTCAGGAAGAAAGTAACATAGGTGCAGAAGAGATAATGGCTTCAGAACAAACGCCAGCACCTAAGGAAGACTCCACAATATCCAGTGTGGTGGATATGCAACAAGAGGAAGAAAAGCCAAAGGAGGATGAGGTAACAATAGAAAAGGATCATGATCAGCATGATCAACATATAGATACATCACAAGATCCCCCACCCCAGGAAGATGCTCCTCCAGAGAAAGAAGTTCCTCAACAGGAGGATGCACCATAGGATCAACATCAAAGCAAGTATCATGAAGAAGAACTAAGAAAATCACCTTCTCCATCACATCTGCTGACAGAAACAAGAGATAAAGGTGAACATCATGATGATGCAGAGAAACATGATCAGGTACCTCCATGGTTGGAAAAAGAGGTAAATACAGAAGTAGAATTTGAAATTCAAGAATTTGACATATCTACTTTATTTTCTGAGAATATAATAAAACCTAAAAAAAAGGCCAAAATGACTTCGGCCATCAAAAGAGATCCAACAACTGGGAGAAGGACTGCACAGATTGCAGTACCTACTGTGGAGAAAGAAAAAGGTAAAATTACCTTAGATGAGTTTTAGATTAGTACAATGGATCTGGGTTTTGCCAATGAAGACCAAGAGGGTCAAGAGGGCAAGGATATTATTGATTCTTTAATTCAAAAGGTGAAAAGAGAGAGAGAGAAAAATAAGAAACACAAAGAGCACATTGCTCAGTTGCATGCCTACATAGGAAGGCTGACTAATACTAAAGAAACTTCAACTAAACATGCAGTCCCATTGACTCCTATTTCTCAAGAGGAGGTGAATAAATTAGATCTCATGAAACATGAGGCATCTGTACTAAGGAGATGGATGTCATCCACATTGGATGATGCTGAAGAAATGGTAAGGGCCTCTTTGAAGAGGTGGAATACTCTCAGTGACTCCAGGTCAAAGGTAGATAAATTGCAGATGCAGACAGGTAAAAGGTCTTACAGGTTGGAAAAGGTACTAGACATCCTGGGAGAAATAAGGAAGATAAATCCTCAGTTGCTTATCAACAAACAGGTATTGAACAATAATACCACCTTGTTGATTGATATATGGTATAAGGACATTCAATTTGAATGTGGAGTACTTAAAAGATGCAATAATAAACTGAGAGATATCAGCATGAAGTTACATGATTTAATGTCTGTTGATGCAGAAATATTGGAAACATTGGAAGGAAAAGTGGAAGGGAAAGTTGAAAATCAAGATGAAGAGTTTGCCATCAAAGCTTTACATGGCAAATTCCAATCAGTAGCAGATGATCCACTTGTCCACTTGACAGAAGAAGTCATAGATAAAATAATGAGAATCAAAGTCAAGATAGAAATTACAATGAGACGCTGCAAGATAGGAAAGACAAACTGGATAGCAGTAGACACAAATATGAGGCACACAAGCACGCCATCATCAAAGCAAAGACTCAGGATGGTGGAGAAATAGATAAAATTGTGCAGTTATATGAGCAGATCCGGAGCAGTATGCAATCTCATATGCGAAGTCATCATCATCAGGTTGATGAAAGTTCGGGAAGTGATGCACATGATGATGGTGCACATGAATCAGACAAAGAGCATGATGAGGATACATCATAAAGAGAGATATAAACATCAGTTACTTATGAAAGTAAGTACTCCAGATAGTTTCCAGCTAGCAACTTGTGCCACTTTTGATAGGATTGACAAAGTCAAAGAAAATGTTGACTGTAGATATGCATTGATAAATCAAGATTGTGGATCTTTTTGTAACGGATTCCTCACCTTGTTCTATAAAAGGTGATGGAATGCCTCATTGTAAATATTCAAAACTTAATTGAAATTCGTCTGCTGAAACATTCAGAGCTCATTTCAAAGTTTTTGTATACATTTATATTTTTGCATGCTTAATGAATGAGAAGACTGTGTCAATTACAATTCATAGTAAATCTTGAGTAATCAGTGTATGAGTTCTGGACATATGTGGTGATTTGCTGCGTCCCTTGGAGTGCATGTCTACTTACATGTGTTGTCTTCATACAAATTCCTTTGAAGTTAGCATCAACTATATCTAGCTGTGGAATGTCCTGGTGAAAATATGGTTTGGTTTTCTTCTCTTCATGACAGTATCTAATATACATGTGGTTCAAAAGCTAAAGGTTCAACTTTAATTTGAAGCATTTCTTCAATTTCTTTCAAATTTTACAACATTTCACCCTAATAATTGCAAATAATTGATGATCTTAAGTAAATAACACAAATATGTGGACATCTCGTAGATAATTGCAAATATTTAGTATATTTGAATACAAAGCATGCATAATTGAAAATATCATGCAAAGATTGAAGTATTTCTGCATCATTTCATCAAATAACTATATAAAATGACTTCTCTGTAAAGAATCTTTGCAGGAGTATTGTCATGATGATGAACTTCACGTAAGGCCCTAAAATGGAAACAACAACTCACATTAACCTCTTAGTAACGTCAAACGATTAAGACCTAATCACCGGAGACTTGGGATCATGAATTCTCTGAATTCATTGTATCTTTCAAGATGAATAAAGGTTAATGTGTACTTTTATTCTATGCTTGTTTATGACTAACATCATGACCAACATAAATTGGCGCTAGAAGGAGGGCCTTTATCCGAAAGACTACGCTCATCATCATTATTTTCAGGTTTGATGATGCAGAGAGTAAGGTAACCTCGAACCGTCTGTGAATTTCAAATATTATGTAAATATTTACTATAGCAAGCTTGTAGAGGCTTATTCTATGTAAAGATTTCCAAAGCAGACGTAAATATTGCAAGCTTTACAGTAGATCATTATGAATTCACAAATATCAACCAGTGATAAATAAATTTGTTCAAGCTTTGAAGAATTTTGGCCTTAGAAACTTGATATCTCGTGCTAGGGGTCATTATACCTCAAACATCCTCTTATATTTGCACTATCTTTGCAAATATTTCATAAATATCCAGTCTGATTAGTCATCCGACCGCAAATATCACCTCAGTCAGTGAAATCCAGCCAATATTTGCAAAGTTTCAGCCAATTTGGCTCAAAATTAAGAAATCCTGGCTCACAGGATAAATACCAGGTCTAGACCTAGTGGAATTTTTGAAGAATTGCATGTTAGAGGTTTCAGACCTAGAACTATAGACATCCATCATACTCCCAGGTCCAGTGCATCAGGAGCTTCACCAAAACCTCCCGCTGTAACTCCTGTTGGTTTGCAAATACCTTCTGGGATATCTGTGACACCTCCTATTCAACCTCAACCCCAAGTCCAACCTCAGCCAGCTGTACCACTGGCTCAACCTCCTCTGGTTGCGATGTCTTTCTTCACGGTAGAGTCGCCTCTAACCTTTACTACATATCATGAGTTACCAAAGAACCCAGATAAAATTTGTCCGAAATATCATCCTTACTAGGATGCTGATGATCATATTAGGACCTTTAAGGAAGCTTGCTACAGAGCCAGAATAGAACATCAAGATGTAGTGTGCAGATTATTTCCTTTTTCCTTAGGGGAAGAAGCCTATAATTGGTTCATTAGTCTCGGTCAGGGTTCTGTTGATTCATGGGCCCTACTAGAGAAAGCCTTTCTTGATAGATTCAAGGTTCCCATTGATCCCTCAATAAACTATCATCTATTTGCCACTATTAAGAGATTTGAGAATGAGCCTATTGCAAATTTCAATGCTAGGTTTCAGAAAATGTTGTCCAGGGTGATCACTCCTTATACTGTGTCTGACGAAGTCGCAAGGAGCATTTACTATTCAGCCTTAGATCCTTTGACCTCCATGTTCATAAGGAGAACACACCCCCAAATCACAACTTTAGCCTTAGCCTTTCAAGAAGCCATACAGGTAAATCAGCAGTTGATACCTGCTCCTACTCCAAATATAGTATTCCCTACCTTGCTTGGCATGTATCCACAATAGCCTGCATCATATTCTGCATCATATCCTGCACAATATCCTAATGGAGTAGTGATACCTCCAGCGGTCATGCCTGCACCTTTGCAAGTACCTCCACTGAGCATTATGCCTCCTCCTAATGGAAATGGCCAATTGCCACAATATCCTACACAACCCCAGGTACCTCAGGGTATAGATCCCAACAACAATAACACTGGATCTTCATTCTTCAAGCCTCAGACTGAAAATGTAGTGGCTAAGGCTCAAGAGGAGAAAGAGGAAATTAAGGAAATTTCTGCTCAAGTGAGAAAAATCACCACAGAAGTGACACATTTGAGGAATCAAAATTTCTATTCTTAGTCAAATCAGAATAGGAATTATGCCAATGATAGGCCAAATTATCCTGATAGAGGATATAACACCAATAATTTCAACAATAGTGGTGGAAATAATAATAATCCTCCCAGACAGTCCAGAGTATGGAAATCTAGGCGAAATAATGGCTCATTACCATCACCCCTAGATAATCAGCCACCAGGTGAAGCCAAACAGACTACTAGAGTCAATCTTGCTGAAGTAGCCCTCACTAATTGGTGTAGGATCCACAATACAAATGCACATGCAGAATTAGACTGTCCACAATTTAGAATTGCTGCTAGCATCTTTCAGACTGAAGTGGCTAACACTTCTGGAAATCCACCTCAGGCAGAAGGAAATGAGATTGTTCCATGTGGATATGACTCAGCCTTTGTGTTGGAAACTTATACAAATCAACCTCATCAGAGTTGTAACCAGGCACATGAAGAATCTGCCTTAACTTTTGAAACAAACTATGTATTCCCCTTTGAGGATGAAAATGAGGCTACAAGAGAACATGAGGAGGTGCATGCATACCAGCAGTAATATCCTGGTAAACATAATTATAACTTGAGAAGTAATGCCAACAGACCTGCTGGTCCATTGACATCATCTCTACCTCCAAACAACTTCAATACACCTCCTGATCCTAAAGCTAACAATAACCCTGGGTTCCCTAAGGTAAATGCTCAATACTTGTCACCTCAGAACACAGGATTAAAGGTTGTAAATACACCTCATGAATCTGACAAGTTGGTCAATTATCTAGCTGATGAAATGAAGAAAATTAAGATCAGCATGTCCCTGTCTGAGTTACTAAAAACTCCTGCCATCAAAAAGGCATTTATGAAGTCACTAGATGATCCTGCTCCTAAAGAGGATAGCCATCTTTCAAGTCAATCCAATGGCAAAGATCATGTTGCCAGAGATAATACTATCAAACCTAAAGTGTCAGCTACAGTCCAAGCTGCAGAAACCTCCCACATGACCTTGTATAGGGACAAAACTGAATCACCTCCGTTCCTCCTCACCATAAGAATGTTTAGTAAGAACCTGCACAACTGTTTGGTAGATTCAGGGGCCTCCACGAATGTGATGCCCTTGTCCATATGCAATGCCTTAGGACTACATCCTGCTAAATCCCTAAAGAAGGTCACTCAACTGGACAAAACAGAAGTAAGTGTAGTAGGGAAGTTAACTCATATACACCTGCAGTTAGCATATGACCCTAGGATCTAATATTACATTGATATCTAGGTAGTTGACATACCTGATACATATGGGATGCTACTTAGCAGGGACTGGTCAAAGACTTTGAATGGATATATGTCCATTGACTTTAGTCACATGTGGTTACCTTGGAAAGGTATACTGAACCAAATAAGAATAGATGCTGAGCCCAGGATGAAGCATATGATCATTGAGTACAACAGAACAAATGAGATCATGTATGTCGACGTCGAGCCTGGAGTTTATGCTGATGCTTGACTTTTATCATCATCATCATGATGATCATCAGGAGGATGTACCAGTTGTAGAATCTGATACTAATTTTGAGAATGAAAATAAAATAGATCACTTCAGAGACTTTGAGATGCATCTGTCCAAATAGGTAAAGCGTTGTCAATTGATAAATATACCTGCTAATGATATTTTGATTGATGGATGGTGCAGATTACACGATGAGGCACATTCAGAAAAGACTTGCGAAACATGCTTAGATATGATGATGCTGGAGCAGACATGCAGTGAGGCATCATCATCATATTCTGAGGTAAGTTCTACATCTGATGATGATGATGATACTAATTCTTATTTGTCTTCTGCAGGAACAGAAGAGGTGACGGATCATGATGAAGATCATATCCTGAGAGCAGAAGAAATTCTGGTGTATGACCAGATAAATGATGAGAAGAAAGAAAAGATCACCCCTGGGATTGATTGTTTTATGGAGCCAGATTATGAATTGTCTGATGAAGATAAGGTAGTGACCTAACTAAGTTCAAAGAATTTCTAGCAAAAGAGATAGAGAAGATGACACGACAGCGTAGATCTCCCCAAGAGGTCTTAATTAAAGGTTGGTGTAGGTTGCATGAGGCACCTCACTCAGAAACAACTGGTTCACTATGTTTACACATTTTGAAGAGGCATATAGCCGTAGATCCAGAGGATCATCCTCCTGCTGATGTGAAAGAGAAAATAGAAAATCCATCAGGCTCACAAAAGAAAGGAAAGAAGCAACTTGAGAATGATGAGATCCCTAAGTTAAAGTGGATATCAGGCGGAGCAGTAGCTAGCGCTGCAAAGAAAAAAGAAGGTTCAGCTAAACATCCTGCTGAAGATAAACCCTAGATCCTAAGGTTTGATGGATCCAAGTCCAAGCAAGGTGCTGGGGTAGGAATTGACCTCATTGATCCATCAGGAAAATCTTATCTAGCAGCCTACAGATTACAGTTCCCCTGTACTAACAATGTAACAAAGTATGAGGCTCTGATTCACGGGATACTATTTGCTCATAAGAAAAAAGTAAAGATTCTGCATGTCTTCGGAGATTCAGAACTAATTGTGAGGCAAGTAAGAGGAATTTACTACTATAACTACAGGAGGTTATCCAACTATAGACATCATGTGTGGGACTTGATTGAGGACTTTGATGCCTTTAATATCACCCACGTGCCAAGAGAACAAAACCATAGAGCAAATGCACTTGCCCAGGCTGCCAGTACGTTGGAGCCACTATCTATATCAGGTTTAAAGATATTTTTAGTAGAACTGGTGTTAGTACCTTCAATACCTGACAATGTGACCAACCTCCAGGTGTTTGATGATGATCAGCACATCTTGGATTTCATCTCAAACAGAGACGTATTTGATGCCCAAATCATAGATGAGAATGGTATGGAAGATCATGTCTGGGAAGAAGATGAAATATTAGAGCTGCCTAGCAACAGGATTCCCAAAGGTATGATTGAATTAGAAAGTGCCTTTGATTTGGATAATATGCTTAAACAGAACGATCTACCCAAGGCAGATGGAGGTCAATATTCACAAGTGAATATTGGACAAAATGAAGACAAGAGAAATGTACTGATTGGTAAGGTTTGCACACCAGAAGAGTTAGAAGGAATAACTCAGGCCCTCAAAGATTACATACATGTAGTTGCATGGACTTATGATGAGCTGAAGACATATGATACATCGGTCATAACTCACACTATTCCCCTCAAGCCAGATGCTAAACCTTTCAGATAGAAGCAAAGGCCAGTCAATGCTTTGCTTGAACCAATAATTCTTGAATAAGTCAAGAAGTTGTTAAGTGCCCAGATAATCTTTCCTGTGAGGCACTCCACCTGGGTTGCTAATCTAGTCCCGGTTAGAAAGAAGAATGGAGATATCAGGTTATGCGTAGATTTCAGGAACCTAAACCGAGCTTCAGAAAAAGACAATTATCCCTTACCATCATTAGATGAAGTTCTACAGATTGTAAATGGAGCCAAAATGATGTCCTTTCTGGACAGTTTTTCAGGATACAATCAGGTCATGGTTGACAAGATTGATAGACTAAAGACTGTCTTCACCACAAAGTGGGGGATATTTGCATATAGACGTATGCCATTTGGACTTATAAATGCTGGAGCTACATTCCAGCGAGCAATGGACATAGCCTTCAGAGGCTTAATAGGAAAATGTATAGTCATCTATATGGATGACTTAACAATGTTCTCCAAAGAGAGGAGCGACCATGTAACTGATCTCATAAATGTATTAAAAAAATGTGAAGAGTATGGAATATCATTGAACCCCAAGAAGTGCATATTTGGGGTGACAACAGGAAAGTTACTAGGCCACCTGATCATAGAAGATGGAATTATCATTGATCCTGACAGGGTGGAATCTATTATGAAGTTACAACTTCCAGGAAGCAAGAAAGAACTTAAATCTTACTTTGGTAAGATAAACTTTGTGAGGAAATTCATCACCGGCTTTGTTGAAATTGTTAGACCACTAAATGCCATGTTAAAAAAAGATGTACAAATTGAGTGGACACCAGAGGCCAAAGCTGCATTTGAAGATATAAAGAAAGCCATTTCTGATGCTTATGTCCTCATCAGTCCAGATTACACAAAGGAATTCTACATTTATTCATTTGATTTAGAACACACCTTTGCAGCAGTGCTTACTCAGAGAAATGAAGAGAAAGAAGAGAAACCAATTGCTTTCATGAGCTATCCTTTCAGGGATGCTGAATTGAGATATGTAGATGTTGAAAGATAGGCACTTGCATTGGTCAGAGCAATAAAGAAATTCAGACACTACATACTGAGAAGCAAAATAATTGCCATAGTACCAGATGCAGCAGTGAAAATGCTGCTCATGCAGAGTGAGCCTGGTGAAAAAAGAGCCAAATGGATTACTGTATTACAAGAATATGACATGGAAATTACACCAATGAAACTAGTAAGAGGATAAGCTTTGAGTCAAATGATATCTGAGATTGACCCAAACATCACCAGTCAGTAGTACATTATCAATGAGAAAGATAATAAAGAGTGGTATTCAGATATCAGGCACATCCTGATCACTGGAAGGTGTCCATCAAGAATGCAAGCTTCACAGAAAAGAGCCTTGAAAATAAGATCCCAAAAATACATGATGAAGGGAGGAATCCTATTCAAGAAAAATTATGAAAGAATATACCTAAGATGCTTAGAAAAGCCAAAAGCAAATAAGGTTTTGTCAGAACTACATGACAAGTTTGGAACGGCACATGGATCAGCCTTGGCCACAACACATGCAATCCTCAGAGCAGGATATTATTGGCCTACAATTTTTAAAGACATAGCTGATCATGTAAAATGTTGTCATGTATGTCAGGTTGCTGCCAACAGAGAGAAATATGCCACGCAACCCTTGCAACCAGTGATGGAAGAGCGCCCATTTGCACAATGGGGCATGGACTTCATAGGACCAATCAATCCTCCATCATCCTCTAGTCATAGGTATGTACTAACAATTACTGACTATTGTACCAAATGGACTGAGGCTGTCAGCAACAAGACCTGTACTACAGATGATGTTATTAAATTTCTGGAAACTAACATTGTCACCAGGTATGGAACCCCTTATGCTCTAGTAAGTGATAATGGTTCTGCCTTCACTTCAACTAAATTGTCAAGTTGGGCTTTTGATCATGGGATCATACTCAAGTTTTCATCCAACTATTATGCCCAAGGGAATGGATTAGCAGAATCCACTAATAAAAATTTGTTAAGTATCATAAGAAAATTAATAGAGAAGAACGCTAGGGAATGGAACTCATTTTTGAAATATGCCTTATGGGTAGACAGAACTAGAATGAAAACTGCATTAGGAAACTCACATTTCCAACTAGTATATGGAGTGGATCCTATCCTCCCTATAAACTTGAAAATTCCTACTCTGTTGTTTGCCCAAGAATACCTAGGCATTGATAATAGACAAGAGGTCAGTTTGCTTCAGCTGATGCACCTGGAAGAGAAAAGGTGTTAGGGTTAGCCGGCAGAAGATATCAATTAAATGCAAATAAAGATTAAATAGAGAAATGGAAATACACAGAATTAATAACAGTAAGAGACGAGATTTAACGTGGTTCACCCAAACCCGGGCTACATCCACCAAACAGAGAGTCCAATATTATTATCCAATAAATCAAACCGATTACAATCAGCAATCCCTGCAACTCAATACCGCTACAAATGCTATAATACAATACACAAACCCCTATCCCTTAGCTGCTTTTTATCAAGCCTTTTTGTCGATTACAAAAATTAGGGTTTTCTTATGTCGATCATAAAAAATAGGATTTTTTTTTAAGTCGGCCCTAGGATTTTTTAAGTTGGCCCTAAAAAAAATTTTCTCGGGGGCTACCACCCTCGAACCCCCATATCTCAGGGGCTACCACCCCCGAACCCCCACTCAGGGCCCGGCTCGGCCCCGAACCCCGGCGAGGATACATGGATAGTGTACAGTACTTTCCTGATCAGTCGCCACCTACCAACAATCTCCCACTTGGAGACTGATCAGGCTCCACACCAAACAATCTCCCACTTGGAGACTGATCCTGGACGACACCGCTGCGCATGCAGCTCCCACTGGAAATAAGCACCCTGGACTCTACTGTTCTATTTTTGTTGTTGTTAGTCTAGAAGACCAACTGAAGCTGAAGAGGAGCTCAGCTTCTCCCTTGCCACTGCCTTTGTAAACATATCCGTTGGATTTTCATCTGTATGTATCTTTTCCAACCTTAACTGTCTATTATCCAACACTGACCGAATAAAGTGATACTTCAACTGTATGTGTTTGGTCTTTGAATGCAAAGCAGAATTCTTTGCAAGATGTATGGCACTCTGAATGTCTGTATACAAAGAACTGTTACCCTGTTGTTTACCCAATTCATCCATGAAAGATTGCAGCCATATCATCTCCTTGCTTGCCTCTGTTGCAGCTACATATTCTGCCTCTGTGGTGGATAAAGCAACCACCTTTTGCAACCTAGAAATCCAACTCACTGCTGTTCCACCTACAGTAAAGACATAACCTGTAGTACTCCGCCTGGTATCAATATCTCTTGCCAAATCTGAGTCTACATAGCCTGCCAAATTAGTATTAGAGCCCCCAAAACATAAGTGTTTATTAGATGTACCTCTCAAATACCTGAGAATCCATTTTACTGCATTCTAATGCTCTAATCCGAGATGACTCATATACCTGCTAACGACTCCTACAGCATGTGCAATATCCAGTCTCGTGCATACCATGGCATACATTAAACTGCCTACAGCTGAAGCATATGGTACCTTAGACATTTTCTCTTCCTCCTCTTGTGTCTTAGGACACATGTCCTTAGTCAATTTCAAATGACTAGGCAAAGGTGTGCTGACAGCTTTTGCATTCTCCATGTGGAATCTCTGCAACACCTTTTCAACATAAGCAGCCTGAGATAGAGTTAAATTTCTGTTCTGCCTATCTCTGCAAATTTTCATACCAAGGATTTGTTTTGCTGCCCCCAAATCCTTCATATCAAATGATTGTGCCAACTGTTGTTTTAACTCTCTTATGTGATCCATGTTAGACCCAGCTATAAGCATGTCATCAACATATAAACATAAAATAATGTAGCTGTCATTATCCAACCTCTTAAAATAAACACAATGGTCAGAATTACACCGGCTGTAGCCTTGCTCAGCCATAAAACTGTCAAATTTCAAATACCATTGCCGAGGTGCTTGTTTCAGGCCATACAAACTCTTCTTCAATCTGCACACTAGTTTCTCCTTACATTTGACCTCAAATCCTTGGGGCTGTTCCATATAGATCTCCTCCTCCAAATCACCATGGAGAAAGGCAGTTTGCACATCTAGTTGTTCCAAATGCAAATCTTCAGCAGCCACAATACTTAAAACAGTACGAATATAAGTCATCTTGACAACCGGAGAAAATATCTCATCAAAATCAATGCCCTGTTTCTGTGCAAATCCTTTTACAACTAACCTGGCCTTAAATCTTTTCTTACCTCCATCTTCCTCTTTCAACCTGTAAACCCATTTGTTTGGTAAAGCCTTTTTACCTGCAGGTAACTTACATAATTCCCAAGTCTAATTTTTTAGCAAGGAGTCCATTTCTTCTTTCATGGCAAGCTCTCACTGAACTTGTGTATTCACCTGCATAGCTTCATCATACCCTTCTGGTTCACCAGCATCTGTTAACAAAATAGAATACAAAGAGGGAGAAAACCTTTCAGGAGGTCTACTTATCCTTGTTGACCGTCTAACATTCACTAGAGTTTGTGGTATTTCTGGTTGCTGTTGCGGAGCATGAGGAGCCACTGGAACATCACTATTTGAAGTATCATCCAGCACCACATAATCCTTTTCTTTCTTCTCATGCTGCTGCAACTGATCTTTGTACAACACCTTCTCATTGAATATAACATCCCTGCTTCTTACAATTTTCTGATTTTCAAAATCCCAAAGCCTATAACCAAATTCATCAATGCCATATCCAACGAAGGTACATTTTTTTGATTTCGCATCCAACTTGGTTCTATTTTTAGAATCTATATGTGCAAATGCTTCACAGCCGAAGGTTTTCAGAAAAGAATAACTCACCTTCTTGCCAGTCCATGCTTCCTCTGGAATACCACAGCCCAAAGGAACTGAAGGACCTCTGTTAATTAAATATACAACAGTGTTGACAGCCTCTGCCCACATGTTTAAAGGCAGTCCAGCATGCAATCTCATGGTCCGTGCATGCTCCATTATTGTCCTATTCATGCGTTCAGCCACTCCATTTTCCTATGGAGTCCCTGGAACTATTTTCTGCCTACAAATTCCATTAAAGGAACAATAATCCTCAAATTCTTTGCTGCAATACTCACCGCCATTATTAGATCTGAGACATTTTAATCTTTTACCTGTCTCATTTTCAACCAAGCTTCTCCATTTCTTAAATGTTTCAAAAACATCAGATTTCTGCCTAAGGAAATAAATCCATACCTTTCTAGTTGCATCATCTATGAATATAACATAATACCGAGAGCCACCGAAAGAAGATACCTGAGCTGGTCCCCATACATCTGTATGCACAAGCTCCAACTTTTCATTTTTCTTTTGCTTCCCGTCTCTGAGAAAACTGACTCTCTTTTGTTTTCCATACACACAACTTTCACAGAAATCCATATTAATACATTTTAGACCTGGTAAAACTTTCTTAGAATGAAGTACCTTCATACCTTTTTCACTCATATGCCCAAGTCTGTTATGCCACAGTGTTGTTTCAGAACCTGCAGCAACTTTTCCAGTCTCTTCCTGCAAACCTGCAGCAACTGTTCCTGAACCTGTTTGTTTTTCCTCTGTAATAGCTAAAGTAGAAGGAACAGTATGACCTGTACAAAGATATAAGGTGCCTACTTTCACACCTTTTGCTACTACTAAGGCACCTTTTGAAACCTTCCAATTTTTATCAGTAAATGTAACAGTGCAACCTTGTTCAGTTAGCTGCCCTGCTGAAATTAAATTCCTACTGAGCCTTGGAACATGCCTCACCTCTTGTAGTAGCCAATGATTCCCATTCTGCAACTTAATCTTGATTCTTCCCTTTCTAACAATCTAACAGGGTTCGTTATCTCCCAAATAAACCAGCCCAAAATCCCCTTGGACATAATCAAGAAAGTAACTTCTATGGGGCGTAGCATGAAATGAGGCCCCTGAATCTAAAACCCATGAATCATCAGCATTATCTAGGGAAAGAATCAAAGCGTCATCTTCAGATTTATTACTTACCACATTTGCTTCTTTATTGCCTTCTTGTTTATCTCCTTCTTTGTTCTTCCGAGACCAGCAATCTTTCTTCAGATGACCTAGTTTTCCACAGTACCAACAATCCTTCTGTCCTCTGGTTTGGGATCTTTTGTCCTTTGATTTTCCTCGTGACTTCCCATGACCTCCAGAACCTTTTCCTCTCTCCTTTGATATGCCCCTACTTTCTGCATTCAAAACATTGCCTGATTTGGATCCACCTGAGCTTTTCTTACGAATTTCCTCACTCAGAATAACACCAACAACATCATCAAATTTTAGGGTATTTAAACCAGAAACAGAGTTACTAACCGCCATTACCAAACTATCCCAGCTTTCAGGCAATGAACATAATATCAAGAGAGCTCTAACTTCTTCATCAAATTTTACATTTACAGAAGTCAATTAACTGACAATCGTATTAAATTCATTTAAATGACCTGTCACAGATCCACCTTCAACCATTTTCAAATTAAACAACTGCTTCATGAGAAATACCTTATTTGAGGCTGAGGGTTTTTCATACAATTTAGCCAAAGCTTTCATCAGACCATCTGTTGTCTTTGCTTCCGTTATATTGAATGCCACCGACGGTGCCAGGCACAACCGAATGGTTCCCAGTGCCTTTCTGTCAAGAAGATTCCAATCCTCATCAGACATTGTTGCCGGTTTCTTGGCTACTCCTTCCAACGGCCTCCATAAATCTTTTTGATAGAGGTAATCCTCCATCTGCATCTTCCATAACTGATAGTTCTGCCCATTGAATTTATCAACCTTCATTTTACCCTCATCTGCCATTGCTCCCACTCAACCGTGAGACTTTCCTGTAGACAATAATCGAACACAACCCGCTCTGATACCACTTGTTAGGGTTAGCTGGCAGAAGATATCAATTAAATGCAAATAAAGATTAAATAAAGAAATGGAAATACACAGAATTAATAACAGCGAGAGACAAGATTTAACGTGGTTCACCCAAACCCGGGCTACATCCACCAAACAGAGAGTCCAATATTATTATCCAGTAAATCAAACCGATTACAATGAGCAATTCCTGCAACTCAATACCTCTACAAATGCTACAATACAATACACAAACCCCTATCCATTGGCCGCTTTTTATCAAGCCTTTTTGTCGGTTACAAAAATTAGGGTTTTCTTATGTTGGTCAAAAAATTAGGGTTTTCTTATGTCGGTCATAAAAAATAGGATTTTTTTAAAGTCGGCCCTAGGATTTTTTAAGTTGGCCCTAAAAAAAAATTTCTCGGGGGCTACTGCCCCCGAACCCCCGTATCTCGGGGCCCGGCCCAGCCCCGAACCCCGACGAGGATACATGGCTAGTGTACAGTACTTTCCTGATCAGTTGCCACCTACCAACAAAAAGAGTCAAGCAATTGACCAATTTGCAAAACATCAGGCTGTTGTCAAACGCTGGTTTGACAAGAGAGCCAGAGTTAAAGCTTTTAGGATATCTGATTTAGTCCTAATGTGGGATAAAGCCCATGAGAGGAAAGGTGACCATGGCAAATTTGATAGATTGTGGATAGGTCCCTTTCAAATTTCTGAGATACTAGGAGATAGCACTTATAGGCTTAAGAACCTGACAGGTGAGGATGTCCCATTGCCAGTCAATGGACAGTTCCTCAAACATTATTTCCAAGCTTGAGTGACTTCATGATAGTCATGTGTATCATGTTGTACATTTGTATAGTTGTTTGTACAGTTTGTTTTGTTTCTGTTTGTCCTATTTTGTTTGTGTGTTCAGTTTTGTTTTGGTAAGTCAGGATGATGCACTTCATCACCCCAGAAAATAATAAAATTGTTAGGATTCAAGTGATGAGATCAAATTTAAATATAGGTTATGATTCATTCTAAGAAGTAATAATGATCAGGTCTGTGATAGCTTTTCATCAGGGTGCCTTTTCTTGATCAAAGTAAATCAATCACAATGAAACTCCTAACAGCCTTGGGTTTGTTGAACACACAAGTATAGGTGTTAAGTGAAAAATCTAAAGGGACTCCCTTGCTACCAATACAATCTCCAACCTAGAGTTGCAAGTGACTATACCTTGTACAAATGAGCTGACATGATGATATCAGATACACACATATATATAAAAAAGAAATATAAACAATAAAATTAGGCCATCTAAGTAACTCTACTGGGGCTATGGACGCCTGCTGGCAGTGGGGCTCTACTTAGGAAGATTGTATAGATAACCTTGCCGGGGCTATGAATGCCTGCTGGTAGCAAGGCTCTATCCAGGTCAGCTATGAGGGATGATCTCCAACTATGTAGTTTAACACCAGTTACTTATGTTTTCAACTTGCTTTCAAGATGAGGATAATTAATCATTTGCACACACATGATCCTTTGTTAGCATTGTTATCATGATGAAATTTTATCATTCAGAAGATTAGGATGCTTATGCTTAGAAAGAATTAGAATACTATGAATGAATGTGATCACATCACTTGAATCATTGGAATTTGTTTGTTTTCTTTGGTGGCATGTTGTTGTGTAGTTACACAACACGCCCCATTTTGACTTGGCAGAACAGGGACCCAACTTTTTGGCTTGGCTTGTGTTGTCTACTTTCTGGCGGTTTGGTAAAAGTAAGTCATGTGCATCATCATGTAGAATGAGGATGAGGTAAGTCATCATCATGAGGTCAGTTTGTCAAAATTCATATTTCATTTCTGTGACCTCATATTTAGAAAGAGCATTAAATTCCATGCAGGTTTGCCTTTTACATCACCCTGATATTCATCAGGATGTGAAAGTTATGAACGGTCAAAGTTTTGGTCAAACCTGATATTCGCAAGAGGAGGATCATGTTTTGTAACATCAGTCATGTTACCGAAGATCATCCTGATCTAAATTTATCACCCGATAAGTCATGCGGTCCAAATATCCGAACGTCAACTTTAAGTGATAGTAACCTTTGCACGTCAAACAGCCTTATATTTCGCGAGCGTCATATTTCTAAACATCACCTGATATTTCTTAATATCCTCCTGCCGCAAATATCACCCTAAGCCAATATCCTGATGATGTCATTCAAGTTTGATAAACAAAGAAATGATATGATGATGACATCATCATCACATTTACCTCTCGGTAGGATATTTCATAAACATGATCATGTTCGCATAACATGACGATGACGTCATGATGCCTTACCGATACACTGAGTGAATATCAGGATGATGTCATCCTGACATTCCAAAAAGAGAGACATAAATTTGTCTCATCATCATCATCTAAACACAACTCGATATATTCAAATATCCTCCTGGCATTTAAAGCACAGCCTAATGGCACGAACATCACCCGATATCTAAACATCACCTGATATTTTCAAATATCATCCTGCCGTTTAGATATCACCCCGCTCCTGTTGCTGCCATTAGCATTAAATGCACGCTAAGGTGGTTGGTATTTCCCGCTAATCATTAAACCCGATGGAACACCTGGCAAAATCCTGAGTTTCCGTGCTAAGGATCAACAAATAGAATCTAATCTGTCAGGATATGCCCTAAATTTACCCTAATTACAAGGTTAAAAGGTAAATCTAACGCCATTTTTACATTTACCTTGCGAAGAAATTACTGTTACAGAGCACCAGCTTCCATATCCTCCTACAGGTGATACAATGACGAGCGAAGTTTGCAGCCAGTAGAAAGTGTGGTGATTATCGGCAGAATTAAGAGCACTTTCAGAAGTCCACTGGTATAAAAGAAATCTGCATAACCAGGTAAGTAATTGAAACCCTCATCCTGTTGCTTTTGCACACTCAGGTATGATGTTGTAAGTTCTGGTTTATGCACCCCCATGATGGGCTTATGCTAAATAAATGTAGTAGGCATGATGAATATTAAAGATAAATTGCTATATGCAACCATGTGAGAACCCATTGTAAGACAAGATTTTGTTAATTGCAGGCATCCATGGCTGACAAGAAGTTGGCTAAGTGTGAGGCTGAATCTAGTAAGCCTATGTTCTCATCTCAGAGGGGCGTCCTGTTCAAATATGGCACAATTATGGATACCCATCAGGGGAATACTAATTTGGAAGCCTGGTCAGCTAAGCTGAATGGTGAGAAAAATAGAAGTCCTGTACTGGATGTAGTTTTCATATCCGGGATGTGGAATGCCGCTGGTTTCCTATACTCCATGGAGTCTCTGAAGCTGGTTATTGAGTGTGCCAGGAATTACAATCCAGAGACCAGGTAGGTGATGAAGCATGGGAGGATATATGCAGACCTATCCATCAAAGGTCTTTCTAGGACATTTAGACTACCATTGGGCAAGAAGGTCAACAGTGTGGACCTGAAGAAATCAGAGAAAGAGTATGAGAATAACAAAAAACAAGCCAGGAAAAACATGTACCACTAGAGGGCTAAGAACAACACATATCCTGTAGCCGCCAAACTTCCTGTGCACTTGTTCAAATATGATTTTAGTGAGGAGTACCAGTACATGATTGCACTACTGAGCAGAGTAACAAGTCAGCCTGATGCTGGTAGTTTTAAAGATTAGATGTATGGTGTGATCATGATGTGCATATACTCAGATATCAAGCCATTGTGGAGCCAACTAATAAGTGATGATCTGCATGAGCAGCTGATGAACCTGGGAGGTTCAAATTCTGCTTTCTATATGACATCCTATATTGTCTACTCCTGTGCATACCAAGGCACATTTGATGCACTAATTATAGATGGAAAGCTTACAGGTACAGTTAATGCAGTACATGTTTGGGATCATCATCCCCAGCTGCAAAGAGCCAATTACCTCCAAGACTACAAACTGGTAAATGATGCATTCTCTATGCATCTAGTCAGAACCATGGAGGAGGATAGAATAAAGAGATTGAGCATGGAAGCTCAGGAGATAATTTACAGGCATGGAGCCTGGTATATACAATTCACCACATTTTCCTACATGAGGATTGAGGGTTTTGAAGGACCTCCCCTCATGCTGCCAAGGTATCCCACTGATGCAATGATACTTATAGAGTTCATAAGGTAGAGCTCCACAATGATTAAAACATATAGGGATGCAAAGAAGCTGCCACCAATTTTGTTTCTAGTCACCATTGGCTGGTACATGTGCCCAGATTCAGAGAACATCAAGAAGGTGATGGTCACCTTGAATAAAATGAAATTGCAGCCTTTTCCACTAATAAGACCATATGATCCTTATGGCAGGATGCAGAAAATAATAGGAAAGCCTATTCACCAGAGGCACCTAGAAGACTTCTGGGATGACTTTGAAGATGGAGCAGAAGCAAGGAGAAGAAGGTATCAAAGGCTAACACTGAATCAAATCAGAACCTTTGATTGCATCCCCATCCCTCAACAATTGAAGAAGGATGATGGCAGGATAATTGCAGATGAGTATGAGCAGAAGAAAATATATAATGATACCATCTCTGCACCTGACCTCACCATACAAGAGGACATATCCTTGGATCCCTTCATTGCCAGGACCATACAGCTAACCCAAGCTTGGGTTGATGAACAGATAGAGGCTTTGAAGAAGAAAGGTGTTGCCATTACGGTGGACAACAAGAAGAAGGGGCAGGATACTCCTAGAGAAGAGTATGATGACTTCATGAATGAGAAAAGGAAGTCTAAGGAAGATAGGCTCCCTTCACAACAACAACAGAGCAAAAGACCCCCAAGGGGCAAGAAAATAGATAATGAACCCAAAGGGGTTATCATTGAATGGGCAACGTTCAAAGCTGAGGAGGTAGCAACATTAGGATCGGGATTAGGATCAGGATCCACATCACCTCCACGGACAAGCAAAAGAAAGTCCAAGAAAGGAAAGACAACAGAGGCTAGAATTACTGAGACCCAAGAAGAGGGTCAATCCTCAAGAAAACTAGATGAAGAGGATATCCTCATGGAGGAAGAACCTCAGGAAGAAGAGGCTCCTTTGTTATTTAAAAGGAAGAGGAGGTCTCCACAGGTGGTGGTGTCTACCCCACCTAAGAAACAAAGAACCTCCATGAGAGGTGAAATAAGACAACCCCCTACATTGTTACAAGGGGTAGGTAGTGAAGTGCATAGGGAACTTTAGCATAATGTTCCACTTGCTACCATCGTCAAGTTTAAGACCGAGCTCGCAGAAGAGCAGATGAAAGAAACTTCCCAGACACATGCAGAAGGTCACATCTCGCTAGACGAGACAATAAATTTGTCTGATGATGAAGTTATATAGGAAGTGACTTCACAAAAGATGGAAACTCTTGCTACAGGTACACATATGACCCCTCACAAGACTCCACCAGTTCAAACTATACTGGAAGAGATAAAGCAAGTGGAAACTGAGAAAGAAAAGAGCCCAGAACAGATAGCCCAAGAAATGGGGTTAGATACACTGATTGCAGAGGTGACAAATCCTACGGTGATAGACGTAACAAAAAAATAGGATGTGAATCTTGAACATCCCCCAGGATCACTTGACAAAGGGCACCCTGCAGAAGAAATAAAGATGGCAGAACCAGAGGGCCATACTTCAGAAATAAGCCAACCAAGTGCACAAGATGCATCAATGGAACCTGCTATAGTAGAAGTTCAGGAAAGGAAGGTTGATGAAAAGGATGTATCTGAGGATCTTGCTGCCAAAGCTCAAGAAGAAAGTAACACAGGTGCAGAAGAGATAATGGCTTCAGAACAAACGTCAACACCTAAGGAAGACTCCACAATATCCAGTGTGGTGGATATGCAACAAGAGGAAGAAAAGCCAAAGGAGGATGAGGTAATGACAGAAAAGGATCATGATCATCATGATCAACATATAGATACATCACAAGATCCCCCACCCCAGGAAGATGCTCCTCCGGAGAAAGAAGTTCCTCAACAGGAGGATGCACCACAGGATCAACATCAAAGCGAGCATCATGAAGAAGAACTAAGAAAATCACCTTCTCCATCACATCTGCTGACAGAAACAGGAGATAAAGGTGAACATCATGATGATGCAGAGAAACATGATCATGTACCTCCATGGTTGGAAAAAGAGGTAAATACAGAAGTAGAATTTGAAATTCAAGAATTTGACATATCTACTTTGTTTTCTGAGAATATAATAAAACCTAAGAGGAATGCCAGAATGACTTCGACCATCAAAAGAGATCCAACAACTGGGAGAATGATTGTATAGATTGCAGTACCTACTATGGAGAAAGAAAAAGGTAAAATTACCTTAGATGAGTTTCAGATTAGCACAGTGGATCTGGGTTTTGCCAATGAAGACCAAGAGGGTCAAGAGGGCAAGGATATTATTGATTCTTTAATTCAAAAGGTGAAAAGAGAGAAAGAGAAAAATTAGCAACAAAAAGAGCACATTGCTCAGTTGCATGCCTACATAGGAAGGCTGACTAATACTGAAGAAAATTCAACTGAACATGCAGTCCCATTAACTGCTATTTCTCAAGAGGAGGTGAATAAATTAGATCTCATGAAACATGAGGCATCTGTACTAAGGAGATGGATGTCATCCACATTGGATGATGCTGAAGAAATGTTAAGGGCCTCTTTGAAGAGGTGGAATACTCTCAGTGACTCCAGGTCAAAGGTAGATAAATTGCAGATGCAGACAGGTAAAAGGTCTTACAGGTTGGAAAAGGTACTAGACATCCTGGGAGAAATAAGGAAGATAAATCCTCAGTTGCTTATCAACAAACAGGTATTGAACAATAATACCACCTTGTTGATTGATATATGGTATAAGGACATTCAATTTGAATGTGGAGTACTTAAAAGATGCAATAATAAACTGAGAGATATCAGCATGAAGTTACATGATTTAATGTCTGTTGATGCAGAAATATTGGAAACATTGGAAGGAAAAGTGGAAGGGAAAGTTGAAAATCAAGATGAAGAGTTTGCCATCAAAGCTTTACATGGCAAATTCCAATCAGTAGCAGATGATCCACTTGTCCACTTGACAGAAGAAGTCATAGATAAAATAATGAGAATCAAAGTCAAGATAGAAATTACAATGAGACGCTGCAAGATAGGAAAGACAAACTGGATAGCAGTAGACACAAATATGAGGCACACAAGCACGCCATCATCAAAGCAAAGACTCAGGATGGTGGAGAAATAGATAAAATTGTGCAGTTATATGAGCAGATCCGGAGCAGTATGCAATCTCATATGCGAAGTCATCATCATCAGGTTGATGAAAGTTCGGGAAGTGATGCACATGATGATGGTGCACATGAATCAGACAAAGAGCATGATGAGGATACATCATAAAGAGAGATATAAACATCAGTTACTTATGAAAGTAAGTACTCCAGATAGTTGCCAGTTGGCAACTTGTGCCACTTTTGATAGGATTGACAAAGTCAAAGAAAATGTTGACCATAGATATGCATTGATAAATCAAGATCGTGGATCTTTTTGTAACGGATTCCTCACCTTGTTCTATAAAAGGTGATGGAATGCCTCATTGTAAATATTCAAAACTTAATTGAAATCCGTTTGCTGAAACATTCAGAGCTCATTTCAACATTTTTGTATACATTTATATTTTTGCATGCTTAATGAATGAGAAGACTATGTCAATTACAATTCATAGTAAATCTTGAGTAATCAGTGTATGAGTTCTAGACATATGTGGTGATTTGTTGCATCCCTTGGAGTGCATGTCTACTTACATGTGTTGTCTTCATACAAATTCCTTTTAAGTTAGCATCAATTATATCTAGCTGTGGAATGTCCTGGTGAAAATATGGTTTGGTTTTCTTCTCTTCATGGCAGTATCTAATATACATGTGGTTCAAAAGCTAAAGGTTCAACTTTAATTTGAAGCATTTCTTCAATTTCTTTCAAATTTTAGAAAATTTCACCCTAATAATTGCAAATAATTGATGACCGTAAGCAAATAACACAAATATGTGGACATCTCGTAGATAATTGCAAATATTTAGTATATTTGAATAGAAAGCATGCATAACTGAAAATATCATGCAAAGATTGAAGTATTTCTGCATCATTTCATCAAATAACTGTATAAAATGACTTCTCTGTAAAGAATCTTTGCAGGAGTATTGTCATGATGATGAACTTCACGTAAGGCCCCAAAATGGAAACAGCAACTCACATTAACCTCTGAGTAACGTCAAACGATTAAGACCTAATCACCGGAGACTTGGGATCATGAATTCTTTGAATTCATCGTATCTTTCAAGATGAATAAAGGTTAATGTGTACTTTTATTCTATGCTTGTTTATGACTAACATCATGACCAACAGTGTGTTCAACAAGCCCAAGGCTATTAGGTGTTTCATTGTGATTGATTCACTTTGATCAAAAAAGGCACCCTGATGAAAAGATATCATAGACCTGATCATGAATACTTCTTAAACTAAATTACAACCTATGTCTAAATCTGATCTCATCACTTGAATATCAACAATTTAGTTATTTTCTATGGTGATGAGGTGCATCATCTTAACTAAGCAAAACAAAAGCTCAACCAAAACAAAACAAAACAAGACAAACCAACAAACAAACACAACTGTACAAGCAACTATACAAATGTACAATATGATACACATGATTGACATGAAGTCAATTAGACTTGAAAATAATATTTGAGAAATTGCCCATTGACTAGCAGTGGGACATCCTCACCTGTCAGGTTCTTAAGCCTATAAGTGCTGTCTCCTAATATCTCAGAAATTTGAAAGGGACCTATCCATAATCTGTCAAATTTACCATGGTCACCTTTCCTCTCATGGGCTTTATCCCACATCAGAACTAAATTAGATATCCTGAAGGCCTTGACTTTGGCTCTCTTGTCAAACCAGCGTTTGACAACAGCCTGATGTTTTGCAAATTGGTCAATTGCTTGACTTCTTTTCTCTTCCAGGTGCATCAGCTGAAGCAACCTGACTTCTTGTCTATTATCTATGCCTAGGTACTCTTGAGCAAACTGCAAGGTAGGAATTTTCAAGTTGACAAGGAGGATAGGATCCACCCCATATACTAGTTGGAAAGGTGAGTTTCCTAGTGCAGTTTTCAATCTAGTTCTGTCTACCCATAAGGCATATTTCAGGAATGAGTTCCATTCTCTAGGGTTCTTTTCTATTAATTTTCTTATGATATTCAACAAATTTTTATTGGTGGATTCTGCTAATCCGTTCCCTTGGGGATAATAGTTGGATGAAAACTTGAGTATGATCCCATGATCAAAAGCCCAACTTGACAATTTGGTTGAAGTGAAGGCTGAACCATTATCACTTACCAGAGCATAAGGAGTTCCATACCTAGTAACAATGTTGCTTTCCAGAAATTTAATAACATCATCTGCAGTACAATTCCTACTGCTGATAGCTTCAGTCCATCTGGTACAGTAATCAGTAATTGTTAAAACATACCTATGGCCTGAGGAGGATGGAGGATTGATTGGTCCTATGAAGTCCATGCCCCATTGTGCAAATGGGCGCTCTTCCATCACTGGCTGCAAGGGTTGAGCAGCATTCTTCTCTCTATTGGCAGCAACCTGACATACATGACAACATTTAACATGATCAGCTGTATCTTTAAAAATTGTAGGCCAATAATACCCTGCTCTGAGGATTGCATGTGTTGTGGCCAGGGTTGATCCATGTGTTGTTCCGAACTTGTCATGTAACTCTGATAAAACCTTACTTGCTTTTGGCCTTTCTAAGCATCTCAAGTATATTCCTTCATAATTCTTCTTGAATAGGATTCCTCCCTTCATCATATATTTTTGTGACCTTATCTTCAAGGCTCTTCTCTGTGAAGCTTGCATTCTAGGAGGACATCTTCCAGTAATCAGGATGTGCCTGATATTTGAATACCACTCTTTATTGTCCTTTGTATTGATTACATATTGCTGACTTGTGATGTTTGGATCAATTTCAGATATCATTTGTCTTAAGGCCTGTCCTCTTACTAGCTTCATTGGTGTAATTTCCATGTCATACTTTTGTAATACAGTAATCCACTTGGCTCTTTTCTCACCAGGCTCACTCTGCATTAGTAACATCTTCACTACTGCATCGGGCACTACTGCAATCACTTTGCTTCTTAGTATGTAATGCCTAAACTTCTTTACTACCCTGACTAATGCAAGTGCTTGTCTTTCAACATCCATATATCTCAGTTCAGCATCCCTAAAAGGACAGCTCATAAAAGCTATTGGTTTCTCTTCTTTCTCTTCATTCCTTTGGGTCAATACTGCTGTAGAGGTATGCTCTGAAGCAAATGAATAAATGTAGAAATCTTTTGTATAGTCTGGACTGATGAGGATAGGAGCATCTGATATGGCCTTCTTTATGTCTTCGAAAGCAGCTTTGGCCTCTGCTGTCCACTCAATCTTGGCATCTAGCATAGCATTTAGTGGTCTGACTATCTCTGCAAAACCAGTGATGAATTTTCTCACAAAATTAATCTTACCAAAGTAAGACTTAAGTTCTTTCTTACTTCCAGGGAGTTGTATTTTCATGATGGACTCCACTTTGGTAGGATCAATGATGATCCTATCTTCAGTTATCAAATGGCCTAATAATTTGCCTATTGTTACCCCAAATATGCATTTCTTGGGGTTCAAGGATATTCCATACTCTTCACATTTCTTCAACACATTTATGAGATTTGTTACATGATTTCCCCTTTCTTTGGAGAATACTATCAAGTCATCCATGTAGATGACTATACACTTTCCTATTAAGCCTTTGAAGGCTATGTCCATTGCTCGCTAGAATGTAGCTCCAGCATTTATAAGTCCAAATGGCATACGTCTATATGCAAATATCCCCCACTTGGTGGTGAAGGCAATTTTCAATCTATCAATCTTATCAACCATCACTTGGTTGTATCCTAAGAAACCATCTAGGAATGACATCATCTTAGCTCCATTTACAATCTGTAGAACTTCATCTAGTGATGGTAAAGGATAATTATCTTTCTCTGATGCTCTGTTTAGATTTTTGAAATCTACACATAACCTGATGTCTCCATTCTTCTTTCTGACTGGGACTAGATTGGCCACCCAAGTGGAGTGCCTTACAGGAAAGATTATCCTTGCATTTAACAATTTCTTGACTTCTTCAAAAATTATGGGTTCAAGCAAAGCATTGGCTGGCCTTTGCTTCTGTCTGAAAGGTTTAGCATCTGGCTTGAGGGGTATAGTGTGAGTTATGATTGATGTATCATATGTCTTCAGCTCATCATATGTCCAAGCAATAACATGCATGTAATCTTTGAGAGCCTGGGTTATTCCTTCTAACTCTTCTGGTGTGCAAACCTTACCTATCAGGATATTTCTTTTGTCTTCATTTTGTCCAATATTCACTAGTAAATACTAACCTCTGTCAGCTTTGGGAAGATCCCTCTGTTTTAGCATATTGTCCAGATCAAAGGCTCTTTCTAATTCAATCATACCTTTGGGAATTCTGTTGCTAGGCAAGTCTAATATTTCATCTTTTCCCAAACTTGATCTTCCATCCTATTCTCATCTATGATCTGAGCATCAAATATATCCTTTTTAGAGATAAAATCAAGAATATGTTGATCATCATCAAAAACCTGGAGATTAGTAACATTATCAAGTACTGATGGTATAGATACTAACTCTACTGAAAATCTCTTTAGACCTGATATGGATAATGGCTCCAGTGTACTAGCAGCCTAGGCAAGTGCATCTGCCCTATGATTCTATTCTCTAGGAATGTGGGTGATATTAAATGCATCAAAGTCTTCAATTAAATCCCACACTCTGTGTCTGTAATTTGACAATTTCTTATAATTGCAAGAGTAGATTCCTCTTACCTGTCTGACAACTAATTCTGAGTCTCTAAAGACATGCAAAAATTTTACCTTCTTCTTGAGAGCAAATAGTATCCCATGAATCAGAGCTTCATACTCTGTCACATTATTAGTGCGGGGGAACTATAATCTGTATGCAGCTAAGTAGGACTTTCCTGATGGATTAATAAGATCAATCCCTACTCTAACTCGTTGTTTGGACTTGGATCGATCAAATCTCAGGATCCAAGGTTTATCTTCAGTATGAGGTTTAGCAGAACCTTCTCTTTTCTTTGCAGCTCTGGCAGCTGCACCACCTGATATCCACCTTAACTTTGGAATTTCAGCTTTCCCAGTCCTCATCCTTTTCTTCTGAGAAGCTGGTTCTTCTTCTTGTTTTCCATCATCAGGAGGATGATCTTTTAGATCTGGCTCTGTATATTTCTTTAAAATGTGTAAACATAGTAAGCATGTAGTCTCTGAGTGAGGCGCCTCATGCAACCTACACCAATCTTTAGTTAGTGTATCCTGTGGATGTTTCCTTTGTTTTATCATTTCCTTGATTTCTCCTGATAAGAACTTCTTGAATCTGGTCAGGTTACTACCTCTATCTTCATCAGACAATTCATAATCTGACTCCATAAAACAATCACTTCCTGAAGTGATCTCTTCTTTTTTCTTAGCATTTATTTGGTCATACACCAGAATTTCTTCTGTTTTCAGTATATGGTCTTCATCATGATTCATCACCTTTTTCCTGGTACCTGTAGAAAATAAGTAAGAATCAGAATCACTATCATTATCACTATCTAATGAACATACCTCAAATGATGATGCATCACTATATGTCTACCCCAGCATCATCATATCCAAGCATGTTTCACAAGTCTTTTCTGAGTGAGGCTCGTTATGTAACCTACACCATCCATCAATCAAAATATCATTAACCGGTATATTCATTAGCTTACATCACTTTATCTATTTGGATAAGTGCCTTTCAAAATTTTTGAAACAATCTCCTTAAGTCCTATTTTTAGAATTAATATTAGGCCTTACATCAGGTATACCATCCTAATGAACATCATGATGATGATGAAAATCCAACATCAGGATCTCTTCTATCTTAATGGTCTGTGGCTTGACAGCATAAACTCCAGGTTCAACATTAACGTACATTATCTCATTTTTTTTGTTGTACTTAGTGATCATGTGTTTCATTATGGGTTCAGCGTCTATTCTTATCTGGTTAGGTATACCCTTCCACGGTAACCACATATGACTGAAGTCAATGGACATATATCCATTCAACGTTTTAGAACAGTCTCTACTGAGCAGCATCCCATATGTATCAGGTATATCTACTACCTGGATATCAATGTAATATTAGATCCTGGGATCAGATGCTAACTACATGTGAATATGAGTCAATTCACCTATCACACTTACTTCTGTCTTGTTTAGCTATGTCACTTTCTTTAGGGATTTAGCAGGATGCAGTCCTAATGCATTGCATATGAACAAGGGCATCACATTGGTAGAGGCACCTGAATCCACTAGACAGTTGTGTAAATTCTTGCCAAACATCCTTATGGTAAGGAGGAAAGGTGGGGACTCAGTCTTATCTCGGTATAATGTCATATGTGAGGTTTCTGTAGCTTGGACAGTAGCTGACACCTTAGGCTTGGTATTACTAGCTCTAGTAGCATGATCTTTACTACTAGACTGACCTGAAGGATGCATATCCTCTTTGGGAGCAGGATCATCTAGTGATTATATGAATGCCTTCTTAATTGCAGGAGTTTTCAATAACTCTGATAAAGAGAAACTGATCTTTATCTTCTTCATCTCATCTGCCAAGTATGTGACAAGTTTATCAGATTCATGAGGCAAGCTAACAGCCTTCGATGTTGTATTCTGAGGTGACAAATATTGGGCATTTACCTTGGGAAAGCCTAGATTATTGCTTGCTTTGGGATCAGGAGGTGTGTTAAAATTGTTTGGAGGTAAAGATGAGATCAATGGACCAGTAGGTTTGTTGGAACCACTTCTCAAGTTATAATTATGCTTGCCAAGATATTGCTACTGATAGGCATGCACCTCCTCATGTTCAGTGGAAGGCTCATTTTCATCTTCAAAAGGGAAGACATAATTTGACTCAAAAGCTAAAGCAGATTCTTCACATGCTTGTGAACCATTCTAATGATCAGTATAACTCTCTAGTACTAAGGTTGAGTCATATCCACAGGGCACTATTTCATTACCTTCCACTTGAGGTGGATTTCCTGCAGTATTAAACACTTCTGTTTGAAAAATGCTGGCAACAATTTGAAATTGTGGACAATCTAGCTCTGCATGAGCATTTGTGTTGTGGATCCTACACCAGTTAGTGAGGGCTGCCTCAGCAAGATTGACTCTAGTAGCCTGTTTGGCTTCACCAGATGATTGATTATCTAAGGGTGATGGTAATGAGCCATAATTTGGCCTGGAGTTCCATACTCTAGGCTGTCTCTGAGGATTATTGTTATTTCCACCACTA
Source organism: Cunninghamia lanceolata (assembly GCA_027924645.1). Classification (NCBI taxonomy): domain Eukaryota; kingdom Viridiplantae; phylum Streptophyta; class Pinopsida; order Cupressales; family Cupressaceae; genus Cunninghamia; species Cunninghamia lanceolata. The sequence continues at coordinate 6,123,548 of BSBN01000714.1, forward strand.
TTGTTAAAGTTATTATTGTTGTATCCTCTGTCAGGATAATTTGGTCTATCATTGGAATAACTTCTGTTCTGATTTGACTGGGAATAGAAGTTCTGATTTCTCAAATGAGTCACTTTTGTGGTGAGTTTTCTTAGCTGAGCAGAAATTTCCTTGATTTCTTCCTTTTCCTCTTGAGCTTTGGCTACTACATTTTCACTTTGAGGCTTGAAGAAAGAAGATCCATGGTTATTGTTGGATAGATCAGCACCCTGAGGTGTTTGAGTTTGTGTAGGATATTGTGACATTTGGCCATTCCCATTAGGAGGTGGCATGATACTTAATGGAGGCAGTTGCAAAGGTGCAGGCATGACTATTGGGGGTATCATTGCACCATTAGGATATTGTGTAGGATATGATGCAGGATGTTGTGCAGGATATGATGGATACATGCCAGGCAGTGTAGGGAATGCTATATTTGGAGTAGGAGTAGGTACTAACTGCTGATATACTTTGATAGCTTCTTGAAAGGCTCTGGTCAAGGTAGTGATTTCAGGGTGTGTTCTCCTGATGAACATGGAAGTTAATGGATTCAGAGCTGAAAAGTAGATACTCTTGGCAGTAGCATCTAATACTGTATAAGGAGTAACTAACTTGGATAACATTTTTTGGAACCTAGCATTGAAATTGGCAATAGGTTCTCCTTCAAACCGCTTGATAGTGGCAAATAGGTGATAATTCATTGAAGGATCAATTGGTATTTTGAACCTATTAGTAAAATCTTTCTCTAAGACAGCCCATGAACCAACAGAATCTTGACCAAGACTAATAAACCAATTATAAACCTCTTCCCCTAAGGAAAAAGGAAATAATCTGCATACAACATCTTGATGTTCTATTCTGGCTCTGCAGCAGGCTTCCTTAAAGGTTCTGATATGATCATCAGCATCTTGATAAGGGTGATACTTTGGACAAAGTTTATCTAGATTCTTTAGTAACTCATGATATGCATTGAATGTTAAAGGTGATTCTGCCACGAAGAAAGACATTGCAACCGGAGGAGGTTGAGCTTGAGGTATAACCGGCTGAGGTTGGACTAAAGGTGCACCCTGAGGAGATCCTGCAGGTATATTGAAACTGATAGGAGTTACAGGAGGACTCTCAAGAGGTGTTCTTGGTGCACTAGAATTGGGAGTGTGATGAATGTCAACAGTCCTAGGTCTGAAACCTCTAACAGGTAGTTCTTCAAAAGGTCTGGTGGATCTTGACCTGGTTTTTATCCTATGAGCCAGGATTTCTCAAATTTGGTGGAAAACTAGTTGGATGACTGTAAATATTAGCTGAATTTCACCAGCTAAGGTGATATTTATGATCGGATGACTGATCTAACTGGATATTTGCACAATATTTGTAGAGATAGTGTAAATATGAGGTGATCTTTGAGCTAGGACGACTCTTACCACAGTCTATCAAGCTTTTAAGGTGAAAATCCTGAAATCCTTGAACAAATTTGCCTAATATTGGCCGATATTTGTGAATACATGATGATCTACTGTAAAGCTTGCAATATTTAAGTCTGATTTGGAAATCTTTACACAGAATAAGCATCTACAAGCTTGCTACAGTAAATATTTGTGCAATATTTGAAATTCACAGATACTTTGAGGTTACCTCACTCTTTACATCATCAAACCTAAAAACAATGATGATGAGCGTTGTCGAATTTAGATTGAGCCCTCCTTCTAGCACCAATTTATGTTGGTCATGATATTAGTCACAAACAAGCATAGAATAAAAGTACACATTAACCTTTATTCATCTTGAAAGATACGATGAATTCAGAGAATTCATGATCCCAAGTCTCCGGTGATTAGGTCTTAATTGTCTGACGTTACTCAGAGGTTGATGTGTGTTGCTGTTTCCATTTTGGGGCCTTACATTGAGTTCATCATCATGACATCATTTTCTGCAAAGATTCTTCACAGAGAGTTTAGTTTACACAGTCGTGTGATCAAATGATATAGTAATACTCAAATATTTGCATGAGATTCATCAATAATGCATGCTTTAGCTTCAAATATGCTAAATATTATCAATTATCTATGAGATGTCCACATATTTGCATTATTTGCAATTGTGATGGTGAAATGCTCTAAAATTTAAAGAAACTGAACGAAATACTTCAAATGTATGTTGAACCTTCAGCTATTGAACCACATGTACATCAAATACAGTCATGAAGAGAAGAAAACCAAACCATATGTTCACCAGGACATTCCACAACTAGATACAGTTGATGCTAACTTCAAAGGAATTGTATGAAAACAACATATGCAAGTAGACATGCACTCCAAAGGACGCAGCAAATCACCAAATATATCCAGGATTCACACACTGATTACTCAAGATTTACTATGAATTGTAATCACAACAGTCTTCTCATTCATTAGGTATGCAAAGATATAGATGTATAAAAACAGCTTTGAAATGAGCCCTGAAAATTTCAGCAGTCAGATTTCAATTAAGTTTCAAATGTTTAGAAATGAGGCATTCTTTCACCTTTTATAGAATAAGGTGAGGAATCCGTTACAAAAAGATCAGCAATCTTGATTTATCTATGCATATCCACGGTCAATATTTCCTTTTGACTATGTCAACCTTTACAAAATGGCACAAGTTGCCAGCTGGCAACTATCTAGACTACTTATTTTCATCAAGTATCAGATGTTGATAGTTGCTCTATGATGCATCGTCATCTGCTTTATCGGAGTCATGTGCTTCTTCACCAAGTGCATCACTTCCTAAACTTTCATCATGATGATGATGATGACCTAGCATTTGAGGTTGCATGTTGCTCCAGATCTACTCATATAGTTGCACAATTTTCTCTATTTCTCTGCCATCCTGAGTCTTTGCTTTGATGATGGCATGCTTGTGTGCCTCATATTTATTTCTGCTGTTGTCCAGCTTGTTCTTCCTATTTTGCAGTGTCTCATTGTAATTCTCCATCTTGACTTTGATTCTCATTATTTTATCTATGACTTCTTCTGTCAAGTGAACAAGTGGATCATCTACTACTGATTGGAAGTTGCTGTGTAAAGCTTTGATGGCAAATTCCTCATCTTGATTTTCTACTTTCCCTTCCACTTTTCCTTCTAGTGTCTCCAAAATTTCTGCCACAACAGACATCAGATCATGCAACTTCATGCTGATATCTCTCAATTTATTATTGCATCTCTTTAGCACTCCACATTCAAATTGAATGTCCTTATACCATATGTCAACCAATAAGGCAGTATTACTATTTAGTACCTGTTTATTGATGAGCAGCTGAGGATTTATCCTCCTTATCTCTCCCAGGATGTCTAATACTTTTTCTAATTTGTAAGACCTCTTTCCTATCTGCATCTATAATTTGTCTACCTTGGTCCTGGAGTCGTTGAGAGTATTCCACCTCTTCAAAGAGGCCTTTACTATTTCCTCTACAGTATCCAATGTGGATAGCATCCATTTCTTTAATACAGTTGCCTCATGTTTCATGAGATCTAATTTATTCACCTCCTCTTGAGAAATAGCAGTCAATGGGACTGCATGTTCAGTTGAAGTATCATTAGGAATAATCAGCCTCCCTATGTAGGCATGCAACTGAGCAATGTGCTCTTTATGTTACTTATTTTTCTCTTTCTCTCTTTTCACTTTCTGAATTAAAGAATCAATAATATCCTTGCCTTCTTGACCCTCTTGGTCTTCATTAGCAAACCTTAAGTCCACTGTGCTGATCTGGAACTCATCTAAGGTAATTTTACCTTTTTCTTTCTCTACAGTAGGTACTGCAATTTGTGCAGTGCTCCTCCTAGTTGTTGGATCTCTTTTGATGGTCGAAGTCATTCTGGCCTTCCTCTTAGGTTTCATTATATTCTCAGAGAATAAGGTGGAGACATCAAATTCTTGAATTTCAAATTCTTCTTCTATATTTACCTCTTTCTCCAACCACGAAGGTACCTGATCATGTTTCTCCACATCATCATGATGTTCACCTGTATCTCCTGTTTCTATCAGCCTATGTGATGGAGAAGGTGATTTCCTTAGTTCTTCTTCGTGATGCTCACTTTGTTGTTGATCCAGTGGCACATCCTCCTATAGAGGAACTTCTTTCTCTGGAGGAGCATCTTCCTAAGGTGGAGGATCTTGTGATGTATCTATCTGGTGATCATGATGATCATGATCTTTTTCTATTATCACCTCATCCACTTTCAACTTTTCCTCCTGTTGAGGAACATTCTCAGTCATGGATACTTGGGAAGTCTCCTTAGGTGCTGATGTTGGTTCTGTAACCACGATTTGTTCTGCACCTGTACTGCTTATTTCTTGAACCTTAGTGGCATGATCCTCTACCATATCTTTCTCATCAGCCTTCTTTTCTTGAACCTCTACTATAATTGGTTCTGCTGATGCATCTTGTTGACCTTGCTAGCTAAGTTCTGAAGTATGGCCCTCTGGTTCTGCCATCTTCACTTCTTATGTAGGTTGCCCTTTGTCAGGTGATCTTGTTAGATGTTCAGGATTCACATCCTATTTTTCTGTTAAATCTATCACTGCAGGATTTGTCACCTCTGCAATCAGTGTATCTAACCCAATTTCTTGGGCTATCTATTCTGGGCTCTTTTCTTTCTTAGTTTCCACTTGCTTTATCTCCTCCAGTATAGTTTGAACTGATGGAGTCTTGTGAGGGGTCATGTGAGTTCCTACAGCAAGGGTTTCCATCTTTTGTGAAGCCACCTCCTTCACAACCTCATCATCAGACAAATTTATTGTCTCGTCCAGTGAGATGTGACCTTCTACATGTGTCTAGGAGGTATCTTTCATCTGTTCTTTTGCAAGCTCAGTCTTGAACTTGACGATGGTAGGAAGTGGAACATTGTGCTGAAGTTCCCTAGGCACTTTGCTACCTACCCCTTGTAACAATGTAGGGGGTTGTCTTATTTCACCTCTCATGGAGGTTCTTTGTTTCTTAGGTGGGGTAGATACCACCACCTATGGAGCTCTCCTCTTCCTCTTAAATAATAAAGGGGCCTCTTCTTCCTTAGGCTCTTCCTCCATGAGGATATCCTCTTCATCAGGTTTCCTTGAGGATTGACCCTCTTCTAGGGTCTCAGTAATTCCAGCCTCTGCTGTCTTACTCTTCTTGGACTTTCCTTTTCTTGTCCTTGGAGGTGATGCTGATCCTGATCTAGATCCTGATCCTGATGCTGCTGCCTCCTCAGCTACAAATACTGCCCTTTCAATAATGACCCCTTTGGGTTCATTATCTACTTTCTTGCCCTTTGGAGGTCTTTTGCTCTGTTGTTGTTGTGGAGGGAGCCTATCTCCCTTAGACTTCCTCTTCTCATTTATGAAGTCATCATACTCCTCCATAGGAATATCCTGTCCTTTCTTTTTGTTGTCCACCGTAATGGCAACACCTTTCTTCTTCATAGCCTCTATCTGTTCATCAACCCAAGCTTGGGTTAGCTGTATGGTCCTGGCAATGAAGGGGTCCAAGGATATATCTTCTTGTATGGTGAGGTCAGGTGAAGAGATGGTATCATTATATATCTTCTTTTGCTCATACTCATCTGCAATGATCCTGCCATCATCTTTCTTCAATTGTTGGGGGATGGGGATGCAATCAAAGGTTCTGATTTGGTTCAAAGTTAACCTTTGATATCTTCTTCTTCTTGCTTCTGCTTCATCTTCACAGTCATCCCAGAAGTCTTCTAGGTGCCTCTGATGAATAGGCTTTCCTATTATTTTCTGCATCCTACCATAAGGATCATATGGTCTTGTCAGCGGAAAAGGCTACAATTTCATTTTATTCAGGGTGACCATCACCTTCTTTATGTGCTCTAAATCTGGGCACATGTACCAGCCAATGGTGACTGGAAACAAAATCGGTGGCAGCTTCTTTGCATCTTTGTATGTTTTTATCATTGTAGAGCTCTGCCTTATGAACTCCATAAGTATCACTGCATCAGTGGGATACCTTAGCAGCATGAGAGGATGTCCCTCAAAAACCTTCAATCCTCATGTAGGAAAATGTTGCAAATTGTATATACCAGGCTCCATGCCTGTAAATTATTTCTTGAGCCTCCATGCTCAATCTCTTTGTTCTGTCCTCCTCCATGGTTCTTACCAGATGCATAGAGAATGTATCATTTACTAGTTTGTAATCTTGGAGGTAGTTGGCTCTTTGCAGCTGAGGATGATGATCCCAAATATGCACAGCATTGACTGTTCCTGTGACTTTCCCATCTGTAACCAGTGCATCAAATGTGTCTTTATAAGCATAGGAGTAGATGATGTATGATGTCATATAGAAAGCACAATTTGAACCTCCTAGGTTCATTAGCTGCTCATGCAGAGCATCACTTATTAGCTGGCCCCACAGTGGCTTGATATTTGAGTACAAACACATCATAATCACACCATACATCCAATCCTTGAAACTACCAGCATCAAGCTGGCCTATTACTCTGCTCAGTAGTGCAATCATGTATTGATATTCATCAGCAAAATCATATTTGAATAGGTGCACAGGAAGTTTGGCGGCTGCAGGATATGTACTATTTTCAGCCCTCCATTGATACATATTCTTCCTGGCTTGTTTCTTGTTGTTTTCATATTCTTTCTCTGATTTCTTCAGGTCTATACTTTTGACCTTCCTACCCAATGGCAGTCCAAACGTCTGGGAGAGACCCTTGATTGACATGTCTACATATATCCTCCAATGTTTCATCACCTGCCTGGTCTCTGGATTATAGTTCTTGGCGCACTCGATAACCAGTTCTGGAGACTCCATGGAGTACAGAAAATCAGCGGCATTCCATATCCCGGATACGAAAACTGCATCCAGCACAGGACTCTTGTTCTTCTCATCATCCAGCCTAGCTGACCAGGCTTCTAAATTGGTACTCCCCTGATGGGTATCTATAATTGTACCATATTTAAACAGGATGCCCCTCTGAGATGAAAACATAGGCTTACTGAATTCAGCCTCACACTTAGCCAACCTCTTATCAGCCATGGGTGCCTGCAATTGACAAAATCTTGTCTTACAATGGGTATACACATGCATGCATATTACAATTAACTTTACTAATCATCATGCCTACTATATCTGTTTAACAGTACTTAATCATGTGGATGCATAAACCAGAACTTCAGATTAACAACCCATACCTGACTATTACAGAAACAACAGGATGAGGCTTTCATTTACTTACCTGGATATGCAAATTTCCTTTTATACCAGTGGACTTCTGATAATGCTCTTAATTTTGTTGAAGATCACGCACTTCCTTCTGTCTGTAAGCTCAATTCGTACAACGATCGCCTATGTGAGGATATGGAAGCTGGTGCTCTGTAAAAACAAATTTATCCCAAGGTAAAAATGAAATGATGGTGAATTCAGCCTTTTAACCATGCACTTAGGGTGAAATTAGGGCAAACTTTGACAGATTGGATCTTATTCATTAATTTTCTGCATGGAACGTCAGGATTTCGCCAGCTGTTTCATCGAGTCTTGTGATTGGCGGGAACTACCTACCATGTCTGCGTGCATTAAATGATAATGGTGGCAATGGGAGTGGAGTGATATTCACAAATATCATCCTGAGTTTAATGTGATCATCCTCCTCAAGAGGAAAAACTATCGTTGACAAGATCGGGTGATGAGGGCACCATTTGGTTATGTTTAGTACATCAGGAGGATATCTTGATATATCAGGTGATGTTTCAAAGATGATGATGACCAGACAACTTATATGTCTCTCTTTCAGAATATCAGGATGACGTCATCCTGATATTCACTTAGTGTATCGGCAAGGCATCATGACGTCATCGTCACGTTATATAAGCAGGATCATGTACAAGAAATATGCCCCCGAGAAGTAGAAATGATGATTACATCATCGTCATGTTTATTTCTTTGTCTATCAGACCTGAATGACATCATCAGGATATTTGGCTTAGAGGGGATATTTCACGACAGGAGGATATTAAGAAATATCGGGTTACTTTGAAAAATATGATCCTCGCAAAATGCATAAGGCTATTGACGGGTAAAGGTTACTATCACCTAAATTTGACATCCGGATATTTGGACCGCATGATTTATCAGGTGATAAATTAGATCGGGGTGACCTTCTGTAATATGACAGATGTTACTAAATATGATCCTCCCCCTAGAAATATCAGGTTTGACTCAAACTTTGACCGTTCATAACTTTCCCACCTTAACGAATATCAGGGTGATACAAAAGGCAAACTTGCATGAAATTTGATGCTCTTTCTGAATATGAGGTCACTAGAATGAAATAGGAATTTTGACAAACTATCCTCATGATGATGACTTTCCCAACCTTTCCATGCATGATGATCCACATGACTTACTTTTACCAGACTGCTAGAAAGCACAAAACAAGCCAAAAAGTTGGGTCCCTGTTTTGCCAAGTCAAAATGGGGCGTGTTGTGTAACCACACAACAATTACCTTATGAGCACCTTATGCATATGTCTTCTTGGTGATGCATCTTCAATTATTCCTTGGGTTTCTCTTCTTCATTTTCTACCTCTTCATCATGATCATCATCTTCATTACTTTATGTATCGTTGTCACCCTGATGTACATCCTCTTGTATATGGACCTTCATTGTTGTGCTAATGTTAGCATATGCTTGTACTATTTTATCTACTTCCCCACCATCCTGGATTTTTGCTTTTGTTATGGCATGCTTATGAGACTAGAATTTAGCTTTGATCATGTCCAGCTTACCTTTTCTATTGTTTAAAGTCTCATTCTAAGTTTCCACCTTGACCTTTATCCTCATGATCTTATTCATCACTTCATCTGTCGGGTGGGTGAAGGGGTCATCTGCTACCGGTTGGAAATTATCATGCAGAGCTTTGATAGCAAAGTCTGTGTCCTGATTTTCAATCTTTCCCTCTACTTTCCCTTCTAAAGCTTCAAGGATCTCTACTTCATATGCCATCATTCTATGCAACTTTATATTTATATCCCTAAGCTTGCCACTGCATTTCTTCAAGATATCACATTCGAACCTGATATCCTCATACCATACATCTATTAGCAGGACAGTGTTATTATTAAAGACCTAATTATTTATTAGGATTTAAGGGTCAATCCTCTTCATCTCACTCAAAGCAGTTAGGTCTTTTTCCAATTGGAATGACTATCTCCCCGTTTCATTTTGCATTTTATCTATTTTTCTCTTTAAATTGCTTAAAGAATTCCACCTCTGTAAGGAGGTTCTCAAAACATCCTCATCTCTTGTGAGGGCTAACAGCATCCATTTCACCATGATCATTGCTTCATGTTTCATGAGGTCCAATTTGGTGACCTCCTCTTGGGATATGACAGTTAATGGGACTGGTGGATCAACTTGTGTACTATCAGGGTTAATCAACCCCTTTATATATGAATGCAACTGAGCAATGTGCTCCTTATGCTGTTTATTTTTCTCTTTCTCCTTCTTTACCCTTTGGGTCAAAGAATCAATGATGCCCTTCCCCTCTTGACCCTCTTGGTCTTCATTGGAAAAACTCAAATCGACAGTTGTGATTTAGAATTCTTCAAGGGTGATCTTGACCTTATCTTTCTCTACCATGCGAAGTGCTAATTGTGCAGTCCTTCTGCCTATAGCAGGATCTCTTCTAATAGTTGATGTCAATCTAGCTTTCCTCTTGGGCTTCATTATTATTTTTGCAAACAAGGTGGAAACATCAAATTCTTAAATTTTAGAGTATTGTTTCGTACCTATTTCTTTCTCTAGCCATTGAGACAATTCATCTCTAGATCCCTGATGTTCTTTGTGATCATCATGTTTGCCCTTTTCTCCAGTATCTACTTCTATTCTTGGTGGACAAGGTGACTTCTTAGTTTCTTCCTCATGGAGTTCCTCACAAGGGGGATCTTGTTGCATTTCTTCTTGTTGAGGGGCCTCTTTCTATGGAGGAGGATCCTGTGGAATGTCCACATTATGATCCTACACCTAATCTTGTACTCCCTCCATCTGACTTTCATCCACTTTAGTATATTACTCATCTTGAGGTATATTGACATCCATGGTTGTCTGTGTGTTTAGGCCTTGTGCATCACTTTGATCTTGGGTCACTTCTTGTTCTGCACCCGAGGCACCGATGTCTTGTGTCTTAAGGTCTTCATGACCTAATTTATCCTTTTCTCCTATGGCATCTCTCTGATCTTCCTATGTCTGGGTAGAAGCATCACCTAATGTATCTTTATCACCCCTGCCTTTCTATTAGACTTCTGCTATCTTTCACTCAGCGGGCATCTCATGTTGTTGCTAACCTATATCAGGAGCATTGCTCTCTTTTTCTACCTACTTGGCCACTTCAACTTTTTCTGTCACCTCAGGTGCACCTGCCTTGTCTTTGGGGCTTACATCCTCCTTGTATGTTAAATCTATAACTGCAGGGCTAGTCACCTAATCAACCAACTTGTCAAGCCCGATTTGTTGGGCTGCCCTCTTTGGGCTACTTTCTTTCACTTCCTCTATTTGCTTCAGCCCCTCCAATACCGCCAGCTGTGCTAATGGGGTTCCATGTGGGTCATGCAGGTACTAGAGGCAAGAGTCTCCATTCTTTGAGAGGCTACATTCTGCACTACCTCATCATTTGATAAGTCCACGATGTCCTCTAAAGAGAAAGGACCACCCTAACCTACTTTGGAAGTCTCTTTTGCTTGTTCCACTGCCTTCTCAGTCTTGAACTTTATTATGGTGGGAAGCAGCACATCATGTTGCATCTCCTTCTTAAATGCTTTGCCACTGGCTCCTGTCAATACAATGGGGTCAGCCCAGATACCACCTCGCATGGATGTTCTTTGCTTCTTGGGTGGTGACATTAGTGTCGCCGCCCTCCTTTTCCTACTGAACATTATTGGGTCATCACCTGCAAGCTCCTTATTTACCTGTACTTCCTCAAAAGGGATATCTTCTTCCACTTCCTATTGTGAGGTCTGGCCCTCCTCTTGTACTTTGCAGTTTCTATAGATGGCCTCAGGATCTTCTTTGTCTTTGGTTTATTGATCAGAGGTGGTGTAGATAATGCAGATGCTTGTCCTGATGTTGATGCACCTGCAGTTGGTATGGATTTTCTTACAATTATCACCCCCTTAGGTTCATCTTCAATTTTATTTCCTCTAGGGGGACCTTTCCTCTATTTCTATGTGGGTAACCTTTCTCCATTAGATTTTCTTTTCTCATTGAGGAAGTCATCATACTCCTCATCAGCTAGTTCTTGCCCTTTTTTCTTGGCATCAACAATAAGGGCCACACCCTTTTTCTTCAATCTGTTTATTTACTCATCTTCCCAAGCTTGGGTTAATTGTAGCACCCCACCTGTAAACTAGTCTAGGGATATGCCCTCTGGCTATGTTAGATCAGGGGCTGATATGGTGTCATTGTACACCTTGTCTTCATATTCATTTGACATAGTTTTTCCATCATCCTTCTTTAGCTGTGCTGGCATTGGGATGCAGTCAAAAGTCCTTATTTGGTTCAAGGTAAGCCTCTAGTATTTTCTTCTCCTCACCTCATCTTCATCCTCACAATCAGTCTAGAAATCCTCCAGATGCTTCTAATGAATAGGTTTTCCTATTATTTTTTGCATCCTTCCATAGGGGTCATAAGATCTAGCCAAGGGAAATGGTTGTAGGTACATCAGTTTTAGGCCCCCTATGGCATGCTTTATGCTCTTCGATTCAGAGCACATATACCAACCCATAGACACTAAAAATAATATTGAAGGTATCTTCTTTTGTTCCTTGTATGCTGTAACTATGGTAGATATTTGTCTAAGAAATTCTAATAGGACAACCCCATCGGTAGGGTATCTTCGTAGCATAAGGGGTTGTCCCTCAAATCCCTCTATCCTTATATATGAGAAGGTGGAAAACAAGATGAACCAGGCACCATGTCTGTAAACAACTTCTTGAGCCTCCATGCTTAGTCTCTTAGTTTTGTCCTCCTCCATGGTTCTGACTAGATGCATAGAGAATGCATCATTCACTAATTTGTAATCTAGGAGGTAATTCTTTCTCTGTAGCTAAGGATAGTGATCCCATATGTGGACATCATCCACATCACCACCAGCCTAACCCACTATAGTCAAGGCATTAAAGGTTCCCTTGTAAGCACATGAGTACATAACATATGAAGTCATATGAAACATGCATGCCTGACCTCCTAGGTTCCTCATGCCTTCATCTAGTGCATCACTGATGACCTTGGCCCATAATGGCTTATTATCTATGTATAGGACCATCTGGATGATTCCAAACATCTAATTCTCAAAATTTCCTGCGTAAAACTTGCCTATCATCCTACTTAGCAAGGCCATCATGTACTGGGACTCGTCATCAAAATCAAATTTATATAAGTGTATGGGCAATTTAACTGAGGCAGTGTAGGTGTTTCTCTTAGACCTCCACTGATACATCCTCTTCCTTGCACTCTTCTTATTGTTGTTATATTCTATGTCCAATTTACGTAGATCCACACTGACCACCTTCTTTCCAGCTAGAAGATTGAAATTAGAGGTGATGTCCTTTATTGAATAGTCGGCATATACTCTCCCATGCTTCTCCACCCACCTGGTCTCAAGGTTATAGTTCCTAGCACATTCCACTACCAGCTCTGGGGTTTCCATGGCATATGGAAATCTAGCTACATGCCACATTCCTGAAACATATATTGCATCTAAAAGGGTATTGTCCTTATCATGATCTATTCTGGTTGATATACTGCCAAGTCTGTATCTCCTTGCTGAGTGTCACTAATGATGCCATACTTAAATTGTACCCCTTCGGGCTAAACAAACATGGGCTTAAGAAATTCTAAATCAGACTTGTTCCATCTAAGATCTGCCATGGACTCCTGCAATAAACATGCCTTGTCTTACCATACAATATCTATATGCATTCATACAACATTGTATACCTCTATGGCATCATGCATACTTTATTCATTATTCTTTACTTCATCATGATATGCACATTTACAAATTCAAACCACAAGAAAAAACATACTACCTAAACATGCAGAAAATGACAATTGGAGGGTTTTCAATTACTTACCTGATAATGCTTTCCTCCTGGGTTAGATGGGTAATTACGGAAAAGGGCTGCAGATGCTGAGGATCACCCATTCCATTACGCTGAAAGATCTAGTTCCTTCGCAAGTAGTTGTATGAGGGTTTGACTTCTCTGCTTTGTAATTTCTTATTTTTTTGCAAGGTAAATGAAAATAACCCTGAAAAGTTACCTTTAAACGTATCCGTAGGGCAAATTAGGGTAAAACTATGTTGGGATGACTTAATCCGTCGATCCTCTACAGAGAAACCATGGATGATGCCAAGTGTTTGAATTGTATTCACAATCGGTGGGAACCTATCTATCACATTTAAATCTATTTAATGTGAAGAAACAGGGGGTGATCTTTGAAAGATCAGGTGATATTCAAAACATGACCCTCTCTGGATAAAATGAACCCCTACCTTTAAGTGGCAAAACTAGTGCAAAAGAATCGGGTGATGCAATCAACATTGACCACATGTAAATCAGGTCATGAATTTAAGATTAGGGGATGTTCAAAATATGGCCCCCACAAATATGACTCCCTTGGAAAAGATCAGGATGATGTCATGGTGTCAGTGACCTTGTTTAAGTGTTGTGTTGTAATGATGTCATCGTCATGTTGTTGAATATGGTGGGCATCACATATATACCTCCGCAAGGTAAAATGGAATGATAATGTCATCATTAGGGTGATTTCCTTCATTCGTTAGATTTAGATGACATCATCATCATATTAGCAAAGGGTGATATTTTGTGAAGAGGGTGATATTCGTAAGATGACAGATATTAAAAATATGACACCCGCAAAATATATGAAGTCGTTTGATAGGTAGATAATAGCTGTCACCTAAAATTGACATCTGCACTTTGTGGACCAAGTGGTTATCAAGTGATAAACTTATATCAGGGTGATCTTATATAATATGATGGACATTTGAGATATGACCCCCCCTCAGAATATCAGGTTTGACTGAAACTTTGACTTAACATAATTTTCTTCCCTTAAAGAATTTTGGGGTGATCCAAAAGGCAAACCTGCATGGAATTTCATGCACTTTCCAACCATGAGGTTAATAATGTGAAATATTGACTTTGGCAACTGACCTCATCATGGGGACCTATCTGCCCCCTGTAGGGTGTTCATGCATGACTTAATTTTACCAGACCGCCCAAAGCAGAAAAACAACAAGCCAAAGCAACAAAAAGAGTTGGGTCCCTATTTTGTCAAGTCAAAATGGGTGTGTTGTGTAACCACACAACAACTTGCCACCAAAGAACATAACTAAATTCTAATGAATCAAGTGATGTGATCACATTCTAACATAGTATTTTAACTCTTTCTAAGTATAAGTATTATAATCTTTCTGAATGATAAGGTTTTCATCATGGCAGCAATGCTAACAAAGGATCAGGTGTGTGCAAATAATTAATTATCCTCATCTTGAAAGTAAGTTAAAACCATGAGTAACTGATGTTAAGCTACATAGTTTGGGAGCATCCCTCATAGCCAACCTGGATAGAGCCTTGCTGCCAGCAGGCATCTATAGCCCCGGCAAGGTTATCTATACAATCCCCCTAAGTAGAGCCCCATTGCCAGTAGGCATCTATAGCCCCAGTACAGTTACTTAGATGGCCTAATTTTATTTCTTTTTGGATTTTTAATATTTATTCTCTCTATTCATATGATATCATCATGTAAACTTAATCTGCAAGGCATGGTCACTTGCTGATTTAGGTTGGAGATTGCATTGGTAGCAAGGGAGTCCCTTTAGATTTTTCACTTAACACCTATACTTCTATGTTCCACAAACCCAAGGCTATTAGGTGAGTCATTGTGAAAGAATCACTTTGGTCAAGAAAAGGCATCTTGATGAAAAGATATCATAGACCTGATCACCAACACTTCTCAAAATGAGTCATAACCTATATAAGAATTTGTTCTCATCACTTGAATCTTAACAATTTAGTTATTTTCTTAGGGTGATGAGCTGCATCATCTTGACTAACCAAAATAGAACTCAACAAGCAAACAAACAAAACAAAACCAAAACTGTACAAACAACTATACAAATATGCACACTATGATACACATGACTTACATGACACTATTTTAGGCTTGAAAATAATGCTTGAGAAACTGTCCATTAACTGGCAATGGGACATCCTCACTGGTTAAAGTCTTAAGCCTGTAGGTGTTGTCTCCTAATATTTATGAAACTTGAAAGGGACCTATCCAAAGTTTGTCAAATTTACCATGATCTCCTTTCATTTCATGTGCTTTGTCCCACATAAGGACTAAATCTAAAATTCTAAAGGCCTTAACTCTAGCTCTTTTGTCAAACCAATGCTTGACAATAGCGTGAAGTTTAGAAAATTGATCAATTACTTTATTCCTTTTTTCTTCTAGGTGCATCAACTAAAGTAACCTAACTTCTTGTTTGTTATCTATGTCTAGATATTCCTGTGCAAACTATAGTGTGGGGATCTTTAGGTTAATAGGGAGGCTGCGATCCATCCCATATACTAGGTGAAAAGGAGAATTTCCTAATGTAGCCTTCATCCTGGTTCTATCTACCCACAAGGCATACTTTAATAGGGTGTTCCACTCCCTTGGGTTCTTTTCTATCAATTTCTTTATGATGTTCAATAAATTCTTGTTTGTGGATTCCACTAATCCATTCCCTTAAGGATAGTAATTTGAGGAAAATTTCAAGATAATTCCATGGTCAAAAGCCCAACTTGATAATCTTATTGAAGCAAAGGCAGGCCCATTATCACATACTAAAGCATAAGGAACTCCATACCTGGTTCCTATGTTGCTTTCTAAAAACTTGATTACATCTTCAACATTACATGTCTTACTGCTAATAGCTTCAGTCCACCTGGTATAGTAATCAATGATAGTTAAAACATACATGTGGCTTGAAGATGATGGAGGGTTGATAGGTCTTATGAAATCCATCCCCCATTGAGCAAATGGGCACATCTCTATCACTGGCTGCAAGGGTTGAGCAGCATATCTTTCTCTATTTGCAGCAACCTAACACATATGACAACATTTGATGTGTTCAGCAGTATCTTTAAAAATAGTGGGCCAGTAATACCATGCCCTGAGGATAGCATGAGTGGTAGCTAAGTATGATCCATGTGCAGTTCCAAACTTGTCATGTAATTCTGCTAGCACCTTGTCTGCTTCTTGCCTTTCTAAGCATCTAAGATATATTCCCTCATAATTCTTCTTAAAAAGGACTCCTTTTATCATGTACTTCTGTGATCTTATTTTTAAGGCTCTCCTCTGTGAGGCCTGCAATCTTAAGGGCATCTTCTAGTAATTAAGATGTGCCTGATGTCTGAATACCATTCTCCATCTTCCCTTGTATTTATGACATACTGTTGGCTCATGATGTTAGGATCAATTTCATATATCATTTGACTCAATGCTTGTCCTCTCACTAATTTCATGGGTGTTATGTCCATATCATACTCTTGGAGGACAGTAATCCATTTGGCTCTCTTCTCACCTGGTTTACTTTGCATTAAAAGCATCTTTACTGCTGCATCTGGTACTACAATGATCACTTTACTTCTCAAGATGTAATGTCTGAACTTCTTGACTGCTCGGACTAGAGCAAGGGCTTGTCTTTCAACATCCATGTATCTGAGTTCTACATCCTTGAAAGGACAACTCATGAAGGCTATGGACTTTTCTTCTTTAGCCTCATTTCTTTGTGTTAATACTGCAGCAGATGTATGCTCTGAAGCAAAGGAGTAAATGTAAAAATCTTTGGTATAATCTAGACTAATTAGAATAGGAGCATTAGATATGGCTTTCTTGATGTCTTCAAAAGATGCTCTAGCTTCAGGTGTCCACTCAATTTTGGCATCCTTCTTGAGCATGGCATTCAATGGTCTGACAATTTCTGCAAAACTAGTAATAAACTTCCTAACAAAATTAATCTTACCAATATAAGATTTTAGCTCCTTCTTACTTCCAGGAAGCTGTATTTTCATGATTGATTCTACTCTCTAAAGGTTGATGATGATCCCATTCTCTGTTATCAGGCGACCCAATAACTTCCCTGTGGTTACCCCAAATATGCATTTCTTAGGGTTTAGGGATATTCCATAATGTTCACATTTCTTTAGTACCTTCCTGAGGTATTCTACATGATTCCCTCTCTCTTTAGAGAAAATTGTCAAGTCATCCATGTATATGACTATACATTTACCAATTAGCCCTCTGAAGGCTATATCCATTGCTTAGAAGAATGTTGCTCTAGCATTTATCAATCCAAAAGGCATGTGCCTATAGGCAAAAATTCCCCACTTTGTGGTGAATGCAGTCTTCAATCTATCTATCTTGTCTACCATCACTTGGTTGTAACTAGAAAAACCATCTAAGAATGACATCATCTTTTCACCATTTACAATCTGCAAGACCTCATCCAGAGAAGGCAAAGGATAGTTATCTTTTTTAGAAGCACTATTTAAATTTTTGAAGTCTACACACAATCTAATGTCACCATTCTTCTTTCTTACTGGGACCAAATTAGTCACCCATGTAGAATGTCTCACAGGAAATATGATCCTGGCATTAAGCAATTTCTTCTTAAAAAATGATGGGCTCCAGCAAAGCATTAACAAGTCTCTGTTTCTGTCTAAAAGGATTCACATTTGGCTTTAGAGGTATAGTATGAGTGATGATTGATGTATCATAAGTTTTCAACTCATCATATGTCTAGGCAATAACATGGATATAATCTTTAAGTGCTTGGGTTATCCCTTCCAGTTCTTCTTCGACACACACTTTTCCAATCAGGACATTCCTTTTTTCATCATCATGTCCAATGTTAACCTATGAATACTCTCCTCCATCTACTTTAGGAAGATCTTTCTATTTCAACATGTTGTCTAAATCAAATGTTCTTTCCAACTCTATCATTCCTTTAGGAATCTTGTTGCTGGGCAACTCTAGGATTTCTTTTTCTTCCTAGATATAATCTTCCACATTTCTTTCATCTATAGTATGTGCATCAAAGACATCTCTATTGGAAATGAAGTCTAAAATGTGTTGGTCATCATCAAATACTTGAAGGTTAACTACATTATTTGGTACATAGGGTACTGATACTAATTCAACTAAAAATCTCTTCAAACCAAATATGGACAATGGTTCCAAAGTACTTGCAGCTTGGGCCAAGGCATCTTCCCTGTGATTTTGTTCTCTGGGTACATGGGTGATGTTGGATGCATCAAAATCTTCTATCAAGTCCCATACCCCGTGTCTGTAATTAGACAGCTTCTTGTAATTACAAGAATATATACCTCTTACTTGTCTTACTACAAATTCTGAGTCTCCATAGACATGCAGAATCTTTACTTTCTTTTCGAGTGCAAACAATAGCCCATGAATTAGGGCTTCATACTCTGTCACATTATTTGTGCATGGGAATTGCAATCTATATGCTGCTAAGTAGGATTTACTAGCTGGATCAATAAGATCTATTCCTACTCTAGCCCCTTGTTTTGATTTGGATCCATCAAACCTAAGGATCCATGGCTTATCTTCAATTAAAGGCTTGTCTGGGCCTTCTCTTTTCTTCTTAGCTCTAGCAGCTACACCATTTGATATCTATTTCAATTTTGGTGTTTCAATTTTCTCAAACTTCACCTTATCTAGCTGATGTGAAGCTGATATTTCTTCTTTTTCTCTACCATCAACAAGAAAATATTTTGGACAAGGCAACATCTACCTTTTCAGAATATGCAAACATAATGAATAAGTAGTTTCTGAATGTGGTGCTAAATGCAACCTACACCATCCTTCAATTGGTGCATCTTGTGGAGATCCTTGCTGTTGTATCATCTTTTGAATCTGTTTTGACAAAAATTCTTCAAACTTGGACAAATTACTACCCTTATCTTCATCAAATAGTTTATAATCTGACTCTACCAAACAATTACTTCCTTGGGTGATTTTCTTGTTACTCTTAGCATTACTCTTACTACATACCAAAATCTCTTCCATCTGAGTAGGAATTTCATCATGATATGTGCTTTCTCCTGTTCCTATAGATGACAAACAAAAATTAGTATCACTATCACTATCTGTAGAACTTACCGCGGATGATGATGATTCCTCACTGCATGCTTGTTCGAGTTCCATCATGTCTAAGCAAGCATCACAAGTCTTTTTAGAATGTGCCTCATCATGTAACCTACACCATCCTTTAATCAGAATATCATGAACAGACATTTTTAACAGTTGGCAACATTGCACCTATTTGGACAAGTGCATCTCAAAATTCTTGAAGTGATCTTCCTCTATCTTATTTTTAGAATTACAATCAGACTCAAACTATTTCATCCTCCTAAAGATTATCGTCATGAACATGAACATCATACGTGAGGATTTTCTCTATCTTGATGGTCTAGGGTCTGATGGAGTACACTCCAGATTCTACATCTATATACATGATCTCATTGGTTTTATTGTATTCAGTGATCATATGTTTCATGCGAGGCTTAGCATCTATCCTTATTTGATTAGGTATTCCTTTCCAAGGTAACCACATGTGACTAAAATTAGTGGACATGTATCCATTGAGGGTTTTTGACCAATCTCTACTGAGTAGCATCCCATAGGTATCAAGTATATCAACTACCTGAATATCAATGTAGTATTGGATTCTTGGATCTGATGCTAACTGCATATCGATGTGAGTTAGTTCTCCTACCACACTCACCTCTATTTTATCTAACTGTGTTACTTTCTTTAGTGACTTAGCAGGATGCAACCCTAAGACATTGCATATAGACAGGGGCATTACATTGGTAGATGCTCCTGAATCTACTAAGCAATTATGCAAATTCTTGCTGAACATCCTTATGGTAAGGAGAAAAGGAGGTGACTTAGTTTTATCTCTATAAAGAGTCATGTGTGAAGTCTCTGCAGCTTGAATAGTGGCTAGAGCTTTGTGTTTAACATTAACATCCCTAACAGCATGATCTTTATGCCCAGTCTGACTTGAGGTATGATTATCCTCTTTGGACCAGGATCATCTAAGGATTTCATGAAAAAAAATTTGATAGCTGGGGTTTTGAGTAGTTCTGACAATGACAGGCTGATTTTGATCTTTTTCATTTCATCTGCTAGATATGTGACCAACTTATCAAACTCAGGAGGCAGATTACCAGCCTTTGGTGCTATATTTTGTGGTGCTAAGTACTGAGCATTAACTTTGGGAAATCTAGGGTTATTTCTTGCCTTAGGATCAGGAGGAGTGTCGAAATTATTTGGAGGCAAGGATGTAGTCAAAGGACCAGTAGGCTGGTTTGAGTTATTCCTTAGATTGTAATTATGCCTACCCTGATATTGTTGTTGGTAAGCATGTACTTCTTCATGTTCAATTGATGGCTCATTTTCATCTTTAAATGGAAAAACATAATTAGTTTCAAAAGCCATGGCTAACTCTTCACATGCTAAGGTGTAATTCTAATGAGGTGACATTGTCTGTGGATGAGGATGATTGATGAAACTTTCTAGTACTAGAGCAGAATCATATCCATAGGGGACAATTTCATTTCCTTCAACACAAGGTGGATTACCTGAAGTATTAGATACTTCAGTTTGGAATATACTGGCAGCAATCCTAAACTGAAGACAATCCAGCTCTGCATGAGCATTGGTGTTATGTATCCTACACCAGTTTGTAAGAGCTGCCTCTGCCAGGTTAACCCTGGTGGTCTACTTAGGTTCACCAGGAGGATGATTATCTAGGGGTGATGGCAGAGAACCATTGTTTGGCCTAGTGTTCCACACTCTAGGCTATCTAGGGGGATTATTATTACCATTGTTGTTATTGTAATTATTATTGTACCCCCTATCAGGATAATTAGGTTTGTCATTGACATATCCTCTATTATGATTCAGTTGAGAATAGAAATTTTGACTCCTCAAGTGAGTGATCTAAGTGGTAAGTTTCCTCAACTGTGCTAATATCTCTTTAATTTCTTATTTTTCTTCTTGAACCTTGGCTACTACATTCTTTGTTTGAGGTTTGAAAACAGAAGATCCATTGTTATTATTGTCAGACTATTCTACAACTTGAGGTACCTATGTATGTCTTGGATATTGTAACATTTGACCATTTCCATTTGGAGGTGGCATGATACTGAGTGGAGGTTTTTGTAAAGGACTTGGCATTACAGCTAGAGGTATCATGGCTCCATTAGTCTATTTTTGAGCAGGATATGTAGGATAAGCAGGGAGTGTAGGAAATGCAATATTAGGTGTTGGAGCAGGGATCAGCTATTGACTGACTCTGATAGATTCTTCAAAAGTTCCTATCAAGGTTGTGACCCCAGGATGTGCTCTCTTGATAAACATAGAAGTCAAGGGATCTAAGGTTGAGTAGTATATGCTCCTAGTAGCTTCATCTATTACAGTATAGGGAGCAAGTAGCTTTGAGAGCATCTTCTGAAATCTTGCATTGAAATTAGCAATAGGTTCTCCTTCAAATCTCTTGATTGTGGCAAACAGATGATAATTCATTGAAGGATCTATAGGTATTTTGAATCTATCCTTAAAGGCTTTCTCCAAGGTATCCCATGAACCAACTGAACCTTGACCAAGACTGATATACCAGTTATATGCTTCTTCCCCTACGAAAAATGGAAATAACCTGTATACCACATTCTGATGTTCTATTCTAGCCCTACAACAAGCTTCCTTGAATGTTCTAATGTGATCATCAACATCTTGATATGGATGATATTGAGGACAAGTCTTGTTAGGATTTCTAGGTAAAGGATGATATGCAGTAAAAGTCAAAGGTGACTATGTAGTAAAGAATGACATTGTGACTAGTGGAGGTTGGACCTAAACTATGACAGGTGGTCCTTTAGGTGTTTACAACCCAATGGGAGTTACAAGAGTACGTTCTGGTGAAGCCCCTGATGTACTAGAACCAAGAGAGTGATGAATATCTATTGTTCTAGGTCTAAATCCTCGGATAAGTAATTCTTCAATGAGTCCATTGGATCTGGACCTAGTATTTGGCCTGAGAGCCAGGATTTCTTGAATTTAAGGAAAAATTGGCTTATTTACTATAAATATTGGTTAAAAGACCCTAGCAATGGCTATATTTATGATCAGAATTTGAAATTGACTGGATATTTACGTAGTATTTGCAGAAATGATTTAAATATGAGGTGACATGAGGCTTTGGGACACAAGCAACCAGATATCAAGTCTCTTAAGAAAATTACCTCAAAGCTTTAGTGAAAGACTTGAAATATAGCTTATTTTTGAAATATTATAGTGATCAACCACAAAGATTGAAATATTTATGCTCAATTTTGACAACTTTGCAAAGGACAAATGTGCAGGGACTTAAAACAACAAATCTTTGCATATGACTTGAAATACAGAGTTGCATGAATATTACCTTTTTGTCTGTTTCATCAAATCAAACAAATCTATTGATGAAGGCCCTCCTTCTAGCACCAATTTATGTTGATGATGATTGTTAGTCATAACAACATGCATAAAAATTTGCACAACAAACTTTTATTATCTTGTAAAGTTCGATCAACTTAGGATAAGTTGATGACTCCAAGTCTCTGTTGATTAGGTCATGATCATTTGACGTTACTCAGAGGTTGATGTGACATGTTGTTTTCCATTTCAAGGGGTCTTACATTTGTCTTGATGATCAATATTGTTTTGTTTCCTATAAATTTGCTCCACAGAGAGGTTATTTCTACTCTATTTCCAAAGATAGCTGATATATTTGCAAGTTTGATCAATTCCTCTGATCATTGATCATCATGGACTTGTTATTTCTTCTACACTATATATTTGTTTAAATGATGTGTCTATAAGTGGATATTTGCATGTATCTCATGGATGTTTATATGAATTTGCATGAGATTTGTCAATTTAACATGCTTTTACTTTGAATATGCTCTGTATTTCCAATTATCTATGGGATATCAGCATATTTCATTTATTTGCTTCTGATTCTCTGTTATTTGCAATTATGGTGATGATTTGTTATGAAATTCAAATAAATTTAAAAGAATACTTCTAATTTTAGTGAATCTTTAGCCATTGAACCACATACATACAAGATACATTCATGAGGAGAAGAAATCAAACCATATGTCACCAGGATGTTCCACAGCTAGATATGGATGATGCTAACTTCAAAGGATAAGGAATGAAAACAACACATGCAGACTAACAAGCACTCCAAGGGACGCATCTGATCAATGCATGTATCTAGATTTCAAACATAGATTACTCAAGATTTATGATGATTTGTAATAAAAAATGTCTTCTCTTTCATTCAGTATGGATAACATGTACATTTAAAACAACTTTAAAATGAGTCCTAATATTTCAGTAATCAAATTTCAATTAAGTTTTGAATGTTCAAAATATGGCACCCCTGCACCTTTTATAGAATAAGGTGAGGGAGTAGTTACAAATGACATACAGTCAAGATTTGTCAATTAAGTTCAATGATTAATAATCAATCTTTGACTCAGTCAACTCTTCCTGATGGCAGAGGTTGCCAACTAGCAACCATCTGGATGACTCATTACCTTATGAGTACCTTATGCATATGTCTTCTTGGTGATGCATCTTCATTTATTCCTTAGGTTTCTCTTCTTCATTTTCTTCTTCTTCATCATGATCATCATCTTCATTACTTTCTATATCATTGTCACCCTGATGTACATCCCCCTATATATGGACCTTCATCACTATCCTAATGTTCTCATATGCCTGTACTATTTTATCTACTTCCCCACCATCTTGGATTTTGGCTTTTGTTATGGCATGCTTATGAGACTAGAATTTAGCTTTGATCATGTCCAGCTTACCTTTTCTAATGTTTAAAGTCTCATTGTAAGTTTCCACCTTGACCTTTATCCTCATGATCTTATTCATCACCTCTTCTATTAGGTGGGTGAGGGGGTCATCTACTACCAGTTGGAAATTATCATGCAGAGCTTTGATAGCAAAGTCTACATCTCGATTTTCAATCTTTTCCTCTACTTTCCCTTCTAAAGCCTCAAGGATCTCTACTTCGTATGCCATCATGCTGTGTAACTTTATACCTATATCCTTGAGCTTGCCACTGCATTTCTTTAGGATATCACATTCGAACCTGATATTGTCATACCATACATCTATCAGTAGGGCAGTGTTATTATTCAACACCTGATTATTTATTAGGATTTGAGGATCAATCTTCTTCATCTTTCTCAAAGTAGTTAGGTCTTTTTCCAATTGGAATGACCGTCTCCCTATTTCATTTTGCATTTTATCTACTTTTCTCTTTAAACTGCTTAAAGAATTCCACCTCTGTAAGGAGGTTCTCAAAACATCCTCAGCTCCCGTGAGGGCTGACAGCATCCATTTCTCCATGATCATGGCTTCATGTTTCATGAGGTCCAATTTGGTGACCTCTTCCTAGGATATGACAGTCAATGGGACTACCAGATCAACTGGTGTACTATCAAGGTTAATCAACCCCTTTATATATGAATGCAATTGAGCAATGTGCTCCTTATGCTGTTTATTTTTCTCTTTCTCCTTCTTTACCCTTTGGGTCAAAGAATCAATGATGTCCTTCCCCTCTTGACCCTCTTGATCTTCATTGGTAAAACCCAAATCAACAGTTGTAATTTGGAATTCCTCAAGGGTGATCTTGCCCTTATCTTTCTCTACCGTGGGAAGTGCTAATTGTGCAATCCTTCTACCTGTAGCAAGATCTCTTCTAATAGCTGATGTCAATCTATATTTCCTCTTGGGCTTCATTATTGTTTCTGTAAGCAAGGTGGAAACATCAAATTCTTGAATTTTAGAGCCTTGTTCCATACCTATTTCTTTCTCTAGCCATTGAGGCACTTCATCTCTAGATCCCTGATGTTCTTTGTCATCATCATGTCTGCCCTTTTATCCAATATCTACTTCTATTCTCAGTGGAGAAGGTGACTTCTTAGTTTCTTCCTCATGGAGTTCCTCATGAGGGGGATCTTGTTGCATTTCTTCTTGTTGAGGGGCCTCTTTCTATGGAGGATCCTATCAAATGTCCACATTATGATCCTGCACCTGATCCTGTACTCCCTCCTTCTGACTTTCATCCACTTTAGTATTTTCCTCATATTGAGACAGATTGACTTCTGTGGTTGTCGATGTGTTTAGGCCTTGTGCATCACTCTGATCTTGGGTCACTTCTTGTTCTACACCCGAGGCACTGATGTCTTTTATCTTAAGGTCTTCATGACCTGATTTATCCTTTTCTCATGTGGCATCTCTCTGATCTTCCTAAGTCTGGGAAACACCATCACTTGATGTATCTTTATCACCCCCACCTTTCTATTCGACTTCCACTATCTTTGGCTCAGCGGGTATCTCATGCTGTTGCTGACCCATATCAAGAGCACTGCTCTCTTTTTCTACCTGCTTGGCCACTTCAACTTTTTTTGTCACCTCTGGTGCAGTTGCCTTGTCTTTGGGGCTCACATCCTCCCTGTATGTTAAGTATATAACTCCAGGGCTAGTCACCTAATCAACCAACTTGTCAAGCCTGATTTGTTGGGTTGCCCTCTCTGGGCTACTTTCTTTCACTCCCTGTATTTGTTTCACCCCCTCCAATACCACCATTTGTACTAATGGGGTCCCATGTGGGGTCATGTGGGTACTAGAGGTGAGAGTCTCCATTCTCTAAGAGGCTACATTCTACACTACCTCATCATCTAATAAGTCCACAGTGTCCTCTAAAGAGAAAGGACAACCCTAACCTACTTTCAAAGTCTCTTTTGCTTGTTCCTTTGTCTTCTCAGTCTTGAACTTTATTATGGTGGGAAGCAGCACATCATGTTGGATCTCCTTCCTAAATGCTTCGCCACTGGCTCCTCTCAATACAATGGGGTCATCCCTGATATTATCCCGCATGGATGTTCTTTTCTTCTTGGGTGGTGATGTCAGTGGCGCCATCCTCCTTTTCCTACTGACCATCATTGGGTCATCACCTACAGGCTCCTTGTTTACCTGCACTTCCTCAAAAGGGATATCTTCTTCCACTTCTTGTTGTGAGGTCGGGCCCTCCTCCTGTACTTCTATAGCTTCTATAGATGGCCTTAGGATCCTCTTTGTCTTTTGTTTGTCCATCAGAGGTGGTACAGATGATGCAGATGCTTGTCCTGATATTGATGCACCTGCAGCTGGTATGGCAATTCTTTCAATTATCACCCCCTTAGGTTCATCTTCAATTTTCTTTCCTCTAGGGGGACCTTTCCTCTATTTCTGTGTGGGTAACCTTTCTCCATTAGATTTTCTTTTCTCATTGAGGAAGTCATCATACTCCTCATCAGCTAGTTCTTGCACTTTTTTCTTGGCATCAACAATAAGGGCCACACCCCTTTTCTTCAATCTATTTATTTGCTCATCTACCCAAGCTTGGGTTAATTGTAGCACCCCACCTATAAATTAATCTAGGGACATGTCCTCTGGCTATGTTAGATCAGGGGTTGATATGGTGTCATTGTACACCTTCTTGTCTTCATATTCATTTGACATAGTTTTTCCACCATCCTTCTTCAGCTATGTTGGCACTAGGATGCAGTCAAAATTCCTTATTTGGTTCAAGGTGAGCCTCTAGTATTTTCTTCTCCTCACCTCAGCTTCATCCTCACATTCAGACCAGAAATCCTCCAGATGCTTCTGATGAATAGGTTTTCCTATTATTTTCTACATCATTCCATAGGGGTCATAAGATCTAGCTAAGGGAAATGGCGATAGGTACATCAGTTTCAGGCCCCCTATGGCATGCTTTATGCTCTCTGAGTCAGAGCACATATACAAGCTCATAGACACTGGAAATAATACCAGAGGTATCTTCTTTTGTTCCTTTAATGTTGTAACTATGGTAGATATTTGTCTATGAAATTCCATCAAGACAACCCCATCGGTAGGGTATCTTGGTAGCATAAAGGGGTTGTCCCTCAAATCCCTCTATCCTTATATATGAGAAGGTGGCAAACTAAATGAACTAGGCACCATGTCTGTAAATAACTTCCTAAGCCTCCATGCTCAATCTCTTGGTTCTATCCTCCTCCATGGTTCTGACTAGTTGCATAGAGAATGCATCATTCACTAATTTGTAATCTAGGAGGTAGTTCTTTCTCTGTAGCTGAGGATAGTGATCCCCTATGTGGGCATCACCCATTGTGGTTAGGGCATCAAAGGTTCCCTTGTAAGCACATGAGTACACAACATATGAGGTCATATGAAACATGCATGCCTGATCTCCCAGGTTCCTCATGCCTTCATCTAGTGCATCACTGATGACCTTGGCCCATAATGGATTATTATCTATGTCTAGGACCATTTGGATGATTCCAAACATCCAATTCTCAAAATTTCCTACATGAAGCTTACCTGTCATCCTACTTAGCAGGGCCATCATGTATTGGTACTCATCATCAAAATCAAATTTATATAAGTGTATGAGCAATTTAGTTGAGGTAATGTAGGTGCTGCTCTTAGACCTCCACTAATACATCCTCTTCCTTGCACTCTTCTTATTGTTGTTATATTCTATGTCCAATTTATGTAAATCCACACTGACCACCTTTCCAACTGGCAGATTGAAAGTAGAGGTGATGCCCTTTATTAAAAAGTCAGCATATACTCTCCCATGCTTCTGCACCCACCTAGTCTTAGGGTTATAGTTCCTAGCACATTTCACTACTAGCTCTAGGGTTTCCGTGGCATACAAAAATCCAACTGCATACCACATTCTTGAAACATATATTGCATCCAGAGGGGTATTGTCCTTATCATGATCTATTCTGGTTGACCATATTGCTAGGTCTGTATCTCCTTGGTGAGTGTCACCAATGATGCCATACATAAATTGTACCCCTTCAGGATGAACAAACATGGGCTTAAGAAATTCTGAATGAGACCTATTCCATCTAAGATACACCATGGACTCCTTCAATAAACATGCCTTGTCTTACCATACAATAACTATATGCATTCATACAACATTATGTACCTCTACGGCATCATGTATACTCTATTCATTATTGTTTACTTCATCATGATATGCACATTTACATATTCAAACCACAAGAAAAAACATACTACCTAAACATGTAGAAAATGACAATAGGAGGGTTTTCAATTACTTACCTGATAATGTTTTCCTCCTAGGTTAGATGGGTAATTACGGAAAAGGGCTGTAGATGCTGAGGATCACCCATTTTGTTACGTTGAAAGATCTAGTTCGTTCACAAGTAGTTGTATGAGGGTTTGACTTCTCTGCTCTGTAATTTCTTATTTTTTTGCAAGGTAAATGAAAATAACCCTAGAAAGTTACCTTTAAACACATCCGTAGGGCAAATTAGGGTAAAACTACATTGGGATGGCTTAATCTATTGATCCTCTGCAGAGAAACCATGGATGATGCTAAGTGTTTGAATTATATTCGCAATCGGCGGGAACCTATCTACCGCGTTTAAGTCCATTTAATGTCATGAAATAGGGCAGGGAGGTGATCTTCGAAAGATCAGGTGATATTCAAAATATGACCCTCTCTGGATAAAATGAACCCCTGCCTTTAAGTGGCAAAACTAGTGCAAAAGAATCAGGTGATGCGGTCAACATTGACCACATGTAAATTGGGTCATGAATTTAAGATCAAGGGATGTTCAAAATATGACCCCCTTGGGAAAAGATCAGGATGACATCACAGTGTCGGTGATCTTGTTTAAGCATTGTGTTGTAATGATGTCATCGTTATGTTGTTCAATATGGTGGGCATTAGATATATACCTCCACGAGGTAAAATGGAATGATGATGTCATCATCAGGGTGTTTTCCTTTGTTCATTGGATTTAGATGACATCATCATCATATTAGCATAGGGTGATATTTTGCGAAGAGGGTGATATTCATAAGATGATGGATATTAAAAATGACCCACGCAAAATATATGAAGTCATTTGACGGGCAGATAATAGCTATCACATAAAATTGACATCTGAACTTCACAGATCAAGTGGTTATAAGATGATAAACTTATATCAAGGTGATCTTATATAATATGACTAATGTTTGAGATATGACCCCCCCCTCAGAATATCAGGTTTGACTGAAACTTTGACTTAACATACCTTTCTTCCCTTAAAGAATTTTGGGGTGATCCAAAAGGCAAACCTGCATGGAATTTCATGCACTTTCCAACCATGAGGTTAATAATGTGAAATGTTGACTTTGGCAACTAACCTCATTATGGGGACCTATCTACCCCCTGTAGGGTGTTCATGCATAACTTAATTTTACCAGAGCACCCAAAGTAGAAAAACAACAAGCCAAAGAAGAAAAAAGAGTTGGGTCCTTGTTTTGTCAAGTCAAAATGGGGTGTGTTGTGTAACCACACAAAACTACTCCAAAATGTTGAATGCCTCACCAATCAGTTCACTATCCTGTATGTGAGACTTCAAAATTTCTTCATGTGCCTTTGCCTGCACAATTGATACCAGTTTAAATTTTTGTACAGGGGACATTGAGTCCAGGTTTATTAGTCCTTGCAAATTTTTTGGCTCATCTAGGACCTATTTCTCTTTCTCCAAAAAGTCTTTAATCATTTTTGTAGTGTCTCTTGCTAGACCTAAGACTTCATCTCCTTTATCCTATTTAGCGGGTTCCATGTGTTTTTCCTTATTTCCACCAATATTCTACTCCAATGCAAGGCTCCTTGTCTGCTCATCAGTCTTTTCAATATCATCCTATTACTTGGGATGAAGTCTAGTATCAGACTGGTCTTGATCTATCATATCCATTCCATTAATGTTAGGGGCTTGATCATTTCTATCTAATCCTTGGTCTTGGCTTATCTCTGAAATAGATGCATCTCCATCATTTTCTCCTTCATTGTTATAAATGGTAGGGTTATTAAATTCTTTTAATATCTTCAAAGTGGTTTCTTCAATTTCCTTAGCCACTTTTTCAATATCACCTCCCATAAGAGTGTTTATTTGCCTCTTTTTCCTAAATTCTTTATTAAGAGCTTCGGAGATCATGGTCTTTTCCACTAGGGTGATCTCTAGACATAACCTCACAAGTGTGTGCTCTCTGTTTTCAGTATCTTTGGCCATGGTAGTTTCCATCCTTGCATACATAATGTTGTTCAAACTATCAAGAAGATCACCAATGATTTCAATAAGAGCCTTATTGTATATGTTCAAATACTCTACAGTGGCATCTTCCAAAACCCTTTTATCTGCATCATTATAATCATCATAGAATTCAGCGATTGGTTTCAGATTTCCATCTACTGTGATAGCCTTAAGAACATCCCCTAGGCTTATTGTAGCCTCTTCTGGTTGAAATACATTTTTCCTTGCCCTTTTCTTTGTTTTGTCCTTCCCTAAGGTTGTCTCTTTATAGCTTCCAGAGACTTTGGTAGTCTTAGTTTTCATCCATTTTACTTCTTCATCTATTTTTGTCTCTTCCTCATCGACTGCAATGCTTACATGCATTATTTTAGCCTTTATCTTCTTTCTTTTGTGAATGGTGGTAGGGATTTCCACACTTGTAGATGGTGTGGGATTAGAGGAAATAGATGCAGCTTCTACATAGGTAGATCCTCTAGTTCTTCTTCTTGACACCTCTAGTTTTTCTAGCTTTCTCTTGGGTTCTTTTGGAGCTTTAATTAGTTCACTTTCTCTCTTTTCCTTTTCTACCCTTTTAGCTTGTGCTTTTTCCCTTCCCTCTTTCACTTGTTCTTTTATGAAACCTTTTCTCAAGGTGTAATCCTTTGCCACCCTCTACATTTTCTTAGAGATTTTAGGTTTTCTGACTTCAACATAAATTTTGTAGATATCTCTTCATATGTTCCAAATCTTTCTTCTTTGGGGTCTCAGGGATTGCTTACCATGTGTTATGCATAGTTATCCAATATTTCTACATCTACTTCATAGCCCATTGGCATAACCCAAACAGTTCTAGGCTCCATCATGCATTGGTCTTTGGTTAACATGACGCATATGTCATCCTTGTATTTTTCCACAATTGCATTTGGAGTTCTTTCTCTTGATTGCATCATTCCTTGGAAGTTCTTGAAATAACCCCATAGGGCTGAATTTTGTTCATCATAGCTTCTAGTAATATTTAAATGATCCTTAATTTGTATATCAACTGGCTGTCTATTTAACCAAAACAAGTTCTACATCTTTGGCAACTCATGCATGAAGTAGAAAAACAAATAGGTGATCAATGTACCAAATTTGAAGGGATATTTGTTTTCTTTTGTCTTCTTTAGGTTTTCCATCACTTTTTATTTGATAAATTCATAGATATCCTAGTCTATATTTTCCTTGATCATCTGATAGGCAATGTATATATAGCAATACTAGAAATAGAGTTCTCCCAGTTGGTGAAATAGACTTTGTATCCCAACACCATGGATGCAAATCTTACATCATGATCTTCAATATCATTGATTGTTAAAGTCCCTTTTATCAATTTTGCTCTAGTGGCCACCATTACTGTATCATTCTTCATAGCTTTCAACAGGGGAACACTACTAGTAGAGCTTAGTCCAGTTACAACCCTAATTACATCCTTGGTGATCTTGAAGGGCTTCCCCAAGCACATGAATTCATCATGTATTTTGTTCAAAATGTATCAGACCCATTCATCTTCTGCAAATGTAGGGAAGTCTCTATATTGAATGAATCTCTTCTCCTTTAGAGCTTTGTATTCTTCTTTTAGCTCAAATTGATCACCACTTAGAAGATTTAGATACAGGTCTGAGAATCTACTGTCACCATGCTCTTCTAGGGAAACATGGATGTAAGTCCTAACATCCTTCGCATGCATAACTCTGTGTGGAATATCTAAAAATGCACCCATTTGATCAACTTCGGATAATTTGCATGGATGTTTCTTGAATTTTAGTCAGACTCACTCAGTGATATCCACCACTTGTGGTGTTGCCATTTCAATGAATAATCAAGAAAATTTGTGCTAGGGTTTTAAACAAAAAATACCTCTTTATCTAGATTATGGTTTCCTTCGCTTGAGATCAATTTGGCTTGAATTGTTTTGGAGTTTTTCTTCAAATCACCTTAAACACTTGAAAGATTGAATACAAAGTGATCAATCTTTTACAAACTCAAGTTTTTTAACCCCTTGAAGCCTTAACTTAATCGTCTTAAATGCGGTCTTTAAAAAATATGCCAAACACTTCTCTATCAACCACAGTCAATCTAAATTTCTCTATGATGCTCCACATTAGATCTTTTTCTTCTAGAATTTCTTTTAGAGGATTTTCCATAAAGTTCTTCACAATATACCTTAGTGACAGATTCTAGCACCAACTTTCTAGGTGGGGGTTTTGGATTTTCAACATGACTCTCCCTAAGCTAGAGCTCCCAATCTACTTGTCAGAGGAAGTATCTGCACCAAAAACTAGTGCAGATCCATCCTTGACTTCAATCACATATTTCTTAATCTAGATCTTGCCCATTTCTTTCTTAGTTTCAACTGGATCAACTTTTCCTTTCCCTTATCATTCCTTTTCTCTATTTTCCTTTCTTCAGCATAGTAGTTTCTTTTCACATTCTTTCTTCTACAAATCTTGCAACATGTTCAAACTTGTTGCAATTGTAGCATACCACATTTGTTTGTCCTTGATTCCTTCTATTGATTAGATTTGATCTGTATTGATTAGCCATATGTCAAAATCTATTGCATGCAAAACATCTTCCATTGAATGATTGAGTATTCCTTGAATTATGAAAGCCATTTGTTACCAAACTTCTGCATTCATTTGATCTATGACAAATTTTCTTGCAATTGAAACATTTACTAGAAAAATATGGAACATTTCAATTTATTCTACTCCTACATTAAGTAGCATTATGACCAAACTTTTTGCAATTAAAACAATGGCCATTGAAAGATGGATATCTTTGAGCATTTGACTATCTAACTGGAGATCTTCTAGGTCTTTTTCTTTGATTCTTGACTGGTTGCCTTTGTTTTGCTTCCACTCAATGTTTGATTGACTTGATTTTGAACTTTCTCCTTTCTCAAATCCCAAGCCTTGCCTGTCATGGGAACTCTTTTGACTAGCAATCATCTCATCAAGTTTTGTAGAACTTATCTTGAACTTTTCTTCATATCTCTTGGCTTTTTCCAAGTCTAATTTTAGGCTCACAACTTCTTTTTCAAGTTTGACACCTTCTTCTAACTTGCTTTTTACCATCAGATTTAGATCTTATTCTTCTTTAGCTCTTTCTACAACTTCCACCTTCAAATCATCTAGGGTTTCATTTGTTGATATCAAATGTTCACTAACCTCTTTGTATTTTTTCTTTGAATTTCTTGACCTATTCTTTTTAGCTTTAGAATGCATTCATCAACTTCTTGAATGTTGTCCTTCAAATCCATGATTTCTATTTCAGATTTTTCAAGATCAATAAGATCTGCTTCTAGTTCAACATTGTTTGAGAAGTTTCTATATCTCCTAGCTTCCATGAGTGAACACTCCCAGATCTTCTTAAAGTTGTTAAGCTTCTTCCAAGGAACCTTGCTTTGATACCAATTGTTGAAAGTAAGGAATACTGAGAGGGGGGTGAATTAGTATTCTGCAAAACCACTGCTTAACTTGTTTATTGATCCAATTTCTAAAATTAATAACATGAAATCATAACAAGCATAAGAACAATGACCATAAAGACATAACACATAGACACCAATATTTTTACATGGAAAACCCAATAAAGGGAAAAACTACGATGAGTGCTAGCTCACAATATATTATGATAGCATAATACCAAATTACAAGAAGGCTCACTACCTAAGGGCTCACTGCCCAAAGAAATGCTCACTCTAGGTGGACTCACTGTCTAAGTGGACTCACTATCCACTAAGGAAGAAGAATAAGAAAGAAAGAGAAATGGTTCATGGCTAGCTATGAACTGCTACTAGTGCATCTACCATATGCTGGATCACAGTTCCATTGAAGGATTAATACACAGATTCGAAAGTCTTCATTTATTATGTCCTGCTTCTCAACTCTTCTACATATACTTTGTTTTCTTCCCTTATTTTTCTTTTTCTTCTCTATATACTACTTATAATCCTTGACATTCCAAATTCGCACATCATTCCTCACACACTTCTACATTGTAATCCATTGAGTATTTATATCTACAACAAGATTCATTTCATAATCAGGTTGGCAAGCCAGTTATGAAGTGTGTATGCAATGTATTCTACCTTGTCAGCTTGATCATGTGTATAAAGAACAATGTGGACCCAAACAAACATGAAATAATCTTTATATAGGTTGGTACCTACCATTCAACCACTTAGATTTATAGTTTAGACAATATATCTTCTCTACATAAAGATCTAAAATGCATGTCAGGTTGTCTCTCAAGAACATGCTTGACTTAATCATATGTGACAACAAAATTCTTACTACGAACTAAGTGAGACTCAAAGAATCACATCAATCATTCCTCATACCTCACAGATCATATCTTACCAACTACAAGTTATGATGTCCTTATGTGGTGAAATGCATGTTGGAATTAGGGCAGACAACTAAGAGGGGGGGGTAAATCAGTTGTGTTAAAACCTTAATACTTGCAACAATTAAATCTTCCTTTTTATTCAAACCAAATTAATGATGAAAACATTAAAGCATGAATCAACAACATATGAGTAGAAACAAATGAATTACATTTGACACCAAGATTTTTGACGTGGAAACCAGGTTAAGGGAAAAACCATGGTGAAGGTTAACCCACAAAGATTATACTCTGTTAAAAGTATTTCAAAAGGGGAATGCACATGCACTGAGGCTCACTACCCAAAGGTCACTACTCAAAGGAAGGCTCACTGCCTATAGCAGGCTTCTTGCCTACAGAAAAAAGATTACAATGTGTTTGAACTAATGATTAGCATCTACCAATGCAAAGATTCAATTCTAGTTAAGCACAGAATACCGACTTGATACACTTCATCTTTATTCTGCCCTGTTTCACTGCTATGTCATAATATGAACTTAGATCTTCACCTTCACACTTATCTCTGCCTTTATTTGCACTTATTCCATCATCACATCACTAGCACACCCAAATCACTCAAATCCATCAGCTATACATATCCGCATCATGAATTTTAATAATTTTCTAGTCAGCTTCAAGATCACTTAGAACTTTTATTGAAGACTCTGCTCTATTGGCCAAACCCATGCACAACTTCTAACGCAGACCAAAAAATTGTATTCATAAATCATCAATCATGTCAGCCACTATTGTTGATCATCACTAATTTCCCAACCAACAGCTTTCATATATCCGGAACCAAGATCAATTACAAAGTCGACATGTTCTTCTTTTGTCTGCACTGACAAACTAGAACCCAATACTTAGATGCTAATAACATTTGAATCCTTCATCACCGGAGGCTAAAATTCTAGATTTAGATTATCCTAACAATCCTTATGACTCCCTTAGATCTACAACACACTATGATTTATTTCTGGAAAGATCTGGACCAAGATATCGAACCCTGTCACATGCCCTATTTCTGGCTACCCAGACTTAGATAAATTCTTATTCTGACTTCCGGTATGAACAAATTAATTTATGCGGATGTGTGGAATAGTCTTAGTTACCATTAATGACAACACCTGTCATGTGTAGTAGTGTCTCTTGCCAACAATCTCCCCCTTTGGAATTGATGGCAACACTTAGTGAAAAATGACTACGTGTCAGAGCTACTCCCCCTTACTCTGTATACTTGTGCTCTCCACTATTTCCAAACCTCCCCCTTTGCTGGATTTCTCATTTTTCACTACTCTTCACTCTCCCTTTGACATCAATGGAAAAAGATGGAATCCACAAACCAAAATTCACCTAAACATTTTGTATACAATGTCGCATATGTACAACCAATCCTTAAGTTATATTTATATATACTTAAATATATCTCCAAAAATATTATTCAGCAAGGCCAACTCTGTATCCCAACTCTTTTTCATACAATTCAAAGTTGAAATGTGGCCATTGAACAAAAATGCTTGTACTTTAGCCTTTCAGAGGTCAATGGGATCACTTGTTTGAGTAGCAATTTGGGCTTCTGTTACAACATTGAACATTGCTTCTATCTTAGGGGAAATCATTCCCTGGAGCTCACCCATTCTTGCTTTAATGTTCTCCTTTTCTCTTGTCAATTTCTTTATTTCTTCCATCAAGCTAATTGCTTGACACTCCTTACTTGCCACTGATACTGTCAATGGATCAAAGGTTTGGGACATACTTGACAATTTTTGTTTGGAGTCCTTTAGTTTATCGTCCTCTATGACTTTAGGAGTAGATAAACAAATCTTATATATACTGCCTCCTTCTAAAAGAGTATTTTGAATACTCTTTATACTATTATCTAGCACCAATCTATCTACCCCAATCATGCTTTTAAGTGTATCAAATCTTTCTCTATTAAATTCATTCTGAACTTTAACTTCTGCATATTTTTCAAAGGACTCAAATTGTGTACTTACAGAATTTACTAGTCTCATCAGATTTCCAGAGGGAGAATCAGATGGATTCTTCTAGAATGTTGGCATTTGTTAGATTTAGGACAGACAACTGAGAGTGGGGGTGAATCAGTTGTCAAAAACTTTCTTACAATTTAATCACTTAAATCTGTTTCTTAATTCAAAAAAATAATAATAAATCAATCATGGAAACATAATGCAACAATTCAATAGTAGAAACACATTAACACATATGACACCAAGATTTTGACGTGGAAAACCTGGTTAAGAGAAAAACCATGAGGTGACTATCCCAAGATTATATTCTCTGTTAGAAGAATAGAAAGAACAAAATGGCACATGCCAATTAGGGCTCACTGCCTGAGCACACTGCTCACAAGAGGCCCACTGCCTATAGGAGACACACTGTCTATAGAATAATAAGTATTACATACTTGAATTGAAGAATAGAATCTTCACCATGCTTGAGTCAGTTCCATTTAAGCTCAATACTTCTGCTCTGCCTTTCACTCTACTCCTCTCTACCACACTCTCATCTCCTCAAGATATAGCTTGAAATGACTTTACAACTCCTTATTTATACAAGACATCGACTTAGGAATAACCATCCAAGTCAGCCTACATTACAGAGAAAATACATAAATGCAACATGATTAATTATAAAAAGACTTCATGCGGATCAACACACTATCAGCCACACAGATTTGAGACTTCAATATTCCTTTAGGAACATGCCATTGTTCACAGAACATCTCCAAGATCATCTGTAGGATGTGTAACTCATCCGGTTGGCCAGACTTAGAAAGAACATCATCATCCAAAAGTAATTCTTCAATTACAAGCTGAATCTTCAATGTAGACCACCAACACGAACTAGACACAATCCAAAGACCTCCACAAGCTTGCCTGAAACACCAAGGACATCCACACTACTTTTGTCTACTAAAATCATTTTCTCCTTCATCTGGAACCTCAAGAACACAGTTTGTCATCACTGTCATATTGGAATAGATGCTTGCAGACCTCTAGACCACAAACCTATTGAGTTGTCATGTCACATTGACTTTCTAAACATTCCACCAAATTCGCAGAACATGATATTGCATTTCTAGATCTCACCAGACCTATCTGTATCACTCTGTCACCTCTGAACATTTGCCAGAACTAGTTTTACTTATGTGGCCATAGCTTCTTTAGATCTTCATGTGGACCTCTAAGATATTTACTTGATCATCTTAAGACACATATCTACAAACCCTTTGAAGTGCATCCTCTGACCTTCATCTCAGCTGGGATCTTTACCTCACTATCTTCACTATTCTTCTCTATTCCTGATTAGGACTAATTTTCTCAATATCCTCAGCACATAGCTCAATCAATCTTTATTGTTAATGCAATAGGAGTATGTTGACATAAATGACAACACCGATTAGGCCCAAACTTACAACAATCTCCCCCTTTGTCATTGATGGCAACATATGATGTGAAAACTATCTTAACCATCAAGACAAGAACTTCTCCTCATAGTCACAACTCCCCCTATCAACAACAACCATTCACATGTCTTCTCTTCCTTTCCTGCTCCCCCTTTAATCAACAATTACTTATTTTTCACATCTCTTCTCTCCCCCTTTGACATCAATGGCAAAGGGCACATACTTGCATCAATTCAGAATCATACAAGCTGCTCCCCCTGAGTAGCAGCTTCCCATCATCAATCTAGACCACAAAATATAATTGCGAGATCCACCGAACTAATGTACATCAATGCACCTTAATTCAGAACCGGAGGCATAATAACCCCTAACTTCTCCTTGAGACAATCAAAAGAGTCCTTAGGTAGAGGTTTAGTAAAAGTATCTACAATATGATCCTTGGAAGGCACAAACTCCAATCTAACTTCATTTGTGTTCACTTGCTCTCTCAAAAAGTGAAACTTGATGGATATATGTTTAGTCTTTGAATGCAACACTAGATTTTTTGATATGTTGATTGCACTTGAATTATCATAGAAGATTGTGATAGGTTCTTCATACTCCACTATAATATCTCTTAGCATTTGCTTCATCCACAATAATTGAATGCAACTACCTACTACTACAATATATTCTGCTTCTACAGTGGACAAAGATATTGCCTTTGTTTCTTGCTTAGCCAAGAAACTAATCTCTTCCCTAAAAAGAATGCTCCACCACTGGTACTTTTCTGGTCATCCACATCTGTCTATGCATGAAGAGAGAAATCATGATCTTTGAAATGCCACAATCCATACTCAACTATCCCTTTTAGATATCTAAAAATCCTCTTGATTGCCATGACATGAGATTCTCTAGGATCGGCTTGGAATCTAGCAACAAGACCAACAACATTCATAATGTAGGTCTAGTTTGAGTAAGATACAATAGTCCTCCAATCATTGACCTGTACTTTTTCTGATCAACCTTAGGAGAGTCACCATCTTTGCTCAATTTACATCCAATTTCCATGGCAATATTCATTGGTTTTGAATCTTCCATCCTAAATTTCTTCAACAATTATTTCACATATTTGGTCTAAGAAATGAAGATTCCTTTCTTTGTTTGAGTGATTTATAGACCCAAGAAGAAATTCATTTCCCCAAACATGGACATCTCAAATTCACTTTTCATTTGATTTGCAAAGGTTTTGCACATACTATCTCTTCCTCCAAATATGATATCATCAACAAACACTTCAACAATCAAGATATTTTCATGATCAATTTTGAAATATAAATTATTGTCAGTAGTACCTTTGTTAAAACCAATCTTCAAAAGATGCTTATCCAATATTTCATACCAGGCTGTTGGGGCTTGCTTGAGTCCATATAGTGGTTTCTTCAACTTGCAGACCATATCACCATGATCAAACAATTGAAATCCATCTGGTTGCTCAATTTAAACTTCTTCTTCCAAGTCACCATTTAGGAAGGCTGACTTGACATCCATCTAATATACTTTGAAATCCTTGAAGGCAGCAAAAGCAAGAAATAACCGATTGCTTCAATTCTTACCACCGAAGAAAAATTTTCTTCAAAATCAATTCCTCTACTTGGGAGTAACCCTTGCAGACCAATCTAGCTTTGTTTCTGACTACTTCACCATCTTCATTTAGTTTATTCTAAAAAACCCATTTGGTTCCAATCACATTCTTGTTTTTAGGTTTGGGAACAAGATCCCAAGTGTGATTTTTCTCAATTTGCATCAGCTCTTCCTCCATTGCTTTAGTCTAGTTTTCATCATTGCAAGCTTCATTCACTGTCTTAGGTTCAATCTTTAAAATCAGACAATTTACTCTTCTGAATCTTGAGCAATCCTTCTTCTTGTTTGTACACCTTTACTTTTATCACCTATGATCTGATCTTCAGAGTGATTTAGTCTTACATACCTGGGAACTTTGGGAGTTTCTTACACTTTTGATTCTTGAACAGGTTCATTCAAACTTATCTCTTCTTCCTAATTTACCGGATCAATCAGAATCTAGATTTCAGAGGGAGCTTGGTCTTTTTGAACAAAAGTATCATTTTGATCATCTTCATCATATTCATAAAACCTTGAGGGTTTTTCAATACCTTCATCAACCTTCACATTTGTACTTTCTACAATCTTCCTTAATCTCTTGTTATAACACCGGTATGCTTTGCTATGAGTAGAATAACCTAAGAATATTCCTTCATCACTTCTAGCATCAAATTTTCCTAGATCTTCATCTCTTTTAATGTAACATTTGCTACCAAAGACTTTGAAATACCTCACAGTGGGAGTGATGCCAAACCAAAGTTCATAAGGAGTCTTACCAGTATTGCTTCTAATTTGTACTCGATTGAGAGTATAGACTGCAATGCTTACAACTTCTCTCCAATAGATTTAAGGAACATTTTCTTCCATCATCATGGTTCTAGATGCTTCCTGGATGGTCCGGTTCTTTCTCTCCACTACTCCATTCTATTGTGGAGTCCTAGGAGTAGACAACTATCTTTTTATTCCATGTTTCTCATAGAATTCTATGAACTCACTGGATGTAAATTCTCCACCTCTATCAGACCTCAGACATTTTAATTTTAATCTACTTTCATTCTCTACCATAGCCTTGAATATTTTAAATTTCTCAAGAGCTTCTGATTTCTCTTTTAGAAAATTCACCCACATCATCTGGGAATGGTCATAAATTAATAACATGAAGTATCTATCACCTTGTACACTCCTAATTCTTGCTAGACCACATAGATTAGTATGAAGTAAGTCCAATAATCTGGTAGAAGATTGTTCCTTTATTTTGAACGAGACTCTACTTTGTTTACCCAACTAACATTCTTTGCACAAACTATTGGTAGGTTTTATCAATCTTGGAGGATCTCTTACAGCCTGAGTGTTGCTTATCTTGATGACATTATCCAAAATTCACATGACACATTCTCCTATGCCATAACCATCTCTAATCAATTTGAACATATAAACAACTTCTACCAGTACCAACCAAGTGGAAGATATTACCTTTTGTTTGAGTACCAGATGCAATCTCTGTTCCAAAACTTTCAAAGATCTTGCATTTTCCATTCTTGAATCAGAGATCATAGCCTTTGTCCACCAACTATCCAACACTGAGAAGGTTGTGCTTCAGACCTTTGTCATGTCCCCTTTCTAAAATAATTAGTTAATGGTCAATATTAACCCATCTTATTCTTCCATGGGTTAATTGGGCAAGCATAGGAAGAATGAATATTTAATATTTAATATTGTCCAACTAATATCTATTTCTAGAGGACAATTAAATATTAAATTAAATATTTTGAGACTCAAAAAGGGGCATTGGGTTTGGTGAGGTGTCCATTTGCATGAAGATTTCGAAAATCTTGGTAAATCACAAGTGGCGGGGGATTTTATGACAACGTATGACAATTTATGACAACTGTCATACCCCAAAATAGAAAGGAATCAAGGAAAAACATTGGAATCTTGGATTTCCCTCTCTCCCATGAAATATTGATACAAAATATGTAATTTTGGTGATTTGGGGCTATTGTTGACTTGATATTTTTCTCTCAAACTTGCAGATTTGCAGATTGTGGCTTCAATGGACGAAAACCCATTGGAGTGAAGAGGCTTGTGGATGAAAACCCATGAGTTTCAGGTGGCAGAGTACATAAACCCTTTGATCACAAAGAGTAGCTTCATCGAGAGGTTGCACAGAGCTTCAAGGATTGAGTAGTTTCCGGCAGTTTTCGGCAATGTCCATTGTTTGTGTGTGCAGGTGTTCTTGTGTTGCCGTGGTAGTTCCAGAAGTGTTGGGAAGAGTTGCTATTATTATTTACTTTATTTTTCTGTGTATTAGCTGTAGATTCTTATTTTCTAATGTCAAATATTAGTATTGGAGGTTGTGGGTAGAGTTGTGTTGATTTTGGCTTTGTGGGTCAGAATACCTAATGTGTATTTCAGCATTATTGTGAAGTTTTGGTGGTGTAGATTGCTACTGAGTGCTGTAGGTTTTTCTATTGTTACTTTAATGATATTAGACCATATTTCATGTACTTTCCATCTGAAAATCAAACAATATCAGTTTGGGTGTTTTTTGGTGTATTTCGGTGATTGACGGTGTTGGCAGTTTTTGTGGGTTTGATCATATTTGCTCTAGATTTGGGATTTTGGTTGTTGTTTATGTTATGGCTGTTATGACCATCCAAAATGATGTAAAATCTATTTAATATCAGATCAAATCAGTTCCATTAATTTCTGGGCAAGTTTGTGTTAGTTTGGCGTTGTTATGTGCATGACTAGCTTGCTAGTCTTGGTGAAATTATTGTATTTTTTGGTGGTGTTAAATAAATTTATTTTCAGATCTGATTTCAAGTTAAAATCTTAGTTTGGATCATTACAGTGGTATCAGAGCATGATCTTGCTAGCCTGTAGGTTATTCAGATGATTGATGATACCGAGTGACAGAGAAATTAGATATTTGAGGAGACAGCAAAGGAAATTGCAATTGGAGGAAACAATGGCAGATAGAAGAGGTGAAGAAGAAGAAGATGAGGCTTCAAGGAAATTTACTCAAATGGTTGAGGCACAAACCAGACTTGTTGAAATGTTTGGGAAAATGTTGCAATGGATCCAAAACAACAACAACAATAACAACAACAACAACAACGAAAACAATGGTGGTAGTACTTTAGGTGCAAACAATAGTAACAATGGAAAAGGGAAGGAAATTAAAACACAAAATTCAGGGGCTGCAAATAAACCCTTATTCCTACCTAAAGAGGAACCTGAACAAGTTGAGTCTGCAACTACTAGTTTGTTCAATGCAGAGACCCTTAACAAATGGCGTGGAGAATACAATGCATTGGCAGATGAGATCAAGAATGATATGTCTTGGGGAGAATATGTAGAATTCCTGAGAAGAGATGAATCTCAAAAGAAGGGGAAAGGCCAAAATAAAGAACTAAAACATAAGTTGGGTAAGTTAACCACAGCTTTCTTTGATGGAAGTGAAAAGATTTTAGCTAGGGCTTGGCTACAAAAGATAGAGACATACTTTATGCTCAATCCCATGACAGAGAAGGATGCAGTTCAGTTTGCCACTTTGCATTTGGAAGGGGAAGCCTATGAATGGTGGTACCATGGTCGTACTACTTTGGGACATGATCAAGTACATACCTTTGGTGATTTCAAACAAAGGATTCTTGATAGGTATGAACTGAAAGAAGAAGAAGAATATTTCAGCCAGTTGTCTAAAATTAAGCAAAAGAATTCAGTAAGTGAGTATATAGTAGACTTTCAAAAGATTGCAGTGATGGTACTTGAAATATCAGAGAAGAGAAGAGTACATCTATTCATCACAGGGTTCATCGAACCTCTTAGGGGGTTTGTCAGATCTTTCACACCTCTCACCTTGCAATAAGCCATCAAGAGGCTCTAACCCTTGAGCCATCAATTCCAAAGAATGCTTTCCCACACTCCTCCAAACCAAACACATGGCGTCATAAGGGAGGATTCCAAAAGAAACCATTCCATGCAGTTGCACCTATACAAAAAAATACAACTCCTAATACTGTAAAGAAGATGGATGAAGAAACAAGGAATGAGCTTAGGAGGAAGAAACTTTGCTTTTCTTGCAGAGAGCCTTGGGTTCCTGGACATAGGTGTTTGGGAAAAGGACAAGTCCATTACATAGAGGTTGTCTCAGATAAGGATTTAGACTCAGATGGTAATGAGGAGTTTCATGACATAGAGGATGCTGAACTAGAGGTCGAAGAGGAGACTAAAAAAGAAGGTTCATTAGCTGCACTTTCAGGAGCACCAAGATATCATCCTTTCAGGGTTCATGGAGTGTTAGCGGGACAGCGAATGACTGTTTTGATTGATAGTGGGGCAACCCACAATTTTATTGATGAAGGGTTAGTAATGAAGAGAGGATTGAAGACTGAAGAATTTGAAGGGTTCAATGTGAATATTGCAGATGGATT
Organism: Cunninghamia lanceolata; assembly: GCA_027924645.1. NCBI lineage: Eukaryota > Viridiplantae > Streptophyta > Pinopsida > Cupressales > Cupressaceae > Cunninghamia > Cunninghamia lanceolata. The sequence continues at coordinate 6,167,762 of BSBN01000714.1, forward strand.
CACTATGCCATGTACCAGAGTGGTCAAACAATTAAGCATCACTATGGGAGACTACAAGGTTTGTGATGATTTTTATGTTGTTGGTATTGGTGAAACTGATGTTGTCTTGGGTGTTCAATGGTTGCACTCTATTGGAGGACATTATCAGAACTACCAAACTATGGAGTTCAAGTTTCAATCAGAAGGCAAGGAGATTACACTCAGAGGGATTACAAATGGAGCTCCACGAGTGGTGACATCAAAGAAGATGGAGAGGACTTTCAAAAGAGGTCAAGTTGCTTGGGCAGCCACTTGCTTGATCCAACCTTCAAGCTCTCCAAATGGAAAAGGTAAATTTCATTTTGAAATTCAAGAAATTTTAGATAAGCATAGCATTGTTTTCAGTGATATACCCCTAGCATTACCTCCAGATAGAGGGTTTTAGCATGTTATAGAGTTGGAAAAAGATGCCAAACCTGTTATAACTATGCCATACAGACATCCAAGGGGTTATAAGGAAGAGATAGAGAAGACTATCAGAGAGCTCTTAGATATGAGATTCATTAGACCAAGTTCTAGTCCTTTTACATCATCTGTAGTTCTTGTGAAGAAGAAGGATGGCACTCTAAGGATGTGCATTGACTATAGAGCCTTGAATAAGAAAACGATTAAGAATAGATATCCCATACCAAGGATAGATGAACTTATTGATGAGTTGCATGGAGTTGTTTACTTTTCTAAGATTGATTTGAGATCGGGATATCACCAAATTCGGATGAGAGACAAAGATGTGGAAAAGATAGCTTTTCGGTGTCACTATGGGCATTTTGATTTCTTGGTCATGCCCTTTGGCGTCAGTAACGCACCAGCAACTTTCCAATCATGCATGAACAAGGTATTTAGCAAGCAACTCAGGAAGTTTGTCTTGGTTTTCTTTGATGATATATTAATCTACAGTAAAACTTGGAAGGAACACTTGGAACATTTAGATACAGTTTTGGGTATTTTGGAGCAGCAATCTTTCTATGCTAAGATGTCCAAATGTGAGTTTGGAATAACTGAAATTCTTTACTTGGGATATGTTATAAGTTCTAAGGGTGTTCAAGTAGATCAACAGAAGATTCAAGCAATACTTGATTGGCCTCCACCTACAAATCTTACACAGTTGAAAGGATTCTTTGGGCTATGTTGCTATTATAGGAGGTTTGTAAAAGGTTTTTCTCAGCTTGCTATTCCATTAACAAATTTGACTAAGAAGGGAGCTTTTGCATGGTCTGAAGAAGCTCAGAAAACTTTTGACAAGTTTAAGGAGGTAATGAGCTCATGCCCTGTGCTTGCTATTCCTGATTTTTCATTGCCTTTTGTAGTTGAATGTGATGCTTCGGGTGAAGGTGTTGGGGCTGTCCTAACTCAAAGGGGACATCCAATTGCTTTTAAGAGTAGGAAGCTAAACAATCTAGAAAAAACATATCACATTTATGACAAGGAAATGTTGGCAATTATGCATGCACTAGAGAAGTTCAGACAATATCTTGTGTGTGGGAAGTTTGTTGTGAAAACTGATCATAATAGTTTGAAGTATTTCCTTGATCAAAAAAATTTGAATGATCATCAACAAAGGTGGGTAAGCAAGCTATAGGCATATGATTTTGAAATAGAATATATGAAGGGTAAAAGAAATGTGGTAGCAGATGCACTTTCTAGGAAGCCAACTTTGTGTTCATTATCTTCTATTTCTGCAGAGTGGAAAGATTCTATCATTGCTAAATATGTCAAAAATACCATTGCATCTAATTTATTGGATGATTTAGTAGAAGATGAAAAGTATACAGTGAATGATGGGTTGATTTATTACAAGAATCAAATTTTCCTTGTTCTTGAATCAAAAATTAAGGAAAAGATTTTAAGAGCTTTCCATGATACTCCCTTGGCTGGTCATCAAGGTTACTTCAAAACATACGGGCAGATCCATGAGAGATTTTCTTGGAAAGGTCTGAAAGAGGATGTCCACAAGCATATCAGGGAGTGTATGACTTGCCAAAGGAACAAAGGAGAACAAATTTTTCCTGCAGGTCTCCTACAACCACTTCCAATTCCTGAACAGAAATGGGAGAGCATTTCCATGGACTTTATCACAGGACTTCCCAAGGTACAAGGTAAGGATTGTATATATGTGGTGGTGGATAGATTAACAAAGTATGCTCATTTCTTTCCCATCACTTCAGAGTTTAAGGCTCCTCAAGAGCAGAGTTGTTTTTCAAAGAGATATTTAAGTTGCATGGTTTGCCAAAGAACATTGTTAGTGATAGAGATAGTAGGTTCCTTAGTTCTTTTTGGAAGGAACTATTTCACTTGACAGGAATAGAGCTCACACCAAGCACAAGTTACCATCCACAAACAGATGGACAAACAGAAATTGTTAACAAGTGGATAGAGGGGTATTTGAGGAACTATGTTTCAGATCAGCAAACTACTTGGGTCAAATGGTTGCACTTGGGAGAGTATTGTTACAATACATCACATCATATGTCAATTGGTATGCCTCCATTTCAAGCTCTTTATGGTTATGATGCACTTTCTTTTGTTGATTTGATATTTACAGATAGTAGAGTACCTGCAGCTAGTGATCTTATCAATCATAGTCAAGAGATCATAAGATCACTAAAAGATAACTTGAGGCAAGCACAAAACCAACAAAAGATATATGCAGATAGGAAGAGAACAGAAAGATTTTTTGAGGTGGGAGACTTGGTATTTCTTAGATTGCAGCCATATAAACAAAGCTCTTTGAAGAAGAGCGCGGTTGAAAAGCTTAAGCCTAAGTTCTTTGGGCCTTACAAGATCATTAGGAAAATTGGTGAGGTAGCTTATGAGTTAGAGCTTCCTCCAAACAGCAGGATACATAATGTATTTCATGTTTCTTGTTTGAAGAAGGTCCTTGGATAGAAATTGTGCCTTCATCTAATTTACCACCTTCGAATGATGAAGGGAAGTTGATTTTGATACCTGAAAAGATCTTGGAAATGAGGGATAAAAGATTGAGGAACAGGAGCATTTCAGAATATTTGATCAAATGGAAGAATTTGCCAGTGGAAGATGCAACATGGGAAGGACCAGAAATTCTTGATCATCCAAATTTGCATTGCTTGAGGACAAGCAATTTCCAGGAGGGAGAACTTGTCATGTCCCCTTTCTAAAATAATTAATTAATGGTCAATATTAACCCATCTTATTCTTCCATGGGTTAATTGGGCAAGCATAGGAAGAATAAATATTTAATATTTAATATTGTCCAACTAATATCTATTTCCAGAGGACAATTAAATATTAAATTAAATATTTTGAGACTTAAAAAGGGGCATTGGGTTTGGTGAGGTGTCCATTTGCATGAAGATTTCGAAAATCTTGGTAAATCACAAGTGGCAGGGGATTTTATGACAACGTATGACAACGTATGACAACTTATGACAACTGTTATACCCCAAAATAGCAAGGAATCAAGGAAAAACGTGGGAATCTTGGATTTCCCTCTCTCCCATGAAATATTGATACAAAATATGTAATTTTGGTGATTTGGGTCTATTGTTGACTTGATATTTTTCTCTCAAACTTACAGATTTGCAGATTGTGGCTTCAATGGACGAAAACCCATTGGAGTAAAGAGGCTTGTGGATGAAAACCCATGAGTTTCAGGTGGCCAAAGGACATAAATCCTTTGATCACAAAGAGTAGCTTCATCTAGAGGTTGCACAGAGCTTCAAGGATTGAGTAGTTTCCGACAGTTTCCGGCAGTGTCCATTGTTTGTGTATGCAAGTGTTCTTGTGTTGCCGTGGTAGTTCCAGAAGTGTTGGAAAGAGTTGATGTTGTTATTTACTTTGTTTTTATGTGTATTAGCTGTAGATTCTTATTTTCTAATGTCAAAGATTAGTATTGGAGGTTGTGGGTAGAGTTGTGTTGATTTTGGCTTTGTGGGTCAGAATACCCAATGTGTATTTCAGCATTATTGTGAAGTTTTGGTGGTGTAGATTGCTACTGAGTGCTGTAAGTTTTGCTGTTGTTACTTTAATGATATCAGACCATATTTCATGTACTTTCCATCTGAAAATCAAACAATATCAGTTTAGGTGTTTTTTGGTGTATTTCGGTGATTGACGGTGTTAGCAGTTTTTGTGGGTTTGATCATATTTGCTCTAGATTTGGGATTTTGGTTGTTGTTTATGTTATGGCTGTTATGACCATCCAAAATGATGTAAAATCTATTTAATATCAGATCAAATCAGTTCCATTAATTTCTAGGCAAGTTTGTGTTAGTTTGGCGTTGTTATGTGCATGACTAGCTTGCTAGTCTTGGTGAAATTATTGTATTTTTTGGTGGTGTTAAATAAATTCATTTTCAGATCTGATTTCAAGTTAAAATCTTAGTTTGGATCATTGTAACCTTCAACATATAGTACATTACTAGTTTTGTTCTTTCCATCAAAATAAATGGTTCCTCTACCCTTGATTCTACCAGCAGAGTTATCGCCAAATTTTACCACTCCTCCTTCATATCTTTACAAATGTATGAACTTATTTTTGTCCCCTATCATATGGTGAGAGCATCCACTGTCAATGACCCAATCATCCTTTTCTTCAACTTAAGTAGCCAAAACTCTTTCTACAATTTTATGATTGACAGATTCAGAGGGCATTGGATCTTCTTCCTTGATGGTAATAAACACCCAATCACTTTTGAATTTGTTTCCTGTCTTTGATTTATCATCTATTACTCCTTCATTATCATCATCTTCATGAACATAGTAACAATTCTTTTGGAACCTTGATCTGTTATGATTTGGCCTTGAAAATCTTTCTGGACATCTTGAGGCAAAATGACCAATCTTATTGCAATTAAAACACTTAAAAGGCAATTTCACATCATACTTACTGGATCCTCTTGGTAGTCTTTTTGCAATAAGGGCTTCAAGTTGAGCAGCTTTTGCTTCATCTTCTTCCATATCTTTTCTTTCTTTTTCATACCATGATAGTTTCCTTGAAAAGTTCTCTCCCAGATCAAACTTTTGTTTTCCTTTTACAAAGGCACTAGATTTGAATGTAGATTTAGTCTTAGGGGGTGCATCTCCAAACTCGGTCAGTTCAAATGCAGCCAATTTACCAACCAATTGATCTTTGGTGATACCTGAGAAGGATCTAAATTCTTCAATAGCAGCAACCTTATATTTGTAAGAATCAAGAAGAGATTTGAGAACTTTGCCAACAATTTCATCTTCATCCAAGATTCCACCAGCACATCTAATGCCACAAACAAGCTCATTTACTCTTGGCATAAATGAAGTGATATTTTCATCTTCTCTCATCTCCAAGTTTTTGAATTTTCCTTTCAGACTCTGTAGCTTGGCACATTTAACATACTTGTCTCCTTCATGTAGAAGTTCCAATTTTTTCCAAATATCATATGCAATTTTTAGATCAATAACATTTGTCAACTCTGAATTAGATAAGGCACTTACAAGAGCTTCTTTAGTTCGCAGATTATTTTTAGCATCTCTGATTTCATCTACGGTATGTGGACCATTCTATGGAGGATCATATTTCTTTGAAGCCATGATCTAATATTGCATTCTGATACATTGCAAGTGGCATTCCATGCGACTTTTCCAAAGAGTGAAATTGGTTCCATCAAACCTCAGACTATCCTTCTTGTAGGATGACATCCTAGATCTCCTCAAGTAGTTAAGCTCCTTTTAGAGGAAATTGGCTCTGAAACCAATTGTTAGATTTAGGATAGACAATTGAGAGGGGAGGGGGTGAATCAATTGTCAAAAACATTCTTGCAATTTAATCACTTAAATGATTTTCTTAATTCAGAAGAATAATAATAAATCAATCATGGAAACATAATGCAACAATTTAAGAGCAGAAACATATTAACACATATGACACCAAGATTTTGACATGGAAAACCTGGTTAAGGGAAAAACCACAGGGTGACTAACCCAAGATTGTATTCTTAGTTAGAAGAATAAAAAGAACAAAATGGCACATGCTAATTAGGGCTCACTTCCTAAGCACACTACTCACAAGAGGCCCACTGCCTACAGGAGACACACTGTCTACAGAATAATAAGTATTACATACTTGAACTGAAGGATAGCATCTTCACCATGCTTAAGTCAGTTCCATATAAGCTCAATACTTCTGCTCTACCTTTCGCTCTACTCCTCTCTACCACACTCTCATCTCCTCAAGATACAGCTTGAAATGACTTTACAACTCCTTATTTATACAAGACATTGACTTAGGAATAACCATCCAAGTTGGCATACATTACAGAGAAAATACATAAATGCAACATGATTAATTACAAAAAGACTTCATGCGGATCAACACACTATCGGCCACACAGATCTAAGACTTCAATATTCCTTTAGGAACATGCCATTCTTCACAGAACATATCCAAGATCATCCGTAGGATGTGTTAACTCATCCGATTGGTCAGACTTAAGAAGGACATCATCATCTGGAATTAATTCTTTAATTATGAGCTCAATCTTCAATGCAGACCACCAACATGAATTAGACACAATCCAAAGACCTCCACAAGCTTGCCTGAAACACCAAGGACATCCACACTACTTCTACCTATTGAAATCATTCTCTCCTTCATCTAGAACCTCAAGAACATAGTCTATCATCACTATCATATTGGAATAGATGCTTCTAGACCTCTAAACCATGAACCAATTAAGTTTTCACTTCACATTGACTTCCTAAACATTCCACCAAATTCATAGAATAGGATATTACATTTTTGGATCTCACCGGACCTATCTGTATCAATCTGTCACCTCTGAACATCTACCAGAACCAATTTTACTTATGTGGCCATAGCTTCTTTAGATCTTCATGGGGACCTCTAAGATATTAACTAGATCATTTTAAGACATATCTATAAACCCTTTGAAGTGCATCCTCTGATCTTCATCTTAGCTTGGATCTTTACCTCACTGTCTTCACTGTTCTTCTCTGTTCCTAATTAGGACTAATTTTCTCAATATCCTTAGCACACAGCTCATACAATCCTTATCATTAATGCAATAGGAGTATGTTGATATCAATGACAACATTGGTTAGGCCCATAGTTGCAACAACATTATCTTCTCCAATATACTGGATTCAAGGCCTAATAGCTCACTGTCCTCTATTTGAGATTTCAATATATTTTCTCTTGCCTTGGCATGTGTGAAAGATGCTATCTTCATCATTTGGACCAGAGAGAGAGTATCCAGGTTGAGTTGTCCTTGAATCAGTTCTAGTTCATCAAACTCTAGCATCTCTTTACTCAGGAAACTCTTCATTGCATTTGCAGTGTCTCTTGCCACAATTTCTGGACCACCTTCCTTTCCTTGAGTTTTCTCAGTATCAGGACTATTTTGTTTGGGTGCATCAACATTTGTACCATCTTCTTCTACCTTATCTTCCTTACCTTTGTCTTCTTCTTCTTTCTCTACTTCACCTTTCTTTCTCTATGTTATCTATAGGGGGATTCTTTCCTTTGTCCTCACCATTTGCAATCTGTTTCAGAGGATCTTGTGTAGTAGTAGTATTCTCAACATTGTCTTCTTTTTTGGATTGATCAGGAAGAGTTAGAGTATCTCCTGCATCATTAGTTTTATCCACCATCTTTGTATCTCCCTTGTTTATTTTCTCCACTTCTAGAACACAGAAGTCATCAACCTTGGTTCACTGCTCATCTATTTTCATTTCTTCAATATCAGGATTGATGAATCAATCCCATCATCAGTCTTCTCCTCAACAAATGGAAGATTATGTCTCTTCAATGCACTTAGAAGTATTTCCTGTGTTTCTTTAACTATTTTGTTTAATTCTCCAAGCATCAGTTTGTTTATTCTCTTCTTGCTCCTAAATTCATCCTTCACTTCTTTGAATATCATATTCATTTGAACTTAAGTGATCTAAGGGTATAGTTTTATCAATATATGTTCTCTTAGCTCTATATCCTTGCTTTTTGCATTTTCTTTCTTCAACTCCAAAATGTCTGCAAGACTTTGAGGGATCTCATAAGTTATTTCAATCAAGGCTTTATTATAGATATTCAAATATCTAATAGTTGCTTCCTCTAATACCCTCTTACCTTTATCACTATATTCATCATAGAATTCAATCATGGGTTTCAAATTTCCATCCACAATGACTAATTTTATTACATCTTCCATAGAAAGTGTGGGTTTCTCAACATATGTATCTGTCTTCTACCTTTTGCTTGCCCTTTTGCTTCTAGAGGGCTTCTTCTTAGTCACCTTAGTAGCTTTTGTTCCAGAGGATTTCAACTCCTTTACCTCAGCATTTGAATATGTTTCTTCTTCATCAACTTTTGTGCTCTTATAGGTTCTTGTGGCCATTGTTTTTACTATTTTTCCTTCTTTTCCCGATGATTTTCCTTCTAGTTTCTCAAGATTGGTAGGTTTTGGGGGAATAGGGGTAGCAGTAGAGCTTCTAGTAGTCCTTGATGTGGAGGAGGATTCTACTAGAGTACATCTAATGCAGGAGCATCCTTGGTTCAAGAGTAATCTTGCATCAACCAAAAACATTTGCATTTCACTTTGTTTGCATTTCATTTCTTTCATTTTCCAATTCTATTCAGGTAGTTTAGTCAATAGCAGTTTTTAGCTTGTGGTCTAGTTTTGGCATTTCACACCTTGCAGATCTAGACTTAGCATCTACATTAATTCATCTACATCATATCACAAATTTAGAGCATTTGGATTAGTTACTAGAAAGATATCACTGTCAGAAGATCAACTATTTTCTCAGTGCAGAGCATTCTAGCAATTCCTAACAATTAGCTAAATGAGAAGGCTTGCAGATCATTCCATGACTTGCAGATCTCAATGACACATCATTCAATGTTCTTTGGTTCATGGCTGACCTTCCTCGAGGGTCCACATGTTGTTCCATTCATTTGAGGAAGTGTTCTATGCGTTTAGGTCTAACCTATCTGTGAACATGTTACAGCTCTTCATTGGAGTTTGTGACCTTCCTTGGCTAACATGGAGGAATCTATTGGTCCAAAAATGATATATAAAGATGTAACGGATCCTTAGGAAAGTAGTGATCAAGTTCTCATGATTTAGATGATAGTTAGTTGGCTCCTTCGCGAAAGGACTTCAAAACTTTATCTTGCACATGTATGTAATCAGGCCTGTGAGCCCTAATTGTAAGCCCGTATTTTGCTGGTGGATCTCTATTTTGAATTCTTTGATATACTAAATGACTAAATTTGCATTTGTTCCATTTCTTTGAGTTGTTTCCATTGTGTTCATTATGTGAACCCTCCTACCATGACTGCACCAAGTGGTATCAGAGCGAAAGTTTTGATTCTTTGGAGCAAATTGGCGAAGGGGATTCCATAAAATCTTGTTGTGAACAAATCACCAAATTGAGGTAGGTTACCTGTGTTGCAACTGATCACCGATTGTGAGGTAGTTGTCACCTTGTAACCTGATCACCAAACCTGAGGTAGTTTGCACTTGATCTGAGGAAGAATGCCATTGAGGAGAGTTGTTGTTATTGGTACAATAGCTAATAGAATGGATGAGATGATGGAATTGATGAGAACATTTTGAATTCATTTGGATGTAGTTTAAGAAGATAGGCGAAGAGGATTGACATCGAGACTTAATGTTGAAAGTGATGATGAAGAAGAATTTCAATCTATTGAACACACTAGAAAAACCCTAGAAGGTAATGAAGAGGAAGAATTAGATCAGATAAAGATGTTGCAAGCTATCTTGAAGATTGGAAAAATACCTAGAGTTGATGTACCAAACTATACTAGTAATTTGAATCCTGAAGAATTGATTGACTGTATAAATGACATGGAAGAATACTTTGAATATGAAGAAATTGAAGATCCAGAGAAGGTGAAATTTGTAAAGATAAAATTGAAAGGACATGCTTCTATATGGTGGAAAGAAGTTTAGTTGGAAAGAAATAGAAGAGGAAAAGAAAAGATTACAAAGTGGGACCAGATGGTGACAAAGTTGAAGAATCAGTTTATACCTGCTGACTATGAGTTGGAGTTGTTCATAAGATTATAGAACCTAAGACAAAAGGAGAAATTTGTGGAGTACACTAAAGAATTTCATAAAATGATCATAAGGATAGGACATAGTGAAGCAAGCAAGGAGAAAGTGGCTAGATACATCAATGGATTGAGATTGAACATTTAAGAAGGACTAAGTTTGGTAAGGATGACATCTTTGGAAGAAGCATATTAGTTTTCCCTGAAAGTTGAAGAGTAGCTAAATAAGAGACATGATCAGAGACAGAGAGGTGGAGGAGGTAAACTTTAGAGAGGTAAAACATTTTCCAGATATGATAGAGCATTTGTGGAGCAGGACAAGTTTGACAGCCCATTTAAGAAGGATGACAAAGATAACAATGCTTACCGGAGAGATGACAAAAAGTTTTACCAGAGAGGAAACCCTAGTGCATACTGAAATGAAGGAAGAGGATTTGATAAGTGGACACTCAAGGTACTTGTTTCAAGTGTGGAGGTGAAGGACATAGAGCATTTGAATGTAATCAGGGTAGTATAAGCAAGAAGATAGAGAATAGTGGAAGAGCATCCTATGCTGAAGAAGAACATGTTGAATCACCTAGTTCTATTGGCAAACCAAAGAAGGGAGAATCATTGGTGATGAGGAGAGGAGCACTATTTCAAGTAGAGACAAATGATGAACCATCACAAAGGAAAAGTTTGTTTAGAACCAGATGTAAATCAAGAGGTAAGTGTTGTAAAGTTGTAATTGAGAGTGGTAGTTAAGATAACCTAGTTTCAAAGGAGATGGTGACTAAGAAGAAGTTGGAAAGATTGAAACACCCTAAGCCCTATCAGATAGCATGAATTCAGGATGATCATAAGATAATGGTGAGTGAACAATGTTTGGCAAAGTTTCATATTGGATCTTATCATGATGAAGTCTTGTGTGATATTATGCGTATGGATGTTTGTCATATCTTGTTGGGTAGACCTTGGCAATATGATAGAAAAGCTATACATGATGGGAGAAAGAATACTTACACTATAATAGAAAATGGGAAAAGAATTATTTTGTTTCCTTTGAAAGATGATCCTAAAGATGTGGTATGTGGGAATGCTAGAATCTATTTGGTAGATGGAAGGAAATTTTTGGATGGTTTGAAATAGGAAAGTATGTGTTATGCCTTGATTCCTAAGAAGCCTGAAGTAGTGAAGGGAGAAACTGAACCAGATGAGATAAGAGAGTTGCTGATAGAGTATGAAGACATCATATTAGATAATGTACCTAAAGGATTACCACCTATAAGGAGTATTCGTCATCACATGGATCTTATACCGGGAGCAAGTTTGCCTAACAAAGAAGTACACTGGATGACACCGACAGATAATGAAGAACTAAATAGACAGATACAAGATTTGTTGAGGCAAGGTTTGATCAGAGAAAGTTTGAGTCCTTGTGCAGTACCTACAGTTTTGGCATCAAAGAAGGATGGAGAATGGAGAATGTGTACTGATTCTAGAGCAATAAACAAGATCACAGTTAAGTATAGATTTCCTTTACCTAGGATGGTTGATATTATGGATTGTTTGCGTGGAGAAAGATATTTCTCCAAGATGGATTTGAAGAGTGGATACCATCAAATCAGAATCAGAGAAGGTGATGAATGGAAGACTACTTTTAAGACAAATGAAGGATTGTATGAGTGCTTAGTGATGCCTTTTGGATTGACAAATGCACCAAGTACTTTCATGAGATTAATGACTGAAGTCTTGAAAAAATTCTCGAGTAAGTTTGTGATTGTATACCTAGATGATATTCTAATTTTCAATAAGACAAAGGAAGAACATTTGTGGCATATTAGACAAGTTTTATAGAGGTTGAGAGAAGAAAAATTGCTGATAAACATCAAGAAGTGTAGTTTCATGAAGGAAGAATTGGTATACTTGGGATTTGTGTTATTTGCAGAAGGATTGAAGATGGACCCTGAGAAAGTGAAAGTAATTGTTCAATGGACTACACTAGAGATCATTGGAGAGGTTAGACCATTTCATGGATTGGCTAGTTTCTACTAGAAGTTCAAAAAATTTAGTTCAATTTGTAACCCTATGATAGAGACAATGAGAGGCGACATAAAATATTTCACGTGGACATCAGGAGTAGATAAAAGTTTTGAGTTGTTGAAGTAGAAAGTGACAAAGCAACCTGTTTTGGCATTACCAGATTTCAATAAGCTATTTCAAGTTGATTGTGATATGAGTGGAAATGCAATAGGAGCAGTGTTAAGTCAAGAAGGTAGACCTATAGCATATTTCAGTGAGAAGTTGAATGATGCAAGGAAAAGATATTTAGTTTATGATCAAGAGTTCTATGCCATAATTCAAGCCTTGAAGAAGTGGAGACATTACTTGTTGCCTAAGGAGTTTGTGTTGTATACAAATCATCAAGCTTTGCAATATTTGAATAGTTAAGGTAAGTTGAATCAAAGACATATGAGATGGGTAGAGTTCATGCAGAGTTATACTTTTGTGTTAAGGCATAGGAGTGGTAAATCAAACAAAGTTGTTGATGCCTTAAGTAGAAGAAGAAACTCATTGACAGAGATGAGAGTTGTAGTGTTGGGTTTTGATGAATTGAAGAACATGTATGAGGGAGACATTGATTTTGTAGAACCTAGTAAAGCATGTAAGGAACCTGTTGTGACAGATAGGAGTAAGTGGTTGGACTATTTCATTTAGAAATATATGTTATTTAAAGGAAGTCAGTTGTGCATACCTAGAAGTTCAATGAGGGATAATTTGATCAAGGAAAAACATAGTTGTGGATTGGTAGGACACTTTGGCATTGACAAGACAGTGGCTTTGGTAAATGAAAATTACTTTTGGTCTCAGATACATAAAGATGTTAAGAGATTTGTTCAGAGTTGTAGAGTTTGTCAAGTTGCAAAAGGGAGTAGTCAGAACACTGGATTGTATAAACATTTGACAGTACTGGAGAGACCTTGGGAAGACATAAGCATGGATTTTGTAATGGGATTGCCTAAGACACAAAGTGGACATGATTCAATATTTGTAGTGGTTGACATATTTTCAAAGATGGCCCATTTTATACCTTGTAAGAAGACAATTGATGCAGTGCATGTAGATGACCTATTTTTCAAGGAGATTGTGAGATTGCATGGATTACCTAAGAGTATAGTTTCAGATAGAAACACAAAGTTTGTTGGATACTTTTGGAAGACACTTTGCAAGAAGATGAAGACAAATTTGTAGTTCAATTCTATTTTTCATCCATAGACCGATGGACAAACAAAGGTAGTCAATAGGAGTTTGGAAAACTTGTTGAGATGTTTGGTTGGAGACAAAGCCAAAAGTTTGGATTTGATTCTTTCACAAGTAAAGTTTGCATACAATAATTTAGTAAATAAGACTACCAGAAGAACACCTTTTGAGATTGTTACCTGAGTGAATCCTAGAGGAGTTGTAGAATTGAGAGATATCAGTATAGAAGAGAAGAGCAGTGTAAAAGTAGAAGAATTTGCAGATCATATGAATATAGTGCATAATCAAGTGAAGAAGCGTTTGGAGGATATGAATAGTAAGTATAAGGAAAAGGAAGATGAGAAGACAAGACATAAGTAATTTGAAGTGGGAAATGAAGTAATGGTGTACTTGGGAAAAGAAAGATTTCTAGTTGGGACATATAACAAGTTGAAGATGAAAAAGTTTGGACCTTGTAGGATACTCATTAAAATTGATTTGGGAAATGTATATGAAGTAGAGTTACCAGAGACATTGGGTATATCACCTATTTTCAACATTGCAGATCTTTATTAGTATCATGAAGCAGAGTTTAGTGATAGCATGGAAGAAGACTTGAAGAAACAATTACCACAACAAGCATCGGAACATATAGAAGACATTTTGGATAGTAGAGTTGGACATAGCACTAGAGGAAGATAATACAAAGAATATCTTGTGAAGTGGAAAGGCAGACCAGAAGAAGATTCATCATAGATTTCTCAGGCTGAGGTGGACCGTCTTGGTTCTCCCTTAGCCCAGCAAAGTGAGGGACTCACTTTTTTAATAACCCCAGATGTCTAATGCAGGAGCATCCCTGGTTCAATAGTAATCTTGCATCAACCAAAAACATTTGCATTTCAATTTGTTTGCATTTTAGTTCTTTCATTTTCTAGTTCAGTTCAGGCAGTTCTGTCAGTAGCAATTTTTAGCTTGTGGTCTAATTTTGGCATTTCACACCTTGTAGATCTATTCTTAGCATCTACATTTATTCATCTACATCATATCAAGAATTCAAAGTATTTGGATCAGTTACTAAAAAGATATCTCTATCAGAAGATCAACTATTTTCTCAGTGCAGAGAATTCTAGCAGTTCCTGACAATCAGCTAAAGGAGAAGGCTTGTGGATCACTCCTTGACTTGCAGATCTCAATGACACATCCTTCAATGTTCTTTGGTTCATGGCTGACCTTCCCCAAGGGTCTACACATTGTTCCATTCATTTGAGGATGTGTTCTATGCATTTAGGTCCAACCTATCTGTGAACACATTACAGCTCCTCATTGGAGTTTATGACCTTCCTTGGCTAATGCAGAGGAATCTATTGGTCCAAAAATGATATATAAAGATGTAATAGATCCTTAGGAAAGTAGTGATCAAGTTCTCATGATTTAGATGATAGATAGTTGGCTCCTTCACAAAAGGACTTCAAAGCTTTATCTTGCACATGTATGTAATCAGGCTTGTGAGCCCTAATTGTAAGCTTGCATGTTGCCGGTGGATCTCTATTTTGAATTATTTGATATATTAAATGACTAAATCTGCATTTGTCCCATTTCTTTGAGTTATTTACATTGTGTTTATTCTTGTTACATGGTCTGGATAGTTCATTCTATGAACACTCCTACCATTACTGCACCAACTTCCTTGTTTCTTATCCTACTTCTCCTTCTCTATCTTTTTAGTTCTTTCCCTAAATTACCTCACAGCTTCCTTTGTGAGACCTAGATTCTCGACAAACTGCTCAACTTCTTTTCTTACTTTTCTTTTGGTTTTAGGTTCTCTGATCTCAACATGCATTTTTAAACTTAGCTCCTCATATATCCCAAATCTTTCAACTGTTGTGTCTTTTGGCTTTCTCAGAAGGTGTTGAGCATACATATTCAAGATTTTTCCATCTACCTCATACCCCATGGGCATGATCCAAATAGTTCTGAGTTCCATTGCTTCCATTAAGTACTGATTAGTGTCAACCATAAAACATATTTCATTCTTGTATGTCTTAACAATTGATTTAGGGATTCTTTCCCTTGAATGCATCATACTCTAAAAATTCTTGAAGTATCCCCAGATTGCAGTTTTCTAATCTTTATAATCACCAATTTTGTGTAGATGATCTCTGATCTGAATAGAAACTGGCTCATCATTAGTCCAATGTACACCCTTTACTCCAGGTACCTCATTCATAAAGTAGAAAAAGAAATATATAACCAATGTTCCATATTTAAAGGTGTTTTTCTTATCTTTCTTGATTTTGTTCAAGTTCTCAATTAGTTGGTTCTGCAATCATTCACACAAGTCATAATCTACATTTTCCTTTATCATTTTGTATGCACAACATATATGGTAGTTCTAGAGATAGAGTTTTTAGATTCAGGGCATACAACTGAGAGGGGGGGTGAATCAGTTGTCCAAAAACTTTCCTCTTATTAAACACTTGCCATTACTTAGCAGTATAACAATAAATCAATCATGAAACATAATGCATTTAACTCAAAAGCATAAACACATCAACACAAGAGACACCAAGATTTTAATGTGGAAAACTCAGTTAAGGGAAAAACCACGGGGTGACTAACCCAAGATTGTATTCTCTGTTAGAAGAATAGAAAGAACAAAATGGCACTTGCCAATTAGGGCTCACTGCCTGAGCACACTACTCACAAGAGGCTCACTGCCTACAAGAGACTCACTGTCTACAATAAAAGAAGGTAATAAGATACTTGAACTGATAAAAAGCATCCACACATGTTGAGGTTCAGTTTTGGTTAAGCCCAATATACTGATCTACTACACTTCATCTTTACTCTCCTTAGATGCTATTGTCCAATCACATTCCTAACCTATCTTACTACCTTTGCACTACTCTTCTACTTTTCTTCAAACAATTCCAATTTGCAACACACACCTTCACATCTAAATCCATCTGGTATATATATCCGCACAAGCGATTTCAACGCCTTTCTAGTCGGCATCTGGAATAGTCAATATTTTCCCAAACTCTAATCTGTCAACTGAATCATTGCTTACCAAGTGATGTGGATCAAGGAGATGCTTATAGAAGTCATTAATCATGTCGGCCAATCATGAATGATACCTCAAGAAACTTAATCACCATCAATATCTCATCCAGATTTAGGTCTGATGCTCTGCCAGTCAGTTCCTCCTCTGTCTACTATGTCAAACAGGAACCCAACACTTAAGTGCTCGTATCTTTTCATTCTTCTATCACCGGAGGCTAAATCCTTGGAATCTATCAGTCAAGGTACTCCTCTTGACTTCCCCAAATCTGCACTTTACTGAGATACCTCCTCTGAGAGATCCAGACCTGATTGTCAGACCTTGCTGCCTACTCTATTCTTACTTACCGGACCACAACACTTCTTCAATCTGACTTCTGTTAAAGACACACCATGTCCTGTGGATGGGTGGGATGAACTTTGTTGCCATCAATGACAGCAATAATGAAGCCAAACAGTGTCTCTTGCCAGCAATCTCCCCCTTTGGCATTGATGGCAACACTTGGTGAAAAATGACTAAGTGTCACACTATACTCCTCCTTGGCCGATGCTCTGTCCTTATGTACATTTTCTGGAGCTCCCCCTTAGCTGGATTCCTTATTTTTCACTGCTCCTCACTCCCCCTTTGACATCAATGGCAAAGGGTGGGGTCTGCACACTGAAATTTTCAAAACTCAATCAATACTTAGTCACATAAGTATATTATCCAGTTATACTTTACATATACTTTAGTATATTTGCAAAAGTATTCTTCAATTGTACAGCTTCTGTTGCCCAACTCAGCTTCATCCTATCCAAAATTGAGATTTGACCACTCAACAAGAATGTAAAAGCTTCTACCCTCTTTAGATCTGTCGAATCACTGGTCTAGGCGGTGGTTTGAGCATCATTTAGGGCTTCATGCATGGCCTCTAACTTAGGGATAATTATCCCTCTAAGTTCACTCAACCTACATATTCTATTTTTCTTCTCCTTCTCAAGATTCTTAATTTCATTCAAGACTACAATAGTCTGACATTCTTGATTTATTATGGAAGTGGTAAGAGGATCAAAACTTTGAGACAAACTTAGTAGTTTATCCTCTTGCTCTTTTACTTTCTTCTCAACATCCTTGGTTACTGTAGATCAAGATAAACAAAATTTATATATATCTCCCTCATCTTTGAGAGCATTTTCTAGGCTCTTTATTCTGATATCCATAACTCTCCTATCATTTGTTATTAGCCCTTGTACCTCTGATAATCTTTTTACCAAAAACTCCTTCCAGACCTTATCTTCTACTGACTTCTCTAACGAATCAAAATGCGTGCTAACACTATTAACTAGTGATTTGAGATTACCGGATGAGGAGGCTGAGGGATCCTTCTAAAAAGATGGTATGATCTTTTCCAGTACACCGGATGCTATTTCTATGAGCTTGTAGTCATCCATGTGAGACTTCAGAAGTTTTTCTTTTGCCTTTGCTGAAGTAAAGGATGCTAGCTTCATGGTTTGGACCGGGGAGAGGGAGTCAAAATTGAACAGTCCTTGAAGAAGTTTTGGTTCATCAAATTTCATCATCTCCTTGGTTAAGAATTCCTCAATTGCTTTTGCTGTGTCTCTTGCCAGTGATAGGGTTTTTACTCCTTCTGTAACCTTACCACTATCATCTGTAGCTTTCTCTATTGGAGTTTTCTCCCCTTCTGCAGCCTTGCTAATGTCATCTTCTTTTTCCTTCCCCTCTGCTTCTTGACTGATCTTCTCTTCTGCTCTTTCTTCTTCTTTGGATCCAGAGTTTGCAGGGGAAACTAGAGGAGTGATTTTTTCTTGTTCATGGACTTCCTCTTCTAGAGCAGAGGAATCTAAGTTCTTATCTTTTTCTTCACCTATCTTCTTTACCTCTTCTGCTCCTATCTCAGTAGATTCTTCTTCAACATTTGTAGCCGAGGGATCATCACCCAAGTCCTCTATAACAGGAAGATTGAATCTTTTAAAAGAATTCTGGAGGATCTCTTCTGTTTCTTTGGCCACTTTGTCTATTTCTCTAAGCATAAGTTGGTTCATCCTAGCCTTGCTCTGGAAATCATCTTTGGAGTCTTTGAAGATCATGCTCATTTGCTTTGGAGTGATGGAGGGATAAAGCTGAATAACTATTTGTTCTCAGATCTCCAAATCCTTGGCCTTTGCATTTTCCTTTCTCATTTCCAGTTCCTTCTCTAAACTTTTGGGAATTAGAGAGATTATTTCAATAAATGCTTTATTGTATATATTCAAATACTTGACTATGGCTTCCTCCAGAATCTTTCTATCTGCATCATTATATGCATCATAGAATTCTATTATTGGTTGCAGGTTCCCATCCACAGTAACTACTTTAACTAGATCATCAATAGATAAAGTAGGTTTATCAACAAATTCTTTTGTTCCTTCTTCAGTAGTAGGTTCATCAGATGTTTTCCTTTTCTTCTTCATTTTCTTTACTTCCTCATCTGATTCTGTCTCTTCTTCATCTTTTTGGCTTCTGTAAGACCTTGTTGCCTTTTTCTTGGTTCTCTTCTCTCCTTTTTCAGATGTCTGAGCTTCCGGTTTTGATGCCTTTGAGCTTTTAGGAACAGAGCTCTTAGAGGATCTGGTCCAGGAGGGGGTTTCCACCAGAGCACTTTCTTTTCCAATTTCTTACTTTTCTTTCTCCACCCTTTCCACCTTTTCTCTGTTGGCATCAAGTGCCTCTTTTGAAATGCCATAACTTTTGGCAATATTCTCAACTTCTTTTCTCACTTTTCTCTTCATTTCTGGTTGTTGAAGCTCCACATGGATCTTCACACTCAACTCTTCAAACGTTCCAAACCTTTCTGCGTTAGGATCCTTTGGCTGACTTAGCATGTGTTGAACATGCAGGTCTACAATTTTCTCATCAACTTCATACCCCATAGGCATGATCCAGACTACTCTTGGCTCCACTGCCTCCATTAGGCACTAATCAGTTTCTACCATAAAGCAAACTGTATCTTTATACTTTTCAACTAGAGATTGGGGGATTCTCTCTCTGGCTTGTATCATGTTCTAGAAGTTCTTGAAGTAGCCCTAGAGTGCTATGTTTTGTGCCTTTTCTTCACCAAGTCCATGCAAATAGTCTCTGATTTGAATTGCTACTGGTCTATCATTTTGCCATATCCACCCATTAGATCCAGGTAGCTCATTCATGTAGTAGAAGAATAGACAAAGTATCAGGCCACCATATTTGAAGGAATTATTCTTATCCTTCTTTATCTTCTACAGGTTATCCAAAAGTTGATTTAGAAGGAGCTCACAAAGATCATAATCTGTATTCTTTCTCAACATTTCATAAGTAGTGTAAATTACAGTTCCGAGTACTAAATTTTCCCTCCTAGAGTGATATAACTTATAACCGATGATCATGGAGGCAAACTTGATATCCAGATCAGTGATATCTTCTATTATCATCGCTCTCTTGTTAAACCTTGATCTGGTAGCCTCACTCATAGTTTGATTCTTGACTAATTTGAGAACAGG
The DNA here is from genome assembly GCA_027924645.1 of Cunninghamia lanceolata. Taxonomy (NCBI): domain Eukaryota; kingdom Viridiplantae; phylum Streptophyta; class Pinopsida; order Cupressales; family Cupressaceae; genus Cunninghamia; species Cunninghamia lanceolata. The sequence goes on from BSBN01000714.1 coordinate 6,187,641, forward strand.
TAACCCTCCGGATGAGTGCAAACTGCTTACCGCTTTAATAGCATCTTTTGTGATTTTGAATAATTTATTCAGCCACATGAAGTTATCATGCACTCTACTCAAAACATACCTGACCCACTCATCTTTAGCAAAATAGGGGAAATGAATACACTACCCAAAATATTTTTCCCGGCTGGCCTTATATTGGGGTTTAAGCTCAAATGATTCATTTATCAGTTCCTTGTGCTATATATCCCTTAATTTGAATTCTCTGAATTCTTCAATGTTTGCGTGAATGTAAACCCTAATATCTTCTATATGTAAAACTCCATGCAAAACACTAGAAAATGCCCCTAGGGGATCTACTTCCAGGGATTTGTAGGGATGTTTCTTGAATTTGGGGTGAGGCCTATCAGTGATCTTCACAATATTCATAGTAGCCATCTTACAAAGGATTTATAGAGAGACATTCATTAAAGGAAAATACCTCTTGCACTTCTAGGGTTTGCAGAGTGAGCCAAATTGATTTGCTGGATGAATCGACTTTGATGATTGAATTTTGAGAAATTTGAAACAATTTGTTGCAGAGCTCCTTTTCTTTACTTCTCGAATGCAAATGTACAAATGACAAGTGAGTGAACCCTTTTATTTCTGAGAAAAACTCTAAATCCATACTGCAATAAATGTGCAACTTAAGTCATTCCAGTTGCCTTGTTTTTCTTATTCTGAGAGAGATCTTTTGCGGATCACTAAGATATGCTTCAAGCTATTCTTGGTGATTATTGATAATCTATCTTTCTTTCCCCAATCATTTGATCTATCCATAGATCAAGATTCCACAATTTTGAATCAAGCCAGATTTGACTGTGAGAGCCCTGTCTTTACCAGATGACTGTTAAACCAGATCAATCCTGGCGGATTAGGCTCTTCAAATCTTTTTGCGGATCTTTCATATCTTTACCAAACCTACTTTTGATGTTTCTTTGAAAACCCTTTAATCCGCAACCTTTCATGTGCCAAGTTTAGGCACCTAAAGACTGGCTGGGGGAATTTGTTTTTCTTAGTGACTCCCCTGAGCCAGAGCTCATCTATTCAATTTCCAGAAGGATTATTAGCACCAGATTCTGGTGCGGATCCATCCCCAACATTCTCTATGCTTCTCTTAATGCAAATCTTATTCATCTCCCTTTGAATTTCATCTGCGTTCACTTTTCCTTTTCCTTTGTCTTGGTTTTGGTTATGATGCACCAGACCCTTTTTGTCTTGATTCTTACTTCTGCAGAATTTGGCAATATGACCAGATCTATTGCAATTGTAGCAAACAACATTTCTTTGCATATTTGACTGATATCCTCTTGATCTACACTATCTAGCCATATGTCCCATTCTATTGCATGCAAAGCATTTGCCATAAAATGAATTATTCATTTGCATATATCTACACTGAGGAGATTTGTGACCATACATTTTGCAATTAAAACATTGTCCGGAGAAGGATGAATTAGTCTAATTCATTCTTTTTCTGCACTGATTTGCTTTATGACCAAAGTTGTTGCAGTTGTGGTAGTATCCATTGAAAGATGGATATCTTTGAGCATTAGGTTGCCTTACCGGAGGTCTTCTAGGCCTGTTTCTTAGATTTTCTGATCTGGAGTTCTTTTGACCAGATCGGAAGCTTTCACCTTTTTCATATCCCAAGCCTTGTTTGTCATCTACCCTCTTTTGGCTTGCAAGAAGAACTTCAAGTTGAGCAGAGCTTATCTTGAATTTCTCTTTATATTCATTTGTTATTTGAAGGTCCCTTTTAAGAGTGTCAATTTGATTCTCAAGTTGTTCTTCATTGTCTCTAGCTTCTTCAAGATCGGATTCTAGATGCCTGATGATTCTATCCATTTTGTGGCAATCTTCTGACTTCTCCTTGAGAGATTGTCTTAGATCGTCTTCAGTTTTTCTTTTCTCTTCAATTTCTTGGGTGAATTTCATAACTCCTAATTCCATTTCATGTCTTACCATAATGACCTCTTTTGATAACTTTTCACATAACTTGGTTTTCTCCTTCAGATCTTCATTTGTATCATTGGCTTCACCTTGGCTTGCCAATTGCTGAAGTAGCTCCTTTCTCTTTTTCATAGAGATACTCAGTTTCTCTTTTAGCTCATTTATGAAATCATCAGCCTGTTTGAGTCTTTCCTTTAAGTTGTTGACTTCGGAATGAGATTGCTCAAGATCATCTAGGGCAGACTGAAGTTGTTCCCTCATGCCATACATATCCATTGAGATTCCCAGATCTTCCTCAAGCTATTAGGCTTTGTTTGGAGGAATTGGCTCTAATACCAATTGTTAGATTTAAGACATACAACTGAGAGGGGGGGTGAATCAATTGTCCAAAAACTTTACTCTTATTAAACACTTGCCATTACTTAGCAGTATAACAATAAATCAATCATGAAACATAATGCATTTAACTCAAGAGCAGAAACACATCAACACAAGAGACACCAATATTTTAATGTGGAAAACCCGGTTAAGAAAAAAAACACGGGGTGACTAACCCAAGATTGTATTCTCTATTAGAAGAATAGAAAGAACAAAATGGCACTTGCCAATTAGGGCTCACTGCCCGAGCACACTGCTCACAAGAGGCTCACTGCCTACAAGAGACTCACTATCTACAATAAAAGAAGGTAACAAGATACTTGAACTGATGAGAAGCATCCACACATGCTGAGGTTCAGTTCTGATTAAGCCCAATATAATGATCTACTACACTTCATCTTTACTCTCCTTAGATGCTACTGTCCAATCACATTCCAAACCTGTCTTACTATCTTTGCACTGCTCTTCTACTTTTCTTCGAACAATTCCAATTTGCAACACACACCTTCACATCTAAATCCATCTAGTATATATATATCTGTAGAAGTGATTTCAACACCTTTCTAGTCAGCATCCGAAATGGTCAATATTTTCCCAAACTCTTTTAGTCGGTTGAATCCTTGCATACCAAGTGATGCGGATTAAGGAGATGCTTATAGAAGTCATTAATCATGTCGACCAATCATGAATGATACCTCAAGAAACTTAATCACCATCAATATCTCATCTAGATTTAGGTCTGATGCTCTGTTGGTCAGTTCTTCCTCTGTCTATTCTGTCAAACAGGAACCCAACACTTAAGTGCTCATATCTTTTCATTATTCTATCACCGAAGGCTAAATCCTTGGAATCTATCAGTCAAGGTACTCCTCTTGACTTCCCCAAATCTGCACTTTACTGAGATACCTCCTCTGAGAGATCTGGACCTGACTATCAAACCTTGCTACCTGCTCTGTTCTTACTTACCAGACCACAACACTTCTTCAGTCTGACTTCTAGTAAAGATACACCATGTCCTGCGGATGGGTGGGATGAAGTTTATTACCATCAATGACAACAATAATGAAGCCAAATAGTGTCTCTTGGCAATAAGAGTTCTCCCTACTGGAGTGATAAATCTTATAACCAATTACCATAAGGCAAACTTAACATCTGATTCAATAATGTCGTTGATAGTCATTGCCCTTCTGTCAAACTTGGCACCAGTTGCATCAGTAACAATCTAGTTTTTCATGGATTTTAGCATGGGTAAACCACCAATTGAATTCAACCCAGTCACAATCTTGATAGCATCCTTTGTAATTTTGAATGGTTTCATCAGCCACAAAAACTCATCATGCATTTGGCTTAAAACATATCAGACCCATTCATCTTCATCGAATGTTGGAAACTCCATGATCTAAATGAAATGTTTATCATGTAGTGCCTTATATTAAAGTTTAAGATCATGATTTTCATCCCTTAAATGACTCTCAAACAAATCCACATACCTTGAGTCCCCAAATTCATCTATGTTCACATGAATATAAACCCTAATATCTTCAACATGCAGCACACCATACGAAATAATTGAAAATGCACATAATGGGTCGATTTCTACTGATTTGTGTGGATGCCTTTTAAATTTGGGTCAAGGCCTTTCAGTAATGTTAACAACCAAAGGTGTAGCCATTGTAAGAGATTACAAGTTCAAAGCTTCATAGATAAATACATTTTCATAAAATTAGGGTTGGTGGGTGAATTCCCTGATCGCACTTCAAATCCTTGAAATCTCTGGTCAGACGCTATTCTTCTTGCTTTCTTTGAATGCAAAGTGATTCAAATGAAGAGTGAACAACCTTTTTATGCTTCATAAAACCTAATTTTCCTTTGTAATAAATGATCTACCTTAACACATCCGGTTACACTGTTCCTGCATACAGTCGACCTTCAATCGCTCCACAAATTGTCACATCCAATTCTTTTCTTCCAGAAATACTTTCAAATGATCTATAATAATCCAAATTATTTTCTCTCATTGTGCCATATTCAGGCACCTACTTACTGGTTGGGGGAATTTTGATTTTTAATGCTTCTCCCCTTGAGCCAAAGCTTCTAATTCAATTCCTGAAGGAACTGTCAGCACTGGATTCCAATGCAGACCCATTACTATTGTTCATAACACTTTTCCCAACCCATGTCTTGCTAATTTCATTTTGGATCTAATTCACATCAAATTTTCCCTTGCCTTGGTCATGTCTCTGCTCATCCAATTTTTTGTTTACCAGACCTCTTCTTTCATTATTCTTTCTTCAACAAAATCTTGCAAAATGACTGGATCAGTTACAATTGAAGCACACAACATTTCTTTGCCAATTTGATTGATTTCCTCTTGATTTGCACTGATTAGGCATATGTCCAAATCTATTGCATACAAAGCATTTTCCATTGAAAGAGTTGCCATTCATTATCATACTTCTACATTCATTGGATCTGTGACCATACCTTTTACACTTGAAGCATTGACTAGAGAAGGATGGATCACTTTGATTTATCTTGCTTCTACAATTAGTAGCTCTATGACCAAATTTATGGAAATTGAAACAATTTCCATTGAATGATGGATATATTTGAGCATTAGGTTATCTTACCAAAGGTCTTCTAGGTCTGTTTCTTCCATTCCTTGGTTAAAAATTTCTTTCTCCAGATCCAGAGCTTTCACCTTTCTCATACCCAAGACCATGCTTATCATCTGCCTTCTTCTGACTCTCAAGTAGTACTTCAAGTTTAGCTGAGCTTATCTTTAACTTCTCCTTGTATTCATTTGGAACTTCTAAGTCATGTTTGAGAATGACAATTTGCCTTTCAAGCTCTTCCTCATTTTCTCTACTTTCATGTAGATCAGACGCTAGATGGCTAGCAATTATGTCCAATCTACAACATTCTTCTGTACTTTCTTTTAGAGATTGGTTCATTTTTTCTTCAGTCTTTTTCCTTTCTTCAATTTCCTCGGTTAGCCTCATCACCCCAAATTCCATTTCATGTTTTAGGACAATAACTTCTTTACCTAACTTCTCACATTCCTTTGTCTTCTCTTTCAAGGCCTTATCCTTGATGTTGTCATCATAATGATTTCCCAGTTGAAGAGGTTGCTCCTTCCTCTTTTCATTGGATTTGCTCAATTTTTCTTTTAAAGTCTCAATGAAGCCTTTAGCATTTGTAAGGTTCTCTTGCAGCTCTTTGACTTTTGCTCTAGACTAATCAAGATCTTCTAAAGCAAGTTTAATTTGTCCTTGGAGGTTGTAATCATCCATTTTACTACCTTCCCAAATCTTCCTCAAGCCATTAAAATTTTTCAAGGAACCTTGCTCTGATACCAATTGTTGGAATTAGGGAAGACAACTACGAGGTGGGGGGCTGAATCTGTTGTCTTAAAACCTTAATACTTGCAGCAATTAAATCTTCCTTTTTATTCAAACTAGATTAATGATGAAAACATTAAAGCATGAATTAACAACATATGAGCAGAAACAAATGAATTATACTTGACACCAAGATTTTTTACATGGAAACCCAGTTAAGGGAAAAACCATGGTGGGGGTTCACCCACAAAGATTATACTCTATTAAAAGTATTACAAAAGGGGAATGCACATGCATTCAGGCTCATTGCCCAGAGCTCACTGCTCAAAGGAAGGCTAACTACCTATAGCAGGCTCACTACCTACAGAAAGAAGATTACAATGTGTTTGAACTGATGATTAGCATCTACCAATGCAAAGATTTAGTTCTAGTTAAGCACAAAATATCGACTTGATACACTTCATCTTTATTCTGCCCTGTTTCACTCCTCTATCATAATATAAGCTTAGATCTTCACCTTTGCACTTATCTCTGCCTTTATTTTCACTTATTCCATCCTCACATCACTACCACATCCAAATCACTTGAATCCATCAGCTATATATATCCACATCATCAATTTCAATAATTTTCCATTCGATTTCAAGAACACTTAGAACTTTGATTGAAGACTCTACTCTGTTGGCCAAATCCATGCACAACTTGTAATGCAGACCAAAAACTTATATTCATAAATTATCAATCATGTCAGTCACTATCACTGATCATTACAAATTGCCCAACCAGTAGCTTTCATATATCTGGAACCAAGATTAATTACACAGTCGGCCTGTTCTTCTTTTGTCTGCACTGACAAACTAGAACCTAATACTCAGATTCTAATAAACTTTGAATCCTTCATCACCGAAGGCTAAAATTCTAGATTTAGATTGTCCTGACAATCCTTATGACTCCCTCAGATCCACAGTACACTATGATTTATCACCGGAGAGATCTAGACCAAGATACCAAACCTTGTCACATGCCCTATTTCTAGCTACCTAGACTTAGATAAATTCTTATTCTAACTTCCAGTATGAAAAAAATAAGTTATGTGGATGTGTGGAATAGTCTTAGTTGACATCAATGAAAACACATGTCATGCGTAGTAGTGTCTCTTTCCAACAATGCGGAACTCAGAATTGACTCTTTTGCCTTGGTGAAGTAATGTCAAACCAACTGCCAAAACTTGGAGTTTTGTAGACAATCTTCAAATCACTTCAAACTCTATAACTCATCAACTGTATACTTCTAAAACCTATCCAAAATACCTCAAAACTACATGCAAATAAAATCTCTTGTGGAGAACCAAAATACTCATGCACTCTGCACTACTCCTAACTTAACTAAGTTCACCTAGACTTAGACCAATCACTACTTAACTTCTGAAAATCATCAAGACTTTTAATATTGAACATAGTATCTCCAAACAATCTTGAATAACATACCTAAACTACATACCTTGAGCATCAACTATGGAGGAATACCACTTGAGTCTCTACTACTTGTTAGATTTAGGACAGACAACTGAGAGAGGGGGTGAATCAGTTGTCCAAAACTTTCTTCCAATTTGTACACTTAAATTCACTTTGTAATTCAATAGCATAATAACGATTCAATCATGGAAACACAATGCATTAAATCAAGAGCAACAACACATCAACACATAAGACACTAAGATTTTGACGTGGAAAAATTGGTTAAGGGAAAAACCATCGGTGATTAACCCAAGATTGTATTCTCTGTTAGAAGAATAGAAAGAACAAAATGGCACATGCCAATTAGGGTTCACTGCCTGAGCACACTGTTTACAAGAGGCTCACTACCTACAAGAGACACACTATCTACAAAATGATAAATATCACATACATGAACTAGAGAATAGCATCTTCACCATGCTTGATTCAGTTCCATTTAAGCCCAATACTTTTGCTCTGCCTTTTGCTTTTCTCTTTGCTACCGCACTCTCATCTCCACAAGATACACTATGAAATGACTTCATGATTCCTTATTTATACAAGACATGGACTTAGAAATAATCATCTAAGTTGGCAAACATCTACAAGAACATCCACAAGATGAGTAACTCATTTGGTCAGCCAGTTTAAGGAAGAACACCTTCATCCAGAAGTAATTCTTCAAAAGTGAGCTTAAACTCCAGTGCAGACCACCAACATGAACTGAACATAATCCAAAGACCTCCACAAGCTTGCCTAAATCACCAAGAACATCCACACTTCATCTGCTTACTGAAATCCTTCTCTTCTTCATTCAGAACCTCAAGAACATAGTCTGTCATCACTATCACAAAGGAATAGATGCTTGCGAACCTCTAAACCATGAACCAATTGAGTTGATACTTCATAAGGACTTCTTGAACGCTCAATCAAATTTGTAGAATAGGATATTTCATTTCCAGATCTCACCGGACCTATCTGTATCACTCTGTCACCTCCAAGCACCTGCTAGAACTGATTTTACTTGAGCGACCACAACTTCCTTAGATCTTCATACGAACCTTTGAAATCTTTACTAGATCATCTTAAGACACATATCTACAAACCCTTTAAACTGCATCCTCTTATCCTTATCTTAGCTTGGACTTTTACCTCACTGTCTTCACTATTCTTCACTATTCCTGGTATGACCAATTTCCTCAATATCCTTAGCAAATAGATCATCCAATCCTTATAATTAATGCAATAGGAGTATATTGACATCAATGAAAACACCAGTTAGGCCCATACTTGCAACAATCTCCCCCTTTGTCATTGATAGCAACATATGATGTGAAAAATTATTTTGGCTATCAAGACAAGAACTTCTCCTTACTATAATAACTCCCCCTATCAGCAACAACCATTCATATGTCTTCTCTTCCTTTCTTGCTCCCCCTTCGATTAGTAACCACTTGTTTTTCACATGTCTTCTCTCCCCCTTTGACATCAATGGCAAAGGGCACATACTTGCAATTCCACCATTTCAAAACCTTACCAGCTACTCCTCCTTAGTAGCACCTCCCCATCATCAATCTAGACCACAAGATATGACTATGATATCCACCAAATTGATGCACATCAATGCACCTTAGTTCATCACCGAAGGGGTAATAACCCCTAACTTCTCCCTAAGATACTGAAAAGAGTCCTTAGGTAGAGGTTTAGTTAAGATGTCTGAAATCTGATCCTTGGAAAGCACAAACTCCAATCTGACTTCATTGTTGTTCACTTGCTCTCTCAAAAAGTGAAACTTGATGGATATATGTTTAGTTTTTGAATGCAACAATAGATTCTTAGATATATTTATTGCACTTGAATTATCACAGAAGATTGTGATAGGCTCCTCATATTCCACTCTTATGTCTCTTAACATTTGTTTCATCCATAGAACTTGAGTACAACTACCTGCTGCTGCAATATATTCTGCTTTTGCAGTGGACAGAGATATTGCCTCTTATTTCTTGCTTATCCAAGAAACCAATATTTTCCCCAAAAAGAATGCTCCACCACTGGTACTCTTCCGATCATCCACATCTCTTGCCCAATCAACATCTATATAGGCATGAAGAGATAAATCATGATCTCTAGGATACCATAGACCATACTCAACTATCCCTTTAGATATCTAAAAATCCTCTTGACTGCCGTGACATGGGATTCTCTAGGATCACTTGGAATCTAGCAACAAGACCAACAACATTCATAATGTCAGGTATAGTTTGAGTGAGATACAACATTCCTCCAATCATTGATCTATACTTTTTTTTATCAGCCTTAGGAGAGTCATCATCTTTGCTCAACTTACATCCAGTTGCCATGGGAGTATTCATTGGCTTTGAGCATACCATCCCCAATTTCTTCAACAATTCTTTCACATATTTGGTCTGAGAAATGAAGATTCCTTTGTTTGAGTGATTTGTAGACCCAAGAAGAAATTCATTTCCCCAAGCATGGACATCTCAAATTTATTTTTCATTTGATTTGCAAAGGTTTTACACATACTATCTCTTCCTCCAAAAATGATATTATCAACAAATACTTCAATAATCAAGATATTTTCATTATCAATCTTGAAATACAAATTACTGTCAGCAGTACCTTTGTTGAAACTAATCTTTGAAAGATGCTTATCCAATCTTCCATACCAAGCTCTTGGGGCTTGCTTTAGTCCATACAATGCTTTCTTCAATTTGTAGACCATATCACCATGATCAGATAATTGAAATCCATCCGGTTTCTCAATGTATACTTATTCTTCCAAGTCACCATTCAGGAAAGCAAACTTGACATCCATCTGATATACTTTGAAATCCTTGAAAGCAGCAAAAGTAAGAAATAGTCTGACTACTTCAATTCTTGCTACCGGAGCTAAAGTTTTTTCAAAATCAACTCCTTCTATTTGATAATAGCCCTTGCAGACCAATATGGCTTTATTTCTAATTACTTCACCATCTTCATTTAGTTTGTTCCAAAAGACCCATTTGGTTCCAATCACATTCTTGTTTCTAGGTCTGGGAACAAGATCCCAAGTGTGATTTTTCTCAATTTGCATTAGTTCTTCCTCCATTGCTTTAGCCCAATTCTCATCATTGCAATCTTCATTCATAGTCTTAGGTTCAATCTTTGAAATCAGACAATACTCTTTTGAATCTTGAGCAATCCTTCTTCTTGTTTGTACACCTTTGCTTTTATCACCTATGATCTGATCTTCAGAGTGGTTTAGTCTTACATACCTAGGAACTTTTAGAGTTTCCTGCACTTCTAATTCTTGATCAAGCTCATTAAAACTCATCTCTTCTTCCTGATTTACAGGATCAGTTTGAATCTGTATTTCAGAAGGGGCTTGGGCTCCTTGAATCATAACACCATTCTGATCATCTTCATCATATTCATAAAACCTTGAGGGTTTTTCAATTCCTTCATCAACCTTCACATTAGTACTTTCTATAATCTTTCTCAATCTATTGGTATAACACTGGTATGCTTTACTTTGAGAAGAGTAACCCAAGAAAATTCCTTCATCACTTCTAGCATCAAATTTGCCTAAATCTTCATCTCTCTTAATGTAACATTTTCTACCAAAAAATCTAAAATACCTCATAGTAGGAGAGATGCCAAACCAAAGTTCATAAGGAGTCTTACTGGTATTGCTTCTAATTTGAACTCGATTGAGAGTATAGACTGCAGTGCTAACAGCTTCTCTCCAATAGATCTGAGGAACATTTGCTTCCATCATCATGGTTCTACATGCTTCCTGGATGGTACGGTTCTTTCTCTCAACTACTCTATTCTGATGTGGAGTCCTAGGAGTAGACAACTGTCTCTTTATTCCATGTTTCTCACAGAAATCTATGAACTCATCGGATGTGAATTCTCCACCTCTATCAGACTCAGACATTTCAATTTTAATCCGGTTTTATTCTCTACCATAACCTTGAATATTTTGAATTTCTCAAGAGCTTCTGATTTCTCTTTTAGAAAGGTTACCCACATCATCTGGGAATAGTCATCAATTAGTAACATGAAGTATCTATCACCTTACACACTTCTAATTCTTGCCGGACCACATAAATTAGTATGAACTAAGTCTAATAATTTGGTAGAAGATTGTTCCTTGCTTTTGAATGAGACTCTGCTTTGTTTACCCATCTGACATTCCTTGCACAAACTATTTGTAGGTTTTACCAAATTTGGAAGATCTTTTACTGCCTGAGTATTGCTTATCTTAATAATATTATCAAAATTCACATGACACATCCTCCTATGCCATAACCAACTCTGATCAATTTACACAAATAGTCAACTTTTACCAGTACCAACTAAATGGAAGATATTACCTTTTGTTTGAGTACCAGATGCAATCTCTATTCTAAAACTTTCAAAGATCTTGCATTTTCTATTTTTGAATGGGAGATCATAGCCTTTGTCAACCAACTGTCCAACACTAAGAAGATTATGTTTCAATTCCTCAACATACAATACATTACCAATTTTTTTCCTTCCATCAAAAGAAATAGTTCCTCTACCTCTGATTCTACTAGTAGAATTACCACCAAATTTTACCACTCCTCCTTCATACCTTTCTAAATCTATGAACTTATTTTTATCACTAGTCATATGGTGAGAACAACCACTATCAATGACCCAATCATCATTTTCTTCAACTTGGGCAGCCAGAGCTCTTTCTACAACTTTATGATTGACAGATTCAGAGGACATTGCTTCTTCTTCCTTGATGGCAATGAACACCCAGTCATTTTTGGATTTGTTTCCTATCTCTGATTCATCATCTGTTACTCCTTCATTATCATCATCTTCATGAACGTAGTAACAATTCTTTTGGAACCTCAGCTTGTTAGGATTTGGCCTTGAAAATCTATCCGTACACCTTGAGGCAATATGACTAATCTTATTGCAGTTAAAACACTTAAATGATAATTTCCCTTCATACTTACCAGATCCTCTTGGCAGTCTTTTTGCAATAAGAGCTTCAAGTTGTGCAGTTTCAGCTTCTTCTTCTTCTAAGTCTTTTCTTGCTTTTTCATACCATGATAGTTTCCTTGAAGAGTTCTCTCCCAGATCAAACCTTTGTTTACCTTTTACAGAGGTACTGGCTTTGAATGATGATTTAGTCTTTAGGGGGGCATCTCCAAATTTAGTCATTTCAAATGCAACTAGTTTACCAACCAATTGATCTCTTGTGATAGCTATATGGGCCCTGAATTCTTCAATGGCAGCAGCTTTGATTTTTTAAGAAGCAGGAAGGGTTCTGAGCACTTTGCCAACAATCTCATCTTCATCCAAGACTCTAACAGCACATCTAATGCCACAAACAAGCTCATTTACTCTTGGCACAAAAGTAGTGATATTTTCATCTTCTCTCATCTTCAAATTTTCAAATTTCCCTTTCAGACTCTGTAACCTTGCACATTTAACATACTTGTCTGCTTCATGCAAAGTTCTAGTTTCTCCCAAATCTCAAAAGCAGTTGGTAGATCAACAACATTTGAAAGCTCTAAATCAGATAATGCGCTTAGAAGAGCTTCTATAGTCTACAGATTGTTTTTAGCATCTGTGATTTTATTTTGGGTTTTCGGGCCACCTTGTGGAGGAGTATACTTTGTTGGAGCCATGTTCCAGTACTGCATTCCCATACATTGCAAGTGACATTTCATGCAACTTTTCCAAAGATTAAAATTGGTTCCATCAAACTTTGAACTATCCTTGTTGTAGGATGATATCCTGGATCTCCTCAAGTGGTTAAGCTCCTTTTAGAGGAACTTGGCTCTGATACCAATTGTTAGATTCAGGACAGACAACTGAGAGGGGGGTGAATAAGTTGTCCAAAACTTTCTTCCAATTTACACACTTAAATTCACTTTGTAATTCAGTAGCATAATAACAATTCAATCATGGAAATACAATGCATTAAACCAAGAGCAACAACACATCAACACATAAGACACCAAGATTTTGACATGGAAAACCTGATTAAGGGAAAAACCATAGGGTGATTAACCCAAGATTGTATTCTCTATTAGAAGAATAGAAAGAACAAAATGGCACATGCCAATTAGGGCTCACTACCCAAGCACACTGTCTACAAAATGATAAATATCACATACATGAACTGGAGAATAGCATCTTCACCATGCTTGACTCAATTCCATTTAAACCCAATACTTCTACTCTACCTTTCACTTTCCTCTTCGCTACCACACTCTCATCTCCACAAGATACACTATGAAATGACTTCACAGTTCCTTATTTATACAAGACATGGACTTAGAAATAATCATCTAAGTCGGCAAACATCTACAAAACATCCGCAGGATGAGTAACTCATCTGATCAGCCAATCTAAGGAAGAACACCTTCATCCAAAAGTAATTGTTCAAAATCAATCTTAAACTCTAATGCGTACCACCAACACAAACTGAGCATGATCCAAAGACCTCCACAAGCTTGCCTGAATCACAAAGAACATCCACACTTCATCTGCTTACTAAAATCCTTCTCTCCTTCATCCGGAACCTCAAGAACATAGTCTGTCATCACTGTCACAAAGGAATAGATGCTTGCGGACCTCCAAACCATAAACCAATTGAGTTGACACTTCACAAGGACTTCCTGAACACTCCATCAAATTTATAGAATAGGATATTTCATTTGTAGATCTCACTGGACCTATCTGTATCACTCTATCACCTCTGAACACCTACCGGAACTGGTTTTACTTGAGCGACCACAATTTCTTCAGATCTTCATGTGGACCTCTAAAATATTTATTGGATCATCTTAAGACACATTTCTACAAACCCTTTAAACTGTATCCTCTTATCTTTATCTTAACATGGACTTTTACCTTACTGTCTTCACTATTCTTGATATGACCAATTTCCTTAATATCCTCAGCAAATAGATCATCCAATCCTTATCATTAATGCAACAGGAGTATGTTGACATCAATGACAACACTGGTTAGGCCCATACTTGCAACACTACTAACTCTATGTTGTCAGTACTTAGCCATTCTGCCTTAGTCTTTTGTGTTCGAACCAAAACCTTATATGCAAGCAGTTCCAAGTTGATCTCCTAATCATACTTAGCTCCATCATGCTCTATTTACCTTGCTGACATCAATGTCAACATTACCCAATCAATAATGTCTCTTGACTATGTTGCCAACACAAAAACAACAATAGGGGCTTTGCTAGCACATCATGATGAACAAAGAAAAGGAAGAGCTATTTCCCTTATGACGTTGGTGACTTATGAGATTAATTATACTCCTATTGAATGAGTACTTCTCATAGTCATCTTCACCTCATAGAAGTTAAGACACTATATAATCAATCACAATACAAAGCTCATTGCTGATTTTGATCCCCTGAAATATCTATTGACTAGAGCAACTCTCACGGGATGAATGGCTAATTGGTTTATGATCCTAAGTGAGTTTGACATTGCGTACACAAAAAGTAAGGTTATCAAAGGATAAGTGGTTGTTGATCAATTGCTTGATGCACCTATCCCTACAAAACAACCATTGCTTTCAAAATTCCTAGATGAGTCTATACTCACACTAGCACCTACAATAGACATATGGAAAATGTACTTTGATGGATCCTACACACATCACAGCTCAAGAGAAGACATTCTATTTATTACCCTTTAAGGAGACACTATTCTAAAATCCTACAAAATAACATTTCCATGCAGAAACAACGTAGCATAATACAAGGCCCTCATCATAGGACTTCACATGGCCATCAAATGGAAGATTGAAAAGCTCACTATTTATGGATACTCCCAACTAGTTTTTAGACGAGTAAATAATGAATACAAGACAAAGGATGACAAACGCCTGCCTTATAAAAGAATGGTTGATGATTTCAAGGATTATTTTCATGACATCCATTTTGAGTATGTAAAAGGTTAAATTTTTGGATAGGAATGTTGACTAGATTCTAGTTTGGTTTGTTTGTGCCTATCCTCCTTTCACCATAACATTCAAGGACCTTGGGTCGAGTGGTAATTCACTATCAAGCCCTTGATCACTATAAAATGTAGGGAATATTGGATTTATGTGATTTGATTGCTTGTTTATGTCCAATTATGCTTAAAATCCTAATTATGCAAATACGAAAGCAAACAGACAACTTAGTCAAAATGTTGCTATGGAAAGATGTAAAATGACAAATAAATGTGTACCAAATTTTGAAGTTTGGGAAGTAGAACAATTGGGTACTAATGAGTGGGTGCTCAGGATCTAGGAACTTGATCTCCAACCTATTCCTGTTGTCTCAAAGATTTGTATGTCATAGAATATAGAGGACTAAGGAATGGGTGCCCAAGTCTAGGGTCCTATTTTCAACTCTAATCTACAAATATGACGATCTGCAACACTCTCTTGCAACTCTACTTTTCCTACTTCTTTAACCTGTAACCTACAATCACAAAAAAATGAGGAGGGGGTTGTGGTGTTTAGAGGCTTGCCTCAATCAAGCCCTAGAGAGACATTCAAGTCTTTTGAACACCATTGTCAGATAGAAAGTGTGTGCCCTTGGGAGGCAAAGGTAAAATCCAAATGATGAACAATCAAAAGCACAATTGATATCACCTTGTAGTGAAGATCTCATGGAAGGAAGAAGCTCTTCATGCCATGAGGAGATGGATGCTCAAATCTACAAACACAAACACATAAACAACAAAAAATCTGCTCTTCCACACAATGAATGCCTTAAATCACTTCTAGAATGCCAAAGTCACATGAATTGATCATCTAATTGTAATCTCATTTCAAATGAATGCCTAAACATGCTTATATATGCAAGTACAAACACTTCCTCCAAGAATTTTGTAATTCAAACTTACCATGTTGGCATAGGACCTAAATAACGGTCACAAGATGACACTTAAAATTTGGCCCTGACCCAAAATAGGGCAAGACTAGGGCACGAGTGGCTATGTCCTAACCCCTATTTTGGGTAGGATCTATTTCAAGGGATCCCCCTAGGTCCCATTTATCATGAAACGTAGGGTTCATTTCATCAGGATGTCAAAATATGATGCAAGATGTCCTAAATGCAAACTGAAGACTTGGGAGCTAAACCTTAAGAGGGAAAAGCCCCCAAGGGGACATTTTCTAATGTTACATTTAGCCCTCATTTTAATATATGTATAAATGTGAGGCCAATACATGCATTAAAGTATGGTCAACAAACACAGCAAACACGCCAAGCACAGAGAAGACATGCTAATCATATAGAAGACAATAATAGGCATGCAAAACATGGAGAAGACAGTTATAGTCATGCAAAACATGGAGAAGACAACACTGAAGACAAGCAAAAACATAGTGAATACACTGAATGCAGAGAAGACAGAGATGATTTCTTGTTTTTTCTTTTTCTCATATATACAAAATGTAGATGCAAACACAAGAAAGTAAACACAAGTCACCCATAATGTAGGAAGCACTCATCAAGCTAGTCTTTAAATTGCACATGGGGCAACACACATGCAAACATGCTAAACAAAGAAAGCATGCCAAACAACTCCCAAATCATAGGAGGGACTCATTGCCACAAATTTTTAAACTATGCTTGGGAACAAACATGCAAAGCACACACACTTGGAAGACATAGAGAAAACATGGAAAACAAGTGATGGAGTGTTCCTATTTCTAGGCTCATTGCCATGTTAGGCACATTACAGGCACACACTGACAATTGGGCTTTGCCACAACAATTGCTAAAGATGCGCTTAAGGGTTGAGTTAGTCACAAAACTACTCCCTGCATCCGTAGATGACTTTTGAAAATGATAGGATGTGTACTCTCTGCAAGAGATACACCATCCCCACCTCTACAAAGGGCTTAAGATGATTGATTGATTGATTGATTGATTGCAAACAAACTCAGAGTGCAGGAAGTACTCATCAACTGGGTCTTTAAACTACACCTAAGGACAAGTACATTGCTAACATCTACAACAAACAACTTACCTTATATATGCCACACCTTAAGGTGGTTGATAGTAGGTATTGATATCAAGCACATTAAGGTAGAAAGAAAACACATAAGGGAACATAGACTCTCGTAAAGCCCATACCCCTCGGAGGTGACATGTACTTTATGATCACCAAATGTTCCCACAAACACATCCTTACAAGAAACATGTTAGTGTCCACATAATCGTGATAAACAATGATGCATGTGAAAACTAAGGAATGCAAGATTTAAGGTAGACAAAGTGTATGGAGCAGTAGTATTGTTATGTTTTGTAAGTGAGATAGAACACCATCAAAATCACTACGTAGAAAGCACAAAGTGCTTCTATTAGCCAAGCATCAGATGATATATTACAACCCCATTGTCATATTAGGAACTAAGTCCAATTTTTGATTTCTTGCTAAAGGGATGCTAGGTATGCATCAGTATGAATGTTCTTCTTCATCTACTCGCTAGATAGAAACACTGGATGAAGGGAAACAATACATAAGAGAGGAGAAACAAGTGTCTTAGGGATAGTCACATAGGAGGGTGCCCCCAAGTCACCAACTGCAATGCTATGTCAGTAAGACACAACACACAATGATGAAATTAGAGAGAGGAAATATAGAAGAATGATGATACAAATAGAAGGTCACAATAGAGGTGGTCTCCTGGTATCTTAGATCTTACGAGAGAATCATGGGTCATCGCATGAGGCCTAAATAACACATAACACATCATGGGGGAAGCACATCATGAGAGAGATAAAGGGTTAGAAATACTTACGTGTATGATCTTTCTATCAGATTTTGAACTTGTGAACCTCTTGGAGAGGTACTCAATCATGTTGAGTGCAAAGTTTGAGTGGTTCTTATGAAAGTCTTGTTGATTATCATATGATACATGTTTCTTGAATCCTTGTGTAAATGAGACTTTTTATTGCTTGTGAGGAGGGGAACTACTATTTTCTCCAACTACTAATAGTTGTCTTACTCTTTTCTAATTTTTAGTGAGTTTTCATTGTTGAAGTGACCTAACATAGTAACAAGAATCATCTTGTACCATCTCGCTCATCAGTATCTATTGTTCTACTTGTTTTTTTGATGCATTTTGGGTATCTTCCGATCATTGTAAGGATAACGGAGGAGGAACCTCAGAATAAATTCCATTTCTTCATGGACAAGGTGGGTTATCCAACTATTCCTTATCCACTTCAATTATACCTACAATGTTATCATACTCCAAGTAATCATCATTGGCTACTTCCACTAAACCCTATTCCAGCATATTGTTATCAGTATGCTTACAGAAAGGATTAGTGAAGATTTGTAAGTTTTGATTTAGTGGAGCAACTAACTTATTTCCATTATCATTCACACCTGATACCTATATGACATTCAAATTAATGAGGTCTTGTATTTCATGTTTAAGATGCATACATCATTCAGTATCATGTCCTTATGTCTAATGATAATGACAAAAGGCATCAGTATCAAAATAATCTCCTATTGCTTTACTAAGATCGATAGGCGTAATTGGGGGAAGCTTCAAAAGATTATTTCTCATAGCTTGATTTATGATGGAATGATAAGACTCAGATATCAAAGTAAACTTTCTTGGTTGATATGATGCCTTCTTTGGATTAGTGATATCAGACACATTAGAAAAGTTGTTCGTATTCAGTCCATTAACCCTGATGAAACTCCTATTATTATTATTATTCCTCTTAAACTTGTTTTGTGACAATCCACCCATGGATTGACCAACATGAGATGATGAGTTTTGGTTTTCATACCAACTAGACAAAAGTTGATAATCACGAAGGGCAATGCATAAATGTTAGAAGGAGTTATACTTCATCATGAGGATCTTATCATGAATATTAGGTTTGTAGATTAGTGATAAACACCTTCTTAACATCCTCATCTTTCATTTGATATTGAATTTGTGCATATAAAGCTTGATACCGAGTAATAAACTCAATTGACTTCTCTTTCAAACCCTACTTGCAATGAACTAAGTCAATCAAAGATACTTGAGGTCCAATGTTTGCTTGAAAATGTTGTAAAAATTGACCAACCAACTGCAAAAAGGAGTGTATTGAATTTGGAGGTTGTAATGCAGTAAAATTTGGATTTGTTTAGTTTAGGTTTGAATCCTCCTTTCACCAATTGCATTCAAGGACCTTAGAATCGAGTGGCAGAGCACTATCAGGTCCTTGGTCACTTACAAATATAGGGAATCTTGGATTAAGGTTGTTTGATTGTCAATTATTCTTCTCTTATGCTTAATTACACATCAAAACCCTAATTATGCAAATGCAATAGTACACAAATGAATTATTCAGAAAGATGCTACAGAAAGATGTAAAATGATAAATGACAGTGCACCTATTTTTGAAGTTTAAAATGCAGAATTGTCAGGAAAAAAGGAGCAGGTGCCCAAGTCCAAGGCCTTATTTTCTATCAAGATCTAGAAACAAGATCTGCAACCTATATCTATTGTTCCAAAGATTTTTTTGTTGTAGAACTTTGAGGACTAGGGAGCGAGCACCCTAGTCTAGGGTGCTCTTTTATGCTTTGATCTACATTTTTGACATTTTGTTGTGCCCTCCTACAACTTCACTTTGTCTATATCTTCAACCTGTAACCTGCAACCATGAAAACTTTGGGAGGGGGTTGTGGTGTTTAAAGGCTTGCCTCAGTCAAGCCTCGGAGAGACATTTAAGTCTTCCAAACACTGTTGTCAAATAGAGAGTGCGTGCCCTTGTGAGGTAGAGGCAAAATTCAAATGATAAAAATATCAAAAACATAATAAATGTCACCTTGTAGTGAAGATCTCATGAGAGGAAGAAGCTCTTCATTCCATGAGGAGATGGATGCTCAAATTTGCAAACACAAACACATAGACAACGTAAATCTGCTCTTGCAACACAATGAAAGACTTGAATCACCAATGCTCATGCAAATAGTTAGGTAATTGTAATCTAGTTTCAAATGAATGCCTAAACATGCTTTTATATGCAACTACAAACATTCCCGCCAGGAATTTTGTAATGCAAACTTATCATGTCAGCATAGGACCTAATTAACAGTCACAAGATGACACTCAAAATTTGGGACTAACCCAAAATAATGCAGGACTAGGATGTGGGAACCCAAGTCCTCCCCGCTATTTTAGTCAAGGTTAGGTTCAAGGGATCCCCCTAGGTCCTATTTGCCATAAAACCCAAGGTTCATTTCATCAAATGTCAAATTATGATGCAAGATGTCCTAAATACACACTAAAGAGCTTGGAGCTAAACCTAAAGAGGGAAAATCCCCCAAGGGGACATTTTGACATTACATTTAGCCCCCACTTTAATTTATGTATAAACGTGAGGCCAATACATGCATTAAAGTATGGTCACAAACACAACACACCAAGCATGGAGAAATAGTTACAGTCATGCTAGACATGAAGAAGATAGTATTAATGACACACAAAACATAGTGAATACATCGAATGCATGGAAGATAGAGATGATTCTTTTGTTTTCTTTTTTTATCATATATATGAAATGCAAATGCAAGTGCTGGAAAGTAAAGAAACCTCCCATAATATAGGATGTACTCATCACATAGGTCTTTAGACTGCATATATGGGGCAACACACATGCAAGACATGCAAAACCTCCCAAAATGTAGGATGTACTCATCGCACAGGACTTTAGACTACATATGGGGCAATAGACACTCCACACAAAGCAAGCACTCCAAACACACACTTGAAGACATAGAAAAAACATGGTAGACAAGTGATGGAGTGTTCCTATTTCTAGGTTCATCACCATCTCAAACACATTATAGGCACACACTGACAATTGGGATTCACCACAACAATCACTAAAGACATGCTTAAGGGCTGAGTTAGTCATAGAACTGCTTCCTGCCTCCTGATGAAGACTTTTGAAAATGATAGGATGTGCAATCTACTCTAAGAAATACATAATCCCTGCCTCTGCAGAGGTCTTAAGAAAAAGGATATGCTCTATATCCCACCTTTGTAGAGGGCTTACATAATTGATTGATTGATTACAAACAAACTTAGAGTGTAGAAAGTACTCATCGCACTAGTCTTTAGATTGCACCTGAGGACAAGCACATAGCTAATATCTACAACAAATAACTTACCTTATATATGCCCCCACTTTAAGGTGGTTGATATCAGGTATCGATATCAAGCACGTTAAGGTAGGAAGAAAACACACAAGGGAACATAGACTTTCGCAAAGCCCATGCCACCCAGAGATGATATGTACTTTACAATCACCAAATGTTCCCATAAACACATTCCTACAAGAAACATGTTAGTGTCTACAAAATCATGATAAACAACAACATCAATGCATATGATTAGCCACACAAAGAGCCAAGGTTATACTACAAAATCAGTGTTTGAGGATAACCATAGGGCTACATCACAAAGATCTCTGAATTAAGTACCACTAAGGCTAGATTCAAAGACTAGAAAATTGTACAGAGCAACAATATTGTTAAGGTTTGTAAATGAGATAGAACACCATCAAAATCACTACATAGAAAGCATGGAGTTCTTCTACTATCCAAGCATCAGATAATTTATTATAACCCTGTCGTCATAATAGGAACTAAGTCCAATTTTTTATTTCTTATGAAAGGGACACTAGGTCCACATCAGTATAAATGTTTTTTGTCATCCACCCACTAGATAGAAACACTAGAGGAAGGGAAATAATAAATCAGAGAGGAGAAACAAGTGTCTTAGGGATAGTCATGTAGGAGGGTGCCCCCAAGTCACCAACTACAATGCTATGTCTGTAAGACACAACAGACAACGATGAAATTAGAGAGAGAGGTGATATAGAAGAATGATGATACAAATACAAGAAGGTAACAATAGAGGCAGTCTCCTGGTATCCCAAACCTTACAAGAGAATCAGGGCACATCCCAGGATGCCTAAACAACATAAACACATCATGGGGGAAGCACATCACAAGAGAGATAAAGGGTTAGATATACTTACCTATAGGGACCGCCAAGCTAGCAGTTGTCATCAAGTAAATCATTGTCATCCTCCCACTCCCTAATGTTAGAGGAAAGTGGGACATAAGGTACCATAGCCTAATTCATGTCTTCTCATCATGTTGCTCATTTGTAGAATCATCTTTATTTAGTTCAATGTTTGGATCAATGTTTTCTTGTTGAGATGCAAGGTTTATAGAATAAGCTTGTCTTCTTCTTCTTCTTTCTCTTACTTTTCTATTTCATTTTCTCTTACCACTTATCTCTTGTAAGATAGGGCTTTGCTCTTTCATAGGTTTATGCAATTTAGAAGATGAAGCACTAAGATCAAATCTCATTTGTCTCGGTGGAATATTTTGTTGTCGACAATGACCTCCTGATCCTTGTAAGGATGTCAAGGGATGAACCTCAGCATAGGGACCTATTAGATACAAGGTAGATAACTGAGAGCGGGGGTGAATTAGTTATATGAGAATTTCCTTAACTTTCTTTTTCTTTTGTTATATTAATATTTAGTGTTGCATCAAAATATGAAAACCTATGTAATCATAAGAACAGAAATAAAATCAACACACATAACACAAAGATTTTTACGTGGAAACCCTGTTAAGGGAAAAACCATGGGGTGACTAACCTAGGATTGTATTCTTTGTTAAAAGAATAAAGGAGTAAAAAATGGCACTTGCCAATTAGGGCTCATTGCCCAAGCACACTGGTCACAAGAGGCACACTACCTACAAGAGACTCACTGTCTATAGAACTTACAGAAGATAAACAAGTGTTTGAACTGATGAGAAGCATCTACAAATGCAAGAGTTTAGTTCTAGTTAGGCACAATACACTGATCTAATGCACTTCATTCTTTCCCTACTTTAATACTGTTGCTTTGTCACATCTGGACTTGAATTAATGCTCTCACTCTTATCCCTACTTTTCTTCGCACTTAATTTCAATACATCACACACAATACTCTCCTACATACTGGAATCCATCTGGTATATATATCTGCATCAAGGATTTCATCAACTTCCTAGTCGGCAACTAGAAAACTCAAGATTTTTGCAAGTTACTGATCTATTGGCTGAATCCATACTTGATTTGTGATGCGTATCAAAAACATAGGCATAGAAGTCATTAATCATGTCAGCCAAAAATATATAATCCCACAAGTTGCTTGATCAAAACCTTTTACTCATTTGGATTGAAGTTTGATACTCAACAGGTTAGTTCTTTCTCTGCCTGCTCTACTTGATTGGAACCCAACAATTAGATGTTCATATATTTTTCATACTTTATCACAGAGGCTAAATCTCTAGAATACAATAGTCATGATACCCCTCTTGACTTGTCCAAGTCCACAACTTGCTGAGTGTTGATTAACAGATTTGTCTTTATTCTGAAAATATTTTATTCTGACTCCATACCCCTCTTTTTAAAAACAAATGAGTTAAGCAACAAATGGGTGAACCTTTTAAATTAGTTCCCCTCTGAATTTAGGTACAGCTCCCTTTAAGATTTTCAATGAATTTAATCTGTTTAACTATCCAAACGCACTTTTAACCAGAAAATGCTTAAGGCAGACTAACATTCATACATAACCATGTCATGAACGCAATAAATTTGTACAGTAACAGGATAGAATGCACAGATTCTATTTTGGTACATTCAAATACATGAATACATTCATACGAACTTGCTGAACTAATAAAGAATAGAACACATATGATGAGTTGTCCAAATAAAGAGCAATTACCAGATGAAAGGAGATTTCACACAGAAAATCTAATTCTACACATTCAGACGCACAGATCCAAATAAGTAGTAATTGTTTCTTCTTCTCATTCACAGATGAAAGTTACTCAGACAATTATCACATAATGTAAAATTGAGAACCGTCTGCTAAAATTCCCTTCCTCTTTTCTTTTTCTAAACTTCACCTCCCTTCAAAGATTTTAAAAACCTATAAATATGAATGTCCTAATCATGTCTTTGAGTAAATCAAACCCAGAGTTAACATAACTCTGACCCGTACGGGATTTAGTTTTTAACAACTAATTTTAAAGATCAAGAATACTGAAAATAACATAATAGAGGAACTGAAATAAAGAAAATGAGACAATGAGATCATGACTGGGACGACGGGTTTGTATCTCCAGATTTGTTCTCGATGGCCTGGGACGCACGTTGGGTCTTCCATTCCTGAAAAGCAGCAACAAACTCCTGAATCTTCAGGAAGTTGGGGATACCTATATGCTTCATTCTTGACCTCCAAACTTCCTTTTCCCTTCGCATTTTCCCAAATTTCTCTTTGTGTTCTAGAAGTCCATCTATACAGAGATAAAACAATGACTCGACTTTAGAAATCTGAGAGAAATCCTCAATTAAAATATTGTCATTTTCTCTGACAAAGCCGATTTTATTTTTGAATGATTGTACCACTGCGTCGATGTTTTCCACTGGTTTTCCATCATCTTTTATGTATTGAACATCAATACATTGCAAGTCATGTTGCAGTGATTGAGTGAATTTTGTTATCTCCTTAATTAGCTTTGTGAGTTCAAAACGTCCTTGCCGGGATATGGAATTCCTCCATTCAATATTCTTCTTGTTCACATATAACAAATCCTCGTCCACACCAGTCATGTCCTTTTCTGCCAAAAACTTCTCCAGCCCATATTTCTGAACTTCATCTATTTGGTTTATTACATTCATCCACTTGCCCTCATCTTTTGTCCAAATAGCAACCTGTGTTTTAAGATCTTCAATGGTGGAAGCAGTCAAGTCATACATGCCCTTGAGTTCACGGATGTATTCAGTTCCTTTCTGCTCAATGTTATCCAACCAACTGTCAAATGTTTTTGCCACCATTTTGCTTCTATGAACCTGATCTAGCATCTTTTGGTTGACAGGTGATTTTGGGTCAAAAGATAGGGGGAGCTGTGAGATCGGCTGCGGATTAGGGTTGTTAATAGCCTCAATGTACTCTACCATTGAACGCAAAGCTTGTTTCAACTCCCTCTTGTCCTTTTCATCTTTCCATGTTCGACTGACCATCCTCTTAGTAGATGCTTCAAGGTGGTGGACATCTGCAGCTCTGGAAGCAGCACCGAGATCCACTCTTTCCAAAATAAAATTGTGTACTGTCAAATCCTGCACTTCCTCCTCTGTCACTGGCTTAGCAATTTCAGCACTCCAGTTACCAGTGTTTGGATTAATGTCTATTCTGGATGTCGTCTTGAGTTTCTTGGACTTGGGGGTTTTCCCCAAACATTTGCTTACCATATCCTCTAAAGGGACAACAAAAGGAATCACTTTTTTCTTGTCAGAGATGGAACTCTCTAGCCACTTTGGTGCAGGGGCTGAGGTTGTCTTCTCGGGGTTCACTCCATCAAAGGGTTCATTTGAAATCATTAATATTTCAAGGTTCTCCAGAACGGCCCCTGACTGTGACCCGGTGTCAACTTCCTCTATTCTATGTGGGCTTAGCTCCTTGTCACCCATAGGTTCTTTTGAATCTTCCTCTAAATTCAAATCAACAACTATTTTCTCAGAAACCTATTTTTTTCTTTTCCCTTTAGTCCTCAACCTGGTAACACGAGATGGTAGAATATCTGTGAGGACTCTTCTGGATCTCTTAGTGACAGGGCTTCTCTCAATTGATGGCTTGGAAGCACCTGCACCACAGATAGCAAGAGGTTGATTAGAAGAGTCTATGGGAAGCGATGATCCAACCATTAAAGAGAATTGTTGGGCATTTTTATCCTGAAGCCCTTCCTGTCTCTTTTCACTCAACCATTTCTCAATTCTTCTTAACACTGGAAGAGTTTTAACTTCAATTATGTCTTCCTCCTTTTTGCTCCAGTCCACCTCTAGAATGGGTAAGTGTTTTACTTTTTCAAAATGTGCGTCAGCCACCTATTCTCCATCATCAGAAATTCCAGAAATATCCATGTTTAAATTGAGCATAATTATTTGCCCCAAAGAAAAAATACACCACAGCCTTCTTCTGACCTCAAATTCATCTGGACAGTCTTCCCAGTAGTCCTCTAGTTTAGGAAGGTGTGAGTACCCTGTTCCAGGATCTAGGTTATCTTTGACAAATCGTTTACTGTCGAATTGAGTCCTGGCAGTGAAGAACTGAAAATTGAACCTTTTGAGGTTCACCTCCAAATTCAAGGCATCATATTTTGATCAGCATGAATAATGCCCAAGTTCAATAGGAAAGGAAATACCAAAACCCTTTTTTGATGGGAATTTCTTATCAACATGTGCCAGCTGCCTACATACCTCCATCAGCACGAAATGATCAAACACATATCTAGGTAACTTCACAGGTTCACCATCAAATCCTCCAACTCTAATGTAAGTGAACTCAGAAAATTGGATGAAGAAGCTACCATAGATGCTAATCAGTTGCATTGCTTCACTGGACATTCTTTTACCCAGGTTCCCTGCCAATTCATAAGTCATTTTCCTAATGAAGACATCATTAACCCTTTTATAATTTTCATAGCAATTCTTTCTCTGCAACTATGAATAATATTCATAAATTTTACTATTCTCAACTATGGGTGCATGGGGTAGGTCAAACCAATCTCTTGTGGATGCTAAACAATAGTACAGGTACGAAGACATATAGAAATCTCTGTTGCCTAGACAATTACTTAAACCCTGATGTAGATAGTCAGCCACTATTTCGGCCCAATCCAAATATTGTTCCCCTTGAAGGATGACTTGTATGAAAAAGTACATCCAATCCTCCTAATAATAGGCATGCTGATTGCCCCTCAGTCTATGTAACAATACTACAATATCCCTCACTTCTTTAACCAAATGATCCCTGGTGAGTGGCCTGGGCAATCTTGAACTGCCCTTCTGAAATTTCAACAGCTAGTTCCTCGCTATTACACTTTTGTAAGTTGGTGTCTTCTCTGAGAAATACCCATTAGAGGAAGTAATGTCAAGACTGGAATACGCCTCTTTAAGCGGTATCTTCATCACATCCATGAGAGTTTGTCTGTTGACATGAAATAACACATCACCGCTTGCATTTCTGATGCACCTGTCCTAGGGGTCATACCTATTCATACACTCTTGAACCAATTCTAGGTACACTATAGCCTGCAGAAAAGCCGCGGCTTCAACTAAGCCGCTATCTACAATTTTCTTCATCGTAGGGGTTTGAACAAGATTTCTAGTTCTTTCTTTAAATTCCTCTAAATCATATTGAACCAATGCAGTATCTCCAAATTTTGAGTGAGAATAAGTAAGACCAGGGCCATGTTCATCCCCCAAACATGTAGATTTCAAAGACATACTTGGACGATTATAATGAAACACTTCAAATTTTGAAAACAACAGAAATTCCAGAGATTCTTCTTTCCAGCATAAGAACTAGGAATAGCACAGGGGAAACAGAACTCACCTTCAAGATATCTAAATTCACTGCGAAAACTTGAATAACAAGAGCCTTACACTTCCGGCGCTATCCCTCTCCGCGTTGCATAGTATGTTTACTTGCTAAACTTGGCTTGTTCTTAGTTAATAATGGCACTAACCAGATTGAACAATTATCGCTTGGAATGATACGTGCCAAAAATATTTGACAAGACATAAACTCTGATTTCTTCATTAATAGCAAGTATTATTCATGCACCATCATGAAGTATAATGATTATCCGTAGCCTCCGCTAAATTAGAGCTCTCGGTTTCATGATGATTTTCTGACATATTTTCCTCCAACTTTCCCGCTAAATTTGACTTAGAAAGCCGCGGGAACAAACGGGACCAAAATCACCAAATCTTTGAACTATTGAACCATTGAACCTTTAGGACATGGTTCAACGTGGTGGTTCAATGTGATGGTTCAATGTGATGGTTCAAACATGCCAATTGGACCATATATATAAGCAAAGGATTCACTTACAGAAGTAGGAACTTAAACTCATGAACCATTGAACTTGTAAAGATATGGTTCAATATGAAGGTTCAAAGGCTCAAGGGTTATGTAGACCAACAAACAGTTACATGGCTTTGGTAAAAGGCTTCCAATTATAAAACAGTGAACTGTTGAACCTTGAACCATTGAACCCCGCTATAGAGTACGAGCGGAAGGTTCAACGATACAATAATTACAGAAGGTAACTGCGTGACCCAACTTATAAGAAGGCAGTGAGTGTTGAACCTTTAGACTGTTGAACCATTGAACCTCGAACAAAAGGTTCAAGTTCAACCCGAAAGTTCAAAGACATTTAAGACAAACAAAATGACAACTTGCTTTATGAGACACTTCAAACATATTGAACCATTGAACTTTGAACTTTGAGAATGGTTCGGGTTCAAAGGTTCAAACCTTAAGCAACTTTGTCTACAAAGACGGCAAACGGGTCAAATTTGAAGGATCAAGAGCCGATTTCAGAAACAAAGGTATGACCAAAAATATAACACAGTAAACCGGCTCTTGTTCAAGAAATATTACCAATAAATAAATGAATAAGCGCGACTCGAAAGGTAACATTGGCTCTGACTGGGGACTACATTTTATGGAAAAATGCAGAGAACTCAGAAGCTCTGGGTTCACAGAAAAAGGAAAATAGAGAAGAAAGGAAACAGAATGGGGCAAAACAAAAATGGTAAAGGAAAACACAAAACCAAACAAAAGGGAAGACTATGTACAAAACAGGGGACCCTGTTTACAGACGATACAGCTTGAGATCCTGTCCATTATAGGACAGGGGTAAAATAGTTCCATCAGGATATTCCAATTTAAAAGAATTTGGACCCAATACCTGGTGAATCTTGAAAGGCCCACTCCAGAGCGAGTCAAATTTGCTATGTGCACCTTTTAGTTCTCTTCTTCTGTCCCACAGTAATACTTCATCTCCTTCCATAAACTTCCTGGGTCTTGTTTTCCTGTCAAAAATTTCTTTAACTCTGGCCTGATGCACAGTAATTCGGTCAACCAACTCGTTTCTCTCTTCTTCAATCTTAGTTAAATACATAATCCTCTTCTCCAGGGAATCTTGGAAATACTGATCCTCAACT
Source organism: Cunninghamia lanceolata (assembly GCA_027924645.1). NCBI lineage: Eukaryota > Viridiplantae > Streptophyta > Pinopsida > Cupressales > Cupressaceae > Cunninghamia > Cunninghamia lanceolata. The sequence goes on from BSBN01000714.1 coordinate 6,216,958, forward strand.
ACACTTTGCAGCTTGGCTGTAGATAGCCCCAGAGGCAAAGATAATTGGGCACCTATCCCATAAACTAATTCAAAAGGTGCCATCCCAATTGCTCTTTTTGGAGTTATTCTGTCGGCCCAGATTGCTTCATACAACCTCTTATGCCAATCTCTGGGGTTGTCATTCACCAATTTCTTCATGATAGCAATCAGGTTTTTGTTACTGGACTCAGCTTGTCCATTCCCTTGGGATAGTAATCTGATGAATGGGAGAGAGAAATACTATGTTCATAACAAAAAGAAGTCATTTCAACTGAAGAGAAACTGGTAGCATTATCTGCTACAATCTTCTGGGGCACACCAAATCGTACCAAAATATTTTCTTTGAGAAAATTACAAACCACCTCTGAAGTTGTTCTTTTGACAGGGGCTGCCTCAACCCATTTTGTGAAATAATCTGTTGCTGTTAAGATGTGGGTATGCCCTACACTGTAGGGGGGTGAGATAGGCCCAATAAAATCCAATCCCCACTGTTTAAAGGGTTCTTCAACAACAATAGGCCTCAAAGGTAGAGCTGCAAGTTGTGGCCTTCCTGAGAACATTTTACATTTTTCACAATTGGCCACCCATCTATACGCATCCTTAAACATTCCTGGCCAGTAGTAACAATTTCTGAGGATTTTGAAAGCTGTAACTGAAGAAGAAAAATGTCCACCACAAGCTTCATTATGGAAAACTTCTAAGAGTTTATCTTGCTGCTCTTTATCTACACACCTCAGGAAAGTTCCATCTAACCCTTTCTTGTAAAGGACATCTCCCCAAATAACATATTTCGCAGCTTTTAGCTTCAGGTTTCTTTTCTCTTTAGGGGTTAAATGATTAGGACAATCCCCATATGTAAGATAATGTGCCAAATCCAAAAACCATGGGTCCTGCAAGCTTACCAATAAGACTGTGGGGAGTCCTCCTCCTTCTTGTTCTTTGTTCTCAGAAATCAACTTACATAAGCCTTGACCCCTGATTAGCTTAGTAGGCTTAACTTCCAGATCATATTCCTGAATTTTAGCAACCCACGTTGCTCTATTGTTTAATCCCACCTCTTGCTGGGTCAAAATACTTTTCACAGCTGAATTTGGAACAAATACAACCGAATGGGAATGGAGTATATAATATCTGAATTGTTTAACAGCTTTAACCATAGCGAAAGCTTGCTTTTCAACCAAAGAATATTTCAGCTCATGCTTTTTAAGGGGAACACTCATAAAAGCTATAGGAACCTCTTCATCCAATTCATTTTTCTATAACAAAATACCTGACATGGTGTGTTCCGAAGCATAACAGTAAATAATAAAATCCTTTTGAAAATTAGGATTTACCAAAGTGGGAGTGTTTGCAATCGCCTCCTTGATATCCTCAAACGCCTTCTTAGCAACTTCATTCCACTTGAAAGGTTGTTTCTTGCTCATCATCCCAACAATGTGTTTTGTAATCTCAGCAAAGTCAGGAATGAACCTTCTGAGAAAATTGATTTGACCAAAGAAGGACTTGACTCCAGTTCTATTTGAAGGGAGAGTAAGCTGTTGAATTGCCTTGACCCTCTCTGGGTCAATTCTGATTCCGTCTTTTGAGACTAGGTGTCCCAACAATTTTCCCTCAGTCACACAGAAAACTAACTTCTTGGGATTGAGTGAGATGCCTTGGCTTCGACACCTTTGCAAGACAGACTCCAGATCTCTCAAGTGATCTTCTCTATTCTTGGAAAAGACAGTCAAATCATCAAGGTAAATAACAATAATCCTGTTCTTCAGGTCTCTAAAAGATGAATCCATTGCCCGCTGAAAAGTTGCTCCCGCATTAATCAAGCCAAAGGGCATTCGACTATCGGCAAAAGTTCCTCGAGGTGTGGTGAAAGCAGTCTTATGTTGATCTTCTGCAACTACACCTATCTGATTGTAACCTGAGAAACCATCCAGCATAGACATCATTTCAGACCCAGCAACTGTCTGCAAGATGTGGTCCATCACAAGTAATGGATAGTTGTCTTTCAGGCTGGCTTGGTTTAAATTCCTAAAGTCAACACAGATCCTTATTTCTCCATTCTTCTTTCGTACTGGAACAATATTTTCCACCCAAGTGGAGTGATGGATTGGATAGATAATTCTAGCTTTCAACATCCTATCAATCTCCTTAAAAATGGCTTCAGCAACTTTCGGATTATAATTCCTCAGCTTCTGTCTAAATGGAGCTGCATTTGCTTTCAAAGGAATATGGTGTTGAAACTGTCCATGTCTAAAACTTTTAAGATCATCATAGCACCAGGCGAAAACATCCTTATACTTGATTAACAGTTTGATCAATTTGTTTTTCTCCTCTGAAAAATAGCACTTACCAATGGATATCCATTTAGGATCAGCTTCATTCCCAATGTTTATCTTCTCGTAATCCTCTGCTTTATCAGGAATACAGGGAGGTTTGCCTTTAACATATTCATCTCTTCGAGAAAATAGATGTTCTAAAGATACTATCCCTTTAGGGATTTTATTTCCCTTTAACTGAATGATGTCATCTCTTGGATTAATCCCAGGGTCAGGACTGAATTCTTTACACTCTGTTTTGGAACCTTCAAAATAGGTCCCCAAGAACATTTCAGCATTTTCTAAAAACTTTCTGATCTGATTATCACTTTCAAAAACTTGCCAGTTTTCAGCATTGTTGGGGACATTATGACGATATACCATTTCTATTCTATAAGAATCTTTTTTGAAATCCGGATGTGGCAAAAGGAGAGAAGCTGATACTGCTAAAGAATCTGCTCGGGAGTTTTGATCTCTGGGAATTGTTTCGATAGAGAAGGCATCAAAATATTCAATCTCATCCTATACCCTATTTCTGTAATGCCTTAGTCTCTCATTCTTAATAGAAAAGATCCCCCTTACCTATTTCACAATTAATTCAGCATCACCCTTCACCTTAAGTGCCTTCACACCCTTTCCTTTAGCTTCAAATAATCCAAGCAGTAAGGCTTCATATTCTACAGTATTGTTGGTGTTTTTAAACTCTAGCTTAAAAGAATAAGAAAAAATTTCACCTTCAGGTGAGATCAACACAACTCCATCCCCTGAACCAGCAGTAGCACAACTGCCATCAAATTCCATAACCCATAAATCATCAGAATGCACAGACCTTTGCATTAATTCCTCTTTGGAATCTAACTCACAGCTCTGTTCAGACGAGAGAAAATAGTTGCCAAATTCACATTCCTCAAACAAAATCTGGGCCTTGGGATCGTCAGAGGGGTAGACAGTGAACTTGCACTTGGGCTCAGGTTCCAGCTTCACTTTCTGCTTCCCTACTAGGATTGTGGCCTCTGACCAATCCAGTTTGATTTGTCCACCCAAATCCTTGCAAAATGTCCTACTCAAAAGCATTCCATAACTGGCAGGAATATCTACTACCAAAATAGTCAATTTCACCCTTTTGTCAGGGTAAGCTGCAAGAGCGACTTGTGCATCTTTAATCTGCCCAAGCAAGGAAACCTATTTTCTATCCATAGAATAACATCTACCAAATGTTTTTGTGAGTTTTAACCCTAGGGCTTTGGCCACAGAGGAAGGCATAATGTTATCAGAGGCTCCTGAATCTATAATGCAGTTACTAAGTTTATGACCATTGATAAATAAGGACACATAGAAAGGATTGGGTTTCAAATCAGTATAAGGAGCATTGGTTGATGAATTGGGAGTTGTTTTAGGGGCAGACAAGGATGACTCAGATGAGGAAGCAAATAGTCTAGCAATGGGGGATTCAGTATCAACCTCCAATAGATTCTCAAATTTAGTTTGTGCAGGACTACCCTTAACATGTTTAACTAATTTGTCAAGTTCAGTAGGTTTCAACTTGAGATACTCAATAGGAGAAATTTGAATTTTTGCAGACTTACAGAAATCTTCAATATCAAAAGAAGCATCTAGATCATTTCTATGTAGCAATCTATTTTCCTGAGTCTTCAAATTAGCATCATGAGTTCTAGTTAAAGGCTCCTTACCTTTGCTAGGTACTTCTTGAGTATTAGAGGGTCTCATATTCCTCTGACTCCTAGTGAGCACAGTGCATGAAGGGTCTTCAAGGGTTACCAATATTTCACCTCCCCTTTCTGAATCAGACTCATATTCTAGGAAGTGTATTTCAGAGCCGCTAGGTTCCTCAAAGTTCCTTTCTTCTTCTGTGGATTCCCCCAGCATATCTTGAGTAGCAGTCATCTGAGTGTACCTGAGCATTTCTGGGCAAGAATTTCCATCATGGTCGGTATTCAAGTGAAAAATACACATGTTTCCCCTCCCAGGAGGAGCTTCAATAGCCAGTCTTGGCTGTGCTATGTCAGGGGTAAAGCTCTACCAGTATTTGCTTGTTGATTCAAATTCCTTCTGCTTATATCTTGATACGGTTGTTGAAAGGGGGCACCAGTTTTAGGTAGTTGCCTCTTTAAGGCAATCATATCATTAACTAACCTTTGCACTACAGGATCCGTAGATGATGAGGGTTGGGCATTTGGCACCTGGACCTCTCTCTTCCATTTACCGGCCATAATGAGATCATCCTCCAATCTGACTGCTAAGGCTTGTGCAGCTGGTAAATCAGCAATTACACCTCTCCTGAGATGGAAGCTAATATTAGGAGGCATAGAATTAATAAAGAAACATTTTTTATTCTCACCAGACGGTCTTTTAGTAGCAGGGATTTTGTTCACAATTCTATTAAATTTAGCCACGAACTCCCTCATAGGTTCATGAATCTCTTTTTTAAGTTGAGTCAGCTGTGCAAGGAGGTAATGTTCATCCTCCGCACTTTTGAACCTATTTTCAAAAGCAGTCTTCATGTCATTCCAATTTGAAATTGAGGAATTAGTTAGGTGGTAGAACCATTGTGCCGCAGAGTCAGTCAAAGTCTGCACAAAGAGCCTTATGGCAACATCTTGGTGTTGTACACCTAACACACTACATGCTGCTGCAAAAGCACACAAATGTTCTTCTGGTGATTGTTTACCGTCTCCATTGAACCTAGGCAAATTTTCTCTTGCATTTTTAGGTAAAGGATTTAGGTTAGCCCCTAGGTTCAGAGGCCCTATGGCAGCTCCCCAAGGTTGAGCCATGGGTAGAAAATTTATAGCTAAGGGGATAATGGTGTTTGAAAGAGTTAAAGCATGACAGATAGGGGAAGTAGAAGATTTAGGGGGACTAGGGGGTCTACTTCTAGCTCTTCTTGCACGAGTAGGGATATAAGGAAAATTAAGATTTTGCAGTGCTTGAAAGGTAGGGTCCTCAACTCCCTCTCTTCTAGAAGACTTGGTATACGGTCTAGAATCCAGCTTAAAATATTGAAACTAGATAGGCAGTTATTGATTTCTTTGCTGTTCTTGATTTCTTTGTGCTTCAAGGACTTGGTTTCTTGTTGTGTTTCGTGCCTGCTTTCTTCTCTGCCTGAGTAACAGCAATCTCAGGTTATCAGCCAATTCCTCTTCTTGTTCTAATACTCTGCTTGCTCTTCTGTAATCTTCACTATTCCGACGAGTACGCCAAGCAAGGGTGTTCAACTAGCCAATAATGTCTTCCTGCTCGTCTTGAAATCCAAGATTGGGTTGCAGAACAGGAATTATGTTTTCGTGTGGAAGCACCATTGTTGCTTCATATTTAGGCGACCAATCTTCAATTAATGATTTTATCAATTCCCCAGCAGAGTCACAAAAAACTGTTGGTTAACAGATTTGTCTTTATTCTAAAAATATTTTATTCTGACTCCATACCCCTCTTTTTAAAAACAAATGAGTTAAGCAACAAATGGGTGAACCTTTTAAATTAGTTCCCCTCTAAATTTAGGTACAGCTCCCTTTAAGATTTTCAATGAATTTAATCTATTTAACTATCCAAATGCACTTTTAATTGGAAAATGCTTAAGGCAGACTAACATTCATACATAACCATGTCATGAACGCAATAAATTTGTACAGTAATAGGATAGAATGCACAGATTCTAGTTTGGTACATTCAAATACATGAATACATTCATATGAACTTGCTGAACTAATAAAGAATAGAACACATATGATGAGTTGTCCAAATAAAGAGCAATTACCAGATGAAAGGAGATTTCACACAGAAAATCTAATTCTACACATTTAGACGAACAGATCCAAATAAGTAGTAATTGTTTCTTCTTCTCATTCACAGATGAAAGTTACTCAGACAATTATCGCATAATGTAAAATTAAGAACCGTTTGCTAAAATTCCCTTCCTCTTTTCTTTTTCTAAAATTCACCTCCCTTCAAAAATATGAATGTCTTAATCATGTCTTTGAGTAAATCAAACCCAGAGTTAACATAACTCTAACCCATACGGGATTTAGTTTTTAACAACTGATTTTAAAGATCAAGAATGCTGAAAATAACATAATAGAGGAACTGAAATAAAGAAAATGAGCCAATGAGATCATGACTGGGACGATGGGTTTGTATCTCCGGATTTGTTCTCGGTGGCCTTGGACGCACGTTGGGTCTTCCATTCCTGAAAAGCAGCAACAAACTCCTGAATCTTCGGGAAGTTGGGGATACCTATATGCTTCATTCTTGACCTCCAAACTTCCTTTTCCCTTCACATTTTCCCAAATTTCTCTTTGTGTTCTGGAAGTCCGTCTATACAGAGATAAAGCAATGACTCGACTTTAGAAATCTAAGAGAAATCCTCAATTAAAATATTGTCATTTTCTCTAACAAAGCCAATTTTATCTTTGAATGATTGTACCACTGCATCGACGTCTTCCACTGGTTTTCCATCATCTTTTACGTATTGAACATCAATACATTGCAAGTCACGTTGTAGTGATTGAGTGAATTCTGTTATCTCTTTAATTAGCTTTGTGAGTTCAAAGTGTCCTTACCGGGATATGGAATTCCTCCATTCAATATTCTTCTTGTTCACATATAACAAATCCTCATCCACACCAGTCATGTTCTTTTCTGTCAAAAACTTCTCCAGCCCATATTTCTGAACTTCATCTATTTGGTTTATTACATTCACCCACTTGCCCTCATCTTTTGTCCAAATAGCAACCTGTGCTTTAAGATCTTCAATGGTGGCAGCAGTCGGGTCATACATGCCCTTGAGTTCATGGATGTATTCGGTTCCTTTCTGCTCAATGTTATCCAACCAACTGTCAAATGTTTTTGCCACCATTTCGCTTCTATGAACCTGATCTAGCATCTTTTGGTTACAGGTGATTTTGGGTCAAAAGACAAGGGGAGCTGTGAGATCGGCTGCGGATTAGGGTTGTTAATAGCCTCAATGTACTCTGCCATTGAATGCAGAGCTTGTTTCAACTCCCTCTTGTCCTTTTCATCTTTCCATGTTCGACTGACCATCCTCTTAGTAGATGCTTCAAGGTGGTGGACATCTGTAGCTCTAGAAGCAGCACCGAGATCCACTCTTTCCACAGTAAAATCGTGTACTGTCGGATCCTGTACTTCCTCCTTTGTCACTGGCTTAGCAATTTCAGCACTCCAGTTACCAGTGTTTGGATCAATGTCTATTCTAGATGTCGTCTTGAGTTTCTTGGACTTGGGGGTTTTCCCCAAACATTTGCTTACCATATCCTCTAAAGGGACAACAAAAGGAATCACTTTTTTCTTGTCAGAGATGGAACTCTCTAGCCACTTTGGTGTAGGGGCTGAGGTTGTCTTCTCGGGGTTCACTCCATCAGAGGGTTCATTTGAAATCATTAATATTTTAGGGGTCTCCAGAATGGCCCCTGACTGTGACCTGGTGTCAACTTCCTCTGTTCTGTGTGGGCTTAGCTCCTTGTCACCCATAGGTTCTTCTGAATCTTCCTCTGAATTCAAATAAACAACTATTGTCTCAGAAACCTGTTTCTTTCTTTTCCCTTTAGTCCTCAACCTGGTAACACGAGATGGCAGAATATCTGTGAGGACTCTTCTGGATCTCTTAGTGACAGGGCTTCTCTCAATTGATGGCTTGGAAGCACCTGCACCACAGATAGCAAGAGGTTGATTAGAAGAGTCTATGGGAAGCGATGATCCAACCATTAAAGAGAATTGTTGGGCATTTTTATCCTGAAGCCCTTCCTATCTCTTTTCTCTCAACCATTTCTCAATTCTTCTTAACACTGGAAGAGTTTTAACTTCAATTCTGTCTTCCTCCTTTTTTCTCCAGTCCACCTCTGGAATGGGTAAGTGTTTTACTTTTTCAAACTGTGGGTCAGCCACCTGTTCTCCATCATCAGAAATTCCAGAAATATCCATGTTTAAATTGAGCGTAATTATCTGCCCCAAAGAAAACCTACACCACAGCCTTCTTCTGACCTCAAATTCGTCTGGACAGTCTTCCCAGTAGTCCTCTAGTTTAGGAAGGTGTGAGTGCCCTGTTCCAGGATCTAGGTTATCTTTGACAAATCGTTTACTATCGAATTGAGTCCTGGCAGTGAAGAACTAAAAATTGAACCTTTTGAGGTTCACCTCCAAATTCAAGGCATCAGATTTTGATTGGCATGAATAATTCCCAAGTTCAATAGGAAAGGAAATACCAAAACCCTTTTTTGATGAGAATTTCTTATCAACATGTGCCAGCTGCCTACATACCTCCATCAGCATGAAATGATCAAACACATATCTAGGTAACTTCACAGGTTCACCATCAAATCCTCCAACTTTGATGTAAGTGAACTCAGAAAATTGGATGAAGAAGCTACCATAGATGCTAATCAGTTGCATTGCTTCACTGGACATTCTTTTACCCAGGTTCCCTGCCAATTCATAAGTCATTTTCCCAATGAAAACATCATTAACCCTTTTATAATTTTCATAGCAATTCTTTCTCTGCAACTGTGAATAATATTCATAAATTTTGCTATTCTTAGCTATGGGTGCATGGGGTAGATCAAACCAATCTCTTGTGGATGCTAAACAATAGAACAAGTACGAAAACATATAGAAATCTCTGTTGCCCAGACAATTACTTAAACCCTAATGTAGACAGTCAGCCACTATTTCGGCCCAATCCAAATATTGTTCCCCTTGAAGGATGACTTGTATGAAAAAGTACATCCAATCCTCCCAATAATAGGCATGTTGATTGCCCCTCAGTCTATGTAACAATACTACAATATCCCTTACTTCTTTAATCAAATGATCCCTGGTGAGTGGCCTGGGCAATCTTGAACCGCCCTTCTGAAATTTCAACAGCTAGTTCCTCGCTATTACACTTTTGTAAGTTGGTGTCTTCTCTGAGAAATACCCATTGGAGGAAGGAATGTCAAGACTAGAATACGCCTCTTTAGGCGGTATCTTCATCACAGCCATGAGAGTTTGTCTGTTGACATGAAATAACACATCACCACTTGCATTTCTGATGCACCTGTCCTGGGGGTCATACCTATTCATACACTCTTGAAGCAATTCTGGGCACACTATAGCCTGAGGAAAAGCCACGGCTTCAACTAAGCCACTATCTACAATTTTCTTCATCGTAGGGGTTTGAATAGGATTTCTTGTTCTTTCTTTAAATTCCTCTAAATCATATTGAACCAATGCAGTATCTCCAAATTTCGAGTGAGAATAAGTAAGACCAGGGCCATGTTCATCCCCCAAACATGTAGATTTCAAAGACATACTTGGATGATTATAATGAAACACTTCAAATTTTGAAAACAACAGAAATTCCAGAGATTCTTCTTTCCAGCATAAGAACTAGGAATAGCACAGGGGAAACAGAACTCACCTTCAGGATATCTAAATTCACTGCGAAAACTTAAATAACAAGAGCCTTACACTTCCGGCGCTATCCCTCTCCGCGTTGCACAATATGTTTACTTGCTAAACTTGGCTTGTTCTTAGTTAATAATGGCACTAACTAGATTGAACAATTATCGCTTGGAACGATACATGCCAAAAATATTTGACAAGACATAAACTCTGATTTCTTCATTAATAGCAAGTATTATTCATGCGCCATCATGAAGTATAATGATTATCCGTAGCCTCCACTAAATTAAATCTCTCGGTTTCATGATGAGTTTCTGATATATTTTCCTCCAACTTTCCCGCTAAATTTGACTTAGAAAGCCGCGGGAACAAACGGGACCAAAATCACCAAATCTTCGAACTATTGAACCATTGAACCTTTAGGACATGGTTCAACGTGGTGGTTCAATGTGATGGTTCAAACATGCCAATTGGACCATATAGATAAGCAAAGGATTCACTTACGGAAGTAGGAACTTAAACTCATGAACCATTGAACTTTTAAAGATATGGTTCAATATGAAGGTTCAAAGGTGCAAGGGTTATGTAGACCAACAAACAGTTACGCGGCTTTGGTAAAAGGCTTCCAATTATAAAACAGTGAACTGTTGAACCTTGAACCATTGAACCCCGCTATATAGTACGAGCGGAAGGTTCAATGATACAATAATTACACAAGGTAACTACATGACCCAACTTATAAGAAGGCAATGAGTGTTGAACCTTTAGACCATTGAACCATTGAACCTCGAACAAAAGGTTCAAGTTCAACCCGAAAGTTCAAAGACGTTTAAGACAAACAAAATGACAACTTGCTTTATGAGACACTTCAGACATATTGAACCATTAAACTTTGAACTTTGAGAATGGTTCGGGTTCAAAGGTTCAAACCTTAAGCAACTTTGTCTACAAAGATGGAAAACGGGTCAAATTTGAAGGATCAAGAGCCGATTTTAGAAACAAAGGTATGACCAAAAATATAACATGGTAAACCGGCTCTTGTTCAAGAAATATTACCAATAAATAAATGAATAAGGGTGACTCGAAAGGTAACACTGAGTTACACCATCTAAGAGATTCAGACTTGATTGTCGGACCTTGTTACATACTCTATTCTTGTTCTCTGGACCAAAACAATCTTCAATCTACCTTCCAGTATAGAAATACTATGTACTTCGGATGTGTGGGATAGTCTTTGTTGCCATAAATGACAACACTTATGAAGCCACACAGTGTCTCTTGCCAACAATCTCCCCCTTTGGTATTGATGGCAACACTTAGTGAAAAATGGCTAAGTGTCGTAGTAATTCCCCCTTAGCTAATGCTCTGTCTTTTGCACTATTTTACCGAAGCTCCCTCTTAGCTGGATTCCACATTTTTCACTACTCCTCACTCCCCCTTTGACATCAATGCTAAAGGGTAGTATCTGTATACAAAATTTTGTAAAAATTATCCTATACATGGCTGCATAAGTATATATATGTTATACTTACATATACTTAAGTATATCTGCAAAAGTGGCCTTCAACTGTACAAACTCTGTGGCCCAACTCTGCTTCATCCTATCCAAAATGGAGATGTGACTACTCAACAAAAATGCATATACTTCTACCCTTCTTAAATCTGATGGATCATTGGTCTGGGTTGTGGTCTGAGCATCTGTCAAGGCCTCATACATCGCCTCTAGCTTAGGGATAATTATTTCTCTGAGCTCACTCATTCCATTCATTATGTTCTTCTTTTCTTTGTCCAACCTCTTTATCTCATTTATGATAACAATGGCCTAGCATTCTTGATTCATTAGAAAGGTAGTAAGGGGATCAACATTCTGAGATAAACTTGATAGTTTAGCTTCTTGTTCTTTCGCTTTCTTCTCAATGTCCTCAGTCACTTTGGGCCAAGATAAACAAAATTTGTATATATCCCCACCATCTTTAAGAGCATTTTCAAGGCTCTTTTATCCAATGTCAAGGGTCCTCCTATCATTAGTAATGAGTCCTTGCACTTTAGTGAATCTCTTTCCCAAAAACTCCTTTTGGACCTTTGCTTCTGCTGATTTCTCTAGAGATTCAAAATGAGTGCTAATAGAATTTACCAAAGATTTTAGGTTACCAAATGGTGAGGCCAAAGGATCCTTTTGGAAAGATGGCATGATCTTTTCTAGCATCCCAGATGCAATCTCCAACAGTTCACAGTCTTCCATGTGAGATTTTAGGAGTTTTTCTTTTGCTTTGGCTTGAGCAAAAGATGTTATTTTCATTGTCTGAACTAGAAAGAGAGAGTCAAAATTTAGTGGCCCTTGAAATAGCTTAGGTTCATCTATCTCCATCATTTATTTGTTTAGGAAGTTCTTCACTGTCTCTGCAGTGTCTCTTGCTGGTGATTGAGTCTTCTTTTCTTTTAGGATATTAGAATAGTCATCATTAGTCTTTTATGCTTGTTCTTCTTCTTTTCCTTTAACCTCCTCTTCTTGACTCACTTTCTCCTCTTTTCTACCTTCTCCTTCAACTTTAGAACCTAGAATGTCTACAGTGGGATCTAGAGAAGAGATGTCACCTATGTTTACTTCTTTATGAACTTCCTCTTCCAGAATAGAGGAATCTAAGTCCTTAGTCTTCTCTTCATCTAATTTCTTTGATCCTTCTACATCTTTGTCAGAAGATTCTTCATTGATTACATTTAATCCTTCAACATCCATGGTAGAAGGCTCTTCATCTGTTTCCTCTATAATGGGAAGATTGAATCTCTTCAAAGCATTCCAGAGGATATCTTTTGTTTCATTTGCTACTTGGTCAGTCTCTCCAAGCATGAGTTTATTTATTCTTGCCTTACTCTGGAACTCATCCTTGCAATCTTTGAAGATCATGTCCATTTGTTTTGGAGTGATAGATGGGTAAATTTGTATCATTATTTGTTCCCAGATTTTTAAGTCATTCTCCTTTACATTTATCTTTCTTTGTTCCAATACTTCTTCTAGGCTTTCTAGAATTAAAGAAATTATTTCAATGAATGTTTTATTATAGATATTCAAGTACCTTACAGTAGCTTCCTCCAGAATTTTTTTTCCAGCATCATTGTATTCATCATAGAACTCTGTTATTGGCTGCAGGTTCCCATCCATAGTGACTACCTTGATGACATCGTCAATGAAAAGAGTGGGTTTTTCAACAAATTCCTCTGCCTTCTCTTCCTCATATCTGCTAGCAAAGAACTTTTCAGATTTTCTCTTCTTCTTCATTTTCTTGATTTCCTCATCAGATTCTATTTCTTCATCATCTTTAAGGCTTGTGTATGACCTTGTGGCTTTGGTCTTTATCCTTTTTTCTTCTTTTTCAGCCTTTTTCTTCTTCTCTCTATTTGCATCCATAGCCTCCTTTGATAGGCCAAATCTTTTGGCAATTTCCTCAACTTCCCTTCTTACCTTCCTCTTTGTTTCTGGCTGTCTTAACTCAACATGTATTTTTACACTTAGCTCTTGAAAGTGTAGACACCCAAAATTGTCCCAACTTTGTTCATGTCTAGCAACACCTTGTCAAAAACATTATCCTAGACATCATGTAGCATTTTGTCCTAAATCCCACTCTTAATCCCATTTATCCATAAGCCAATTAATTAAATAAATTTTATTTATTTAATTAAAATTCCATTCAATCCCATCCTTATCCTACTTATCCAATTAATTAAATAAATATTATTTATTTAATTAATATCCAACTCATATCCCAACTAATTCAAATATTTTATTTGAATTAAGTTCTCACATTTCATTATAAGCCGACTTTCCAATTAATTAAATAAATTTTATTTATTTAATTAATTTATCTTATCATTAAGCCGACATGTGTGCCTCTTTCATTTAAAAAAGATAAGTGGTACTATAGCCTTTTATTTAATATCTTTTATATGTAGTACTTTTTATGTACACAAGCACACATGAGCCCTATTCTCCTTGACACTTGTCAAATGACTACAACTCCCTTGAAGAGTGGGATAACCAAATCAATCCTAGCCGTCCACATCAATCATTTAGCTTTTTAATCTCAACCATCCAATTGAACCAAGCCTTTTCTATAAATCAAACCCCTCACAAGCCATTAGCATGCATTGAGCTTCAAGTACCCTTATTCTGCCAAATTTTCTAAAATGCATTGAGCTTCAAGTACCATTATTCTGTCAAAATATCATTAGAGCCTTTGCATCCTTCAACTATCATCCTCATGTCATCTTCATCTTAATGTTATGCTGCAGAAATGAGCACCCAACATTCTTCCAACAATAATCCTTCAAAATCTTGCATGCTCATGCGAGGTGGAGAAGAGCAATGGAGATAAATCAAGCATAGCGTGGAGATCGGTTTGCATTTGCATGTCTTATTTTGATTTTCATATTGTCTTGTGCTTCATTGTGCATTGCTAGGGTTTTTATCATTGCTGTTTATTCATTTACCCTAATTTGCAATTTTACCCTAACTACATTTGGCACGCCCGGTGGGACTCACTTCGTTTAATCTTTTTTACAGGTTTTTGTAGTAAAAATTTGCATTCATATAACCCCCATTGTTGAGTTTTGCAGGTTTAATTAACTTTTTGTTGCAGATCTGCTACTTTTTGGACAAAACCCTAGGTTTTAAAGATTTCATCATATCTTTCAAACGGCTACGAATTTTTCTACAAGATTTTAGCTGAAGTTTGTCCATGATATAAGGAAGCTACAGCAGAAAAATTTTGGGTTTATCGCGATTTTTGCGGGATTTATCATGTTTTTATGTTTTTTCATAAAATCGCAATTCTAGGCGTAAATCAGTGAATTTTTCAGAAATTTTTATATTTTTGGAAAGCTCGTGAAATTCTAATGAGGGTCTATGTTTTGCAGATTTAATTTGGAGGTCGTTTACTATGCAAAAAAATCAGATCTTTGTCGACTGTACTATTTTCATAAATCCGCATTTCTGGGCGCAAAACAGGGAATTTTTCTGATTTCCTTACATTTTCGGAAAGCTCTTTGAAAATTAATGGGGGTCTCTTCTTTGATTTTTTAATTTTCAAACCAAAAATCTATCAAAATAATCAAATCTAATTCGGTTATGCATCTAAAATTACAATTTTCCTTGCCTGATGAGCCTATTTTTTATGCCTGCATTATAATATCATTTTTTTTATGTTGTAGGTGATCATAAGGAGCTGGAGAAACATTGATATCAACATCTACAACAAATTGGATAGCGAATCAACCAGGTGCAATCATTTCATTTCCCATCTTCTAATCATTGTTTGCAAACACATTTGGATAATGGGCATAAAATGAACAATTGTTTGCAAATTCACATCAAAACATTGGGCTAAAATGAACCATTGTCTTTCATCACATTTAGATTTGGGCTTTAAAACAAACAAGTGCTTGCATTGTCTTCCACACATTGAACTTCTAAGGTTAATAAACCCCATGCGAGTGTAACCAAGTAAATGTGTATGCTCTCTCCTCGCGTTCCAACACGAACTTGGAGATCAAAAACATTTACTTGTGTTGCTTTTGTTTAGCCTTAGAGAGGCCTGCCTTGGTATCCACCTCAAGGGAACGACCTCAAGCGGTACTTTCATCCGGTCCGCTATAAAAATTAGAGGATAAGGCGAAAGCCAAGTCTAACCGGTATTAGCGCTCACCATACAGTGCTAACTCGAAAGGAGGTGTACCTTTGTGTATATTAAAACTCCTAGTAGGGTTAGTTAAAGTCTTAAGTGGCTTGCTGGATGCTCGTGGGGTGCCGGTCCCCCGGATTTTCACTAGAACCTCCTTGTGATAGTGGCCTTGCCTTAACTAGGACTTGTTGAAGTATCTTCACGTGCTTGCTTAACCATCATCACATTCTTCCAAACTAACAACTTGCTTATGTGTCTTGCGTGAGTGATTCATGTGTGTATATGCATAATCATTTGTTTTAAGATTGCCACATCAAGCTCTAAACACTCAAACACATAAAGACAAGTCATCTTACACATTCTTCCAATAACATTCAAACCCAATCACTTTCATCTCAAACATAGCCAAGTCATCCAAATAAGCCACATCATCATCCAAATCCCTAAACAAGCACTTGCTAAAATGACTTAAGACAAACACTTGGTCACAACATGTCTACACTAGAGGACCTAGAAATCAAATTCCAAAGATTCCTCCAAAATCTTTATCAAGGATCACAACCCCTAAACCAAGATGCCATTGAAACATTACACTTCTTCATCCAAATAGCTCAACCCCATGCAAGTCAATCACCTCAACTGCAACACTTCGTAGCCCAAGTCCAACACCTTTTAGCCACTAGTCAAGCTCAACAAGTACAGCAATCCTTAGCCATTCACTATCAAACTAATCCACTTCATAGCCACATGTCATATCCATCAACTTCCTATCAACCTAATCTACCTATCCACCAAGTCAATATCACATCAACATATGAACATCCACCTCAAGCTTATCCAATCCCTCATGCTGACATTCTGATGCACTACCAAGCCCATCCACAAAGCACTCAAGTGATATTACAAGAACAACATCCAAGTCCCAATGGCTCTTTGTACATAAATCAAGCAGGTCCAAGTACACCTTTTCAACAAGACCATCAAGCACCATTGATAGACCTAAGTCCACCTTTACAACAAGAAGCACATGCAAGTCTAATTGGTCCTTTGTACATAAATCAAACAAGCCCAAGTTATCCTATGCAAGATCCAATAACCTTTGATAAGGGAGATACCAATCTAGAGTGGCCTTCATCATCTAATCACACACCAACACATGAGCCAACTAAGCCTATCCCAAAACCACCATGTGATCCTATTCCTAGTCCATTGCTCCCCTCCAAACCACCAAGCCCTTCATTACCTTCATCACCATGTCATTCTAATCGTTCACCAAAGGATGCGGCTGAGAGAGTTTTACAAAGGATGCTTGAAGCAAAACTCATTGAACTTCCTGAAGTCAAACCATGTGAAGAAAGTCCATATGATGAACATGATTATTGTGCATACCATAGGACCAAAGGCCATAATACAAATAAATGCCCAATATTTGTCTCAATTGTTTACAAGGTGTACCTACCTATAATGGGAAATCATGCCACATCATTCAAATCCCATGTGTCACCCCCATCTAATCCAAATCCTAATCCACCCAATCCAATTAGCCCCCAATCTAATCCTAAGCTTGCAACATCATCCACTATTATTGTTCATCCATTATATTGCCCATCCACTCATACCCTTGTGAAGGATGTGATTCATTGGCTACTAGCTAGGAATAAACTACCTCCATGTCCAATCCTATAATCCCATCATGTGGTCAACCTATCCTTGAGCCTATACAAGAGACCTCAATTAACATTCTTAGCCCTTTAAGCCCATCATGTGACCTACAAGCCATCAAGCCTATTTGCGAACCTTCTATCATTAATCGAAGTCAAGAGTCATCATGTTCTCATGTTGTTGACCAAGAGTCATCCACTTCCATTCAAGCAACCCAAGAGGTATGTCAAAGGTTTAATCCTAAGCATGTGGAAACATTAAGCCCTAGTCCAACTCAATATCAAAACACTTTCATGCAACCCATCCATAACATTTACCTTCTTTATGATCAAGATGATACCTATGAAGAAGCTATCCATGAGCACCTTGATCCTATCCATAATCCTATAATCCATGAGAAAGATATCCAAATTGCTCCTAGTCATCCTCCATCTAGCCCTATCCATCATGAGCAAACATCCACTTGTCATGATGAGACACTTGTCCCCCAAGTAAGCATAAAAGATCAAACAAATAACTTGGATCTTAGTGAACACAATGCTAATCAAGATCTTAATGATCCTCCTTTCACATTGACCATCGATTCCACTTCAAGTCCACCATCATGTCCTATTGGTTTTACCACCTTTGTCCATGAATGTTCTTCCTTAGGACAACAACGACCTTTATCCATTTCACCTTCTTCATCCAATAATGAGCTCAAGTCTAATGTTCATAGCACACCTAGTCCCATTGTCCATCGCATACTCCAAAACATGAACTACCAAGGCAAAGGTCTAGGCCTTTATGAACAAGGTATTTTGGAGCCAAACCATGTCAAAATCCCTCCATGCTCATATGGCCTTGGATACACACCCCAAGGTAAACAAGGCCAAGATGTTGGTAATCCCTTCATGCATCCTAAACCTACCACTTTCCATCGTACCCCCCATCATCTACCCAAAACATATGTAGCCATTTCACCTCCATCATCCTATAAAAGTCCAAAGCATGTGACTATACACCTTCCACCATCCACTTTGCCTCCACTTTTACCAACTCCAAATATCCCTCCATCCACCTTGCCACCATTGCTTCCAACACCTAACATACCTATCATTCACAAGTATCCTTACATCCCTAATCATGACCAACAAAAGCACACATCGTTTGAGCATAAAGCTTCCAATCATTCCATCCACTCCACCCACCCCATGGGATTCAAAAGCAAAAATTTTGATGCCTCTACTTATAAAGCTAAAAATCCTACCAAAAACCCTAAAGGTCTTCATACCTTAGGACATAAAGAATCAAACTTAAAGCAAAGTTCATCTAAACAGGCATCTAAGCCCATACCTCTAAAAGCAAAGCCCAAAAGCAAAATGGTTTGGGTTCCTAAGCAAACAGCTAGCAAAGCGAATGAGGCATCCTCATCCACATCTAAGCAACCATCCAAGCCCTTACCTCCAAATGCAAAGCCCAAAAGCAAAATGGTTTGGGTTCCTAAGCAAATAGCTAGCAAGTCAAATGAGGCATCCTCATCCACATCTCAAGAATCCCAACCACCTATCTCCATCCAAGAGCCTATTTCCATCCAAAACTTCCATTCCCTTCAAAAATCCCACAAGCAAAACAAAAGCACTAAACATACTAAATCTATGTGGGTTCCTAAATCACTTCATCAACCATTTCTTAAGCAAACATCTCCATTGCTTCCTACACCACCATCTCATCAAAAGCTTCAATGTTTATCACAGTGTGTGCAACCATTGGTCATGGTTCCCTTCCACTCTGCAGCACCTCCACACAACTACATCTCCCCATCTTCCATCCATTATCCTACATATCTCCCCCATGCTATCCCTATGGTCCATGCTTTGGCATAAACTTTTCGTCCATCTTCATTCCATAAGCCTATATAAATCCACACCATAAGCCACTAGCCTACCCTACCATAATTCCACATCATCATCCACTATCTACCTAATCCATCTCCCATCCATGCAATCCCTTATCAACATCAATGAGCACACTTGACATGGTCCATGCGAAGACATCATCTATCTCTAATGGGACTACCAACATCTATTGAACTAGCCACTTGAGTCCCTCCTATCCATTACGATGGTGAAAACCTGGCAAACAGGCACCATGTGTAATTGTCATCCCATCCAAAAAAATTAAAAAAAAAAAAAAACAAAAAAAAAAATCAAAAATCAAAAAAGTAAAGAGAAATCCCTTCGTCCAATGGTGAAAACTTGGTAAACAGGCGCCTTGGATAAGTACCGTGATGAAAACCTGGCAAACAAGCGTCATGTGTAGGTTGATCTTCTATGTCACTTACACTTGGGGGCACATTGTCTCATCCAACCTATCCATCCTATCATACCAACCTATCATTTTCCATCATACCATGTCCTATCGAGCCATCATACCATCCTTAGCCATTACATAAACATGCCTATCCTATTGAACCAATTTATCCATCCTCCTCCTTTTGATCTTGATGAAGACATAGGGAAAAAAAGTTGAAACATGTTGGGATATTTCTTGACATACCTTCTTTCCAAACCAAGTCCTATCCATTAACCATTTATCCATCCCATTTAAATCCAATCCATCATGTCATCCCTTGGTCATGAACTTTGTCATGTAAAAATCCTCAGTATTACCACCTAGAATGGGGCAAGTTATTCTTCCTATGCAACATAGCCTTTGAAGATCACATCCTAGCTCCCTTATGATCCATCCAATATGGTGTATCCTTATCACAAGCTTTTCATCTTATAGCTTATCCCCATCTATTTATCATGAGCTTTCTACTATAGCCTACCTATCTGTTTATCATGAGGCAAGCATCCATCCCTTATATGGCCTATCCTCTTATGTATCCATCCAATCCCATTCATCCATCTTTGCACCTAGACTTGGTTTTCCCTTGTCATTGGTATCTAGCACAACAGCTACTTAACTTGTAAATCCATTGACATCCCAAAACATTTCAAAAACTCCAACAAAAAAATTAGAATATTCTAAAAACACAAAAAAATCCATATCTAACGAAAAATCCAAGCAATAAGACCAATCATCATTAATCCAAAATAATCAACTCCATCAACATTCAATCAAAATCAATCATCATCATCATCAATTCTTCCAATCATAGAAATCAAATCACTCTAAGCAATGATCTTAAATCCAAGTCACACTAATCCATATGAAGCAAGCTAATCAATCAAGGAACATTATCCAACCGAATCAACAGGTTTTGATCCTAATCTTGTCATGAGCCCAATCAATCATCATCAATGGGATATAGCGTTCCCACATCCTTGTGTTGATCTAGGGATATAGCTTTCCCCGCAATGACAACACTATCATCATCAATCAAACAATCAATCATTGGTTTATGACTTGACAAGGGCAATACCTTGTTTGTTTTACATCCTTTGAGCACATTGAGAACACTTGCTTATGCTTAGATTGAGTGGACACTCTAATCATCACAGCATCACTATCATCATTCAAAACAAATCCAATCATCAAAACAATCAACCCAACAATAGCAAACATCAAAACCCAAGCACATCAAGCTAGCCATCAAAACAAATCCAATAACTTCAGCAATCAAAAGCAGCTCAATCCACCGCATATCATCCCATCATCAAAATTTCATCAAATCAATCTACTCATTCATCCTTTAATCATCTTCCAATCATTCCAAGCAATGATCCAAATGCAAGTCAATCCTTAATCCATACCAATCAAGTTAATCAATCAAGCCAAGTTATCCAATCGCAATCAATGGTCTTGATCCTAGCCTTGTTGTAAGCAAAATCACTCAGCCAATTAGCCAACCAACTCAGCAAACAACCTTGTGTTGATCTAGGGATATAGCTTTCCCTGCAATGACAACACTCTCAACTATCATCCATCAAACAATCAATCATTGGTTTACAGCTTGATAGGGGCAATACCTTGTTTGTTTTTGTATCATTTGTGCATGCTTGCTTGCTTGCTTGCTTGTGTGTGTTATTATTTTATCTTGCATTTGCATCATATCAGTATCAATCCAGCTAATATTCATATCTTGTATCAAGACAAGGTTGTATTATGCTAGGGCATAAGACACATCGTCACCCTGGTCCTTATACCTTGGTGCATAACGTCTAGTGCTATATCAAACATCATGGTTGCTCACTTTCCATTGCAGCATAACACATCTTCATTTCTTCTATCTATCCCCTTATCTTTCATAGTCTAAGCCATTTCTTTTCAAGAGCCTACCCGTGTTTGTCCAACCCGCCTAACCTCTCAAGGGGGCATCATCATCCCATTTCATCATCATATCTGTCCATCATCACTATCCTATCCTCTATCCATACCATAGCTTCTTTGAAATGATGTTACTCAACATAAAGCTTATTATCTCAAACATCATCTCAAAGAGGGGCAAAATGTAGACACCCAAAATTGTCCCAACTTTGTTCATGTCTAGCAACACCTTGTCAAAAACATTATCCTAGACATCATGTAGCATTTTGTCCTAAATCCCACTCTTAATCCCATTTATCCATAAGCCAATTAATTAAATAAATTTTATTTATTTAATTAAAATTCCATTCAATCCCATCCTTATCCTACTTATCCAATTAATTAAATAAATATTATTTATTTAATTAATATCCAACTCATATCCCAACTAATTCAAATATTTTATTTGAATTAAGTTCTCACATTTCATTATAAGCCGACTTTCCAATTAATTAAATAAATTTTATTTATTTAATTAATTTATCTTATCATTAAGCCGACATGTGTGCCTCTTTCATTTAAAAAAGATAAGTGGTACTATAGCCTTTTATTTAATATCTTTTATATGTAGTACTTTTTATGTACACAAGCACACATGAGCCCTATTCTCCTTGACACTTGTCAAATGACTACAACTCCCTTGAAGAGTGGGATAACCAAATCAATCCTAGCCGTCCACATCAATCATTTAGCTTTTTAATCTCAACCATCCAATTGAACCAAGCCTTTTCTATAAATCAAACCCCTCACAAGCCATTAGCATGCATTGAGCTTCAAGTACCCTTATTCTGCCAAATTTTCTAAAATGCATTGAGCTTCAAGTACCATTATTCTGTCAAAATATCATTAGAGCCTTTGCATCCTTCAACTATCATCCTCATGTCATCTTCATCTTAATGTTATGCTGCAGAAATGAGCACCCAACATTCTTCCAACAATAATCCTTCAAAATCTTGCATGCTCATGCGAGGTGGAGAAGAGCAATGGAGATAAATCAAGCATAGCGTGGAGATCGGTTTGCATTTGCATGTCTTATTTTGATTTTCATATTGTCTTGTGCTTCATTGTGCATTGCTAGGGTTTTTATCATTGCTGTTTATTCATTTACCCTAATTTGCAATTTTACCCTAACTACAGAAAGGTTCCAAACCTTTCTACCTCAGTGTCCTTGGGCTGGCTCAGCAGATGTTGAATATGAAGCTCCAAGATTTTTTCATCGACTTCATATCCCATAGGCATTATCCACATAGTCCTTGGCTCAACTGCCTCCATTAGGCATTAGTCAGTGTCAACCATGAAGCACACTATGTCCTTGTATTTCTCAACTATGGATTAAGGTATTCTCTCTCTGGCTTGCATCATGCTTTGGAAGTTTTTAAAGTAACCACAAATGGCTATGTTTTGAGATTTAGCATCACCAAGTCCATACATATAATCTCTAATCTAGATAGCAACCGGTTTATCATTTTGCCAACCCAACCATGTGATCTAGGTAGCTCATTCATATAATAGAAGAACAGGCATAGTATTAGGCTACCATATTTAAAGGAATTCTTCTTATCCTTTTTTATCTTCTGCAGGTTTTCCAATAGTTGATTTAGAAGAAGCTCACATAGATCATAGTCTGCATCTTCCCTCAACATTTGATAAGCTGCATAGATTGTTGTGCCAGACACAAAATTCTCGCTACTTGAATGATAGATTTTGTACCTAATTATCATTGAGGCAAACTTGACATCCAGATCTGTGATGTCATCTACGATCATTACTCTTTTATCAAACCTAGATCCAGTGGCTTCAGTTACTATTTGGTTCTTCATAGATTTAAGTGTAGGTAACCCACCAGATGAGTGCAATCCGGTCACAGCCCTGATGGCATCTTTGGTTATCTTTAAAGGCCTCATTAGCCACATGAAATTGTCATGCATCCTACTTAGAATATGCTAGACCCATTCGTCTTCTGTAAAAGATGGAAAATGTATGCAATGTTCGAAGTGTTTGTCTCTTAAGGTCTTGAATTCAGGTTTGAGTTCAAAATTTTCATCTATTAATTGATTTTGATATATTTCAATCAATTTTAAGCCTCCAAAATCTTTGATGTTTACATGGATATAAACCCTAACATCTTCTACATGCAATACTCCATACGGAATGCTAGAAAACACACCTAAAGGATCAACTTCTAGAGATTTATAAGGGTGTTTCTTGAATTTAGGACGCCACCTATCAATGAAATTGACAACCATTGGAGTAGCCATTTTGCAAGAGATTCAGAGAGAAATTTTTAGAATAGAAGTACCTTTTCATGCTTTAGGGTTTGAAATAGGAGCCAGAGCAAATCACAGATTGAATTTGATTTTCCAGTTGATCTTGAGTAAATTGTAGAAAATTTATTACAGAGCTCTTCTTTTCTTCTTCATGAGTGCAAGTGTACAAATAATGAGTGAAAGAACCTTTATAACCTTGCGCAAACCCTAATTTCCTTTTGTAATAAATGTACAACTTAAGTTATCCAATTGCCCTATTTTGAGATAGATCTTCTTAAATCACTGTGCTGAACTTGGAATCATTTTTAGTGAGGATTGACAATGTATCTTATTTTCTTCAATTATGCCATGGGTCCGTGGATCAAAGCATTTCAATTTTGAATCATACCAGATCTATCTATGAAAATCCTACTTTACCAGATAGCTGTTGGAACTAGATTAACTGAAGTGGTTAGAAATCTTTCAAAACTTCATGTGGATCTTTTAAATTTTGACTGAAAGTTATCTAGATGTTTTTCTGAGAACCCTTTAATTTGCAGCAATAGATGTTTACTCAATGTGTCAAATTTAGGCACTAGCTGACTAGCTGGGGGAAATTATTTTTCTCTGTGACTCCCCCTGAGCTAGAGCTCACCTTTTAGTTTTCGAAAGGATTAACAACACCAGATTCTGATGCAGATCTGTCTCCAATATTTTATGTACTCTTCTTTACCCAAATCTTTCTTATCTCCTTTTGAACTTCATCCGCATTCACTTTACCTTTGCCCTTATCTTGTTTCTGATTATATTACACTGGACCATTTCTGTCCTAATTTCTGCTTCTATAGAATTTGGCAGTATGCCGAATCTATCACAATTGTAACAGACAACATTTCTTTGCTTATTTGATTGATATTCTCTTGATTTGCATTGATTAGCCATATGTGCCATTCTATTTCATGCAAAGCATTACCATTGAATGAATTTTTTATTTGCATATTTCTGCATTCATGAGATTTGTAGTTGAAACATTGTTTAGAGAAGGATGCATTATTCTAATTCATTCTCCTCTTGCACTGATTTGCTTTATGACTACAATTATTGCAATTAAAGCAATATCCATTTAAGGATGGATATCTTTGGGCATTTGGTTGCCTTATCAGAGGTCTTCTAGGCCTGTTTCTTTAATTTTCTGATCCAAAGTTCTTCTGACTGGATCCAGAGCTTTCACCTTTCTCATATCCCAAGCCATGCTTATCATCTACCCCCTTTTGGCTTCCAAGAAGAAATTAAAGTTTGGTAGACCTTATCTTGAATTTTTCTTTGTATTCATTTGCGGTTTGAAGATCTTGTTTAAGAGTATCTGATTCTCAAGTTGTTCTTCATTGTCTCTAGCTTCTTCAAGATTAGATTCAATATGCCTGATTTATCTATCCATTTTTTGGTAGTCCTTTATTTTCTCCTTGAGGGATTGTTTTAGATTATCTTCAATCTTTCTTCTTTCTTCAATCTCTTGGGTGAACTTCCTAACTCCTGATTCCATTTCATGTCTCATCATAATGAATTCTTTTGAGAGTTTTCACATAGCTCAATTTTTTCATTCAGATCCTCATTAGTATTATTGGCTTCATTATGATTCGCTAGTTTCTAAAGTAATTCCTTTCTCTTTTTCATAGAAATAATGAGTTTCTCTTTCAACTCATTGATGAACTCATCAGCTTCCCTAAGTTGCTCTCTCAAGTTATTGACCTTAGAGTGAGATTGCTCAAGATCATCTAGGGCAAACTGTAGTTGTTCTTTCATACCATATTCATCCATTGAGATTCCTGAATCTTCCTCAAGCTGTTAGACTTTTCAGAGAAACTTGGCTCTGATACCAATTGTTGGATACAAGGTAGATAACTGATAGGGGAGGTGAATTAGTTATCTAAGAATTTCCTTAACTTTCTTTTTTTTATGTTATCTTAATATTCAGTGTTGCATCAAAATATGAAAGCATATGTAATCATAAGAATAGAAATAAAATCAACACACATAACACAAGGATTTTTACGTGGAAACCCTATTAAGGGAAAGACCATGGGGTGACTAACCCAAGATTGTATTCTCTGTTAACAGAATAAAGGAGTACAAAATGGCACTTGCCAATTAGGGCTCACTACCTGAGCACACAGCTCATAAGAGGCACACTGCCTACAAGAGACTCACTATCTATAGAACCTATCGAAGATAATCAAGTGTTTGAACTGATGAGAAGCATCTACAAATGTAAGAGTTTAGTTTCGGTTAGGCATAATACACTGATCTGATGCACTTCATTCTTCCCCTGCTTTAATACTATTGCTCTGTCACATCCAGACTTGAATTACTGCTCTCACTCTTATCCCTGCTTTTCTTCACACTTAATTCCAATACATCACACACAATACTTTCCTACATATTGGAATCCATCTGATATATATATCTGTGTCAAGGATTTCATCAACTTCCTAGTCAGCAACTAGAACACTCAAGATATTTGCAAGTTACTAATCTGTCGGCTGAATCCATGCTTGATTTGTGATGCATATCAAAAACATAGGCATAGAAGTCATTAATCATGTCAGCCAAAAATATAAAATCCCACAAGTTACTTGATCAACACCTTTTACTCATCCGGATTGAAGTCTGATACTCAGTCGGTCAGTTCTTTCTCTACCTACTCTGCCTGATTGGAACCCAACATTCAGATGCTCATATCTTTTTCATGCTTTATCATGGAGGCTAAATCTCTAGAATACAATATTCATGATACCCCTTTGACTTGTCCAAGTCTACAACTTGCTGAGTTACACCATCTGAGAGATCCAGACCTGATTGTCAGACCTTGTTACATACTCTATTCTTGTTCTTCAGACCAAAATAATCTTTAATCTACCTTCCAGTATAGGCATACTATGTACTGCAGATGTGTGGGATAGTCTTTGTTGCCATCAATGACAACACTAATGAAGCCACACAGTGTCTCTTGCCAACGGGACCTTGTCCTTTTAGTCTAGGGTTCTCTTCAAATGTGGGTTTCTTGTCTTTTGTCATTTCTTGTATAGAAGGACTGGCCATCGGATGTAAAAGTTTTGCTTTGTAATTTCTATAGCTCAAGAAGTTAAAGTCTGTTCATGGCTCTGGTTCCTTTTCAGATTTATCCCAAAAGTAATCCAATGTACAATGTTTCCTTGTAACCAAAGGTTTATACTTGTTGCGAGGTATAGTAAGCACTTGCCCATTCAAAAAAATTGAAACAATTATGAATTGTTGAACGGACAAATTTCAAATATTTTAGCCAAGGATGTCCAAGTTTTATGCAAAATAAGTCTGAAACAAGGACAACATCAAACCATAGTTCAACATGTTTATCAAATATAGTGACCAACAATGATATATGTCCCAAAGGTTTCACAAAGGTTCCCTTATGTGTTTTGATCATCATATCCGAATGATCATAAAATCCTTGCATCAAATTATGTGCATAGAGGAACTCTTCAATAACTACATTAGTCATGCAATTAGGATCAACAAGGGCTCCATCCACAAGTTTTCCCATTATTTTCATGGTAATGTAAAGAGGCCCTTTAGTATCTCCAATTGTTCTATCATGAGGTGTAAACACAATTTTAGGTTCATGGACCTTTCTTTTCATGTAAGGCCTAGGAGGGAACCTATTGTTGTTATTTTGATTAGAGGCCATGTGTATATGTTCAAATCAATTCCAAATCATATTTTAAAATTTTTCCCAAAAGTATGCAAGAAATGAGTGCAAAATTATATGCAAAAATGACTTAAAAATGCTTGATTTTTTTTTATACTATTTCAATGCAAATGAATGAAACAAAAGGTGTTATAACAATTTTTTTTAGGAGCAGTGAATAATATGTATGATATCAGTCCAATACAGCAATAAGATCCTTTACAAGATGCTTTTTATGCAAACCTAGGATGATAACTAGTCAAAAGCTAGTGAAAATACTCAAAAATATGCAAATTTTCACCAAATTTTCACTACAAGAGCCCGATAAAAGGGTGTTGTGAATATTTTTAGGAGGGGAGGAAAATAATTACCCTGATAATAGAAGATTAGTTTAAAAATATTCTTCACAACATGCCTACAGTGCAAATCTAGGGAGTCCATAAGGCCAAATCTAGTGAAAATCAAGGTTTTTCAATCCCTAGATTTGAGATCTTAATGCAAAATGCTATATGAATGTTTTGAAATATTATTTATGATGAAAATGAAATGTACTCATATTTTAAAATGATTTCCAAGCTTTAAGATGCAAAATGCAAGTGCAAATCTAATGAAAAATCGATGAAAATTGCTAGTTTTGTTGAAATTTTCTATGTAAAAATGCAAATTTACACTAAAATGTAACACTACAGCCAAATGAAAATTTTAATGTGTGCCTAAGATGAGTATAAAAATATTAAATAATATTTTATCTACAAACCCTAGTTTTTGGAATTACTAGGTTATATGAAAATTGTCAAAAGTTCTACAAAACCCTAGCAATTTTATGATGAAAATGCAATGCATACTATTGAAATTTTGTAATTTTATGAAATTTATCTTAGATATAATGCAAAAATCATAAATTATATGAAATTAGAATTAATTGATGCAAAATAGAAACACAAGCATGAAATTTTTTTCAAAATTTTCAATTTTTTGTAATTTTCTTAATGTAATAAGATGAATGACTATATGAATGAATGAAATCAACACAAATCTGAAGCAAAACAATTATCAAGGTGCAATCAAGTCCCAAAACATGGGTTCACCAAAATCTAATGTAGT
Source organism: Cunninghamia lanceolata (assembly GCA_027924645.1). Classification (NCBI taxonomy): domain Eukaryota; kingdom Viridiplantae; phylum Streptophyta; class Pinopsida; order Cupressales; family Cupressaceae; genus Cunninghamia; species Cunninghamia lanceolata. The sequence goes on from BSBN01000714.1 coordinate 6,245,407, forward strand.
AAAATTTGGATTTGTTTAGTTTAGGTTTGAATCCTCCTTTCACCAATTACATTCAAGGACCTTAGGATCGAGTGGCAGAGTGCTATCAGGTCCTTGTTCACTTAAAATGTAGGGAAGCTTGGATTAGGGTTGTTTAATTGTCAATTATTCTTCTCTTATGGTCAATTACACATCAAAACTCTAATTATGAAAATGTGATAGTAAATGGATGAATTATTTAGAAAGATGCTACAAAAAGATGTAAAATGATGAATGACATTGCACCTATTTACGAAGTTTGGAATGCAAAATTGTCAGGAACAAAGGAGCGGGCACCCAAGTCCAGGCCTTATTTTCTGTCAGGATTTGGAAACAAGATCTGCTACCTATATTTGTTGTTCAAAAGATTTTTCCATTGTGGACTTTGAGGACTAGGAAGCAGGTGCCCTAGTCCAAGGTGCTCTTTTCTGCTCTGATCTACAATTCTGACACTTTGTTGTGCCCTCCTACAACTTCACTTTGTCTAGATCTACAAATTGTAACATGCAACCATGAAAACTTTGGGAGGGGATTGTGGTGTTTAGAGGATTGCCTCAGTCAAGGTCTAAAGAGACATTTAAGTCTTCCAAACACCATTTTCAAATAGAGAGTGCATGCCCTTGTGACGTAGAGGCAAAATCCAAATGATAAAATGGTCACAAACACAATAAATGTCACCTTGCAATGAAGATTTTATGAGAGGAAGAAGCTCTTCATTCCATGAGAAGATGGATGCTCAAATCTACAAACACAAACACATAGAAAACACAAATCTGCTCTTGCAACACAATGAAAGCCTCAAATCACCAATGCTCATGCAAATAGTTAGCTAATTGTAATCTAGTTTCAAATGAATTCCTAAACATGTTTTTATATGCAACTACAAACATTCCCACCAAGAATTTCGTAATGCAAACTTATCATGTCAGCATAGGACCTAATTAATAGTCCAAGCTGACACTCAAAGTTTGGGACTGACCCAAAATAGGGAAGGACTAAGGCACAAGCACCCAAGTCCTCCCCCTATTTTGGTCAGGGTTAGGTTTAAGGGATCCCCCTAGGTCCTATTTTCCATAAAACCCAGGGTTCATTTCATCAGGATGTTAAATTATGATGCAAGATGTCCTAAATGTGCACTAAAGACCCAGGAGCTAAACCTAAAGAGGGAAAAGACCCCAAGGGGACATTTTTTGACATTACAGAGGTAAAGAGCAAAACTATTCTAAAGCAATATCTTTGAGAGATCATGGGAAAAGTTTTACCAACAAGTCCTCTTCGAAATAGAATTCACTACACACAGTTGTGAATGCTACCATATGAGTATTTGGATCACCTTTTCCACCATATTTTTCAAAGCGAGGAATCTCAAACCTCTCGGGCATAGGAGTTCTCAAAATTGCATAGGATAAGGGATTATGGGCATGATATGTTGGTATATTAGGTTGCAAAGAATTTTTCAAATTTGTTACCTTTGTTGTAAAGCAGTCATGTCCTGTAAAAGTTGGTTTATGATGGCATCATTTGGAGATGCGATTTGTTGCGAGGAATTGGAACCAAAGTGAGGAGGTGATTGAGCCTAAGATGTGATAGGCAAAGGTTGGGAATAGGTCAATGGTGGTTGGACATAATGGTAGGTGGAAAGTGGTTGAGAATAACTATATGTAATGGGAGGTTGAGAATAAGTGGGATGAAGAGGTGGTTGAGAGAAATTATTCATAGAAAAGGTCACCTTAGGAACCAAGTTCTGATAATCAAATCCTATAGCTTTGTAATTGGTGCCATTAGATACTCCAATACCAATGGTAACATTACTACAAGCATTCACACTAGTTGTTAAGATTGTTGATGTCAAGGTGGATATTCCTATAATCAATATGGGTGCCAATACTTGTGTATGTGATAGTGATGACATGTTGTTAATGATTTTTGCAAATTCAGTCACTGGCATGACATTAGTTTGCACAATATGTGTTAAACTCCAAATAACATTAATGCCATCTTGTCCTTCTTTTATCAATTCTCTTACATGGTGAATCACGGGTATAGCTTCTTCAGCTATCCTCTCAGTTTGCACATATTCTCGGAATTCAGCTAGGTCTTTATCAAGTTTATTTACTTGCTCTATAGGAACATGCCCTACTACCTCAATAGAATCCTCAACATCATGAAATACTAGATCTTCCATAGTGGCTGTATGAGGTATAGTGTCTTGAAAAATTTGTGTTTCTCCTTTTGTAAAGAAGGTATTAAATGGATTGTCAGAGGTAGGGATGTCATTTTATTTGAGAGCACTAGATCCCATTAATCTTCTACTTCTTCTTAAAGGGATATTGTTTTTAGGACAGTGGGTCATAAATCTTATACAAAAGCATGTTGCAAGTATGGGCCTAACTGGTGTTGTCATTGATGTCAACATACTCCTGTTGCATTGATGTCAAGGATTGGATAAGCTGTGTGCTGAGGCTATTGAGAAAATTAGTCCTATCAGAAATAGAGAAGAACAGCGAAGACAATGAAGCTCTATGAAGTGGAGATCCCAGCAAGATGAAGATCAGAGAATGCCAAAGGGTTTGTAGATATGTGTCTAAAGATGATCCAGTCAAGATTTGAGAGGTCCACATGAAGATTTCAAGAAGTTATAGCCATATGAGTAAAACTAGTTTTGGTAGCTGTTTAGAGGTGATAGAGTGACACAACTAGGTCCGGTGAGATCCAAAAATGCAATATCTTGTTCTGTGGATTTGGTGACATGTTTAGGAAGCCAATGTGAAATGATAACTCAATTGGTTCATGGTCTAGAGGTTTGCAAGCATTTATTCTATCGTGACAGTGACGATAGACTATGTTCTTGAGGTTTTGGATGGAGATGCCAATGATTTCAATAAGAAGAAGTGGTGTGGATTTTCTTGGTGATTTAGGCAAGCTTGTGATGGTCTCTACATTGTGTCCAATTCGTGTTGGTGGTTCATATTGAAGATTGAGCTCGTAATTTAAGATTTGCTTTTGGGTGATGGTTTTCTTCCTAATCTTGGCTGACTGGATGTTTTACACATCTTGCGGATGATCTTGAAGATGTTCTGCAAAGCATGGCATGTTCCTCAAAGAAGATTGAAGTCCCAGATATGTGTGGCTGACAGTGTGGTGATACACATGAAGTCTTTGTAACAAATCAAGTTGTATTTTTGTAATTGCTTTGTCATAGAATAAAGTATGTTGTGTCGACTTTGATGACCATTCCAAAGTTGATGTCATGTATAAATAAGAATTGTGAAGTCATTCAAAAGTATCCTTGGTCAAGATGAGAATGTGGTAGAGAGGAGAAGAGGGAAAAGTAGAGAAGAAGTGTTGAGCTTAAATGGAACTGTCTCAAGCATGGTGAAGATGCTAATCTCTAGTTCAAGTATGTAATATTTATATTATTCTATAGATAGTGTGTCTCCTATAGGCAATGGGCCTCTTGTGAGTAGTGTGCTCAGGTAGTGAGCCCTAATTGGCAAGTGCCATCTTTTCTTCTTATTCTTTTAATAGAGAATACAATCTTGGGTTAGTCACCCCATGGTTTTTCTCTTAACCGGGTTTTCCATGTTAAAACCCTAGTGTCATATGTGTTGAATGTGTTTCTACCTTTAAATTATTGCATTGTACTTCCATGATTAAATCATTATTATGTTGTAGAAATATAAGAAGGCCTTAAGTGTTTAAAGAACAGAAATTCTAGCGATAATTGATTCATCCCCCTCTCAGTTGTCTGCCCTAAAACTAATAATTGGTATCAGAGCTATGTTCCACTAAAAGAGCTTAACTGCTTGAGGAGATCCAGGATGTCTTCCTACAAGAAGGATAGTCTAAGGTTTGATGGAACAAATTACACTCTTTGGAAAAGCTGCATGGAATGTCACTTGCAATGTATGGGAATGCAATATTGGACCATGACTACAAAGACGTATGTTCCTGCAAAGAATGGTCCAGAAACTACAAATGAAATCAAAGATGCTGAAGATAATCTTCAAGCTAAAGAAGCCTTACTAAGTGCCTTATCTGATTCAGAGCTGACGAATGTTATAGATTTAAAAATTGCATATGAAATTTGGTCAAAGCTGGCACTTCTGCATGAAGGAAACAAATATGTTAAATGTGCCAAACTACAAAGTCTAAAAGGAAAATTCAAAAATCTGAAGATGAATGAAGGTGAGAATATCACTACATTTATGCCAAAAGTAAATGAGCTTGTTTGTGGCATTAGATGTGCTAGTGGAACCTTGGATGAAGATGAGATTGTTGCCAAAGTTCTTAGATCCTTACCTTCTGCTTACAAACACAAGGTTGCTGCTATTGAGGAATTCATATCTTTATCAAATATCACAAGGGATCAATTGGTTGGAAAATTATCTGCATTTGAATTGGCTAAGTTCAGAGATGCACCCCCCAAGACTAAATCTGGATTCAAAGCTAGTGCCTCTGTAAAAGGAAAACAAAGGTATGATCCAGGAGAGAACTCCTCAAAGAAACTATCATGGTATGAAAAAGCAAGAAAAGATCTAGAAAAAGATGAGGTAGAAGCTACTCAATTTGAATCCCTTATTGCAAAAAGACTACCAAGAGGATCTGGTAAGTATGAAGGAAAATTGCCCTTCAAATGTTTCAACTACAACAAGATTAGTCATTTTTCTTCAAGGTGTCTAGAAAGATTCTCAAGGAAAAATCCTAATAAATCAAGATTCTAAAAGAAATGTTACTATGTTCATGAAGATGATGATGATGAAGGAGTAACAGATGATGAATCAGAGACAGGAAACAAATTTGAAAGTGACTGGGTGTTTATTGCCATCAAGGAAGAAGATCCAATACCCATTGAATCTATCAATCATAAATAGATAGAAAGAGCTTTGGCTGCTCAAGTTGAGGAAAAGGATGAATGGGTCATTGATAGTGGATGCTCCCACCATATGACCAGTGACAAAAATAACCTCATAGATTTGGAAAGATATGAAGGAGTTGTAAAATTTGGTGATAATTCTACTAGTAAAATCAGAGGCAGAGGAACTATTTCTTTTGATGGAAACAACAAAACCAGTGATGTACTATATGTTGAAGGTCTGAAGCATAATCTTCTCAGTGTTAGGTAGTTGGTGGACAAAGGCTATGATCTCTGATTCAAAAATGGAAAATGTAAAATCTTTGAAAGTTCTGGAACAGAGATTGCATCCGGTACTCAAACAAAAGGTAACATCTTCCACTTGGTTCGTACTGGCAAAAGTTGTTTATTTGTTCAAATTGATCAAAGTTGGTTGTGGCATAGGAGAATGTGTCATGTAAATTTTGACAATATTATCAAGATAAGCAACACTCAGGTTGTAAGAGATCTTCCAAGATTGGTGAAACCTACTAATAGTTTGTGCAAGGAATGTCAGTTGGGTAAGCAGAGCACAGTCACATTCAAAAGTAAGGAACAAACTTCTACCAGATTGTTGGACTTAGTACACACTAATCTATGTGGACTAGTAAGAATCAAAAGTTTGCAAGGTGATAGATATTTCATATTACTAATTGATGACCATTCCCAGATGATGTGGGTGACTTTCTTGAAAGAAAAATTTGAGGCTCTTGAGAAGTTCAAAATATTCAAGGATATGGTAGAAAATGAAACTAGGTTAAACATAAAATGTCTTAGGTCTGATAGAGGTGGTGAATTCACATCCAGAGAGTTCATAGAATTCTATGAGAAACATGGGATAAAGAGACAGTTATCTGCTCCAAGGACTCCACAGTAGAATGGAGTAGTGGAAAGAAAGAACTAGATGATCCTGGAAGCATCTAGAACCATGATGATGGAAGCAAATGTCACTCAGATCTACTGGAGAGAAGTTGTAAGCACCGCTGTCTATACTCTTAATCGAGTACAAATAAGAAGCAATACTAGTAAGAACCCTTATGAACTCTAGTTTGGCATCACTCCTACTATGAAGTATTTCAAAGTCTTTGGTAGTAAATGTTACATTAAAAGAGATGAAGATCTTGGAAAATTTGATGCTAGAAGTGATGAAGGAATATTCTTGGGTTACTCTACTCAAAGCAAAGCTTACCAGTGTTATAACAAGAGATTAAGAAAGACTGTAGAAAGTACAGATGTGAAGGTTGATGAAGGAATTGAAAATCCCTCAAGGTTTTATGAGTATGAAGCAGATGATCAGAGTGATATTTTGGTCCAAGAAGTTCAAGCCCCTTCTGAAATTCAGATCTAGATTGATCTAGAGAGTCCTAAAATATAGGAAGAAGAGATAAGTTTGAATGAACCTGTCCAAGAAATAGTAGTACAAGAAATTCTCAAAATTCCTAGGTATGTAAGACTAAATCATTATGAAGATTAGATCATAGGTGATAGAAGCAAAGGTGTTCAAACAAGAAGAAAGATTGCTCAAGATTCAGATAAGTATTGTCTTATTTCAAGATTGAACCAAAAATAGTAAGTGAAGAATGCAATGATGAAAGTTGGGCTAAAGAAATGGAGGAAGGTTGATGCAGATTGAGAAAAATCACACTTGGGATCTTGTTCCTAGACCTAAAGACAAAAATGTCATTGGGACTAAGTGGGTCTTCTGGAATAAACTAAATGAAGATGGTGAAGTAGTCAGAAACAAATCCAGATTGGTCTATAAGGGCTATTCTCAAGTAGGAGTTGACTTTGAAGAAACTTTTGCTCTGGTGGCAAGAATTGAAGGAGTCAGATTACTTCTTTCTCTTGCTTCCTTCAAGGATTTTAAAGTATATACGATGGATGTCAAGTCAACCTTCTTGAATGGTGACTTGGAAGAATAAGTATACATTGAGCAACCAGATGGATTTCAATTGTCTAATCATGGTGATATGGTCTACAAGTTGAAGAAAGCATTGTATGGACTCAAACAAGCCCCAAGGGCTTGGTATAAAAGATTGGATAAGCATATTTTGAAGATTGGTTTTAACAAAGGTACTACTGACAATAACTTTGTTGATAACTAAGAGGGGGGGTGAATCAGTTATCTTAATTACTTCAACTTTTTGATCTTTCTTATCGATTAATGTAGTATCAAATCATATAAGAAAACATAACCATGAAATAGAAATAACATTAATACATATGACACAATGATTTTGACGTGGAAAACCTAGTTAAGGGAAAAACCACAAGGTGATTAACGCAAGATTGTATTCTCTGTTAAAAGAATAAGATAGTACAAATGGCACTTGCCAATTAGGGCTCATTGCTCGAGCTCACTACTCACAAGAGACTCACTATCTACAAGGTATAAGGTAACAACATACTTGAACTAATGAGATGCATCCACACATGCTAAGGATTAGTTCCGGTTAGGCCCAATACACTGATCTACTACACTTCATTCTTTCTCTTCTTTGGTGCTGCTCTCTTGTCACATACCGGACCTCTATTGCTGCTTCCAAATAGTTCTCTACTTTTTTTCACACTTGACAATTCACCACACACACCTTCACATCCAAAACCATCTGGTATATATATCTGCACCAATGATTTCAACACCTTTCTAGTCGGCGTCCGGAATAGTCAATATTTTCCCAAACTCTGATCTGTCAGCTGAATCCTTACTTATCAAGTGATATGTATCAAAGAGATTCTTATAGAAGTCATCAATCATGTCGACCAATCATGAATGATACCTCAAGAAACTTGATCACCATCAATAACTCATCCGGATTAAGGTTTGATGCTCTACTAGTCAGTTCTTCCTCTGTCAACTCTGCCAAACAGGAACCCAACACTTAGGAGTTCATATCTTTTCACTCTTACATCTCTGAAGGCTCAATCTCTGAAATATATTAGTCAAGGTACTCCACTTGACTTCCCCAAGTCCGTGCTTTATTGAGATACTTCCTCTAAGAGATCGGGACCTGACTGTCGGACCTTGCTACATACTCTGTTCTTACTTACCGGACCAAGATACACTTCAGTCTATCTTCTGGTATGGTCATATCATGTCCTACAAATGTGAGGGATGGACTTTGTTTCCACCAATAACAACACTCATGAAGCCACATAGTGTCTCTTGCCAACAATCTCCCCCTTTGGCATTGATGGCAACACTTAGTGAAAAATGACTAAGTGTTATAGTAAACTCCCCCTTGGATGATGCTCTATTCTTGTGTACACTTTTCTAGAGCTCCCCCTTAGCTATATCCCTCATTTTTCACTGCTCCTCACTCCCCCTTTGACATCAATGGCAAAGGGTAGGATCCGTATAGCAAAAATCCCAAAAACCCAACTATACTTAACCGCGTAGGAGTACATACATATTATACTTACATATATTGAAGAATGTCTGCAAAAGTTGTCTTCAACTGGACAAATTCTATTGCCCAACTCTGCTTCATTCTATCCAAGATTGAGATGTGACCACTCAATAGAAATGCAAAAGCCTCTACCCTCTTCAGATCTGTCAGATCATTAGTCCGGGTTGTAGTCTAAGCATCAGTTAGAGCCTCATGCATGGCCTCTAACTTAGGGATAATTATCCCCTTGAGTTCACTTAACCTGTTTATTCTATTTTTCTTCTTCTCAAGCTTCTTTATATCATTTAAGACTGCAATAGTCTGGCACTCTTGTTTTATTATGGAGGAGGGGAGAGAATCAAAATTCTGAGATATACTTGACATTTTATCCTCTTGCTCTTTCATTTTCTTCTCAATATCCTTTATTACCTTGGACCAAGATAGACAAAATTTATACATTTCTCTGCCATCTTTGAGAGCATTTTCTAAGCTCTTTATCCCAATATCCATAACTCTCCTATCATTTGTTATTAATCCTTGTACTTCAAAGAATCTCTTTTCCAAAAACTCCTTTTGGACCTTTTCTTCTGTTGACTTCTCTAAGGAATCAAAATGCGTATGAACAAAATTTACAAGAGAATTTAGATTACCAGATGTGGAGGCCGAAGGATCCTTTTGGAAGGATGGCATGATCTTCTCCAATACACTGGATGCAACTTCTATGAGCTCATAGTCTTCCATGTGAGACTTAAGGAGTTTTTCTTTTGCCTTTTCTTGAGTAAAGGATGCTAGCTTCATGGTTTGAACTAGGGAGAGGGAATCAAAATTGAATGGACCTTGAAGTAGTTCCAGTTCACAAATTTAATCATCTCTTTGGTCAAGAAATCTTTAACTACTTCTACTGTGTCTCTTGCTGGAGATAGAGTTTTCTCCCCTTCTATAGCCTTAGCACTGTCATCTTTGGTCTTCTCTATTTGACCTTCTTTGCTTCCCTTTACTTGTTCTTCTTGACTGATGCTCTTTTCTTTTCTTTCTTCTCCTTCAATTTTGGATTATGCAGGAGGATCCGGAAGAGAAATGTCTTCTTCTCCATGAACTTCCTCTTCTAGAGCAGAGGAATCTAAGTCTTTAGGTTTCTCTTCACTTGTCTCCTTTGCCTCTTTTGCCACTGTCTCAGTAGATTCTTCTTTGTCATCCATGGCCGACGGATCATCACCTAAGTCCTCTATAATAGGGACATTGAATCTTTTGTATGCATTCTGGATGATGTCTTCTATTTCTTTTGCCACCTTGTCAGTTTCTCCAAGCATAAGCTGATTCATTCTAGCTTTGCTCTAAAACTCATCCTTGCAATCTTTGAAGATTATATTCTTTTGCTTAGGAGTGATGGAAGGATAGAGCTAAATGGCTCTCTGTTCTCGGATCTCCATATCCTTTGCTTTGGTATTATTCTTTCTCATTTCAAGTTCCTTCTCAAGGATTTTATGAATTAGAGATATGATTTCAATGAAAGCTTTGTTGTAGATATTCAAATACCTGACTGTGGGATCTTGCCGGATCTTCTGGTCAGCTTCACTACTTTCATCATAGAATTTTGTTAATGTTTTTAGGTTTCCATCCATAGTGATTGCCTTGATGATATCGTCAAGAGTAGGCTTCTCAATACATTTATCTGTCTTTTCTTCTTCCTTGTCTAGACCGATAGAGGATTCTCCAGATACTTTCTTCTTCTTCATCATCTTCTTGATCTCTTCATCAGATTATGTCTCTTCATCATCCTTCTAACTGATATAAGACCTTGTGGCCTTTGTCTTAGTTCTCTTCTCTCCCTTTCTAGATGTCTGGACTTCCGGTTTTGATGCTTTCTGGCTCTTAGAGGTGGTAGGTACAGAGATTTTGGAGGATCTGGTCCAGGAGGGGTCTTGCACTGTTGCACTATCTTTTTCTACTTCTTCCTTTTCTTTCTCTGTCCTTTCCATCTTCTCTCTGTTTGCATCAAGTGCCTCTTTTGATATGCCATACCTTTTGGCAACATTCTCTACTTCTTTTCTCACTTTTCTCATCTCCAGTTGTCTAAGTTCCACATGAATCTTTACACTCAAATCTTCAAAGGTTCCAAACCTTTCTGCCTTAGGATCCTTGGGTTGACTAAGCATGTGTTGAACATGTAGCTCTATAATTTTCTCATCTACTTCATACCCCATTGGCATGATCCAGACTATCCTTGGCTCCATTGCCTCCATTAGGCACTGATCAGTTTCTACTATAAGGCATATTGTATCCTTATACTTTTCAACTAGAGATTGGGGGATTCTCTCTCTTGCTTGCATCATACTCTAAAAGTTCTTGAAGTCGCCCCATAGTGTTGTATTCTGCACCTTGGCATCACCTATTCCATGCGAATAATCCCTGATTTGTATGGATATTGGTCTATCATTTTGCCACATCCAACCACTAGATCCGGGTAGCTCATTCATGTAATAGAAAAATAGGCAGAGTATTAAGCCACCATATTTGGAAGAGTTATTCTTGTCCTTCTTTATCTTCTGTGGATTCTCTAAAAGTTGGTTTAGGAGAAGCTCAAAAAGATCATAGTTAGCATTTTCTTTTAGCATCTGATAAGCTATATAAATTGTAGTTCCGAGTACTGAATTTTCCCTGCTGGAGTGATATATCTTGTAACCAATTATCATGGATGCAAATTTGATATCCGGATCAGTGATATCTTCAATTGTCATTGCTCTCTTGTCAAATTTTGATCTGGTTACCTCATTCACTGTCTGATTCTTGACAAATTTGAGAGCAAGTATCCCACTAGATGAGTGCAATCTGGTAACTGCCCTAATGGCATCCTTGGATATCTTGAATGGCCTCATCAACCAAATAAATTTATCATGCATTCTACTTAGAACATACTAGACCCATTCATCTTCTACAAAATAGGGGAAATGAATGCACTATGCAAAATGTTTGTCCCAGATAGCCTTATACTGAGGTTTGAGTTCAAATGAATCATCTATTAATTGCTTGTGATAGATATCTATTAGCTTGAATTCCCCAAATTATTCAATGTTCTCATGAATGTATGCTCTAACATCTTCAACATGCAAAACCCCATGCGGAATGCTAGAAAATGCGCCTAAGGGATCCACTTCTAGAGATTTGTAGGGATGTTTCTTAAATTTGGGGCGTGGCCTATGAGAAATCTTTACTACATTCAGAGTAGTCATCTTAAAGATTCAGAGAGAGTTTGATCAAGAGCGAAAAATACCTTTTTATTCTTCTATGTTTCACGGAATGAGCTGCATCAGATTGCTGGAATAATTGTCTTCTGTGGTTGATCTTTGAGAGGCTCGAGACAATTTGTTTGCAGAGCTCTTTTTCTTCTCGAGTGCAAATGTACAAATGATGAGCAAAGGAACCCTTTTATTTCTGCACTAACCCTAATTTCATTTGCAATAAATGCATACCTTAAGTTATTCCAGTTGCTCTGTTCTCCTTGTCCTAAGGGATTTTTCTGGATCATTAAGATGCCCTTAAAGTTATTCTTGGTGGATATTTAGCAATCTATCTACCTTTCAAAATCATTTCATTTATTCAAAGATCAAGATACCTCAAATTCAAATCATATCGGATCTAACTGTGAAAATCTTGTTCTTACTAGATGACTATTGAACTGGATCAATCTTGGAAGATTAACCTTGTCAAAACTTCTTGCGGATCTTTCATATCTTTACCATGGCTTATTTAGATATTTCTCTGAGAACCTCTTTGGTCTGCAACCTTTCATGTGCCAATTTTAGGCACCCATTGACTGGCTAGGGGAAAATATTTTTCTTTTGTGACTCCCCCTAAGCTAGATCTCATCTATTTAGTTTTTGGAAGGAACATCAGCACCAAATTCTGGTGCAGATCCATCCTCAACATTTTCTGTACTTCTCTTCACCCAAATCTTGTTCATTTCCCTTTGTATTTCATCTGTATTCACTTTTCTTTTTCCTTTGTCTTGGTTTTGATTATGAAGTACCGGACCATTTTTGTCCTGATTCTTGCTTCTGCAGTATTTGGCAATATGACTGAATCTATTGCAGTTGTAGCAAACAACATTTCTTTGCATATTTGACTGATATCCTGTTGATCTACACTGACTAGCCATATGTCCCATTCTATTACATGCAAAATCTCTACCATTGAAAGAATTGTTCATTTGCATGTTTCTACACTCATGAGATTTGTGACCATACCTTTCACAATTGAAACACTGTCTGGAGAAGGATGAATTATTCAAATTCATTCTTCTTCTACACTGATTTGCTTTATGACCAAAGTTGTTGCAGTTGTGGCAGTATCCATTGAAAGATGGATATCTTTGAGCATTCGGTTGCCTTACCAGAGGTCTTCTAGCCCTATTTCTTGGATTTTTTGATCTAGAGTTCTTCTGACCAGATCTTGAGCTTTCACCTTTTTCATACCCCAAGCCTTTCTTGTCATCTACCCTCTTTTGGCTTTGAAGAAGAACTTCGACATGAGTAGAGCTTATCTTGAATTTTTCTTTGTATTCATTTGTTATTTGAAGATCCCTTTTAAGAGTGTCAATCTGATTCTCAAGTTGTTCTTCATTGTCTCTAGTTTCTTCAAGATCAGATTCTAGATGTATGATTATTCTATCCATTTTGTGGTAGTATTAGACTTCTCCTTGAGAGATTGTCTTAGATCATCTTCAGTTTTTCTTTTCTCTTCAATTTCTTGGGTGAATTTCATAACTCCTGATTCCATTTCATGTCTTACCATAATGACCTCTTTTGATAACTTTTCACATAACTTGGTGTTATCCTTCATATCTTCATTTGTATCATTGGCTTCACCTTGACTTGTAAATTGTTGAAGTAGTTCCTTTCTCTTTTTCATAGAGATACTCAGTTTCTCTTTTAGGTCATTTATGAAATCATCAACTTGTTTGAGTCTTTCCTTCAAGTTGTTGACTTTAGAGTGAGATTGCTCAAGATCATCTAGGGCAGACTGAAGTTGTTCCTTCATACCATATATACCCATTGAGATTCCCAAATCTTCCTCAAGCTGTTAGGCTCTGTTTGGAGGAAATTGTCTCTGATACCAATTGTTGATAACTGAGAAGGGGGGTGAATCAGATATCTTAATTACTTCAACTTTATGATCTTCCTTATCAATTAATGTAGCATCAAATCATATAAGCAAACATAACCATGAAATAGAAATAACATTAATACATATGACACAATTATTTTGATGTGGAAAACCCAGTAAAGGGAAAAACTGTGGGGTGATTAACTCAGGATTGTATTCTCTGTTAAAAGAATAAGATAGTACAAAATGCCACTTGCCAATTAGGGCTCACTGCTCGAGCTCATTGCTCACAAGAGGCTCACTACCTACAAGAGACTCACTGTCTACAAGGTATAATGTAACAAGATACTTGAGTTGATGAGATGCATCCACACATACTGAGTATCAGTTCTAGTTAGGTTCAATACACTGATCTACTGTACTTCATTCTTTCTCTTCTTTGGTGGCGTTGTCATGTCACATACCGGACCTGTATTGCTGCTGTTGAGTACTAGTGACTCAGATTACAGGTTCAATAGCTCAAGGTTCCTTGGGTTCAACGACAAAAGTTTGAACTGTTCATTGGGTTTGATTTGACTCATTGGGTTCACTGACTCGTTGAACTGACTCGATGAACTGTTTTGTTGAACTATCTGTCGGGTTCAATGGTTTATCAGGTTCATTGGTTCAATCTCTATTGTTTGGTTCCTTCAATGAAAGTTTGAACTGCTTCGTTGAACTCCTTCATTGAAATGTTTATCGGTTCAATGGTTCAACCGATGGTTTGATGGTTTGTTGAACTCTTTTGTTGATCATCGATTCAATGGTTTGGTTCATTGGTTCAAAGGTTCGATTCAGAGGTGACATTGGTCTATCGGTGTAAGATGTGAGGTGTCTCTCCTATGGAATGGTCATCGGTATGAAGATCTCTGTCGGCCCAGCTTTGGAATGTTACTCCGACTGCTTGTGGTCACTCCGATGGATGATTTTGGTCGTCGGTGTGAGTCACTCCAATGGAAGATCATTGGAGTGAGTATTGATATCGGCGTAGCTGGAAGATGTATCCCTGATACTTCATGTTATACCGATGAAGGGTTGGCTTCGGCGTGAGAATCACTGTCGGCCAAGTCTTGAGTCGTCTCTCTGATGGACCTCATTACTCCGATGAACTGGTGAAGGTGTTCTGTAGGTGTCGATGAGACAAGGGTCGTCGGTGTAAGTATGGATCACTTCGTCGATGGTGAAAGTCACTCCGATGGAGTCGGGCGTCGGTGGGAGGACTTTTATCAATGTAGCTTAAAGATTTTTTGGCTGATGCATAGTGGTCACACCGACGAAGGGTGAAGACTTGGTATCGGTGAGACAAGGGACTATCGGAGTGCGTGATTGTGGTTGGGCTGATAGTTTGAGTTGTGCCGATGGGAATAGACTGGAGATGTCGGCAGCAAAAGTGCCGACAGTTATCTTACATGTGTTCGGGCTTTTAAACCCGGATGTCCAACTTGAACCTGTGCATGTGGGACTAAAGTCTCCTATGAGAATGTGAACCGGTTAGAGTCAACAGCTGTGCGACGGTTGGAAGACAGCATTGCTGGGCAGTTGGATCTAACGGTCAACTGCATGTGGTTTCGATTGGATTGCTAAAAAGCAATGTGAGAGTTTTAGAGATGTAGGTGGAGAACCTTTAGAGAACTCTGGTCCTTTTCTTCGGTGAAGTCCTATACAGTATGTTGAATGCAACATGTTAACTGCATGAGACCAGGGACTGAGGAGAAAGTGAAAACAGAGTTTGTGTGAAAGGGATTCTGGCCGAGAGAGTAAATACTGTGGGCTATTTATGGCATGATAATAGTATGCTGTTTAGAGTGTTGAAGAACCTTGTGCAGGGTTATACTATCAGTTTTTTCTTCAGATGAAGAAAGATGTAAATCTTCATGAAAGGCTTATTGCCAGTTTTGTATTGTAACTATTTTTCTGTTGCTGAACAATACAATGGTGATCTGGGCTTTTGGAGTGTGGGTTCTTTACCCATAAGGGTTTTCCCCACATAAATCTGTGTTCTTGCTCTATCTTTCATGTTTAATGTCTCTGCTGTTGAAACTAGATATTGTTCGCTTGTGCTTTCCTCTAAGGGTCAATGTAGGAAAAGTTCTATGTCTGTTTCCGCTTTAAAGGCATAGTTGTGCGTGTTTTTGAAGCATTTGGAAAGAATTTAAATCTGTCGAAGACACCACTGTTCTTAGAAACACGTTTCTGAGATGTCCTCATTTTCCTTACAAGTGGTATCAGAGCCTTCTTCTAGGATCTACTTTGTTGCTCACATATGTACATTTGTGTGTTGCATCTGTTGCATGTAAGAGTTCCTGGTGTATAAGGTTTGGGTTTTCCTTCTGTGATGATTTCTTAGTGTGATAGGCTTGAGGAAATCTGAAGGAAATGTCTGTTTGTTTGATCCTTGTTTGAGTGAAAGTCTGGCAGTTGATCTTGTGTTTCTATTTCAACAGTGCTTGAAGGATGGTGAAGAGACTAGAGCTGGTCATGATGTGCCCTGAGGCTCTTAATTGATAGGATTTAATCCTGTTGCATGGGGTTTGCTTTGTGGTTGTCTTGCTGCAATAACTTTCATATTGGGTGTCTGTGTGAGAGGCTCTCTGATGATATGAAGAAGTTTGTGTTACTACTCAGCCATGGAGTATTGTGCTTATGCTGGGTGTTCTGTTCCTGGTATTGGAAGGCATAATTTTTCTGTTACCCTGACTGCATGTAGGCTATGGAGTTGATCATTGGATGGTCTAAGAGCTTTTGTAATAGTCTGATTCTCTCAGATGCATGCTCTGTGCATGGTGTGAGGAGGTGAAATGCTTTCTCTGCATGGGAGTCTTGGTATGTGATATGACACTCAGTATTTCTATGGTAATGCTTCTAGTTTCTTGACTATGGTGCTCAGATTGTGGACATGTTGGGCAAATCAGTGAAAAGTAAGTTTTTCTGATGTTTGAGTCATGTTGTCTACATGGTTTATCTATTCCTTGAAATCTCGGTTGTGCAGTTTCCAGTGTGATAATGAGTTTGCATGGTACATTGGTTGGATCTACGAGATATGTAGTTTTGTGGGCTGATCACCTATTAAGCTACAGTGAGATGACTCAGAAGTGGACTGTCTTTATCCACAAGGTTGTTTCAGTGTTTATGCAGATTTGTTAGCTGGCCTTGTCTCTGGTCACTTGTGCATTGGTGTGACTATTTTGGGATGAGAGGATGGATGTTGTAGAGTATCTGAATAGTTGGTTATGGAGACTTGTAGTAGGTGTATCGTGATGTCATGTAGAGCTGAAATACACAGGTTTGTGTAAGCTATTGATAGTGATAGTTTATTTCCTTGGTTTGGAGATCTTGGTGTCACTTGGTTTTATAGTCACATGGACATGTTAATTTGTGGACCTGGAAGTTTCTCAGATTAGGAGATGTTTGGTCAGGATGCTTGGAAAAGCTCTGTTGTTACAGTTCAGTGGGAGCTTTAGCATTGACTGTGTGTTTCATCACTTAGTGGTGAATGATCTTCTTTAGTGTTGCAGATGTTACTTGGAGGAGCTCTTGATCCTGTTGCTACAGAAGGGTTCTTTCGCATTTGCAGGGGCACTATTTGAGGATGAGTAACATCTTGAAGTCATGGAGGATTCATGAAATTCTTGGCTAAGGTGTTGGCGGTGCTTGACAGGTGATGTTGGTTTAGAGTTTTGGTTTGTTTCATATCATGATTTCTGCATTTGAATTTTGGTATGATACATTGCTCTTGAGACCATGGTTATGTTCACCTAGAGCATGGTATCTCCTAAGGGAGATGGTAAGATCATGATGTCATGATAAGTTTCTGATTCAGATGATTGGAGCTTTGACAATGGTCTGGTTACTTCTCTATGTTTGGGTACATTTATCATTTGCTTGATTACTTCATAGTGTTGTAGTGATGCAGTTGGAGTTCAGCATGAAGTGATTGTTCAAAGGTACTCATGGATACATGGAGAATAAGGTGAGACTGTATTTGTTGTGCTTATTCAGAGTTTGCAGTAGGAAAGTCGAGGAGTCTTTACCTTGGTTGAATGTGAATTCAACAAAAGATCTAGAGGAGATTGCTCTTGGCGAAGTCATACAGACTCAGTTTCCCTGGAGGAGCATTCTCATCCCCACTCTTGGTCTTCTCGGCAGGGTTATAACTTGAGAGGTGGCATGAGTCTACTAATGATCGTATCTTTGAGGTATGAGTATTGATGTTTTAGCACTAGCTGTGTGTGCTATTCTCAGTCATGTGGGTTTTATGTTCAGTTGAATGGGTTCAGTCAGTTTACTGATTGTTGTTCTAGCTGATGGTTTATCTTGTTTCTGGAGAATGTTTCTGGCCGTGTTCTGACAGCTTTGAAGTTGATGTTATGGAGCTTCTGTAAAAAGGTTGTGAGCATAGTGGAGTGGTGGCAGTATCAGCTGTGGTTCTGTGATATGGAGCATTGATGGTTTCCTGTAATTCCTTCATCAAGTGGGAGAATTTTGAGTACTAGTGACTTAGATTACAGGTTCAATAGCTCAAGTTCCTTGGGTTCAATGGCAAAAGTTTGAACTGTTCATTGGGTTTGATTTGACTCATTGGGTTCACTGACTTGTTGAACTAACTCGATGAACTATTTTGTTGAACTATCTGTCGGGTTCAATGGTTTATCAGGTTCATTGGTTCAATCTCTATTCTTTGGTTCCTTCGATGAAAGTTTGAACTCCTTCGTTGAACTGTTTATCGGTTCAATGGTTCAACCGATGGTTCGATGGTTCGTTGAACTCTTTTGTTGATCATCAGTTCAATGGTTTGGTTCATTGGTTCAAAGGTTCAGTTCAGAGGTGACATTGGTCTATCGGTGTAAGATGTGAGGTGTCTCTCCTATGGAATGGTCATCGGTATGAAGATCTCTGTCGGCCTAGCTTTGGAATGTTACTCCGACCGCTTGTGGTCACTCCGATGGATGATTTTGGTCGTCGGCGTGAGTCACTCCAATGGAAGATCATCAGAGTGAGTATTGATATCGGCGTGGCTGGAAGATGTATCCCCGATACTTCATGTTATACTGATGAAGGGTTGGCTTCAGCGTGAGAATCACTGTCGGCCAAGTCTTGAGTCATCTCTCTGATGGACCTCGTTACTCCAATGAACTGGTGAAGGCGTTCTGTAGGTGTCGGTGAGACAAGGGTCGTCGGTGTAAGTATGGATCACTTCGCTAATGGTGAAAGTCACTCCGATGGAGTCGGGTGTCGATGGGAGAACTTCTATCGGTGTAGCTTAAAGATTTTTTGGTCGATGCATAGTGGTCACGCCAACGAAGGGTGAAGACTTGGTATCAGTGAGACAAGGGACTATTGGAGTGCGTGATTGTGGTTGGGCCGATAGTTTGAGTTATGCCGATGGGAATAGACTGGAGACGTCGGCGGCAAAAGTGCCAACGGTTATCTTACATGTGTTCAGGCTTTTAAACCCGGATGTCTAACTCGAACCTGTGCATGTGGGACTAAAGTCTCCTATGAGAATGTGAACCGGTTAGAGTCGATAGCTGTGCGACGGTTGGAAGACAGCATTGCTGGGCAGTTGGATCTAACGGTCAACTGCATGTGGTTTCGATTGGATTGCTAAAAAGCAATGTGAGAGTTTTAGAGATGTAGGTGGAGAACCTTTAGAGAACTCTGGTCCTTTTCTTCGGTGAAGTCCTATACAGTATGTTGAATGCAACATGTTAACTGTATGAGAAGGGACTGAGGAGAAAGTGAAAATAGAGTTTGTGTGAAAGGGATTCTGGCCGAGAGAGTAAATACTGTGAGCTATTTATGGCATGATAATAGTATGCTGTTTAGAGTGTTGAAGAACCTTGTGCAGGGTTATATTGTCAATTTTTTCTTCAGATGAAGCAAGATGTAAATCTTCATGAAAGGCTTATTGCCAGTTTTGTATTGTAACTATTTTTCTATTGCTGAACAATACAATGGTGATCTGGGCTTTTGGAGTGTGGGGTTTTTTACCTATAAGGGTTTTCCCCACGTAAATCTGTGTTCTTACTCTGTCTTTCATGTTTAATGTCTCTGCTGTTGAAACTATATATTGTTCGCTTGTGCTTTCCTCTAAGGGTCAATGTAGGAAAAGTTCTATGTCTGTTTCCGCTTTAAAGGCATAGTTATGCATGTTTTTGAAGCATTTGGAAAGAATTTAAATCTATCGAAGACACCACTGTTCTTAGAAACACGTTTTTGAGATGTCCTCATTTTCCTTACAGCTGCTTCCAAATAGTTCTCTACTTTTCTTCGCACTTGACAATTCACCACACACACCTTCACATCCAAAACCATCTGGTATATATATCCGCACCAATGAGTTCAACACCTTTCTAGTCAGCATCTAGAATAGTCAATATTTTCCCAAACTCTGATATGTCAGCTGAATCCTTATTTATCAAGTGATGTGTATCAAAGAGATGCTTATAGAAGTCATCAATCATGTCAGCCAATCATGAATGATACCTCAAGAAACTTGATCACCATCAATAACTCATCTGGATTAAGGTCTGATGCTCTGCCGGTCAGTTCTTCCTCTGTCAACTCTGCCAAACAAGAACCCAACACTTAGGAGTTCATATCTTTTCACTCTTACATCTCTAGAGGCTCAATCTCTGAAATATATTAGTCAAGGTACTCCACTTAACTTCCCCAAGTTTGTGCTTTACTGAGTTACTTCCTCTGAGAGATCTGGACCTGATTGTCAGACCTTGCTACATACTCTGTTCTTGCTTACTGAACCAAGATACACTTTAGTCTGTCTTATGGTATGGTCAAGTCCTGTCCTGTGGATGTGAGGGATGGACTTTGTTGCCATTAATGACAACACTCATGAAGACACATAGTGTCTCTTACCAACAAACTTGTACTTTAAGATTGATAATGAAAATATCTTGATTGTTGAAGTATTTGTTGATGATATCATTTTTGGAGGAAGAGATAGTATGTGCAAGACATTTGCAATTCAAATAAAAAGTGAATTTGAGATGTTTATGTTTGGGGAAATGAATTTATTCTTGAGTCTGCAAATCACTCAAACAAAGAAAGGAATCTTCATATCACAGACCAAATATGTGAAAGAATTGTTGAAGAAATTTGGGATGGAAGATTCAAAGCCAATGAATACTCCCATGGCAACTGGATGTAAACTGAGCAAAGATGATGAATCCCCTAAGGCTAATCAGAAAAAGTATAAGTCAATGATTGGAGGACTACTGTATCTTACTCAAACTAGACCTAACATTATGAATGTTGTTGGTCTTGTTGCCAGATTCCAAGCCGATCCTAGAGAATCTCATGTCATGGAAATAAAGAGAATTCTCAGATATCTAAATGGAATAATTGACTATGGTTTATGGTATCCTAGAGATCATGATTTCTCTCTTCATGCATATACAGATGCTGATTGCGCAAGAGATGTAGATGATCAGAAGAGTACCAGTGATGGTGCATTCTTTTTGGGGAAAAGATTGGTTTCTTCTCTGAGCAAGAAACAAGAGGCAATATCTCTATCCATTGCAAAAGAAGAATATATTACAGCAGTAGGTAGTTGCACTCAAGTATTGTGGATGAAGAAAATGCTAAGAGACATCAGAGTAGAGTATGAGGAACCTATCACAATCTTCTGTGATAACTCAAGTGCAATAAATATATCAAAAAATTTAGTGTTACATTCAAAGACAAAACATATATCTATCAAGTTTCACCTTTTGAGAGAGCAGGTGAACAAGAATGAAGTCAGATTGGAGTTTGTGCCCTCAAAGGATCAAATTACAGACATTTTTACTAAACCTCTACCTAAGGACTCGTTTGAGTATCTCAAGGAGAAGTTAGGGGTTATTACCCCTCTAGTTCTAAATTAAAGTGCACTGATGTGCATCAGTTTGGTAGATCTCACAATCATATCTTGTGGTCCAGATTGATGATAGGAAGCTGCTACTCAAGGAGAGCAGTCTGTATGATTCTAAAGTATTGATTCAAGTATGTGCCCTTTGCCATTTATGTCAAAGGGGGAGAGAAGACATGTGAAAAACAAAATGGTTGCTGATCAAAGGGGGAGAAGTAAAGAAAGAGAAGACATATGAATGATTGTTGTTGATAGGGGGGCTATGTTAGTTAGTGAGGAGAAGTTCTTGTCTTGATAGTTAAAATAGTTTTTCACATCATATGTTGCCATCAATGACAAAGGGGGAAATTGTTGCAAGTATGGGCCTAATCGATGTTGTCATTGATGTCAAGGATTGGATAAGTTGTGTGCTAAGGACATTGAGAAAATTAGTCCTATTAGAAACAGAGAAGAACAATGAAGACAATGAAGCTATATGAAGTGAAGATCCCAGCTAGATGAAGATTAGAGAATGCACATCAAAGAGTTTGTAGATATGTGTCTAAAGATGATGCAATGAAGATTTGAGAGGTCTGCATGAAGATTTGGAGAAGTTATGGCCATATGAGTAAAACTAGTTCTACCAATTGTTTAGAGGTGACAGAGTGACACAACTAGGTCCAGTGAGATCTGGAAATGCAATATCTGTTGGCAAGAGACACAATGTAGCTTGATGAGTGTTGTCGTTGATGTCAACAAAGTTCTTCCCACCCATCCACAGGACATAATGTGCCTATACCGAAAGTCAGATTGAAGAGTGTTGTGGTCCGGTTAGTAAGAATAGAGCATGTGGCAAGGTCTGACAGTCAGGTCTGGATCTCTCAGAGGAAGTATCTTAGTAAAGTGTAGACTTGGGGAAGTCAAGAGTAGTACCTTGACTAATAGATTCTAGGGATTGAGCCTCCGGTGATGAAAGAGTGAAGAGATATGAGCATCTGAGTATTGAGTTCTTGTTTGGCAGAGTAGACTAAGGAAGACCTGACTGACAGAGCATCAGACCTCAATCCAGATCAGTTATTAATGGTGATCAAGTTTCTTAAGGTATCATTCATGATTGGCTGACATGATTGATGACTTCTAAAGCATCTCTTTGATACACATCACTTGATAAGTAAGGATTCATCTGACAAATCAGAGTTTGGAAAAATATTGACTATTTCGAATGCCGACTAGAAAGGTGTTGAAATCATAGGTGTGGATATATATACCAGATGGATTTGGATGTGAAGGTAGGAGTGGTGCATTATGAAGTGAGAAGAAAAGTAGAGAACTATTTGGAAGCAGTAATTCAGGTCCGGTATGTGACTGGACAGTAGTGCCTAAGAAGAGAAAGAATGAAGTACAACAGATTAGTGTATTGAGCCTAACCGAAACTGAACCTCAGCATGTGTGGATGCTTTTATCAGTTTAAGTATCTTGTTACCTTATACTTTGTAGACAATGAGTCTCTTGTAGGCAGTAAGCCTCTTGTGAGTAGTGTGCTCAGGCAGTGAGCCCTAATTGGCAAGTGTCATTTTGTACTATCTTATTCTTTTAACAGAGAATACAATCTTGGGTTAATCACCCCGTGGTTTTTCCCTTAACAGGGTTTTCCACGTCAAAATCATTGTGTCATGTGTATTGATGTTATTTCTATTTCATGATTATGTTTGCTTGAATGATTTGATGCTCCATTAATTGTTAAGGAAAATCAAAAAGTTGAAGTAATTAAGATAACTGATTCACCCCCCCCAGTTATCAACAATTGGTATCAGAGCCAAGTTCCTCCAAACAAAGCCTAACAGCTTGAGGAAGATCTAGGAATCTCAATGGATATGTATGGTATGAGGGAACAACTTCAGTCTGCCCTAGATGATCTTGAGTAATCTCACTCGGAAGTCAACAACTTGAAGGAAAGACTTAAACAGGCTGATGAATTCATAAATGAACTAAAAGAGAAACTGAGTATCTCTATGAAGAAGAGAAAGGAACTTCTTCAGCAATTAGCAAGTCAAGGTGAAGCAAATGATTCAAATGAAGATCTGAAGGAGAAAACCAATTTATGTGAAAAGTTATCAAAAGAGGTCATTATGGTAAGACATGAAATGGACTCAGGAGTTATGAAATTCACCCAAGAAATTGAAGAGAAAAGAAAAACTGAAGATGATCTAAAGCAATCTTTCAAGGAGAAATCAGAAGACTACCACAAAATGGATAGAATAATCAGGCATCTAGAATCTGATCTTGAAGAAGCTAGAGATAATGAAGAACAACTTGAGCATCAGATTGACACTCTTAAAAGAGATCTTTCAACAACAAATGAATACAAAGAGAAATTCAAGATAAGCTCTGCTCAACTTGAAGTTCTTCAAAGTTAAAAAAGAGTAGATGACAAACAAGGCTTGGGGTATGAGAAAGGTAAAAGCTCTGGATCTGGTCAGAAGAACTCTGGATCAGGAAATCCAAGGAACAGACCTAGAAGACCTCCAATAAGGCAACCAAATGCTCAAAGATATCCATCTTTCAATGGATATTGCCACAACTGCAACAACTTTGGTCATAAAGCAAATCAGTGCAGAAGAAGAATGAACCAAACTATTTCATCCTTCTCTAGACAGTGTTTCAATTGCAAAAGGTATGGTCACAAATCTCTTGAGTGTAGAAATATGCAAATGAACAATTCATTCAATGGAAGATGCTTTGCATGAAATAGAATGGGACATATGGCTAATTAGTGTAGATCAAAAGGATATCAGTCAAATATGCAAAGAAATATTGTTTGCTAGAATTGCAATAGATCCGGTCATATAGCCAAATTCTACAAAAGTAAGAATCAGAACAATAAAGGTCTAGTACATCATAATCAAAACCAAGACAAAGGAAAAGGAAAAATGAATGCGGATGAAATTCAAAGGGAGTTGAACAAGATTTGGGTGAAGAGGAGTACAGATAATGTTGAAGATGGATCTGCACTAGAATCTTGTACTGATATTCCTTTTGGAAACTAAATAGATGAGCTCTGGCTCAGGGGGAGTAACAAAAGAAAAACTTTTTCCCCCAGCTAGTCAATAGGTGCCTGAAATTGGCACATGAAAGGTTGTGGATCAAAGTGGTTCTCAAATAAATATCTAAATAAGCCATGGTAAAAGATACAAAAGATCTGGAAGAAGTTTTGAAAAAGATTAATCTTCCAAGATTGATCTGGTTCAATAGTCATCTAGTAAGAATAGGACTTTCATAGTTAGATCTGGTATGATTTAAATTTGAGGTATCTTGATTTGCAGATAAGTGGAATGATTGTGAAAGGTAGATAGAATGTTAATATCCACCAAAAATAACTTTAAAGGGCATCTTAGTGATCCGAAAAAATCTCTCAGGACAAAGAGAACAGAGCAACAAGAATAACTTAAGGTATGCATTTATTGCAAATGAATTTAGGGTTTGCGCATAAATAAAAGGGTTCTTTTGTTCATCATTTGTACATTTGCACTCGAGAAGAAGAAGAAAAAGAGCTTTGCAAACAAATTGTCTCAAGTCTCTCAAAGATCAACCACAGAAGTCAACTCTTCCAGCAATCCGATCCAACTCATTCCATGAAACCTAGAAGTGTAAAAAGGTATTTTCTGCTCTTGATCAAACTCTCTCTGAATCTTTAAGATGTCTACTCCAAATGTTGTCAAGATTTCTGATAGGCCACACCCTAAATTTAAGAAACATCCCTACAAATCTCTAGAAGTGGATCCCTTAGGTGCATTTTCCAACATTCCGCATGGGGTTTTGCATGTTGAAGACATTAGGGCATACATTCATGCAAACATTGAAGAATTTAGAGAATCCAAGCTGATAGATATCTATCACAATCAGTTAATAGATGACTCTTTTGAACTCAAACCTCAGTATAAGGCTATCCAAGATAAACATTTTGCACAGTGCATTCATTTCCCCTATTTTGCAGAAGATGAATGGGTACGGTATGTTCTAAGTAGAATGCATGATAACTTTATATGGTTGATGAGGTCATTCAAGATAACCAACGATACCATTAGGGCAGTTACCGGATTGCACTCATCCGGTGGGATACCTACTCTCAAATCTGTCAAGAATCAGACAGTGAGTGAGGCAACTGGATCAAAATTTGACAAGAGAGCCATAACAATTAAAGATATCACTGATCCAGATATCAAATTTGCATTCATGATAATTGGTTACAAGATATATGACTCCAGCAGGGAAAATTCACTACCTAGAACTATAATTTACACAACTTATCAGATGCTAAAAGAAAATGCTGACTATGATCTTTGTGAACTTCTTCTAAACCAACTGTTGGAGAACCTACAAAAGATCAAAAAGGACAAGAAGAATTCATTCAAGTATGGTGGGCTGATATTATGTTTGTTCTTTTACTTCATGAATGAGCTTCCCAGATCTAAAGGTTGGGTATATACATGGGCTTGGTGATTCCAAGGCATAGAATACAACACTCTGGGGGTATTTCAAGAACTTTTAGAGTATGATGCAAGCAAGAGAGAGAATTCTCCAATCTCTAGTTAAAAAGTATAAGGATACAGTTTGCTTTATGGTAGAAATTGATTAGTGCGTAATGGAGGCAGTGGAGCCAAGGATAGTCTGGATCATGCCAATGGGATATGAAGTAGATGAGAAAATTGTAGAGCTACATGTTCAACACATGCTTAGTCAACCCAAGGATCCTAAGGTAGAAAGGTTTGGAACCTTTGAAGAGTTGAGTGTGAAGATCCATGTGGAACTAAGACAACCAGAAATGAAAAGAAAAGTGAGGAAAGAAGTAGAAGAATTTGCCAAGAGGCATGGGATATCAAAGGAGGCACTTGATGCCAATAGAGAGAAGATAGAAAGGGCAGAAAAAGAAAGGCAAGAGACAGAAAAAGAAGGTGCCCTAGTGCAAGTCCCCTCCCAGACTAGATCATCCAAAAGCTCTGCACCTACCACCTCCAAGAGTCAAAAAGCCTCAAAACTGGAAGCTCAGACATCTAGAAAAGGAGAAAAGAGAACCAAGAAAAAGGCAACAAGATCTTATACAAGCCAAAAGGATGATGAAGAGACAGAATTAGATGAGGAAGTAAAGAAAATGAAGAAGAAAAAGAAAACATCCGGTGAACCCTCTATTGAAGAAGGGATAGAAGAATTTGTTGAGAAGCCTACTCTATCCATTGATGATGTAGTTAAAGAAGTCACTATGGATGGGAATCTGCAACCAATAACAGAATTCTATGATGAGTATAATGATGTAGATAAAAAGACTTTAGAGGAAGCCACAATTAAGTATTTGAACATATACAATAAAGCATTTATTGAAATCATCTCTCTAATTCCCAAAAGTTTAGACAAAGAACTTGAAATGAGAAAGGAAAATGCCAAGGCAAAGGACTTAGAAATTAGAGAATAGATAGCCATTTAGTTCTATCCTTCAATTACTCTGAAACAAATGGATATGATCTTCAAAGATTGCAAGGATGAGTTCCAGAGTAAGGCTAGAATGAATCAGCTCATGCTTGGAGAAACTGACAAAGTGGAAAAAGATACAGAAGATATCCTCTGAAATGCTTTTAAAAGATTCAATATTCCTATTATAGAGGACCTAGGTAATGAACCATCTGCCATGGATGAAGAAGAAGAATCTACTATAAAAAATGGAGAAGAGGAAAAGGAGACAAGTGAAGAGAAAACTAAGGACTTAGATTCCTCTGCTCTGGAAGAGGAAGTTCATGAACAAGAAAACATCTCTCCTCTAGTTTCCCCTATAGACTCCAGATCTAAAGGAGAAGAAAGAATAAAGGAGAAAACCAGTCAAGGAGAAGAAGTACAAGAAAAAGAAAAAGGTCAAATAGAGAAAACCTCAGATGATAGTGCTAAGGCTACAGAAGGGGAGAAAACCCTGTCACCAAAAAGAGACACAATAGAAGCAGTCAAAGATTTATTAACCAAAGAGATGATGGAATTTGATGAACCAGAACTTCTTCAAGGACCGTTCAATTTTGACTCCCTCTCCCCAGTTCAAACCATGAAGCTAGCATCCTTTACCCAAGCAAAGGCAAAAGAAAAACTCTTGAAGTCTCACATGGAAGACTATGAGCTCATAGAAGCCTCATCCAGTGTATTGGAAAAGATCATGCCATCCTTAAAAAAGGATCCTTTGGCCTCCACATCCGGTAATCTAAAGTCTCTTGTAAATTCTATTCATACGAATTTTGATTCCTTAGAGAAGTCAGCAGAAGAAAAGGTTTGGAAGGAGTTTTGGAAAAGAGACTCTCTGAAGTACAAGGATTAATAACAAATGATAGGAGAGTTATGGATATTGGAATAAAGAGCTTAGAAAATGCTCTTAAAGATGGTGGAGATATATATAAATTTTTTTATCCTGGCTTAAAGTGACCAAGGACATTGAGAAGAAAGTAAAAGAGCAAGAGGATAAACTGTTAAGTTTATCTCAAAGTTTTGATCCTCTCTCCTCTTCCATAATCAATCAAGAGTGTCAGACTATTGCAGTCACGAATGAAATAAAGAAGCTTGAGAAGGAGAAGAAAAATAGAATAAATAGATTAAGTAAACTTAGAGGGATCATTATCCCTAAGTTAGAGGCCATGCATGAGGCCCTAAATGATTCTCACCCCACAGCTCGGACCAATGATCAGACAGATCTTAAGAAGGCAGAAGCTTTTACATTCCTATTGAGTGGTCACATCTAAATTTTGGACCAGATGAAGTAGAGTTGGGTGATAGAAGTTGTACAGTTGAAGAATACTTTTGTCGACATACTTAAGTATATGTAAGTACAACTTGTATACATACTTATATAGATATGTATAGATTGTTTTTCTTAAAAATTTTGGTGTGCGGACCCTACCCTTTGTCATTGATGTCAAAGGGGGAGTGAGGAGCAGTGAAAAATGTGGCATCTAGCTAAGGGGGAGCTCCGGTAAAGTGTACATTAGAACGGAGCATCAGCCAAGGGGGAGTGTAGTGTGAGACTTAGTCATTTTTCACTAAGTGTTGCCATCAATGCCAAAGGGGGAGATTGTTGGCAAGAGACACAGTGTAGCTTCATGAGTGTTGTCATTGATGGCAACAAAGTTCTTCCCACTCATCCATAGGACATAGTGCACCTATACCAGAAGTCAGATTGAAGAGTGTAGTGGTCTGGTAAGCAAGAACAAAGCATGTGGCAAGGTCTGACAGTCAGGTCCGGATCTTTCAGAGGAAGTATCTTAGTAAAGTGCAGACATGGGGAAGCCAAGAGAAGTACCTTAACTAAAAGATTCTAGGGATTGAGCCTCTGGTGATGAAAGAGTGAAGAGATATGAGCATCTGAGTATTGAGTTCCTGTTTGGCAGAGTAGACTAAGGAAGACCTGACTGACAAAGCATCAAACCTCAATTCGGATCAGTTATTAATGGTGATCAAGTTTATTAAGGTATCATTCATGATTGGTTGACATGATTGATGACTTCTATAAGCATCTCTTTGATACGCATCACTTGATAAGTAAGGATTCAGCCGACAGATCAGAGTTTGGGAAAATATTGACTATTCCGAATGCTGACTAGAAATGTGTTGAAATCATAGGTGCAGATATATATACCCGATGGATTTGGATGTGAAGGTAGGAGTGGTGCATTGTGAAGTGAGAAGAAAAGTAGAGAACTATTTGGAAGCAGTAATTCAGGTCTAGTATGTGACTGACAGCAGTGCCTAAGAAGAGAAAGAATGAAGTGCAGCAGATCAGTGTATTGAGCCTAACCAGAACTAAACCTCAACATGTGTGGATGCTTTTATTAGTTCAAGTATATTGTTACCTTATACTTTGTAGACAGTAAGTCTCTTGTAGGCAGTGAGCCTCTTGTGAGTAATGTGCTCGGGCAGTGAGCCCTAATTGGCAAGTGCCATTTTGTACTATCTTATTTTTTTAACAGAGAATACAATCTTGGGTTAATCACCCCGTAGTTTTTCCCTTAACAGGGTTTTCCACGTCAAAATCATTGTGTCACGTGTATTGATGTTATTTTTATTTCATGATTATGTTTTCTTGAATGATTTGATGCTCCATTAATTGTTAAGGAAAATCAGAAAGTTGAAATAATTAAGATAACTGATTCACCCCCCTCTCAGTTATCAACAATATCTTGTTCTATGGATTTGGTGGCATGTTTAGGAAGCCAATGTGAATTGACAACTCAATTGGTTCATGGTCTGGAGGTCCACAAGAATTTATTCTAATGTGACAGTGATGACAGATTGTGTTCTTGAGGTTTCAGATGGAGATGCGAATGATTTCAGTAAGCAAAAGTGGTGTGGATGTTCTTGGTGATTTAGGCAAGCTTGTGAGGGTCTCTAGGTTGTGTCTAGTTCGTGTTGGCAGTCCACATTGAAGATTGAGATCATAATTGAAGATTTTCTTTTGGATGATGGTGTTCTTGCTAATCTTGGTCGATCAGATGTTTTACACATCTTACGAATGATCTTGAAGATGTTATGTGAAGCATGGCATGTTCCTCAAAGAAGATTGAAGTCCCAGATATGTGTGGCCAAGTCATGATACACATGAAGTCTTTGTAACAAATCAAGTTGTATTTTTTGTAATTGGTCTATAATAGAATAAAGTATGTTGTGCCAACTTTGATGATCATTCCAAAGTTGATGTCATGTATAAATAAGAATTGCAAAGTCATTCAAAAGTATCCTTGGTCTAGATCAGAAAGTGGTAGAGAGCAGAAGAGTGAAAAGCAAAGCAGAAGTCTTGAACTTAAATGGAATTGTCTCAGACATGGTGAAGATACTAATCTCCAGTTCAGGTATGTAATATTTATATTATTCTATAGACAGTGTGTTTGTTGTAGGCAGTGGGCCTCTTGCGAGTAGTGTGCTCAAGCAGTGAGCCCTAATTGGCAAGTACCATATTTTCTTCTTATTCTTTTAATAGAGAATACAATATTGGGTTAGTCACCCTGTGGTTTTTCCCTTAACTAGGTTTTTCATGTTAAAATCCTCGTGTCATATGTGTTGAATGTGTTTCTACTTTTAAATTATTGCATTGTACTTCCATGATGAAATCATTATTATGTTGTAGAAATATAAGAAGGCCTTAATTGTTTAAAGAACAAAAATTCTAGTGACAACTGATTCACCCCCCCTCTCAGTTGTCTATCCTAAAACCAATAAAGCACACAACACGCAATGCACAAATTAAGAAAACAAACCCTAAGAGAAGGATGTGTTTGAAATCTAAAAGTGCCTGATTTTTTGTACTTTTTCAATGCAAATAAATGGAAGAAAAAGTGTTGTAAGGATTTTTATCAGGGGAAGAAAATAATATGTCTATTCTATTTTAATTCCAATAAAGCAATAAAATCTTTCACAACACTACTCCTTTGATGTAAATCAAGGATGATGATAAGTCAAAACCTAGTGAAAATGACCTAAAATATGCAAGTTTTCACAGTTTTTCAATCCCAAGACCTAATGAAAAATGTGTTGTAAGGAATTTTATGAGGTACAGAAAATAATAGCAATGATATCAGTCACCTCAAGTAATAAAACTTGTCACAACA
Source organism: Cunninghamia lanceolata (assembly GCA_027924645.1). Classification (NCBI taxonomy): domain Eukaryota; kingdom Viridiplantae; phylum Streptophyta; class Pinopsida; order Cupressales; family Cupressaceae; genus Cunninghamia; species Cunninghamia lanceolata. Next base: position 6,276,322 of record BSBN01000714.1, read on the forward strand.
CTCTTGGAGTGCAAATCTAGGCCAAAACCCTAGGGCAAAAATAACAAAAAATGTGCAAATTTTTACCAAATTTTCAATACAAGAGTCCAATAAAAAGGTGTTGTGAAGATTTTTAGGAGGGTTAGAAGATAATAACCATGATAATAGAAAATTAGTGCAAAAATATTCTTCACAACATGCCTATGGTGCAATTTTAGGGAGTTGATAAGGCCAAATCTAGTGAAAATCAAGGTTTTTCAAGCCCTAGGTTTGAGATCTTAATGAAAAATGCTATATGAATGTCTTGTAATCTCATTTATGATGAAAATTAAATCTACTCATATCTAAAAATGATTTCCAAACCCTACAATGCAAAATACAAGTGCAAACCTAATGAAAAACACTAGTTTTTGTTGAAATTTTCTATGTAAAAAAATGCAATTTTTTGAGATCTAAATACAAATTTACACTAAAATGTGACACTAAAGCTAAATGAAAATTTTAATTAGTGCCTAAGATGACTAGAAAAATCTGAAACAAGATTGTATCTACAAACCCTAGTTTTTGAAATTACTAGGTTATATGAAATTTTCAAAATTTCTAACAAAACCCTAGCAATTTTATGATGAAAATGCACTGCAATCTATTGAATTTTTGTAATTTTGTGAAATTTAACTTAGATATAATGCAAAAATCAGAAATTTGATTAAATTGAAATTAATTGATACACCGTGCAAAACATTAGGATGCAATTTTTTTTTTAGTTTTTCATTTTTTTGTTATTTTTTCAATGCAATAAGATGAATGATGATATGAATGAATGAAATCAATGCAAATATGAAGAAAAACAATCAAAAAGGTGCAAACAAGTCCAACAACACAGGTTCATCAAAATGTAAAAGGTTAAATTTTTAGATAGGAATGTTGATTAGATTATTAGTTTGGTTTGTTTATGCCTATCCTCCCTTCACCATTACATTTAAGGACCTTGAGTCGAGTGGTAATTCACTAGCGTCGAGTGGTAATTCACTATTAGGCCCTTGATCACTGTAGAATGTAGGGAATATTGGATTTATGTGATTTGATTTCTTGTTTATGTCCAATTATTCCCAAAGCCCTAATTATGCAAATACGGAAGCAAATAGACAAATTACTCAAAATGCTACTACAAAAAGATATAAAATGACAGACAAATGTGTACCAAATTTTGAAGTTCAAGAAGTAAAACAATTAAGGACTACTGATAAGGCACCCTAGTCTAGTGGCCTAATTTTTTTGGGGATCTAGAAAATTGATCTATAACCTATTCATGCTATCTCAGAGATTTATCCATCATAGTATTTGGAGGACTAAGGACCAGGTGTCCAAGTCCAAGGTCCTATTTTCAAATCTAATCTACAAATTTGACACTTTACAACACTCTCCTACAACTCCACTTTTCCTGTTTCTTCAACCTATAACCTGCAATCACAGAAAAATGAGGAGGGGGTTGTGGTGTTTAGAGGCTTGCCTCAGTCAAGCCCCGGAGATACATTCAAGTCTTCCAAACACCGTTGTTAGGTAGAGAGTGTGTGCCCTTGGGAGGCAAAGTTCAAATCCAAATGATGAACAATCAAAAGCATAATTGATATCACCTTGTAGTGAGGATCTTATGGAAGGAAGAAGCTTTTCATGCCATGAGGAGATGGATGCTCAAATATGCAAATATAAACACATAAACAACACAAAATCTACTCTTCCACACAATGAATGCCTTGAATCACTTCTAGAATGCCAAAGTCACATGAATTGATCATCTAATTGTAATCTCATTTCAAATGAATGCCTAATCATGCTTATATATGCAACTACAAACACTCCCACCAAGAATTTTGTAAATCAGACTTACTATCACAAACCCACACTTAAAATCTGGGCCTAACCCAAAATAGGGCACGACTAGGGCATGGGAGCCCAAGTCCTACCTCACTATATTGGGTAGGATCTATTTCAAGGGATCCCCCTAGGTCCCATTTATCATGAAAGCCAGGGTTCATTTCATCAGGATGTCAAAATATGATGCAAGATGTCCTAAATGCAGACTAAAGACCTGAGAGCTAAACCTTAAGAGGGAAAAGACCCCAAGGGGACATTTTCTAGCATTACAAGAAAATACCAAGGTTGGATAACAAAGCAGAAGATGCCATGGCTACTATAGGATCCTTGGCTGACATGAAAAAAGATAGTAAGAAATGTGAGTTCCTGATTGAAGAGCTTCCAATACTAGCTTATGATGTCCCGCAATTTGAGCTAGTATATGATATCGTTAGTCCCCTATCTCCATGGTATCAAGAAACCTACATGTACCTCCATGACAACATCATGCCACCCAACTTAACATCCACACAACGAAAAACCTTCATTTGCCAAGCCTCCCATTTCACCATTTTAGGTGACACCCTCTACTAAAAAAGTCTTGATGTTACTCTTTTGCAATGCCTATATTCTAGGGAAGCCAAAGTGGCCTTACAAAAGGTACATGAAGGTATTTTTGGGGCACAGTCTAGTGGACCTACTTTAGCAAAGAAAATTCTAAGGACATGATACTATTGGCCCACCATGGAACAATATGCTCATCATTTTACAAATAAATGTCTACCATGTCAATAGCATGGTGATCTTATCCATGCACCATCATAAGAACTATAGCTAATCACAACTCCTTGTCCCTTCTCATAATGGGGACTTGATATCATAGGAAAAATTCATCCACCTTCATCCAATGGTCATAAATTCATTATCACCACTACTAAATATTTCACCAAGTGGATAGAATCTATTCCACTCACTTGCACCACTAGCATCCAAATTGCTAAATTCATTATCCACTACATAATATATTTTTATGGAACTCCCCTTTCCATCATCACCGATAATGGGAAACCATTTAAGAACCAATAAGTTCACACTATTTGTGAAAAATTCCACATCCAACATCACATTTCCACTACATATTACCCTCAAGGTAACGGTCAAGACAAAGATTCCAACAAAACCATCCTACACATGTTGAAGAATACAGTTAATGAAGTTAGTCGTGACTAGTACCTCCAACTTAATCTTTCCCTATGGGCTTATTACACAAGTATTTGTACCCCCACAAGAGCCACTCCATACTCTTTAGTATTTTGTTATGAAGTCATTTTGCCTATTGAGGTGGAGCTCCTTTCTCTCAGAATTTAATTGCATAATGTCATTACTGAGGAAGAGTATCGAGTTGCACACCTGAATGAGCTAGAACTACTAGATGAAAAGTGTCTAAGTGCTCTAAATCATCTCCAAGCCTATCAAAATTGCCTACATAGAAGATACAACAAAAAGATCAAGAACAATAAGTTTGAGATAGGCAATCTTGTCCTGATGGAAAATCAAATAAATCTATAGGAGCGTCACAAGAAAGGGAAGTTTGAGCCTAATTGGTTGGGACCCTATGTCATCATGGCTAGTTATGGATCAGGATCTTATCAACTTGCAACACCTGAGGGGAAGCCTCTAGATGAGCCTATGAAAATCATACACCTCAAAAAAGTTCTATGCCTAACCCATTGAGTATCCCAAGTCAAAAAATACAAAAAAAGAAAAAAATCCAAAAAAATAAGAAAAACCTGAGTGCAATAAATCCATCCAATGGTGAAAATCACTTCAGTGATGCCTTGGATAAGTACCATGGTAAAAATTTGTCTCAAGCACCATGTGTAGTGGTCAGTCCTACCATCTAGTAAGTCCTTACATCCGTCACATCACTCCATCACCTCTACATCCCATGGTTTGGAATAAAAAAATTCAATGTTAACCATATCATCCCTTCATCACCCACCTGAGGTAGATTCCTTATATGCCCTCCTTGTATAGCATAAAATCCAAAAAAATCCAAAAACATCACAAAACCAACAAAAACTAAAAAAGCTACAAAACCACAAAATCCAAAAATAATAGAAAATCGAAAAACCCTCAAAAAATCAAAAAATCACAAAAATCCCAAAAAACAATAATCCAACCCATAATCTAACTCATCCCAAACCATCCCTACATCATCACTACAAACCAGAACTACATATTCATCATCACCCGCATCTTAAAGTGCCTTGATCCTGTGGATACAAGGTATGTAGGCAGTTTGGAATATGAAGGAAGTGTCTGGTATGTAGGTACAAAAGATGCACCCATCCAACCCATTTGGATGGTCCCTATTCCCTGAGCTTACTAAATCTAAGAGCAATACACTGGCTAAGCATACTCTTAAAAGCATCATATCCCATGCACAAATTATGAATCAACAAACTAACTACAATCATGACATATGGCCTACTATCTTTTTGCCTATCCTTTGAATTTTATCCAACATCATCCAACTGATTCTTACCTTATTGGATATATCATTCCTACAATAGGCAAAATCCATCATCCTATTAAATAAATAATTATCTTGGAAAGAGATACAATAGTTGTTTGTATGGTTTGTTTGTCTTTTTTATTATAGATTTTTTTCTTTGGTCTCATTTTAGGATCATTCTAAAGATACTTTGATCTCACTATATCATGGTGCATGGCAGAGAACACCTAGAATGAGACACGGTCATTGTTTTGTATGTTGTTCTTGTGGGTTGGTCTCATTATTCCAAGTATGGTATTCATATCTTGAAGATGTATGGTTAGTTCTAGCATATTATTCCCCTTTTTCATCTAAGGTTAATCATACCTTTTATGCACTAAGGACTCATGCTATGAATCCTCTTCCCTCATCTAGGGAGGATTATACTGCATTAGGCATGCATGGGATCATCCTATTGTTTGCAGTTCTAGTCCATGCAAAGATGGATATATATCATCACTTTGGTCATTTATACCTTGGTGAAAATATCCCCTTTTGCTATAATAAATCCAGGAATGCTCTCAAAATATCAACACAAATGCTTATCCCAACCCATCTACCCATCATTCCATAACCATCAAAATCACCATCTAGACTTTCCATTTAATTTTGAACAAGACCTAACAAATTTAATCCCACAATCACACTAACAAATCAATCAAACCCCTACCTAGGATATCATCCCACACCATCCCAAAAAAACCCCTCTAATAATGTGGTGTCTAGTGACCTAGTACCAACCATCCCTAGACCCATCCCAACCATCCCTAAACCTATCCCAACTACCTCCCATGGTTCTAGCTTGCATCACAATGTATCATGACAAATTATCATTAACCATGTTGTATCATCATTAACCAATGTATTACCATTAACCATTGCATTAGCCATTAACCATTTACATAATATATGCTTATTAATCTAAGCATATATTTTCTAGTAACCATTAACCATTGGGAGATTAAACATTACATTTCTATTAACCATTAACCATTAGATCTTCAGTTAACCATTTGCATAATATATGTTTATTAATTTAAGCATATATTCTCATTTACATTTCATTCATCTATTTACATAATATATGTTAATTAATCTAAGCATATATTCATCCATTTGCATAAATAATCCAACCATATATTCTCATTACATCCATACATCAAGCATGCATCTATCAATAACCATCACATAAAAACATGTATAAGACCATCACATACATCAATCTAACAATGCATCATAATCCAAAACATCACCACATCCATAAAACCATATGCATGCATAATCCATCCATAATCATATAGAAATAAAACCATGAGCATCATAATCATTAACATAACAATCATCATCATATACATCAATGCATCCATCCGTAATCATAAACATATCCATAACATCATAAAAATCATCGTAAATCACCACCAAAATCATATATATATATATATATATATATATATATATATATATATAGAGAGAGAGAGAGAGAGAGAGAGAGATGTGGTGGTTATTGATAGATGTATGCTTGATGTATGGATGTAACGAGAATATATGGTTGGATTATTTATGCAAATGGATGAATATATGCTCAGATTAATAAACATATATTATGTAAATGGATGAATGAAATGTAAATGAGAATATATGCTTAGATTAATAACCATAATTTATGTAAATACAATGGTTAATGGAAAATATATGCTTAAATTAACAAACATATATTATGCAAATGGTTAACTGAAGATGTAATGGTTAATGGTTAATGGAAATATAATGTTTAATCTCCCAATGGTTAATGGTTACTAGAAAATATATGCTCAGATTAATAAGCATCTATTATGTAAATGGTTGAATGGAGATGCAATGGTTAATGGTTAATGCAATGGTTAATGGTAATACATTGGTTAATGATAATACAACATGGTTAATGATAATTTGTCATGATACATTATGATGCAAGCTAGAACCATGATATAGTGAGATCAAGGTATCTTTAGAATGATCCTAAAATGAGACCAAAGAAAAAATATACAATAAAAAAGACCAACAAACCATACAAACAACCATTGTATCTCTTGCCAAGATAATTATTTATTTAATAGGATGATGGATTCTACCTGTTGTAAGAACGATATATCCAATAACATAAGAATCAGTTGGATGATGTTGGATAAAATTGAAAGGATAGGCAAAAAGCTAGTAGGCCATGTGTCATGATTGTAGTTAGTTTGTTGATTGATGATTTTCGCATGGGATATGATGCTTTTAAGAGTATGCTTAGCCAATGTATTAATCTTAGATTTAGTAAGCTCAAGGAATAGGGACCATCCAAATGGGTTGGATGGGTGCATCTTTTGTACATGTATACTAGATACTTCTTTCATATTCCAAACTTCCTACATACCTTGTATCCATGAAATCAAGGCACTTTAAGATGTGGGTGATAATGAATATGTAGTTCTGGTTTGTAGTGATGATGTAGGGATGGTTTGGGATGAGTTGGATTATGGGTTGGATGATTATTTTTTGGGATATTTGTGATTTTTTTATTTTTTGGGGGTTTCTGGATTTTCTATTATTTTTTGATTTTGTGGTTTTCTAACTTTTTCGGTTTTTGTTGGTTTTGTGATGTTTTTGGATTTTTGTGGATTTTATGCTATATAAGGAGGGCATATAAGGATCCTATTTTTAGGAATCTGCCTCAGGTGGGTGATGAAGGGATGATATGGTTAACATTGAATGTTTGTTATTCCAAACCATGGGATGTAGAGGTGATGGAGTGATGTGACGGATGTGAGGACTTACTAGATGGTAGGACTGACCACTACACATGGTGCTTGAGATAGATTTTCACCATGGTACTTATCCAAGGCATCACCAAAGTGATTTTCACCATTGGACGGATTTATTGCACTCAGTTTTTTCTTGATTTTTGTCTTTTTTTGTATTTTTTGACTTGGGATACTCAATGGGTTAGGCATAGAACTTGTTTGAAGTGTATGATGTTCATAGGCTCATCTAGAGGCTGCCCCTCAGGTGTTGCAAGCTAATAAGATCCTGATCCATAACTAGCCATATATATGATCTTGGTGGTGATTTATGATGATGTTTATGATGTTATGGATATGTTTATGATTATGGATGGATGTTAATGATTATGATGCTGTGAGGCTGATTATTTTCACTTCCTCATTTTGATCATTTTACATTTTAGATGATGACATTATCAGATTTTGAGAGACTATTACTTTCATGTTACAGATTTAGACTATATCTCCTGATTTAGGTTTAGCATTGATTAGTCATGTGGTGATTAGAGTAGATCATATTTTGACGTTATGATGATGTTAGACATGTGAGATATATTGATGGTGATTATTGATGTGATTATGAGTTCATTATGTGGATTATTATTTGATGATGATTATGAGAAAGTAGGTAGAAAATGCATTTTTAATCTTAATTATGATGTGGATGATTAATGTTGTATACATTGACATAGCTTTAACTTCTATTTCTTTGGATATGATTATCCATGATGTGATTGATGCTTGGTCTAGTTGTGTGGGTTATATTCCCAGGCCATGGGAAATCAGAGGTAGTGTTCACACATATGTTATTCCCTGTTAAGTCGATCTATTCCCAAGAGGGATGAGGATCACGTTTGATCAGGTGATGTTTAGTACATGCTTGGTTTAATTATTTTGGCCTAGTTCACCCTGATTAGATTGATTTATTTCATGTGTTGTATATTTATATTTGATTTACACCAATTGGTGTTATTTTCATTTTGGGCCTTTTAAAAATGAATTTATACCTCCCTAGATCTATATTAGTGTCCCAAACTTACCCTAGGTTGTAACCCTAGGGTCTAGGGTCAATTTTGACTAATTGAACCCTAGGGTAACTCACTTTTGGTCACTCTAAACTAAGGTTTAGTAAAAGTGACGAATTTTGAAATGGCCAAGGGTGGGAGATGAGTCATGCTTTGGGAAAGACCCATCTCCCTTCCCAAAGTTTGGGGATCCCTTCACCAAGAAGACTTGGGAGGTCTTCAAGACTCCCAAGTGTGTGGGTTCTCCCTCCAAGACTCTCACACACGTGTGCGAGCATCTTGGAGGGAGATGTCTCTCTTGGAGAATAAGAGGATGTCATGTGGCATCCCTTATCCTCATGGAGGCCTAGAGGGAGTTGCCACCTCTCCACTTGGTCTCTCACACATGTGTGAGAGCACAAGTGGATAAGGTGAGGGTTTGAATGGATTGAAGGGTGACACTTGTCACCCTCACACTCCTCCCTTGCAAGTGGCATGGGATGAGGAAGGAGAAGGTGACAACTGTCACCTTCTCATTCCTCAAAGCCAAATTGGAAGGCCTATATTATCTCCTCTTGGAGAGGCGTGTAGGGTTCTTTTTTTCGGGAGAAATTTTCTTCAATTCTTGGAGGTTGGAGAGTGTTAGAGAAATTTGGAGAGTTGGAAAAGCTTGGAGCTCTTCTTCAAACGTGCTTCCATTTTAGGGCTTTTGAAGGTAAGCCCCATGACAATGGCCATTTCCCTTCTTGCTTATGTCATTTCTTTTTATGTATGTGGTTGAAAAATTATGTGGGTTGTTATTTTATTTTGTGTGGGATGGTTGTGGTGAGAGTACCTCCACTTGGAGGCAAAGCTCAACTAGTTTGGGGTAGGGGAGAGTGAACCTCCTCATCTCCTTAGTGTTGCACTATTTATAGCCTTGAGGGCATCATATGGATTTTGGGAACATTATTTGATTTTGGCATGAGTGCCATAGTGATTCTTGAGTATGGTGGACAATGTGTTGGCTTGAGGCCTTGGGATTTTGTGATTTTTGGAGTTCTTGGGGTGGCCTCTTGAGTTGAGGGGTCCACTCCCCTACCCCCTCCAAACTCAATTTATTGAGTTTTGTATGTACAAATCCATGGAAGTAGAATTTTTGTGTGTTTGAAAAATTTCACTTCTTGTGGCATGTGTGTGCAACCGTGTGAATCCTACCTCCCTAGCTCGGGGGTGACACACTAGCAGGTCTATGGTAGGGAGGAGGGCTTTCCTTCATGGTTGGTTTTCCCCATTCTTGTGTTGTAATATTATAGGTTTTTAGTTGAAGAAAATGGAGCTTGGTGAAGTCCATTTTTAGTGTTATAGAACTACTTTTGGTTAGCTATTGTGAGCCATGGCCTTAGAAGCCATAATGTATTTATTGTCAAAAATTATTACTACCCTTTGTGTTGGTTGTTGTAAGAAGATTTAATGTGAACACTCTTTAATGTTTATTTCAAAGTTTGCTTATTATTTTATGAAGTTGTGTTTATGTGCCTATGGAGAAATGCAAAAGAAAATATTCTTTTCTGTCATATTATTTCAAGAAAGAAAAAGAAAAAAAAAAGTATGTGTTGCTATTGAAATTTTAGTTGTATGCTATGTGGAAAAGAAAATAGACATTGTTGTTTTGTATGCAATGAAATTACATGTTTACCATTTTACTATTGTGCACATGGGTTTGTTGAAAGTTTGAACAAAAATGATCTTTTTGTATTTACTGTCAGTTTATATTTGAAAAGAAAAGAAGTGTAAATGTTGAAGTAGCCCATGAGATGAGTTTTTAGAAATATAAGAAAATTGTTGTATAAACCACATCTTATTCTAAAGAAAATGTCAAAGTGGGATTGTATATTTTCTGTTATATCAAAAGAATAGTATTTTGTTTCAACTTATATGCTGTTAAAAAAGGAAGGAAAGGAATAATTAGTTTGTTGTGTTATTTTTGCAAAAAAAAGATGTAATAGTAATGGTGCTTAAAACAAATTTAAATCTGGTTATTGTATATAACAGTTTATCCTATTATTTTATTTTGAAAATGGGTGTGTATATATATATATATATGATTCTGGTTATATGAATATTTTATATCACTGTGATTTAAACACACAGTGTATATATACCACTGTATATATATACATATATTGTTTTTGAATGTAATAACAAACTGTATCAATGATATATATATTTATATTCAATATAAAATGCAACTGTTTTAAAGCATTTAAACCTAAAATTTTCGGCCAAACCCTAAATTTGATAGGGTCTAAATTTTTATGAAGGAAACAAAAAAATAGTATGGGGTGTTAGGTCTCAAAAATGCAAGTTACTAATCCTACGAGGATGCCAGGCTCTATATTTGGATTTGCAACGTTTTTGAACTAACTTGACGAAATCAACCTTCAAGGTTTGATGATTTCCTACACTTTAGGTCCTGCTACACCTAGGTGGGTGAACCTTAAAATATTAAAGCAGTCTGAGTGTGGATGAATGGACTAACTAGGTCTATCTACAATGGCATAGGATGTATGATAGATGACAAAGCTGACTAATTAATTCTATGTGTAATGTTTAATAGGTGATTGGCAGAAATTGTATAAGCAATATCAAAAAAAGGTTTTAATTAATGAGTTGAATAAGACCAGTGCCTTGTTGGGTAACAGAGTCAATTTGAAGGACTAAGACCAGTAGTTTCTAAATGGTAATAATTCTAGATATTTGGCACAGTTCTGGTTTATAGCTTGTACAAACGTGCAAGTAAATGACTGACAGACTCTTCTTGATAATCCAACCAAATAAAATCAGATATCTTTATAATTCACCAGAAGGTACTTTAATCCTTACTTGAAGGAACCAAATGAAATGAAAAGACAAGATTACAGATAATATTTTACTGGAGACAGTGTGTCAATCCTAATTATATGGCTCTACTTAGTAATCCCAACTTACTACTTCCAGGTTACTGTGAATAAATCAGAAGGGTTTAATTCCTTAGGATGGACACCAACCGAATTGATCACACAGATACAGCGAATGTGTATTGACAGATTAAATATATACTTGATAGTTTAATCTGAATAACAGGGAAATGCAGAAATGGAGACAGCCACACAACTGAATAATTTCAACAAATAACTGATACCCAAATGGAAATACTGAATCAGAGAACTTCAAATTTCTTCTTCAAAATAAAATATGCAACATGATCATTCTGGAATATTATGTATATGTATATCTAAATATCTTCTACTGCTGATGAATTTTTCAGCATAGATTGTTTGAACTTATATAGATATTTTCATGAAGAGATACAACTCTTCAATAAGTCTCTTGGGATTTTAACCAATACAAACAATAATTACATAATCTTAGTTAGGCTCTGTTTAGCCATAAATAGACTTTTGTTATATGATCCAAGTACTCCTGCGCACGGTGAGAATCAGTAAGCTCGACTGCACTCCTGGTGATTATATCGAGGGTGATCATTTCCTCCAGTTGCTTGCAAACTTCTGTAGATACAGAGGCTTTATCTTTTAGGGCTCCTGTGGCTTTGTGTAATATAACTTGACAATCAATAGTCCACTCTTCTTTGCTCTTTACCTCTCCATTATCTTTGAATATTCTGGGCACCCCTGCGTCTGATGCATCAGTCCCTTCCTTAGCATCAGCTTTGAGTTTATCATAATAATTCTGGTGCCTTTTGAGCAATGCTCTTGCATCAGAGATATCTGTGCTATCAGTGGTACCTCTGTTTTGCAACTCGATCACCTTTTCTTGTATCCTCTGATCAAGCCTCTCATGTTCTTTGACTGCTTTATGATTTTTCGAGTAGTTATCCCAAAACTGGTTTAACCACCGTACCATGTTTGCATACCTGCTCTGCAGTATTGTAACAAATGCATCTATTTGAATTTGTTTGGCTTGATCATGGGATATCTCTTGACTACTTTGTGAGCTCTCACCTTGAGTTATTCTCTTCGTAGATTGCCCAAAGGTGCTCTTAACAGCGTCCTTCAAGTAGTCATTCTCCTTTGTTAATCTTTCACAATTCAGCTTATAAGCATCCCTTTCCTTGATTAACATCTGAGCTTGTGCTTTATTCAATTTTGCAACATTGATACCAATGTCTGCAGTAATTATGGGGTCAGTCTCACCTGCTCTAAAAGTCATAACATGGCCAAAAGTTTTTTCAGTGTCTATGATGGCCGTCTTCTTATGGGGAGGATACAATGCCCATATCATTAAAGAATTTTCATCATTATTGTATCTCGTTCCCATATAGACTTCATTAACTCCTTCTGGAGTAAGCTTATACTTATCATCAGCATTATTCAAAAAACTATCAAAAACCAGAGCAGAATTTAAATCCAAGCCGGGAAAAATCATAACCCCCGCATCTTTAAGCAGCTGTCTGCCTCTGCTTGGTGTCATATCCTGCATTTCCTTGTCCACTGTCTCCTTTAACATCTCTAATAACTGTTTTTCATTGTCAGCAGAAACATTATCTACTGACTCTCTAATTTCCTTTCCCTTGTATTTATACAGGAATTATTTAAATTCCTTCGAATGAATGAATGTATCATCTGACACAAAAGAATCATAAGCCTTTTGGCGTGGATCTTCATCAGCAGACCCCTCCTCATCATGTATCACAACTGGAGGCTGATATTGTTGCATTTTTCTTTTAGACATTTCTATTGTCTTATCTTGTGGCTGTTCAGTCAATTCTTCCTCTTCAGAGGATACCACTTCAACTTCTGCCAACTGCTTTTTCTTTTCATTCAAATCTCTGTTATATTTCTCCACCACCAAATCGACTTCAGCCTCTTCCAAATTTCTAATGACATCATCATGTGGATAATGTATGTGCATGTATCCACTGAGATTTTGTTTTCTTCTTGCATAGTCAATGAAACCCTCAGGGTCAAACCCTTTCCTCACCTCAGCAGTCACCATGTTATAATGCATTAGTTTATCCAAAATGAGATTGTACCCTTCTTTTGAAACCACAGTAAAATCTCCAAAACACAAAGTACTAGGCATGAATGATTGTTTATCATGCGAACTTAGATGCATGACATTGGAACAATGCATTTGCCTAATTATTTCCAAATATGCAATCCTGTTAGGGACAGTTTTAGGCAATATAAAGGGAGCATCCTCAAAACCATACACTCTGATCATAGTAGCATCCTCAAAACAATACCAGTCTCCCCAATTATGAGTGACAGCAGGGGGGCCACCAAAATCTTTTGGTCTGAGGAATCTTTTTATTTCATCTGAAATTGAATATTCACAGGGGTGGTTGAAATACCTATACAGCACTTTAACACAATGCTCTTCAAATTGAGCATAGCTGGAGTTAGCATACCTGCTATCCCAGATTCTGGTCCACATTTGTACAGGTATCTTCTCCCCTTTCTTACCCGCAGCAACAACTTGAAGCTCATTTGGCCACAATCCTACTTCCTGGCCGTAGTATAAGACCATATGCATGAGCATCGAGTAATGCTCAAAAGAGCATGCTGGAGCATTGTTTTTCATTGCAGATAGACCAGAGTCTATTCTAGTAGCAACATAGGAGGCATAATCAAACTGTCTGGCATTGTGACATTGAATATCAGAGGTTATGACCATTAGAGGAATAGCCATGAACTCAGGGACCTCTGAGCCAAGGACTTGGCCTACTGAATAGTAAGTATATTGAATGTATGGTTCAAAAATGGATACATGAAAGGGAGGGCCATCATTCTCAGTCAAGGGTATCACTTCTCCTTCAATCCTGGGTCTATGAATGGGTAACCTCCATCCATTGTAGGTTGTATCCATTCTCCAGTATTCTTTATCCAAATCTTCATAAACAACAGGGACAGTGCACAAATCATCCAAATCATACACCTCACAAATAGCATTTTTTGATAGGTGTACAATTGGTTCTCCCTGAGGGTTGCAGATAGCTTTCAGGCCTGAATTGTAATGCCTGGCTAACAGTTGCAGGAGTTCTACATTCAAGAATACATTAGGTACAACCAGTTTGCCTAAATTCATGTGCCATGGGTTTGACACAGGGGCATTTCTAAATCTTCTGTTGTAATGAAACCTGAAGAGTTCATATCCCCTAATTGGGGTCCAAATATCTCCCAGGCGCTTATGTTTGTCTTCTAATTTTTCTACTTCTGCCCTGAGTTGGGCAGACCTCCTGGCCTTGGGAGCTGACCCAGGCAACTGATCAATCAAGTCCTGATTTAGTTTCCTGTCTTTCACTTTTTCTTCAGGGGTTTGATCAGTTTTTTGCTTCTTTGGTTTACTGGTTTCCCCTTGTGATTTTCTTCCTTTTCCTTTCCCCGAAGTTTCCATTTTTGAAAAATTTGGCAGGAAATTCAAATACAGGTAATATAGTGGTTTGTGTATGTGTACCTGTCGCTCGATGGCTGGAATTGGAAGCCTTTGCTTTTGCCCTGAGAATTCTTCTGTATTCTGCTCTCGGACGGTTTTTTGCAATTATAATGATCGTATGAACTTTGTAGCCGTTTTGTATTAATTATCTGATCAATTCAATGTTCATCGCTGTGAAGTGTCACATCGCCATAACTCTTCCTATCGGCGTGCTTTTTGAAATGTCTGGACGACCTCAACCCTTTTTTATGGCGCGGACGGTCAATCGGCGTGATCCCTCAATAGTATCCCCGATGTCATGTAGTATCATATTTCAAGTGGGTGTGACCATCGGCATGATTTCCTTCATCGCCAAGGGTTTTAGATCTCTCCGCGATATGGCAAGTCCCACCGATATACTTTGCTTATCGGGAAGACTGAGACCATCGGGATACTAAAATTATGTCTCCCCGATCTTTATTGTCTTACCTATAGTCTGTTTATGTATGAACTTTTATCTTTATCGGAATGACATTCTCTATCGGGATAGCTTTCTCAAGATATCCCGATCCAAATCATCTCCCCGATGCCCTTTATCACATCCTTCATCGGGCAAAGTTTAGTAAAGTGTCACCGATATCTTTTGATCGCCGTGACTTATGAATCGGCAAGACTTGCTTCTTTTGTTCCGATATGTCAAGCTATCCCGATGAAGATGCATCGCTGAGAGTCTTGCCGATAACTTTCTTATCGCCAGGACTCTTGATCGTCGGAGACTTACTTGTTTTCTATTCCGATGGTTCATTTCTCACCGATGACTATTGCTTTGTTACCCTCGCATGCTGTTCGGTAAAACTCTTGCCGAAAGTGCTTCATCGGTATGATATATACCGTCGGGGCAACTTCTAAAAGATCATCCGATAGATATTTGTCATACCGATCGGCATGACCACTTGCCTTTCTTGCCGATGTAAAGTCATCGGTGTTGCTTACTCCATCGGTGAGCTCCATAATTCTTGCTCCGATCTCTATTTTCACGCCGATGGTTATTTTCAAACAATTCCTTGTGTATCGGTGTAAGCCACACGACCTCATGCCGATGGATTGATTTTGATGATATTCGACACTGTTCATCCCTAGACATTTTATGAGATACAAAAATTTTATATTGTGGTCCTTTTGGGATATTCCTTAGGGTTTATTCAAATATGATGGAGTAAGGGAATAGTAAAATTTTGAAAATTTTACTGTGCTAACATGGGGGACGGTGGCCATGGCTGCCACCCACCATACTAAACCTTTTGCTATCTATGGGGGGTGTGGGGAGGGAGCTGAGCCCCCTTGACCCCCTCCCCACACCTCCTTCCCTCTTTGTTGACATAGCCACAATGTGTATGGAGTCTATGAGCTATCGGCCTCCTTACCATGAACACACCCCTATGCCCTTTGGTCATCGCTCAGCCTCTGAACACTGTGCAATCTATTTTCTTAAACCTGCAAATAACAATATATATATAACATTCACTGTGTATTTTTTTAAACACTTCCAGACTAAAATATTGTATATATATTTTTTGGCTGATAGGCCATTCTATATGTGCACATATCTTGTAACTACCAAAAATTTGGTAGTACAAAATTTTGGTAGTCCTTCAATTTTTTGGTTTTCTAAAATAGATAAAAATAAATAAATAAAATTAGGTAATGAAGAATGAGTGGCGCAGTTTCATTCTCTTTAACTCCTCAATTCAACTTCTTCTTGCCCTCTCCACCTTTTATCTCCCAATCTTTCCTAAGATTTGTGTTATTTTCATTAACTTTCTTTTAATGCATGCTCCTTGATGTCTCTACTCTTGGTCGTTGGTATTCAAAGATTGTAGTCTTCCTTGAAGGAAGCCGTAGTCTTCACTATGACTGGAGGGGTAGATCTATTTATTTCTGATCTAGCTGCCACCATTATTCATCTCAAATTCATGATTTGAACCTGCATTTGATGATGTGAAGGCAGTGATTGAAGGCATTGACTGAGGTGATTAAAGCCTTTCCAAGGCGTGGCTAGGTGTGTTGTTTCAACCCTGCAAAGAAAGGCACTCAAATTTGCCTTGTGGATGGCCTATGGCCTTGCAAAATAGGATAAGAGCTTGAAGTATCACAGATGAAGCAATTTAATCTAATTTTCAATAGCTTGAAGTATCACTATGGTATTCAAGCTCTCTCTCCTACGGTCGACTCAAAACACACATAATAATTTCTTAGTTTCTAATCTAGGGTTTTACCTCTACCATTCTTCCTCTAGACATTCTTCTACGCAATTCTAACTTAATCTATTATTATATTTTTTGTATTTGATACATAAATATTGAATTTACTGTCTTATTGGGTTGATGTCATGGTATATTTGGGGTTTGGCCTTTTACATCAAATTTGTTTAAACTTGTTTAAAATTGGCGTATATTCTTATCATAGTAGGAGGTGCCATCATTAAGAACCATAATGTTCTTGTTTAAAGTTACCATAATCTTTTCAACAAATCCATTTTGCGTGTATCATGCGATCATTGTATTTCTTTGAGGGCTTTCAGTCAAAACAATTCATGTGCTTTGCCTCTGTTCTACATTTTCTTTATATGTCTGTTAGAGCTTTGCCAACTAATCTATCAAAATAAAATCCTCTTTCCATTAAGATTGATATATATTCATACTGTGTATTATAGCTTCGTTTTGGCCTGAAATGTGTAAGATTGCACAGAAAACCTTATAGGACAAAAGTTTATAAACAGCCCTCATTGTACTAGCCTAAATGAAGACTTCCAAAGGTTGACAGTAACTTCATACCAAAATAACAAAATATCAAGAACTTACATCTGGTAGTAATATTTTACTTCTTACATAATTGATGCTTAGTGTTGGCCATTTCGTTTTGAGTAGGCATTTATCATTGATGATTCTTTGGCACACTGATTTACTTGATATATATTATTTATAGTTGAATACATCACTTATTTGCACTATAATTGATTTAGCTATCCCAAACAAATCCTTTAATTTTTTTCTATCGAGAGAGTGTTGGCTGAGATGGAAGTTGTATTCCACCTTCATTTTTTTTAAGGCCCTCTCATAGTTCCTGTGTGACTACAATATCTGATATATATAAAATATTAGAATTTACTCTTGCCAATGGTATTTGTGTTAGAAGGTTTTGAAGCCTATTTAATAAATCCATTTTGTGCATATTCTGTGATCATTGTGTGAGCACATCCTACTAGAGGTTATTTTCTAATGTCATTTTATGACTATTATTTGGTCCCTAGGCTGACACGGTAAGTTTAAATTTATGAAATCTTGGTGGGAATGTTTGTAGTTGCATATAAAAGCATGTTTAGGCATTCATTTGTAAACTAGATTGTCATTGTGAACTTTATGCATCCTAAAGGTGATTCAAGTCTTTTATTGTGTTACATGAGAAGATTTGTGTTGTCTATGTGTTTGCATTTGTAGATTTGAGCATCCATCTCCTTATGGAATGAAGAGATTCTTCCTCCCATGAGATCTTCGCTACAAGTGTAAGGAAAAAGAGGACATCTCAGAACGTGTTTCTAAGAACAGTGGTGTCTTCAACAGATTTAAATTCTTTCCAAATGCTTCAAAAACACGCACAACTATGCCTTTAAAGCAGAAACAGACATAGAACTTTTCCTACATTGACCCTTAGAGGAAAGCACAAGCGAACAATATCTAGTTTCAACAGCAGAGACATTAAATATGAAAGACAGAGCAAGAACATAGATTTACGTGGGCAAAACCCTTATGGGTAAAAAACCCCACACTCCAAAAGCCCAGATCACCATTGTATTGTTCAGCAACAGAAAAATAGTTACAATACAAAACTGGCAATAAGCCTTTCATGAAGATTTACATCTTGCTTCATCTGAAGAAAAAACTGACAGTATAACCCTGCACAAGGTTCTTCAACACTCTAAACAGCATACTATTATCATGCCATAAATAGCTCACAGTATTTACTCTCTCGGCCAGAATCCCTTTCACACAAACTCTATTTTCACTTTCTCCTCAGTCCCTTCTCATACAGTTAACATGTTGCATTCAACATACTGTATAGGACTTCACCGAAGAAAAGGACCAGAGTTCTCTAAAGGTTCTCCACCTCCATCTCTAAAACTCTCACATTGCTTTTTAGCAATCCAATCGAAACCACATGCAGTTGACCGTTAGATCCAACTGCCCAGCAATGCTGTCTTCCAACCATCGCACAGTTGTCAACTCTAACCGGTTCGCATTCTCATAGGAGACTTTAGTCCCACATGCACAGGTTCGAGTTGGACATCCGGGTTTAAAAGCCCGAACACATGTAAGATAACTATCCGCACTTTTGCCGCCGACGTCTCCAGTCTATTCCCATTGACACAACTCAAACTATCGGCCCAACCACAATCACGCACTCCGATAGTCCCTTGTCTCACCGATACCAAGTCTTCACCCTTCGTCGGCGTGACCACTATGCATCAGCCAAAAAATCTTTAAGCTACACCGATAGAAGTCCTCCCACCGACGCCCGACTCCATCAGAGTGACTTTCACCATCGGCGAAGTGATCCATACTTACACTGATGACCCTTGTCTCACCGACACCTATAGAACGCCTTCACCAGTTCATCGGAGTAACGAGGTCCATCGGAGAGACGACTCAAGACTTGGCCGACAGTGATTCTCACGCTGAAGCCAACCCTTCATAGGTATAACATGAAGTATCGGGGATACATCTTCCAGCTACGCCGATATCAATACTCACTCTGATGATCTTCCATTGGAGTGACTCACGCCGACGACCAAAATCATCCATCGGAGTGACCACAATCGGTCGAAGTAACATTCCAAAGCTAGGCCGACATAGATCTTCATACCGATGACCATTCCATAGGAGAGACACCTCACATCTTACACCGATAGACCAATGTCACCTCTGAACCGAACCTTTGAACCAATGAACCAAACCATTGAACCAATGATCAACAAAAGAGTTCAACGAACAATCGAACCATCGGTTGAACCATTGAACCGATAAATAGTTCAACGAAGGAGTTCAATGAAGCAGTTCAAACTTTCATCGAAGGAACCAAAGAATAGAGATTGAACCAATGAACCTGATAAACCATTGAACCCGACAGACAGTTCAACAAAACAGTTCATCGAGTCAGTTCAACGAGTCAGTGAACCCAATGAGTCAAATCAAACCCAATGAATAGTTCAAACTTTTGCCATTGAACCCAAGGAACCTTGAGCTATTGAACCTGTAATCTGAGTCACTAGTACTCAACATTCTCCCACTTGACGAAGGAATTACAGGAAACCATCAATGCTTCATATCACAAAACCAAAGCTGATACTGCCACCACTCCACTATGCTCACAACCTTTTTACAAAAGCTCCATAACATCAACTTCAAAGCTGTCAGAACACGGCCAGAAACATTCTCCAAAAACAAGATAAACCATCAGCTAGAACAACAATCAGTAAACTGACTGAACCCATCCAACTGAACATAAAACCCACATGACTTAGAATAGCACACACAGCCAGTGCTAAAACATCAATCACTCATACCTCAAAGATACGATCATCAGTAGACTCATGCCACCTGCATATACACCCATCAGTTGCAAAAACAAGCTCTATGTGTCAACCAGTCAAAGAAGACCAAACACATCAAGAACTCCCACTGCATGGGTAATGCAGATCTAAAAAAGATCATAGCATACAAAATCCACCAATAGCATTACATAGAAAATGTAAACATCATGTATAACAAGGAAACATCCACCATGATATGCAAAAAACTGTAAATCAATAACCAGTACATCTCACCACTAGTCCAGAAACCTCTCAAGTTCTTCACACCCAACAATGAAAGAGATAACAGAACCTCCATGTCATCACCCAAAAGTATAAGTGAAAACACATGATCACAGACTAGTGATCACTTCAGCTCTGAATAAAACCTCAAAACAGAGTAATGTGAAACACACCATCAGAAAAAGTAGCTAAGACCAAGAGAAACACTGCACATCATATACCTGTAGACAATCCTTTTACATACACCTCTAAATGCCAACTGTGTCAAGTATGATCTCCTTCAAAACACCCCAAAGAAGAACAGCATAACAACACCAAACAAACATTCAATCTCAAGAGATCAAATAATTTAACATGGATGTAAGCCTCTCAGACCAAAGAAGATCAAACTAATTCATTTCCCATTTCAGGAAATTAGCCCATTAACCATCTCCTAACAGTCCTCATCAATGAACAATATCTTAAACTCAAATGCATAAGGAGATAATCATGCTATTCATCTCTCACAATGAATCCACCAAAACCATCAATGAGCAGTTCAAGATCCATATCTTTGAAAGAAAACATAAAACACCTGAGAGAAACAATGGGCAATACCTCTCAAGTTATAACCCTGCCGAGAAGACCAAGAGTGGGCATGAGAATGCTCCTCCAGGGAAACTGAGTCTATATGACTTCTCCAAGAGCAATCTCCTCTAGATCTTTTGTTGAATTCACATTCAACCAAGGTAAAGACTCCTCGACTTTCCTGCTGCAAACTCTGAATAAGCACAACAAATACAGTCTCACCTTATTCTCCATGTATCCATGAGTACCTTTGAACAATTACTTCATGCTGAACTCCAACTGCATCACTACAACACTATGAAGTAATCAAGCAAATGATAAATGTACCCAAACATAGAGAAGTAACCAGACCATTGTCAAAGCTCCAATCATCTGAATCAGAAACTTATCATGACATCATGATCTTACCATCTCCCTTAGGAGATACCATGCTCCAGGTGAACATAACCATGGTCTCAAGAGCAATGTATCATACCAAAATTCAAATGCAGAAATCATGATATGAAACAAACCAAAACTCTAAACCAACATCACCTGTCAAGCACCACCAACACTGGTGCAGGAGCACCCCTACAAGGCAGGACATAAGTTCATTTGTTCGCATGTCAGGACATCAGTCTATTTTTAGTATGTTTGACTTCATGATGTAATAAGGTCCATTGGACCAATGCGTATGTGTTTGATCCACCTAGGAGAATGTGCAGGTAGTTAGAGTTCGTTATCAGGTTGTTTGAGCTGTCTTCTCCCAGCCGCTTGGAAGCTCCTAGCCGCTGGGAATCGAGTTGGTAGTACTCGTAGGATATTGCTATATATAGCTTAGATCAGTTAGGGTTTGTAGTCAGTCAGAGTAGTCAGTGTGTTAGTGATTGAGTTGAGATTCAGAGAGAGCAGTCCAGATATTGAGAAACATTGTTGTTTTACAGCATTGCAGAAGCAGAATATTTGTGTTACATCTAGACACGATCTCATCAATTACATTTATCTGGCTTACAAGCTGTTTGTGCTTTGATTTCTATTCTAATTACAGATTGATGGATTCTTTCAACCCTTCCACCGGTTGATTCTCTGAATCGGTGGAATGGTCATGCATGTTAGTTTAGATTGCATTTTGGTTTTCTGTTTATGCATTTCATTGTTTGGGAGATCAGTTGGTAGCATGCTATGAATCAACCTAGCATCCTCATGTGCTAGGGTTAGGAGGATAAATTTTTAAGTTTTGCTCAGAGGGTGATCCGGCCCGATCATCATGTTTTCTATGTGAAGTCGTGAGGTTCTATAAGTTTGCATGCAGCTGACGAATATACAGGATCTACATGTGATTTTCCAGACTGTGTGAATCGCATCAACATCTGCGAGTGTATCGCTATCCGAATCAGGTTATGAAGCTGATGAAAATTGTATGTTTCGAATGCATCAGGATGATATAAGTCGGATATATTCTCAGTGTGTATATCGTCGTCAGAATCATCTTTCATGTGTATCCATCATCCGCATATCGCTATCGTATGCGAGAGTAAAAATCACTTTTTGGCTAAGGATAGGAGGAGGATCTTAAAGGTCGTCATCAGGATATTTATAATATCACCCGACATTTCATTATCATGATGTGGAGGGTGTAAGAGTCTTATATCCGGGTGACATCATCATCGGGTGCATGTGACGTCATCATCATCAGGATATTACGAATATCACCCGATGCAGATTTATCCTGCTGTCGTTAAGTGTTTTGGCATAGGCGTAAGGCATCGGGAAGATAAGTAGCTCACGAGAGGAATATTCGGCAGGATATTTGTCGTGTGCATGAAGTTGAACATCATCATCAAGATATATGGGAGGAACTTGATATTTTATATCTTGCTGACAAAAGGTGCAGATGATGCTGAACATCATGATGCTACGGATAGAGTTTGGCATTAAGGTGAACAGTGATCGTCAGGAGGATAACTGTGTTCGTCGAATATGATGATGCTGCTGACAGGTGAAAGATCGAAGGTTTGTCTGCAGGAGGATATCAGTCGGCAAACAAAATATGATGATGCTGACAAGCTTATAGGAATACGTGATGCATGTCCAGATTTTAACATGCTAGTGGGTTAATGGCTTTTCCTTCCCATTTGTAAGCTTCTGTTGCGTTTCCTCTGCATCATAGTGGTATCAGAGCAAAGGAAGGATCTTCTGGAAAAGATCAGGATATAGCAGGATGTCAGATGAAGAAGGAACATCAGAGATTCTGGCAAGGATGACCAACGCTGAGTTGGAAGTTCTGGTAAAGAAGTAGATTTCAGAGAGCAAGGCCGTGAAGGCTCAAAATCAGGAATTGAAGGCTGAGTTAGAGAAGTTGAGGAACAGAGTAGGTTCTGGTAGAGAAGAAGATAGGGAAGAAGAAGAGATCCCTAGTTGGAACGAGGAGGTCGTTCCTGCAGACCAGAGACCGCTGTTGAACGCCCTCAAGGCCATGGAGAGGAGAACCATGGATGTAAAACTGGATTTGCCAGTGTTTACAGGAAAGATGGAACCTAATTCAGTGATGGAGTGGATAGACTCCTTGAACAATTTCTTTGAAACAGAGGAGATACCAGAACAACAGAGGGTGAAAATAGCCCAGTCAAAAATGAAAGAAGCTGCCTTGACATGGTGGAATTTTGTCCAAGATGATAGAGTACAGGAAGGAAAGCGTAGAGTCACTACATGGAAGAAGATGAAGGCATTAGTAAAGGAAGCTTATGTCCCATTGGATTACAGTATCCAATTACACAAGAGGAAGCAAAACCTGAAGCAGAAGGAGCTAGATGTCAGCTCATATACAGAGGAATTCATGAAACTTTGTGTGAAGATAAAGTAAAGGAAAGTGAAGAAGAGAAGGTAGCCAGATACCTTAATGGATTGAGGTTCAACATTCAGGAAGATTTAAATCTGCATAATCCAGATACAGTTCAGAAATGCTTTCAGTTGGCATTGAAAGTGGAAGAGAAGTTAAAGAGAAAATAGGAACAATGCAATAGAGGAAGAGGAAGATAACAAAGGGGTGGAAGAGGTCCTTTTAGAGGTAGAGGACATGGACATGGATATCAAGGAGAATCCAGTCATGACAATAGTAAGGGAAACAATTATCAGAACCAGAGGGAAAATTATAGTCAGCAAGGAAACTTCAGAGGTAGAAGACCTTTCAGAGGAAGATCCTAGGGCAGAGGATCCATCAGATGTTATAACTGTAACAAAGAAGGCCATATAGCCAGCAGATGTCCAGAAAAGGCCACAAGCTCAACAAGAGAAAGGAGAACAAATCTGATCCAAGAACCTGATAGTCAAAGTGTGACAGGCTCTAATGCTTTTCAGAGTGTGAATGCTCCTGATAATTATGGATACCCAGAAAGTGGAGAGTCTCTAATGATGAGAAGAACAATGACTACCATGAAGGTACCTGACAAAGAATCCCCTCAAAGAAAGTCTCTTTTCAAAACTATTTGCAAAGCAGGAGGTAAGGCATGTAAAGTTTTGATTGATTCTGGTTCTACTGAAAATTTTGTGTCTGAAGAAATGGTGACAAAGCTTATGCTTAGGAGATTGCCTCACCCATCCCCATACAAAGTCTCATGGCTTACCCAAGGTCAGCAGACAATTGTAGAAGAGCAGGCTTGGGTAGTGTTGGTTTTTCTTCTGAATCAGCATTAGGGTTTGCCAGTTCTAATGCACAGGCAGATTCAGCCAACTAATACAAGAGGTTGCGTGAGCTCCTCCCCTTCACTTCTGGTTCTGCCGCACCAAGGGGGGTATCCCTATAACTCAAGATGTAACCTTGACTAGCTCAAAGATAGAAAGATCTAACTTGACAACAACAGGCAGAATACTCTCATGTATGGACCAAGATCTGTATGATAGATCACAAGGTGGGCAACGTTCTTGGACATATATGTCTGGTTAGGTATGAGAGCATGCAAGGGTTTTCCTACTCCTAATCCTACAACTAACAGGTGGAAGTGATGAAATGGGCAGACATAATGTCTAGGATGCAAGACAAGAGGTTTTGGTTCATAACTACTGATCCAGGAGCAGACTGGTGCCTATCCATTGGGCAAGGAGTCAACTAGACATATACAACAGATGATTTGCAACTTTCACTCAAGTTTCAGGGGGTTGGACTGATGCTTGCCTTACAAACATCACCCAAGAATGGGTATCTAACTGCTTCTACTTACAGATATCCCTGCTGACATGCAACCAGATTCAAAAGAAGGAGAATAACATGCAGCAAATGGAGACAAGCAGACAGACACATGCAATAAGCATTTTTCATATAACATTAACGCTGAAACTGAAAATATGTGCAAAATACACTCATGTTGCAACTCATAAACTCCAAAATGGGATAAAATAGCCAAGATCATGCCCTGTTCTTCATTATTTACACAAAAATGCCTCAGGCCTTCAACAACCTTCAAATGAGCAACACAACCTGCTATATACAGCAAGGAAGGTTCCCAACATTAATTACATAGTTGACCAAAAATCCTGCCAGATACACAGTATCAGAAAAATGGCGCTCCACGCATTACCAGATTGGCGCCCAAACATAAATGCAGTAGGTAGGGGAGGAGACAGGAAGAAACCTTGAGCCTTGCACCACTGTGCGTTGATGTACACCTTCAATCAGGTACCAGATCTGTCCATACCTCTGCAACCTTCGCCATTAATGCTCATCTACTTCGCAGCCATCGGGAAAACATCAAACAGTGCATTGCAACCGTTTCCCGCCAAAATACCAAATCGTGATATTTCAAAATATGCAGGATATCAATTATCCCACATGCACCCCGCGGCGACCTTTTCAACACTTTATATACTAGGTCACGAGCATATATGATGTCGGTGCTTTTTCTCCTGACGACACTAGTATAAGACCTTCATCATCCTCATCCTCCAGCAGCATGATATCCTGTTGCTTGAAATATCACCCTGATGTCAGCATCATCATCGCAATATCACCTACATGATAATCGCCTTCATCGGCACAACCTGATGCATCAGAGGAAGATCCTCCTGCTTAGCCGATACCAAATGTATGGCCGATGAACATCCTAATGACGTCACTGTCATATCCTGCTGACGTCATCAGCATATCTGCCTATCGTGCACCTCCTCATATCCAGATGACGTCATCGTCATGTTTGCAAATATCAGGGGATCTCCACAAGATGATCAGTGTTAGAAATATGACCCCTCTGGACCTTGATGACGTCACCATACATCCGCATCAAGATGATATTCAGAAGATGACCAGATATTTGGAAATATCATCCTAATGCACACATATCATGCTGCACTGTAGCTCCACTATAAGATCGGGGTGATATATGAATATGACAGATATTTGAAATGATCACCCCCCACTGGATAATGCATGAAGCCGACAGGCGGATATCTCCCTTCAGAAATATCATGATGCAGACAGGTAGAAAAACGGATATCACCCTGACATAAGAAGGACGTCAGCATCATCAGGGTGATAAAACAACGAACATGAAGTGATAAAACAACATCAGGATGATCTTGACTAAGATCACCCGATGTTCAAATATGATGACCCCGATGAAGATCGGATCATACTTAGGACTTTGCAGCAACATCATCAGGATGATCTTAAGTAAGATCACCCGATGTTAGAATATCACCCCAGTGAAAGATCATGATGATAGAAAATATGATGACCCTCGTAAGCAACATCAGGGTGATGTCTAGAAACATGATGATGATGACCTCCTCCAAAGAAAATATGATGCTGATGTTAAAACATGCTGAGGAGGCCCAAAGACTTAGAACTTTTTTTGGATTTTTTGGGAAGGTGCCTGCATGTTTATATGCTTGAAAACTGACTGCTCATGCAGGCACCAACAGGTAGAATTTCATATTGGAGCATATAAGGATAAGTTGTTGTTTGATATTACCAAGATGGATGCTTGCAATCTTTTATTTGGTAGACCATGGCAGTATGATTTGAAGGCACGACATGATGGTGTTAGAAACACCTATACAATCACTAAAGATGGTAAGGTGATAGAGTTACTACCATTGACAGAGAAGGAGGAGAAATCTAAAGGAAAAGAGGTGAAGGTAATGCTGATGGAAGGTAAACAGTTCATGAAAGAAGTAGCAGCAGAAGGTGCAGTTGCATATGCCCTAATACCATGTATGAGGGTGAATAAAGAACAGCAGCAAGAAGTCAAGGAAGAGAAGAAGCAAAGGTTCATAGATCCAGCTATCCAAGAGCTATTGGATAAGTACAAAGGTATCATCTCAGAGGGAATGCCAAGATCCCTACCACCTGTCAGGGATATTAGTCACTGTATAGACTTAATTCTAGGATCAACACTTCCAAACAAAGCAGCCTATAAGCTAACTCCAGAACAGAA
This sequence comes from Cunninghamia lanceolata, assembly GCA_027924645.1. Taxonomy (NCBI): domain Eukaryota; kingdom Viridiplantae; phylum Streptophyta; class Pinopsida; order Cupressales; family Cupressaceae; genus Cunninghamia; species Cunninghamia lanceolata. The sequence continues at coordinate 6,303,759 of BSBN01000714.1, forward strand.
TGCAGAAGTAGCCAGACAAATTGAAGAATTATTGGATTCAGGTCTGATTGGGAAAAGTTTAAGTCCATGTGCAGTACCAGCTATACTAGCACCAAAGAAGGAAGGTACTTGGAGGCTTTGCATAGATTCCAGAGCTATTAACAAGATCACAATCAGGTATAGGTTTCCAATCCCTAGGATAGAGGATTTACTTGATTGTTTGGGAGGTGCTAAGTATTTTACAAAAATAGATTTGAAGAGTGGATATCATCAGATCAGGATTAGGCCAGGAGATGAATGGAAAACAGCATTCAAAACTAATGAAGGGTTATATGAGTGGAAGGTTATGCCTTTTGGTTTATCTAATGCACCTAGTACTTTTATGAGGTTGATGAACGAGGTTTTGAAAGAGTTCATTGGTAAGTTTGTCATAGTATATCTAGATGACATTCTGATTTTCAGCAACACAAAAGGAGAACATCTCAGACACATAGATTTGGTTCTCAAGAGGTTACATGAAGAGCAGCTGATGATAAATTTAGACAAGTGTTTGTTCATGCAAGAGGAGATCACATATTTGGGTTTTGTCATTTCACAAGGAAAGTTACAAATGGATAAGGAGAAGGTAAGTGCCATATTGTCTTGGCCAACCCCAAAGACTATGAATGATGTCAGAAGTTTCCATGCATTAGCAACCTTCTACAGGAAGTTTATAAGAGGGTTTAGTCATATTTGTGCACCCATGCTTGATACCATCAAAGGAGGACAGAAGTGTAGATTTGTTTGGACTCAAAGAGCAGATGATTCTTTTGAAACATTGAAGAAGAAGGTGGCACAGCAGCCAGTCCTTGCACTTCCAGACTTTAACAAAATCTTTCAAACGGAATGTGATGCCAGTCACATGGCCATTGGAGCAGTACTCAGCCAGGAAGCTAGACCTATGCATTTTTCAGTGAGAAGCTCAATGATGCTAAAAAGAGGTATTCCTCATATGATTTGGAAATGTATGCTTTAGTCCAGTCACTCAAGAAATGGAGGCATTACTTGATGCCAAAGGAATTTATAGGATTCACAGATAACCAGGCTCTGAGTTTCATAAACAGCCAGGAAAAGCTGAACCATAGACACATGAAATGGGTAGAAACCTTACAAGCTTTTACTTTTACATTGAAGCATAAGAAAGGAGTCAAGAATAAAGTTGCAGATCCTTTGAGCAGGAGAGTTCTAACAGTCAACTAGATTCAGTTGGAAAGTGTTGGCATTGATTCACTAAAGACCATGTATGAGACTGATGAAGATTTTGGTGAGATATATCATGTATGTACTTCTTTTGGAGAGAAATATCATGCTGAATTCTCTGAATTTTTGATCCAGGATGGATTGTTGTTCAAAGGTGGATAGTTATGTATTCCAAGGTGTTCTATGAGGTTAAACATCATTAAGGAGAAACATTGTGGAGCTATGGCAGGTCATTTTGGTCTAGATAAGACTCTTGATCTTGTCCGAAGACATTACTTTTGGCCTAAGTTACAATCAGATGTTAGAAAGTTTGTAGAGACATGTGTGATATGTCAGAAAGCTAAAGGCAGGTCGACTAATGCAGGTTTATATCAGCCCTTACCCATTCCTTCCAGACCATGGGAAAGCATAAGTATGGATTTTGTCTTGGGTTTACCAAGGACAAGGAAAGGGTTTGATAGTGTTTTTGTTGTAGTGGATAGATTCAGCAAAATGGCACATTTCTTGCCATGCAAAACCACTGCTGATGCTTCATACATTGCAGATTTGTTTTTCAGGGAGATTGTCAAGATCCATGGATTGCCATTGAGCATAGTGTCAGATAGGGATGTGAAGTTTATTGGTCACTTCTGGAGGACTCTTTGGAAGAAACTTGGAACAAATTTGTCTTTTTCCTCTGCATATCATCCTCAAACGGATGGCCAGACTGAAGTAGCGAACCGTTCCTTAGGAAATTTGCTTAGATGTTTGACAAAACAACATGGAAAAAAGTGGGATAATATCCTATCTCAAGCTGAATTTTCTTATAATGATACTATCAATAGGAGCACAGGGAAATCACCTTTCCAGATAGTTTATGGTATGCATCCAAGAGGAATTTTGGAATTGAGAGATCTACCTACAGTAGACCCTGTTAGTGCAGAAGGAGAAGCTTTTGCAGAAGCCATAAAAGAGGTTCATGATCAAGTCAAGACCCAACTGCAGCAAACCACCTTGAAGTATAAGGAATATGCTGATAAAAAGAAGAAGGATGTACAGTTTGATGTTGGAGATTTGGTATGGGTTCATTTAAAGAAGGACAGACTTCCTAAGGGTAAATATACTAAACTCATGCAGAGAAAAGTTGGACCATGTCAGATTTTGCACAAGCATGGACAGAATGCTTATGAGATACAACTCCCCCCTGATCTTGGTTTGTCCCCTATATTCAATGTATGTGATTTAACTCCCTACAAGTCTAATCCAGATGCAGAACAGGAACTCCTACAGGAGATAGTCAATGATGACATTCCCAAGCATGATCCTCCACAGTTGCAGAAGGTTTTGGACACCCGAGTGGTCAAACAGACCCAGAACAAACAGTACTTGGAGTATCTAGTATCTTGGCAGGGAAAACCTAATTCTGAAGCAGTATGGATGACTGAAGAGCAGATCCAGAACCATGGTGTAGATCTCCATACTCTCATCTCAAGTGGACTTGAGATTTCTTCTTCTGGGGAGTATGGTGCAGGAGCACCCCTACAAGGCAGGACATAAGTTCATTTGTTCGCATGTCAGGACATCAGTCTATTTTTAGTATGTTTGACTTCATGATGTAATAAGGTCCATTGGACCAATGCGTATGTGTTTGATCCACCTAGGAGAATGTGCAGGTAGTTAGAGTTCGTTATCAGGTTGTCTGAGCTGTCTTCTCCCAGCCGCTTGGAAGCTCCCAGCCGCTGGGAATCGAGTTGGTAGTACTCGTAGGATATTGCTATATATAGCTTAGATCAGTTAGGGTTTGTAGTCAGTCAGAGTAGTCAGTGTGTTAGTGATTGAGTTGAGATTCAGAGAGAGCAGTCCAGATATTGAGAAACATTGTTGTTTTACAGCATTGCAGAAGCAGAATATTTATGTTACATCTAGACACGATCTCATCAATTACATTTATCTGGCTTACAAGTTGTTTGTGCTTTGATTTCTATTCTAATTACAGATTGATGGATTCTTTCAACCCTTCCACCGGTTGATTCTCTGAATCAGTGGAATGGTCATGCATGTTAGTTTAGATTGCATTTTGGTTTTCTGTTTATGCATTTCATTGTTTGGGAGATCAGTTGGTAGCATGCTATGAATCAACCTAGCATTCTCATGTGCTGGGGTTAGGAGGATAAATTTTTAAGTTTTGCTCAGAGGGTGATCCGGCCCGATCATCATGTTTTCTATGTGAAGTTGTGAGGTTCTGTAAGTTTGCATGCAGCTGACAAATATACAGGATCTACATGTGATTTTCCAGACTGTGTGAATCGCATCAACATCTGCGAGTGTATCGCTATCCAGATCGGGTTATGAAGCTGATGAAAATTGTATGTTTCGAATGCATCAGGATGATATAAGTCAGATATATACTCAGTGTGTATATCATCGTCAGGATCATCTTTCGTGTGTATCCATCATCCGCATATCGCTATCGTATGCGAGAGTAAAAATCACTTTTTGGCTAAGGACAGGAGGAGGATCTTAAAGGTCGTCATCAGGATATTTATAATATCACCCGACATTTCATTATCATGATGCAGAGGGTGTAAGAGTCTTATATCCGGGTGACATCATCATCAGGTGCATGTGATGTCATCATCATCAGGATATTGCGAATATCACCTGATGCAGATTTATCCTGCTGTCGTTAAGTGTTTTGGCATAGGCGTAAGGCATCGGGAAGATAAGTAGCTCACGAGAGGAATATTCGGCAGGATATTTGTCGTGTGCATGAAGTTGAACATCGTCATCAGGATATATGGGAGGAACTTGATATTTTATATCCTATTGACAAAAGGTACAGATGATGCTGAACATCATGATGCTACGGATAGAGTTTGGCGTTAAGGTGAACAGTGATCGTCAGGAGGATAACTATGTTTGTCGAATATGATGATGCTGCCGATAGCCGAATATGATGATGCTGCTGACAGGTGAAAGATCGAAGGTTTGTCTGCAGGAGGATATCGGTCGGCAAACGAAATATGATGATGCTGACAAGCTTATAGGAATACGTGCTGCATGTCCAGATTTTAACATGCTAGTGGGTTAATGGCTTTTCCTTCCCATTTGTAAGCTTCTGTTGCGTTTCCTCTGCATCAAACACCTTAGCCAAGAATTTCATGAATCCTCCATGACTTCAAGATGTTACTCATCCTCAAATAGTGCCCCTGCAAATGCGAAAGAACCCTTCTACAGCAACAGGATCAAAGAGCTCCTCCAAGTAACATCTGCAACAATAAAGAAGATCCTTCACCACTAAGTGATGAAACACATAGTCAATGCTAAAGCTCCCACTGAACTGTAACAACAGAGCTTTTCCAAGCATCCTGACCAAACATCTCCTAATCTGAGAAACTTCCAGGTCCACAAATTAACATGTCCATGTGACTATAAAACCAAGTGACACCAAGATCTCCAAACCAAGGAAATAAACTATCACTGTCAATAGCTTACACAAACCTATGTATTTCAGCTCTACATGACATCACGATACACCTACTACAAGTTTCCATAACCAACTATTCAGATACTCTACAACATCCATCCTCTCATCCCAAAATAGTCACACCAATGCACAAGTGACCAAAGACAAGGCCAGTTAACAAATCTGCATAAAAACTGAAACAACCTTGTGGATAAAGACAGTCCACTTCCGAGTCATCTCACTGTAGCTTAATAGGTGATCAACCCACAAAACTACATAACTCGTAGATCCAACCAATGTACCATGCAAACTCATTATCACACTGGAAACTGCACAACTGAGATTTCAAGGAATAGATAAACCATGTAGACAACATGACTCAAACATCAGAAAAACTTACTTTTCACTGATTTGCCCAACATGTCCACAATCTGAGCACCATAGTCAAGAAACTAGAAGCATTACCACAGAAATGCTAAGTGTCATATCACATACCAGCACTCCCATGCATAGAAAGCATTTCACCTCCTCACACCATGCACAGAGCATGCATCTGAGAGAATCAGGCTATTACAAAAGCTCTCAGACCATCCAATGATCAACTCCATAGCCTACATGCAGTCAGGGTAACAGAAAAATTATGCCTTCCAATACCAGGAACAGAACACCCACCATAAGCACAATACTCCATGGCTGAGCAGTAACACAAACTTCTTCATATCATCAGAGAGCCTCTCACACAGACACCCAATATGAAAGTTATTGTAGCAACACAACCACAAAGCAAACCCCATGCAACAGGATTAAATCCTGTCAATTAAGAGCCTCAGGCCACATCATGACCACCTCTAGTCTCTTCACCATCCTTCAAGCACTACTGAAACAGAAACACAAGATCAACTGCCATACTTTCACTCAAACAAGGATCAAACAAACAGACATTTCCTTCAGATTTCCTCAAGCCTGTCACACTAAGAAATCATCACAGAAGGAAAACCCAGACCTTATACACCAGGAACTCTTACATGCAACACATGCAACACGTAAATGTACATATGTGAGCAACAAAGCAGATCCTAGAAGAATGCTCTGATACCACTTGTAAGGAAAAAGAGGACATCTCAGAACGTGTTTCTAAGAACAGTGGTGTCTTCAACAGATTTAAATTCTTTCCAAATGCTTCAAAAACACGCACAACTATGCCTTTAAAGCAGAAACAGACATAGAACTTTTCCTACATTGACCCTTAGAGGAAAGCACAAGAGAACAATATCTAGTTTCAACAGCAGAGACATTAAACATGAAAGACAGAGTAAGAACACAGATTTACGTGGGGAAAACCCTTATGGGTAAAAAACCCCACACTCCAAAAGCCCAGATCACCATTGTATTGTTCAGCAACAGAAAAATAGTTACAATACAAAACTGGCAATAAGCCTTTCATGAAGATTTACATCTTGCTTCATTTGAAGAAAAAACTGACAGTATAACCCTGCACAAGGTTCTTCAACACTCTAAACAGCATACTATTATCATGCCATAAATAGCTCATAGTATTTACTCTCTCGGCCAGAATCCCTTTCACACAAACTCTATTTTCACTTTCTCCTCAGTCCCTTCTCATACAGTTAACATGTTGCATTCAACATACTGCGGGTAAAAAACCCCACACTCCAAAAGCCCAGATCACCATTGTATTGTTCAGCAACAGAAAAATAGTTACAATACAAAACTGGCAATAAGCCTTTCATGAAGATTTACATCTTGCTTCATCTGAAGAAAAACTGACAGTATAACCCTGCACAAGGTTCTTCAACACTCTAAACAGCATACTATTATCATGCCATAAATAGCTCACAGTATTTACTCTCTCGGTCAGAATCCCTTTCACACAAACTCTGTTTTCACTTTCTCCTCAGTCCCTTCTCATACAGTTAACATGTTGCATTCAACATACTGTATAGGACTTCACCAAAGAAAAGGACCAGAGTTCTCTAAAGGTTCTCCACCTCCATCTCTAAAACTCTCACATTGCTTTTTAGCAATCCAATCGAAACCACATGCAGTTGACCGTTAGATCCAACTGCCTAGCAATGCTGTCTTCCAACCGTCGCACAGCTGTCGACTCTAACCGGTTCGCATTCTCATAGGAGACTTTAGTCCCACATGCACAGGTTCGAGTTGGACATCTGGGTTTAAAAGCCCGAACACATGTAAGATAACTATCGGCACTTTTGCCTCCGACGTCTCCAGTCTATTCCCATCGGCACAACTCAAACTATCGGCCCAACCACAATCACGCACTCTGATAGTCCCTTGTCTCACCGATACCAAGTCTTCACCCTTCGTCGGCGTGACCACTATGCATCGGCCAAAAAATCTTTAAGCTACACTGATAGAAGTCCTCCCACCGACGCTTGACTCCATCGGAGTGACTTTCACCATCGATGAAGTGATCCATACTTACACCGACGACCCTTGTCTCACCGACACCTACAGAATGCCTTCACCAGTTCATCAGAGTAACGAGGTCCATCAAAGAGACGACTCAAGACTTGGCCGACAGTGATTCTCACGCCGAAGCCAACCCTTCATCAGTATAACATGAAGTATCGGGGATACATCTTCCAGCTACGCTGATATCAATACTCACTCCGATGATCTTCCATTGGAGTGACTCACGCCGATGACCAAAATCATCCATCGGAGTGACCACAAGCGGTCGGAGTAACATTCCAAAGTTGGGTCGACAGAGATCTTCATACTGATGACCATTCCATCGGAGAGACACCTCACATCTTACACCAATAGACCAATGTCACCTCTGAACCGAACCTTTGAACCAATGAACCAAACCATTGAACCGATGATCAACAAAAGAGTTCAACGAACCATCGAACCATCGGTTGAACCATTGAACCGATAAACAGTTCAACGAAGGAGTTCAACGAAGGAGTTCAACGAAGCAATTCAAACTTTCATTGAAGGAACCAAAGAATAGAGATTGAACCAATGAACCTGATAAACCATTGAACCTGACAGACAGTTCAACAAAACAGTTCATCGAGTTAGTTCAACGAGTCAGTGAACCCAATGAGTCAAATCAAACCCAATGAACAGTTCAAACTTTTACCGTTGAACCCAAGGAACCTTGAGCTATTGAACCTGTAATCTGAGTCACTAGTACTCAACAACAAGGTGATATCTATTGTGATTATTGAGCATTTATCATTTTATTTTTGCCTCTGCCTCCCATGGCACGCACTCTCTATCTGACAATAGTGTTTGGAAAGCTTGAATGTCTATCCGAGGCTTGACTAAGGCAAGCCTCTAAACACCACAACCCCCTCCCAAAGTTTTCATGATTGTAGGTTACAGGTTGGAATTGTGGACATAGTGAAGTTGCAGGAGGGTACAACAAAATGTTAGAATTACATATCAGAGAAGAAAATGGCTACCTGGACTAGGGTGCCTACTCATTACTCCTCAAAGTTTTGCAATGAAAAAAATCTCTGATATAGCAAATACAAGTTGCAGACCTTGTTTCTAGATCTTGACAAAAAGTAGGGCCTTGGACTTGGGCACTCGCTATTTAGTCCCTGACTTTTTTGTCTCAAAATCCTAAAAACTGATGCATAGTTATTTGATATTTTACATCTTTCTGCAAAAGCATTTTCCATTATTCATCTATTTGTTGTCGTATTTCCATAATTAAGATTTTAAGGTACAATTGAGCATAAGAGAAGGAAATTGTAAATCTAATCATAAAAATCCAAATTTCCCTACATCTAAATAGTGACCTAGGGTATGATAGTACATTGCAACGTGACCCTAGGTCCTTGAATGTAAGGGTGAAAGGAGGATACAAACCAAAACTATCAAAACTCAAACATCCAAAAATCACCCTTTACATTTTGAATGCAATAGAATGAATGAATGTAAATCTATGAAACAACCCTCATCAAGGTGCCAAAAAATTTAAAAACACGGGTTCTCAAAAATGTTTTGTATAGGAAAAGAGGTGGGGTTATTTGTATGGGGGTTTTAGTTTGAATCCTCCTTTCCACAAAACATTCCAAGGGATTTTCAACTGAGTGCTTCTCCTATTGAGAGGAGAGTCATCTATCAGATTGGGTTGCCACTTGGTTTTGCTAGGAAATATAAAAGTTATCACACAATGTTGCTAGTTAATGCTTTTATCCTCTTGAAACCCTAATTTAAGAAAAAAATAAGTAAATCTATGAATTATTATTGATGCTACTAGAATTAGAAAAAGGGGAGAGAACCTTAACTCACTATTTTTTACAGTTCAGAAAATGGAAATGTCAGGGACAATAGTGATGGCACCCAAGTCTAAGGTACATGTTTTTCTATGGAATCTCAATCTCCTTCTGGCACTAATCTCTACTATATCTTTAGTTTCTAGTGATGCAGATGTGGAGGACAATGTTGAGAGTGCCCTAGTCCATTGAGGAATCTTCCACCAAATGTCAGAAGCTCTACAAACCCTGAATATCATTGTTCAATCTATTTCTATAGCTTCAGATGTGGAGGATAATGGTGATAGCACCCTTGTCCCAAAACCTGGCACAATGTCTACTTCTTTTTAGATCCTAAATCTTCAATATCCTCCTATCTCCCCTATAACTCCACTTTCTCTAGATCCAATACATGTAACCTACAAACACAAGGAGTGTGGGAGGGGGTTGTGGTGTTTATTGGCTTGCCTTGGTCAAGCCTCGGAGAGACATTCAAGTCTTCCAAACACTTTTGTCAAAGAGAGTGCATATCCTTGTGGGATAGAGGCAAAAATCCAAATGAAAATGATGATAAAGCATAATAAATGTCACCTTGATGATGAAGATCTCATGGAAAGAAGAATCTCTTCAATTCCATGAGGACAAGATGTAATTCAACTTGCAAAAACAAACACAATAACAATGTTATGCTCTGCAACACAATGAAGATCACAAGTATGCAAATAGACTTCAATCATAAACATCCTCTAGATATCTTCTAAATGATAACCTACACATGCTTATATATGCAACTACTAAGATTCCCACCAATAATTTCATAATTAAAACTTATGATGTCAGCCTGGAAACCAAATAATGGTCACAAATTTGACATTTGAATTTAGGGCAAACCCAAAATAGGGTTGCACTAGGGTGCTAGTGCACAAGTCCACCCCTGTCTTTGTTCTAGGATCATCAAAATAGTCCCCCTTAGGTCCCATTTATCATAATGCCTAAGGATTTTCTCAACAGGAGTCTAAATTATCATACAAGATGCTCTAAATGCAAACTAAAGACCTGGGAGCTAAACCTTAATAGGAAAAAGCCCCCAAGGGTACATTTTTTTGACATAATAGAATAGCATTTCATGCCCAAGGGAAAACAAACCTTAGGGTAATAGATAGTGGATGTTCAAACCACATAATAGATGATAAAGGAAAATTCATCAATCAAGTAAAGTGGAAGGGTGGATCAGTCATGTTTGTGTTGATAACTAAGAGGGGGTGAATCAGTTATCTTAATTATTTAACTTTCAGTCCTTCTTTTTAACTAGTACAGAATTAGATCATACATGCAGATATAATAATGAAAGTACAAATGACTTCAGTACACATGACACAATGATTTTGACGTGGAAAACCCAGTTAAGGGAAAAACCACGGGGTGATTAACCCAAGATTTTATTCTCTGTTAAAAGAATAGGATAGTACAAAATGGCACTTGCCAGTTAGGGCTCACTGCCCGAGCACACTACTCACAAGAGGCTCACTACCTACAAGAGACTCACTATCTACAAGATACAAGAAGGTAACACATTACTTGAACTAATGAGAAGCATCTACACATGTAGAGGTTCAGTTCCGGTTAGGCTCAATACACTGATCTGCTACACTTCATTCTTGCTCTACTTAGCTGTTGTTTGTTCTATTACATTCCGAGCCTGTCTTACTATCTTCACACTATTCTTTTGCTTTTCTTCACACCACACAACACACCACACACACTTTCACATCTAAATCCATCTTGTATATATATCCGCACAAGTGATTTCAACACTTTTCTAGTCAGCATTTGGAATAGTCAATATTATCCCAAACTCTGGTCTGTCGGCTGAATCCTTGCATACCAAGTAATGCGGATCAAGGATATGCTTGTATAAGTCTTCAATCATGTCAATCAATCATGAATGATACCTCAAGAAACTTAGTCATTAGCAATATCTCTTCCGTATTTTGGTCTGACACTCTGCCGGTATAGTTCTTCCTCTGTCTACTCTGCCAAACAAGAACCCCACACTCAAGTGCTCATATCTCTTCACCCTTCCATCACCAGAGGCTAAATCCTTGGAATCTATTAGTCAAGGAACTCCTCTTGACTTTCCCAAATCTGTACTTCACTAAAATACTTCCTCTGAGAGATCTGGACCTGACTGTCAGACCTTGCTGACTGCTCTGTTCTTGCTTACCGAATCATAACACTTCTTCAATCTGACTTCCAATAGAGACTCATCATGTCTTACAGATGTGTGGGATAACCTTTGTTCCCATCTATGACAACATTTATGAATCCATATAGTGTCTCTTGCCAACAATCTCCTCCTTTGGCATTGATGGCAACACTTAGTGAAAAATGACTAAGTGTCACACTATACTCCCCCTTGGCTGATGCTCTATTTTTATATACATTTTCTGGAGCTCCCCCTTAGCTAGATTCCTCATTTTTCACTACTCCTTACTCCCCCTTTGACATCAATGGCAAAGGGTAGGATCCACACACCAAAATTTTCCAAAATTTCAACTATACTTAGCCGTATAAGTATATATATAGCATACTTACCTATACTGAAGTATGTCTGAAAAATTTGTCTTCAATTGGATGAATTCTGTTGCCTGACTTTGCTTCATCCTGTCCAAAATTGAGATGTGACCACTCAATAGGAATGCAAACGTGTCTGCCCTTTTTAGATCTGTCGGATCACTAGTATGGGCTGTGGTCTGAGCTTCTTTTATGGCTTCATGCATGGCATCTAACTTAGGGATAATTATCCCTCTAAGTTCACCCAACCTACTTATTCTATTTTTCTTTTCCTTCTCAAGCTTCTTGATTTCATTCAAGACTGCAATAGTCTGACATTCTTGATTTATTATGGAAGAGGAGAGAGGATCAAAATTCTTAGAAAGTTTTGTCAGTTTGTCCTCCTATTCTTTCACTTTCTTCTCTATATCTAATGTTACTTTGGACCATGATAAACAAAATTTGTACATTTCCCCGCCATCTTTAAGAGCATTTTCTAAGCTTTTTATCCCAATATTCATATTCCTCCTATCATTAGTTATTAACCCTTGTACCTCTGATAATCTTTTTGCCAAAAATTCCTTCCAGACCTTATCTTCTACTGACTTCTCTAGGGAATCAAAATGTGTGCTAACACTACTGACTAGAGATTTGAGATTACTAGATGAGGAGGCTGAGGGATCCTTTTGAAAAGATGGCATGATCTTTTCTAATGCTTCGGATGCAACTTCTATTAGCTCACAATCTTCCATGTGAGACTTCAGGAGTTTTTCTTTTGCCTTTGCATTAGCAAATGAAGCTATCTTCATTGTTTGTACCGGGGAAAGAGAATCAAAATCAAATGGTCCTTGTAGAAGTTCTAGTTCATCAATCTCCATTGTCTCTTTGTTTAAGAATTCTTTGACAATTTCTATAGTGTCTCTTGTCGGAGACAGATTCTTCTTCTCTTCTGCAGTCTTAGAGCTGTCTCTTAGAGCTTTCTCTTCTACACTCTTACCACTAACAGCTGTGGTCTTCTCTGTTGAAGTCTTCTTTCCTTCTGCAGCCTTAGTACTGTCATCTTCTTTTTCCTTCACTTCTTTTTCTTTCTCCTCTATTCTTTCTTCTCCTTTGGATCCAGAATCAGCAGGGGAAATTAGAGGAGTGATGTTTGTTTGTTCATGGGCCACCTCTTCTGAAGCAGAGGATTCCAAGCCCTTATCTTCACCAGTGTCCATTACTTCTTCTGTCATTGCCTCAGTAGATTCTTCTTCAACACTTGTAGCTGAGGGATCAACACCTAAGTCCTCTATAATAGGAATGTTGAATCTTTTGTATGCATTCCGAAGGATCTCTTCTGTCTCTTTTGCTACTTTGTTAGTTTCTCTGAGCATAAGTTGATGCATTCTTGCTTTGCTCAGGAACTCATCCTTGCAATCTTTGAAGATCATATTCATTTGCTTTGAGTCAATTGAAGGATATAGCTGAATGGCTATCTATTCTTAGATCTCTAGATCTTTTTCCATAGCATTATTCTTTCTTATTTCTAACTGTTTCTCTAGGCTTTTGGGAATAAGAGATATAATTTCAATAAAAGCCTTATTGTAGATATTCAAATACTTGACTGTTGCTTCCTACAAGATCTTTTGGTTAGCCTCATTATAATCATCATAGAATTCAGCCATTGGTTGAAGGTTTCCATCCATAGTAACTAATTTGATGACATCATCTAATGATAGAGTGGGCTTTTCAACAAACTCTTCTGCCTCTACCTCCTTGGTTTCACTGGATACTTTCCTTTTCTTTTTCATCTTCTTGATTTCTTCATCAGATTCTGTCTCTTCTTCATCTTTCTGGCTTGTATACGACCTTGTTGCCTTTTTCTTTGTTCTCTTTTCTCCTTTACCGAATGAGTTTGCTTCTGGTTTTGATGCTTTTGAGCTCTTAGGTGCAGAGCTCTTAGAGGATCTAGTCTGGGAGGGAGCTTCTACCGGAGCACTTTCTTCTCCTACTTCTTATTTTTCTTTTTCTGTTCCTTTTGTCTTTTCTCTGTGGGTATCAAGTGCCTCTTTTGAGATTCCATGCCTCTTGGCAACTTCTTCAACTTCCCTTCTTACTTTCCTCTTGATTTCAGGCTGTCGAAGTTCTACATGGATCTTTACACTTAATTCTTCAAAGGTTCCAAACCTTTCTGCTTTAGGGTCCTTTGGCTAACTTAGCATGTGTTGAACATGCAGATCTACAATTTTTTTACCTTCATACCCCATTGGCATGATCCATACTATTCTTGGTTCCACTGCCTCCATAAGGCACTGATCAATTTCTACCATGAAGAAAACTGTATCCTTATACTTTTCAACTAGGGCTTGGGGGATTCTCTCTCTTGATTGCATCATGCTCTGAAAATTCTTGAAATAGCCCCATAGTGTTGTATTCTATACTTTGGCATCACCAAGCCCATGTATATAATCTCTTATTTGGATGGCTACTGGTCTATCATTTTGCCACACCCAACCACTAGATCCAGGAAGCTCATTCATGAAATAAAAGAACAAGCACAGTATCAGCCCACCATACTTGAAGGAATTCTTCTTATCCTTCTTGATCTTTTGCAGGTTTTCCATTAGTTGATTTAAAAGGAGTTCACAAAGATCATAGTCTACATTTTTCCTCAACATTTCATAAGTAGTGTATATAGCAATTCCAGATACTAAATTCTCCCTGCTTGAATGATATATCTTATATCCAATTATCATTGATGTAAATTTGATATCCGGATCTGTAATATCTTCAACTGTCATTGCTCTTTTATCAAATTTTGATCCGGTAGCCTCACTTACAACTTGGTTTTTGACATATTTGAGAATAGGCATTTCACCAGTTGAGTTTAATCCAGTTACAGCCTTAATGGCGTCCTTAGTAATCTTAAACAGTCTGTTCAACCACATGAAGTTGTCGTGCATTCTACTCAACACATACCGGACCCATTCATCTTCTTCAAAGCAGGGGAAATAAATGTACTAACCAAAATGTTTCTCCCAGATGCCCTTATATTGTGGTTTGAGTTCAAAAGCATCATCTATTAATTGTTTATGATAGATGTCCCATAATTTGGATTCCCCAAATTCTTCAATATTCGTATGAATATAAACCCTAACATCTTCTACATGTAGAACCCCATGCGGAATGCTTGAGAATGTGCCTAGGGGATCAACTTCAAGGGATTTATATGGATGTTTCTTGAATTTAGGATGCAGTCTATCATAGATCTTTACAACATTTGGTGTAGCCATCTTCAAAAAGATTTACAGGGAGATATAATGGAAAATACCTTTCACGCTTCTAGGATTCGCAAAGTGAGCTGGATTGATTATCTGAATGAATTGATTCTAGCAATTGATTCTTGAGAAATCTGTTACAGAGCTCCTTTTCTTTTTGAATGCAGATGTGCAAATGACGAGCAATTGAACCCTTTTATTTCTAAGAAAAACCCTAATTCCATACTGTAATAAATGCATAACTTAAGTTATTCTGGTTGCTCTGTTTTCCTTGTTCAGAGAGGGAGAAACTTATCTGGACCATTGTGATGCACTTATGATTGATGTTAGTGATGAATCATAACGTCCACTTTTTCATTTGATCATTCCATCTATCCGCAGATCACGATGCTTTAATTTAGAATCACACCGGACCAAACTTGTGAAAAACCTATTTTTACCGGAAGACTGTTAAACCGGATCAATCTGGAAGGATTAGACTCTTCAAAACTTCTTGTGGATCTTCCATATCTTTACCAAAGCTTATTTGGATGTTCCTTTGTAAACCCTTTAATCCACAACTTTCTTTGTGCCACTTCTAGCACCAATTAACTAGCTGGGGGAAATTGTTTTTCCTTGTGTCTCCCCCTAAGCCAGAGCTCACCTTTTAATTTCTGGAAGGAGTATCAGCACCAGATTCTGGTGCAGATCTATCTGCTACATTCTCTATACTTTTCTTCACCCAAATCTTGTTCATCTCACTTTAAACTTCATCCGCATTCACTTTTCTTTTTCCTTTGTCTTGATTCTGATTATGATGCACCAGACCCCTTTTGTCCTGATTCTTGCTTCTACAGAATTTGGCAATATGACCAGATCTATCGCAATTGTAGCAAACAACATTTCTTTTCATATTTAATTGATATTCTCTTGATCTACATTGATTAGCCATATGTCCCATTCTATTGCATGCAAAGCATCTACCATTGACTGAATTGCTCATTTGCCTATTTCTACACTCATGGGATTTGTGACCATACCTTTTGCAATTGAAACACTTTCCGGAGAAGGATGTAATATTTTGATTCATTCTTCTTCTGCACTGATATGCTTTATGACCAAAGTTATTGCAGTTGTGGTAGTATCCATTGAAGGATGGATATCTTTGAGCATTTGGTTGCCTTACCAGAGGTCTTCTAGTCCTGTTTCTTGGATTTTCTGATCTGGAGTTCTTCTGACCAGATCTGGAGCTTTCACCTTTTTCATACCCCAAGCCACGCTTGTCATCTATCCTCTTTTGGCTTTCAAGAAGAACTTCAAGTTGAGCAGAGCTTACCTTGAATTTCTCTTTATATTCATTTGTTGTTCGAAGATCCCTTTTAAGAGTGTCAATCTGATTCTCAATTTGTTCTTCTTTTTCTTTAGCTTCTTCAAGATCAAATTCTAGATGCCTAATTATTCTATCCATATTGTGGCAGTCTTTAGATTTCTCCTTGAGAAATTGTCTTAGGTTATCTTCAATTCTTCTTTTCTCTTCAATTTATTGGGTGAATTTCATGACTCCTAATTCCATTTCATGTCTTATCATAATGGTTTCTTTTGATAACTTTTCACATAGCTTGGTTTTCTCCTTCAAATCTTCATTTGTATCTTTGGCTTCACCTTGACTTGCCAATTGCTGACGTAGATCCTTTCTCTTTTTCATAGAGAGACTTAGTTTCCCTCTTAGTTCACTTATGAAATCATCAGCCTGTTTGAATCTTTCCTTTAGTTCATTGACTTTAGAATTAGAGTGTTCAAGATCATCTAGGGTAGACTGAAGTTGTTGCCTCATACCATACATATCTATTTGAATTCCCAGATCTTCCTCAAGCTGTTAGGCTCTATTTGGAGGAATTTTGCTCTGATACCAATTGTTGATAACTGAGAGGGGGGTGAATCAGTTATCTTAATTATTTAACTTTCAATCCTTCTTTTTAACTAGTGCAGAATCAGATCATACATGCAGATATAATAATGAAAGCAGAAATGACTTCAGTACACATGACACAATGATTTTGATGTGGAAAACTCAGTTAAGGGAAAAACCATGGGGTGATTAACCCAAGATTTTATTCTCTGTTAAAAGAATAGGATAGTACAAAATGGCACTTGCCAGTTAGGGCTCACTGCCCAAGCACACTTCTCACGAGAGGCTCATTGCCTACAAGAGACTCACTATCTAAAAGATACAAGAAGGTAACACATTACTTGAACTGATGAGAAGCATCCACACATGTAGAGGTTCAGTTCCGGTTAGGCTCAATACACTGATCTGCTACACTTCATTCTTACTCTACTTAGTTGTGGTTTGTTCTATTACATTCCAGACCTGTCTTACTATCTTCACACTATTCTTCTAATTTTCTTTGCACCACACAACACACCACACACACCTTCACATCTAAATCCATCTTTTATATATATCCGCACAAGTGATTTCAACACTTTTCTAGTCGGCATCCGGAATAGTCAATATTATCCCAAACTCTGGTCTGTCGGTTGAATCCTTGCATACTAAGTAATGCGGATCAAGGATATGCTTGTATAAGTCTTCAATCATGTCAGTCAATCATGAATGATACCTCAAGAAACTTAGTCATTAGCAATATCTCTTCCGGATTTTGGTCTAACACTCTGCCGGTACAATTCTTCCTCTGTCTACTCTGTCAAACAGGAACCCCACACTCAAGTGCTCATATCTCTTCACCCTTCCATCACTGGAGGCTAAATCCTTGGAATCTATTAGTCAAGGAACTCCTCTTGACTTCTCCAAATCCACACTTCATTGAAATACTTCCTCTGAGAGATCTGGACCTGACTATCAGACCTTGCTGACTGCTCTGTTCTTGCTTACTGAATCATAACACTTCTTCAATCTGACTTTCGGTAGAGACTCATCATGTCTTGCAGATGTGTGGGATAACCTTTGTTGCCATCAATGACAACATTCATGAATCCATATAGTGTCTCTTGCCAATAGTTTGGTGATAATATGTCTGCGAAAATTTGTGGAAAGGGCACCATAAGTATTGATGGAATATCTAAAATAGAAGATGTTCTATATGTAAAAGGTCTCAAGCATAATCTTCTCAGTATAAGTTAGATATGTATCAAAGGATACAATCTCATATTTCATGCACAAGGATGTGACATCAAAAGAGCAAATACTGGTAAACTGGTGGTAGAGGGTTCTAGGATAGAAAACAACTTGTACAACCTAAATGGTGTTAATGGAATAAGTTGTCTTCTAGAATAGAAAAATGAATGTTGGTTGTGACATAAAAGGATGTGACACATCAATTTTGACAATTTTGTGAAAATCAGCTCCATACAAGTAGTTAGAGACATGCCAAAGATTACCAAGCCTGTAAGCACCCTGTGTAAAGAATGTCAAATTGGGAAGAAGACAAGGGAAAGGTTCAAAACCAAGAAATATTATTCTACAAAGACATTGGAACTGATTCAAACTAATCTATGTGCTCCTACCAAAACAATGAATCTCCAAGGTGAGGTATTTTATGTTGCTTATCAATTGTTACTCTAGGATGACATGGGTTACAATTTTGAAAGAGAAATTAGAAGCCTTCTATAGGTTTAAGATTTTCAAGTCTATGGTTGAAAATGAAATAAATTCTAGAATCAAGTGCTTTAGGTTTGATAGAGGTGGTGAATTCACATCAAATGAGTTTGAGGAATAATGTGAAGAACATGGAATAAGGAGGCACCTATCTATGGCAAGAACTCCTCAACAAAATGGAGTAGTGGAAAGGAAGAATACAATAGTCTAGGAGATGGCAAGAACAATGTTGAATGAAGCCAAGCTGCCTGCTATATATTGGAAAGAAGTAGTCCATATTATTTTCTATATCCTTAATAGATGTTAACTAATAGTGAAGATCACTAAGACACCATATGAGCTATGGAAAGGAAGACTTGCTTCTATCAAGTATTTTAGAATTGTTGGAAGCAAATGCTGTATTAGAAGAGATGAAGAAAGTTTGGGAAATTTCAACTCAAGATCTAATGAAGGATCTTTTCTTGGGTACACAACTATAAGAAAATCTTATAGATGCTACAACAAAAGACCGAGGAATATAGTTGAGAGTTTAAATGTTAGGGTTGATGAAGAGTCACATTCATTCACACATGAGCAAGAAGATTGTTGTTCATATGAATCTGATTGCACAAAAGTAGAGGAAGAAGTTGAAGAAATGGAAGAAACACAACAGAAGGCCACCAAGACTCCTACTAAGTATGTTTAAGAGAACCACTTAGAAGATCAAATAATTGGAGACAAGAATGAAGGATTATAGACTAGAAGAAGATTTGCAAGGACAAATGAATAAGTAACTTCTCTTTGTTGTCTATGATAGAACCTAAAACTTTTGTTGATGCTAGCATGGATGAAGGATGGATCCAGGCAATGGAAGAAGAACTAAATTAGATACATAAAAATCAAACTTGGGAATTGGTGCCAAGTCCTACAGACAAAAATGTGATAGGTACAAAATGGGTATTCAGAAAAAAAAAAAAGAATGAATATGGAAAAGTGGTCAGAAACAAAGCAAGGTTTGTGTGTAAGCGCTATTCACAAGTGGAAGGAATTGAATCTGAGGAGACACTTTATCATGTGGCAAAAATGGAAGCAATCGGGATGTTTCTTGCATTTACAGTTCACAAAGACTTCAAGGTATATTAAATGGATGTCAAATCTACTTTTCTTAAATGGTGACTTAGAAGGAGAAGTTTAGATAAAACATCCTAAAGGATTCCATCTATCAGAAGATTAGAATATGGTATTGGTGTAGGAGCACCTTCTCTATGGTGCAGGAGTCATGTTTTGTTTTTGTTTTCAATAAGGCTTTTTAAGCCCCATCATGTTTGTAATAAGGTTTTTGTGTCAATTTGGTCACTAGACCTATGTAGACCATGTTTTGGTCAAGTTTGATGTAATAACACAAGGAAAACATGTAGTTTTCTTGTGAGAGGAGAAACCCAATGGCTAACTATCTTTCAAATTAGTTTTGCATAGTTGGAGGAATGTAACTGATGTTCCAAGCCTTCTATAGGTGAAGAAGTTTGGATGTAATTGGGAGAGGCATGCATGAATGAAGATCTAGATTTTTGGGTGTGTTGAAACATTTTTCTCTCTGAGTATTTCTCTATAACTATCATTCTGTACGACCAGTTGATTACCTGAAACTGACTGGAAGTATTCATGCATTGAGATAGATTTCATTTGAATGTAGTATGTTGTCTTGAAGTGTTATAGTTTGTGAGATGTTAGTTCTGCAAAGACTGGTCTAAAAACTAGAAACTAGGGTTTTGGTGAACAAATGGAGTGTTATTCCTTTGTCCACTAAAAGCAAGATTCTCATTTTCAGTGTGATAGAGGAATACAGTGTAAGTTTTGTGTTTTCTATGGTTCTGGATCAAACACCCAAGGATCCACAGAGTCTGGTTTGAGTTTGACTAGGCATCTCTATGTGACTAGTCATGGATAAGTGCTATTAGGTGAATAGTTAGTGGAGTGGCCAAATTGATGGTGATCAAGTGTTTGTAGAGGACTGTAGAACCCTTCCATTCTATTGAATTATGTTTTGGTGTGTTGGTTTGGTGTTTGCGTAGTTGCAGAGTAACAGAAGTGTCATCGGCGTAACACATCCCTCGAGGAAACTTGTGAAAGTTACATTGATCAAGGTGTTAGACTGATAGGAAGTGTATCGGTGAAAATGGCGCTAGTCTCACTGACGACAACATCCATCAGCATATCAGGAGATCAAACTAGGAGCTCGTTGATGAAGGAAGTCTCATTGATGAGTGAGGGGATAGCCAAGTGAAATCAAAGACATCAGCACATCGGTCAAAGTTCATGAGTGCTTGCCGATGAAACAAGTCGTACTGAAGTGTCAGAGGAAGTCGAAGGAGGTCAAGTGTATCAGTACATCAGCTAAGGTTCGCAAGGGGTTGCTGATGATCTAAGTCTGGCCGATAAGGTCATGACTGACCTGCGTCAAAACCACCATGGTCAAGGCGAGTGGGAACTAACTGCCATCGAAGTATCAGCAGGAGGTAAGAAGACATCTCCGATAGGAGAAGTCTCTCCAATAACTAAGTGGAGTTAGGCTGTTGGGGATAATTAAGGGATCAGACTGAGAGTTAACAAGGTGGTCAGTGAGGTGTGCTTGGTCGACAAGCTTTGGTCACCAAGACATAGGTCACACTCATGCCGATCAGTTTTGGTGGTAGGTTTTATGCTTCCTCAGTGTGCTCTGCATCATATTGGTATCAGAGCCAATATTTGAATTGGAGCAGTGTATGTCAGACACATAGATAGAAACTAAGGCTAGGACAATGCCTCCCAAGTCTTTGAGCAAAGAAGCCATCAAGAAGATGGTAGAGGAGATGCTCGAAGCAAGGTTAAAAGAAGAGAGACCCAAGGGTAAGAGTAAAGAGGATGGAAGTGCTTCTGATGCAGAAGAAGAAGAAGACGCAGAGGAGAGCCCTCAAGAACAAGATATGTCTGCAGATCAAAAGGCATTCTTGAAAGCACTCAAAGGTGCTCATGGAGATAGTGGCGATCCAAAGATGGATGTTCCTACATTCAATGGGAAACTAGATGGAGATGCCCTCATGGATTGGATTGAAGCCATGTGCAACTATTTTGACTTCAAGGAGTATAGTGACAGCAAGAAAGTCAAGTTTGCTAAGACAAGATTGACAGGTTCTACCCTAGTTTGGTGGAACTATATGCAAGGTGAAAGAGAGAAAGTTGGAAAGAACCCTAGCACCAAATGGAGTAGAATGGTGGCCATGCTAAGAGACAAGTTCATGCCATTTGATTATGAGTTGCAAACCATCAATAAGTTTAATCATCTTAGACAAAAGGATATGGATGTGGCTACATCTACTGAAGAATTTCATAGATTGAGCATTAGAGCCAATCACAAGGAGGAGGAGAAAGAGATGGTGGCTAGATATCTCAATGGCTTGAGGTATAACATACAAGATGAATTCAGTATGGTGGTTCCCAAAATAGTGGATGAGTGTTTTCTATTAGCATCTAGGGCAAAGGAGAAGTTGAAAAGAAAGAGTGATCAAAACACCAGAGGAAGAGGTGGAAAAAATAATCGGGGAAGGGGCAGTTTTGGTAGAGGATAGCTAAGTAGAAATGAAAATTCAAGTCAACAAGAGTCTCATTCTAAGGTAGATCATAGAGGTGGTGGTTTCAGAGGTTGGAGAAGACCAAATGGCAGAGGTAGAAGTGGTGGTGCAGGCAGATGACCTGGAGTTTTCACTAGTAGATGCTATGGCTGCAATCAAGTAGGCCATACTATGAGCAAATACCCTGAGAAGGCAACTAGTTCCCATGATGGTGGAAGAAGGAATCAGTTGTTGAAAGATGAGGATTGCCAAAATGTGAATTCACCCATTGGTAGTGCTTCACCAGTCCTTGAAAAAGAGAACATGATGATCAAGAGAACCTTGTTGAAGATGTTGTTGAAGCAAGAGCCCCCACAAAGGAAGACTCTCTTCAAAACCCAAGGTATAGCATATGGTAAACTTTGTAAAATCATTGTTGATTCAGGTTCTACTAAGAATGTAGTGTCTACTAAAATGGTAGAGAAGTGTAAGTTGAAAAGGCTACCCCATGTTAGTCCTCATAAGATCTCTTGGTTGAATAAGAATCAAAATTACATGGTAGAAGAAAAAACTTGGCTTGAGTTTGAGATAGGTGATTATAAGGACAAGATACTATGTGAGATTATTCCTATGGATGCTTGTCACCTTCTTCTTGGACGTCCATGGTAGTATGATGTGAAGGCACAACATGATGGTGAGAAGAACACATACCTCATCACCAAGAATGGAAGGAAGTTTAGGATGGATCCTATGCAAGAGCAGATTAGAGAGAAGAGTAATGACACCGATGTCATGATGGTTAGTGGAAAAGAGTTCTTACACCTCATGAAGGAGAAGGATACCCAAGGGTATGCCTTGATAATGAAGCCTAAAGATGAATCAGGTCAACAAGACAAAAAGCAAAAAGAGATTCCACTGGAAGTACAACAATTGTTGGATAAGTACCAAGATCTTGTGGTAGAGGATACTCCTAACTCCTTACCACCCATGAGAGATGTAAGTCATCAAATTGACTTGATCCTAGGTGCCACATTGCCCAATAAGGCCTATAAATTGACACCACAGAAAAATGAAGAGGTGAGTAGACAAATTCAAGAACTCTTAGAGAAAGGACTGATCAGAAAGAGTCTTAGTCCATGTGCAATCCCTAGTGTACTTGCTCCAAAGAAAGATGGGAAGTGGAGACTATGTACGGATTCAAGGGCCATAAATAAGATCACAATAAGGTATAGATTCCCTATGACAAGGATTGAGGATCTTTTGGACTATCTTGATGGGTCATGTTATTATTCAAAGATTGATTTAAAATCTAGTTATCATCAAATTAGAATTAGGCAGGGAGATGAGTGGAAGATTGCCTTCAAGACAAATGAAGGTCTCTATGAGTGGCTTGTCATGCCATTCGGCCTTAGCAATGCCCCAAGCACATTCATGCATTTGATGAATGCCGTATTTGTTGAATTCATTGGCAAATTTGTAATTGTTTATCTTGATGACATACTTGTTTTCAGCAGGACAAAAGAAGAACATGTGAAGCATCTTGGACAAGTGTTGAAGAAGTTGCATGAGAATAAGTTGATGATCAACTTGAATAAGTGTGAGTTCATGAAAACTAAACTTGTGTACCTAGGTTTTCTGAATTCTAATGGTTGTTTGAAGATGGACCCCACAAAGGTTGAGGCCATTCTCAGCTGGCCTACTCCTAGGACAGTGGGAGATGTTAGAAGCTTCCATGGCTTGGTAACTTTTTATAGGAAGTTCATTAGAGGATTTAGTCACATAAGTGCTCATATTCTTAACACCATCAAGGGTGGAATGAAGTACAAATTCCAATGGACAAAGCAAGCAGATGATAGCTTTGAATTGTTAAAGAAGAAAGTGGTTGAATTACCTACATTGGTACTCCCTGATTTTGACAAAGTTTTTATAGTGGAATGTGATGCCAGTTAGTAAGCAATAGGTGTTGTTCTGAGTCAGGATGGACATCTAGTAGCCTTTTTTTCAGAGAAGTTGAATGAGGCTAAACAAAGGTACTCTACCTATGACCTAGAGCTTTATGCAATGGTGTAAGCTCTCAAAAAGTGGAGACACTATTTGCTGTCCAAAGAGTTCATTATTTTCACTGATAACCATGCTATTAGTTTCTTAAATAGTTAGGAAAAGTTGAATCATAGGTATGTTAAGTGGATGGAACAATTGTAGGCCTATACCTTCACTATTAAGCATAAAAAGGGTGTTGCCAACAAAGTGGCTGATGATTTAAGTAGAAGGATGTTTGTCATACATGAAGTACAGATGAAAAGCATCGGGATAAACTGTTTAAAGGAGTTATACAAGGAGGATGCAGATTTCAAAGCTTCTTATGAAGTTTGTGCTAGTTTGGCTAATACTTTTCACGGTGAATATTCAGATTTTGTGTTGTAGGAAGGTCTCTTATTCAAAGGTAGTTTTTTATGTGTTCCTAAATGTTCAATGCGGGATAACATCATCAAAGAGAAGCACATTGGAACCTTAGGAGGACACTTTGGGTTGGACAAGACTTTGGAACAAGTCACCAGATTCTAGTATTGGCCAAAAGTATAATCAGATGTGAGGAGATATGTTGCAAGTTGTACCATGTGTCAAAATGCCAAAGGTATGTCTTCTAATGCTTGTTTGTACCAACCACTTCCTATTCCCAACAGGCCTTGGGAAAGAATTAGTATGGATTTTGTACTTGGTCTTCCTAAGACAGTAAGGGGTGTGGACAGTGTTTTTGTCATTGTGGACAGAATTAGTAAGATGGCTCATTTTGTACCATGCAAATGCACAAATGATGCATCTCACATTGCTGGTCTCTTTTTTAGAGAAGTGGTTAGAATCCATGGTTTGCCCCTTTCAATTGTCACTGATAGAGACTCCAAGTTTGTTGGTCATTTTTGGAGGACCTTACGGAGAAAATTGGGAACACACTTGTCTTTCTCATCAGCCTACCATCCCCAAACTGATGGTCAAATTGAGGTTGTTAACAGGTCCTTAGGAAACCTTCTAAGATGCCTTACCAAATAGCATGGGTTGGCATGGGACTTGGTGATTAGTCAAGCTAAGTATGCTTACAATGATTCAGTGAATAGAAGCATTGGGAAGAGTCCATTTGAAATTGTTTATGGTTTCCATCCAAGAGGACCACTTGAACTCAAAGATCTACACAGCTGGGATAAGAGCAGTGCTCTAGGAGAAGATTTTGCTGCCACCATGAAGGCAGTTCATGATCAAGTCAAAGTTTAGTTGAAAAAAATAGTCTCCAAATACAAGGATAAGGCAAATCTCAAAAGGAGAGATGTATAGTTCAGAGAGGGAGATTTGGTGATGGCCTATCTAAGGAAGGAAAGACTACCTAAAGGATAACCAACCAATCTTCTGATGAAGAAAATAGGACCATGCAAGGTAGTGCATAAGTTTGGTCCAAATGCTTATGAAATAGAATTGTCATCCGATCTTGGTATTTCTCCCATATTCAATGTTTCAGACCTATTTCCATTCAGACCTCCATTGAATGCTAAAGATGGATTAGATGTTGTGATTGAAGATGAAGACTAGGTCAGAGATTTACCTCCAAGTAAGCCTTTATAGTTGGAATGCATCTTAGATTCCAAGATTGTCAAAAAGACAAGGAAGGGTGTGTACAAGGAGTACTTGGTCAAGTGGCAGGATCTTCCTGATTCAGAGGCTACATGGATGAGTGAGGTAGACAGTTTCAAGCATGGGAAGACACTCCAATAGTTAGCAACTCAAGGGACTTGAGTTTTTCCTGCAAGGGGAGTATGGTGCAGGAGCACCTTCTCTATGGTGTAGGAGTTATGTTTTGTTTTTGTCTTCAATAAGGCTTTTTAAGCCCCATCATGTTTGTAATAAGGTTTTTGTGTCAATTCGGTCACTAGACCTATGTAGACCATGGTTTGGTCAAGTTTGATGTAATAACACAAGGAGAATATGTAGTTTTCTTGTGAGAGGAGAAACCCAATGAATAACTGTGTTTCAAATCAGTTTTGCATGGTTGGAGGAGTGTAACTGATGTTCCAAGCCTTCTATAGGCAAAGAAGTTTGGATGTAATTGGGAGAGGCATGCATGAATGAAGATCTAGATTTTTGGGTGTGTTGAAACATTGTTCTCTTTAAGTATTTCTCTATAACTGTCATTCTATACAGCTAGTTGATTACCTAAAACTAACTGGAAGTATTCATGCATTGAGATAGATTTCATTTGAACGTAGTCTACTGTCTTAAAGTGTTATAGTTTGTGAGATATTGTTAGTTCTGCAAAGACTGGTCCGAAAACTAGAAACTAGGGTTTTGGTGAACAAATGGAGTGTTATTCCTCTATGCACAGAAAGCAAGATTCTCATTTTTAGTGTGATGGAGGAATACAGTGTAAGTTTTGTGTTTTCTATGATTCTGGATCAAACGCCCAAGGATCCATGGAGTCTAGTTTGAGTTTGACTAGGCATCTCTATGTGACTAGTATGGATAAGTGCTGTTAGGTGAACAGTTAGTGGAGTGGCCAAATTGACAATGATAAAGTGTTTACAAAGGACTATAGAACCCTTCTGTTCTGTTGAATTTTGTTTCAGTGTGTTGGTTTGGTGTTTGTGTAGTTGCAGAGTAACTGAAGTGTCATCGACGTAACACATCCCTCAGGGAAACTTGTGAAAATTACACCAATCAAGGTGTTAGACCGATAGGAAGTGTATCAGCAAAAACGACACTAGTCTCACCAACAACAACATCCATCGGTGTATCAGGAGATCAAACTAAGAGCTCGCTAACAAAGGAAGTCTTGCCGATAAGTCAGGGGATAGCCAAGTGAAGTCGAAGACATCGGTGTATTAGCCAAAGTTCATGAGTGCTCACTGATGAAACAAGTCATGCCAAAGTGTCGGAGGAAGTCGAAGGAGGTCAAGTGTATCAGTACATCGGCTAAGGTTCGAAAGGGGTCATCAATGATCTAAGTTTGGCTGATAAGGTCACAACTAACTTGCCTTGAAACTACCACGATCAAGGCAAGTGGGAACCAACCGCCATTGGAGTATCGGCAGGAGGTAAGAAGACACCGCTGATAGGAGAAGTCTCTCTGATAACAAAGTGGAGTTAGGCTATCAGGGAGAGTTAAGGGATTAGACTGAGAGTTTGCAAGGTGGCTGACGGGGTATGTTTGGCCAACAAGGTTTGGTCGCCAAGACATAGGTCACACTCACACCGATCAGTTTTGGTGGTAAGTTTTACGCTTCCTCAGTGCGCTCTGCATCAGGTATGCAAACTTAAGAAGGCTTTATATGGTCTCAAACAATCCCCTAGGTTTTGTTATGCAAGGTTGGATAAGTATTTACTCCAATAGGGCTTCAGGAAAGGTACAACAGATAGTTATATATATAATTTAAGAATGAGAAAATATTAATGGTAGTAGTAAATGTTGGTGATATTATCTTTGGTGGCCCAATAATGAAATGTGTAAGAAGTTTATAAAGGAGATATAGAAGGAATTTGAAATGTCTATGATAGGTAACTTTCACTCTTTCTTGGACTTCAAATCACTCAATCAAATGAAGGTATCTTTATTTCACAAGCAAAGTATGTCAAAGAGATGTTGAAAAAGTTTGGTATGGAAGATTTCAAACTAGTGAGTACTCTTATGGTAATAGGTTTCCAATTAAGTAAATATGGTGAGTCACCATAGGATGATCAGACTCTGTATAAATCTATAATTGAGGGCCTACTGTACTTAACAACATCAAGACCTAACATTATGCAAGTTGTTTGTATGGTTCCAAGGTTTCAAGCTAATCCAAAATAAACACATGTGAAGGAAGTCAAAAGAAGTTTTAGATATAATTTGAAGAGCACTCTGGATTATGGATTATGGTATCAAAAAGGTAATTACTTCTCCTTGATAACATACACTGATGTAGATTGGGCTGGTCGCATTGATGATAGGAGAAGTACCAGTGGTGGAGCTTTCCTTTTGGGAGATAGATTGGTCTGATGGTTCAGTAAAAAATAAGATTTAGTTTCTTTATCAATAGTAGAAGTAGAGTGCATAGTTTTTGTATCCTATTGCACTCAAGTGTTGTGGTGGAAGCAAACATTAAAGAATATCAGGTAATGTATGATGAACCCATTTCTATCTTATGTGACAATACAAGTGCCATCAATATTTCAAATAATCCAGTGATGTACTCTAGAACCAAGCACATATCCATCAAGTATCACTTTTTACTTGAGAAAAGGTTGCAAATCAAGAAGTAAAATTGGAATATGTACCTACAAAGGATCAAGTTGTAAACATCCTTACAAAAGTACTTTCTAAAGACACATTTGAATATCTTGGACATAAGTTAGGAGTTGTTTCCCCTCATTCTAACTAGATGCACAGATGATGCATCTATCCAAGGGGAGCAATTCACGCTATATTTATTATCCCTTGATTGATGGTGGCTTCCTCTTAGGGGGAGCAGGCAGATAAGACACTATAAAGGATGACAAGGATTGTACAGATAGGGAGAGCTTATATGTTTGCCAGTATAGAGGAAGACCACTATCCCTTTGCCCTTGATGTCAAAGGGGGAGAAAAAAATGTATATCAGGTTAGTGTTGCCATCAAAGACAAAAAGGAAGATTGTTGCATATGTTGTCATTCCAGTAACCATTGATGTTAAAGGAGTAGTGATTAGAGGTGTTGTGATGTGGAAGGCATATTGTTGAATATGTTGTCAAATGAGTGATGATCAAAGGAGTAGTCAAAGGAGTGAAAGATATGGTCATGGACAAGACATGAGAATGTTGTTGGGTCAGTATGAATATGTACATAGTTGTACCTTATCTTCTAAAGTTCATAGATAGGTTTAAGTTGTCAAAGTGCTTGAAGTGTTGATGGTTGGTTCTTGATGAAGAAAGTTGCAAAAAGTTTGAATAAAATTGTCCAAGTAAATTTCTAGTTATGAAGGGTGTCACAGGTTCAGGAAAATGTACCACATTCCTCCGCAAATGAAGACATGAGCCTGTGGATTGGAAGTAGGCCAAAAGAAGTTGTAAGGTATGTGTGGTTCAGATTTGAGAGAATAAGAACTACCGCAAAGCTTTCCATATTTAGCAGAGTGAAGAAAGTGGTGATATAGTGTTGTTGCAGTCTCAAAGGTACAAAAGAAAGCTTTGCATTTCTTTGCATTCAAAGATATAAACTTGTAGTTTGGAGGAGAGCTAGAGATAGATAAGAGGTATGCATGATCCAAGTTTCAGAGAATAAAAGTTACCATAGTAGTTTCCAGAGTCAGGTGAGTAAGAACACATCATGTTGTTGTATAAGGTTATCAAACGCAGTACAGAAAGCCATAGAATTTCACTGCACTTTGATGTTTGTCTTTGTTGATTGCAAGATAATCTTATATGGTGAGTATATATGTTTAATTTAAGTTTCAAGTGTTCTAGAGTACCACAATTATGTTTTTTAAAGTCCTATGTCAAGATAGTGTAACCAAATTGTGTAAGGGATACCGATATCAGTGTTTGTTCGGTTGCACCAGCAAGAAAAAGCATGAAGTAGAGAATGAATGTATGAGAAGGCCTTACAGGTCATATAGTGTAAATGACTTGATCTGCATGGTGATATCTCTCTTCTCTAGTACCATATAGGGTCTAGAGATAATGTACGAAAGGATAAGTGTTTACAGTACTGACATTGTATACTTGGGTGATTATGTCATGTGTATAGTAGCATGCACCAACATGAAAGATTGGGAGAAGGTAACATGGGTCTAGTATATCTCTTGGTATGAACTACATAGTGGTATTTCAATCCTACATTACCGCAAATGATTTGGGAGCTGACAAGCAAGGTTGTTACATGTTTAATGTTACACATTACCTTTAGGCCGACAAAGATCTTTTGAAGACTTGTGAAGGATATATATGAAGGATGGAAGATTGTTTCAAAGTGGGAGAGTGTGTGAGAGCATGTGTGAAAAGGTGAATGATCTAGAAATTGAGAAGTAACTCTGGAGGCTATAATGCTTGATTCATAACAAAGGTAGATGATTGAGTAGAGGTGTTGAAGTCATAAGTTAATGTCAAAGAGTTAAGTGAGATGATGTTGTGGAGGTAATTGAACCATCTAAATCAGTCAAGTATTGTGGTATAGAGGTTGGTTCTTTATCTTGTAAGTGTTGTAGCACTTTAGGGAGTCGGTGTTTCCTTTGGGTTGGATCCTGTAAAACTTTGTATTAGGGATTTGGTGCTTCTTTTGGGTTGGAGCCCATAAAACTTTGTATTAGGGAGTTGGAGCTTCCTTTGGGTTGGTGCCCATAAAACTCATTATAATACTTCATTTTATTTTTGAGGCTAGATTTGGACATTAGATCCAAGCAACTTCCTCATTGTGGTTTTTTCCATCTTGGGTTTCCATGTAAATTTGGTGTAATGTGTGTATGTGCTTTTATGACTCATTTGGTTTAAATGTTCAGTTTGGATTGAATACATTTAAAAGGTGAGAATTTGATTAAGTACTGAGTCACTCCCCCTCTTAGTACTCCTATGTGTTCAACATGATAGTCCATTCTCATAAATAGAAATAGGTCAACTTAAGGAGAATCTAGAAGCTTCTCCCACTCTTTATCCAAGGACAAGTTGATCTTCTATAAGAGTCTAAAGTGGCACTGTAGTTTAATGGTGCATTCATAGGATACCTCCTATGCTTGAGTCGTAGATGTTTGTACAAGTGCATCTAGCTCTATCAATGTCTTGAAAACCAATTGAACCTCTTTGATAAAAGGAGATAAGGACCACATGTTAAATATAGTTTACTATTGGCTCTTCTCATTCACTAGTTCTAGAAATTTGGCTCTTTTCATTCACAAGGCTTAGATGATGTGGCCTCCATTTTGGATTTGTAATATGATCTTCACAAGACCTTGATGTGGTCAAGGGAAGCCACTAACTATTTGAGCTCTTTAATTTGGTCCTTTAACCTCTTGACCTTCTCCTTTGATTATTCTATTATATTCTTTAGGTCAGCCTCTTTTTCTCATAGGTCCTTGAGTAACCAGGCCTAGGTGTCCTTTTCCTTTAGTGATTCTATTTCAATAGCCTTGTCACTAGTTTTAGCCTTTCAATGGCTCAATTATACCTCCAAGTTTTCCAATTTCTTTGATAATACATTCTTGGTGGTTGTCTTAGTTACCATCTAGCTTTTCCCTACTGCCAACTCTATTCTTTCTTTAGTCAGTTTTGTTTTAACCTCTAGGAGTTGTTTTTAGTTGCTCCTACCTATGTATCATTAGCTTCAATGGCTTTCTCTACAACTGTTGTGACCTAGCCTTCTAATTCCTTTATTTTCACTTCAAATGCTTTAAGAATGTATAGATTTTCAAAGTCTGAAGCACTTTTTGTATAGATTTTTTTAACTCTATCTCTCTATCTCTCCCTCTATCTCTTTCTATCTCTACCTCTCTCTCCCTTTCCCTTTCCCTTTCCCTTTCCCTTTCCCTCTCCCTCTCTATCTTTTTATGTCTCCCTCTCTCTATCTCCATCTCTCCCTCTATCTCTCCCCTTAGATCTACCTCTCCCTCTCTATCTCTTTATTTCTCCCTCTCTTTATCTCTCTATATCTTCCTCTATCTCTTTCTACTTCTCCCTCTCCCCTACCTCTTTCTATGTCTCCCTATCTATCTCTATATCTCTATCTCTCTCTATCTTTGTCTATCTCTATCCCCTTCTCTCTTTATCTCTATCTTTCTCTTGCCCCATATCTATCTCTATATATCTCCCTCTTTTTATCCCTAGATCTATATATCTATCTATTTCTCCCTCTATCTATTTATACCTCTATCTTCCCTCTCTCTCTCTCCCCCCCTCTCTCCCTCTCTCCCTTTATAAATCCTTAAATCAACAAATCCATTTTGTGCATATCTTGTAATCAAGTATTCCATGAGACCACATTTCTTTGAGGTGTTATATCAAAATGTTCATGTTCCTTGTCTATGTTTCCACATTTTGCATACATGTCTCACAAGGTAGTTGCAACTACAACATGTAAAACAATTCCTATATCCTTGATGTTTTACTGGATGTTCATACCCTATTCCAAAGATCTCATTTTGGCATAGGCAAGGAGGATGTTGGTGAATGTTGAGGAATTTGGATTTACAATAGCAAATTGCATTTTCTTGAAAGTTTCTAAATATTTTTCAACAAATCCATTTTGTGCACATCCTACAATCATGGTATTTCCATGAGATCATATTTCTTCGAGACATTATGTCATGTGCCTTGTCTATGCTTCCACATTTTGCATTCATGTATTCTAGGGTATTTACAACTACATCTAATAAAATTCTCATATACTTCATGCTTTGATGGATGTCTATACCATGTTCTAGAGATCCCATTTTAGCATAGGCAGGGAGGATATTTGAAAAGGTTGTGGAATTTGGTTTTACACCTGCCAGTTTCATTTTCTTGAAAATTTCTAAAGCCTTTTCAACACATCCATTTTGTGCATATCCTACAATCATAGAGAGGGGGGAGAGG
This sequence comes from Cunninghamia lanceolata, assembly GCA_027924645.1. NCBI lineage: Eukaryota > Viridiplantae > Streptophyta > Pinopsida > Cupressales > Cupressaceae > Cunninghamia > Cunninghamia lanceolata. Next base: position 6,336,212 of record BSBN01000714.1, read on the forward strand.
GGGAGAGGAAGGAGAGGGGAGATAGAGAGGCATGGATAGATAAAGAAAGGGGGACAGGGGGATAGAGGAGAGAGAAATAGAGAGAGGGAGAGATAGAGAGGCAAGATGTGGGAGAGGAGATAAAGAGATAGGGATGGAGAGGGAGAGATGGAGATGAGAGAGAGAGAGAGATGGATAGTGATGCAAGAGCATCTAGAAGCATTCAAATCAGTTGAGACTGTTAACATGAAATTATAGAGCACTGTGAGAGTGACCTTGCATAATACTACATTTTATTGCATTTTCATATTACAGACTGTAGAGTTGGACTTAGCATCTAGACACAGTCATCTATATCATATCCAAAATTTAGATAATTTAGGTTTAATTCTAGAGAGATATAGCTATTAGAAGATTACCTATTTCTACCTATTTTCACAGAGCAGAGTAGACAGTGTTTAGTGAAGTCTAATCAGCTTGTGGAGCAAACTTGTGACTTATAGAGCCTAAAGGAACATTATTTAGTGAAGTTCACAACTTGGCCAACCTTCATGGAGATCAACTCAAACTTGTATGTACCAGAGGAGCAATACCTTATGTTTAGGTCTGATCTATCTGTGTACACACATTCCATACTAGCCATTGCAATTAGGCTGACTTGATAATTATTTGAAGGCTTTGAAGGATATAAATGAAGGATAATAATTTGTTACGAAACACCAATGACAAATTGAACAATTATGCAAATACATGAAGCAAATTCATAAGTGTTTTGACCCAAAGAAGAAGCAAAAGTGAAGCAGAGAATCGAATAGAGAACAAGGAAAATTGCAAAGCAAAGGATTGATAAGAAGATGATATAAATCATGGAAGAGTGTTGTTATACGAATCATCTGTAACCCTAGGCTATGACCTAGCATCTATAAAGCCCAAGTGGCATATGTAATGTGTTTTGAGATCATAATATAAGAGGAATGAGCTTTGAAGGCTGGGTTTTTCCCTGTTAGGGTTTTCTTAGGGTACATCTTGTGTCATGAGTGTATGAATGTCTTTTTTTTTTCTATTGTTAACTATTTACTTCCCTTGCAACACTGATTGATCATGATGCTAATGGATTAAGGCTGCAAGGTTGGACAGTCCCTCGTCATGTAAGAGTCAATATGACTTAGCAAGCTAGGATCACCTACAATCAAGACAACCTTCCACACAAAGATAACAGAGAAGATACTAAAACAATGGAGTAAAGAATCTATACAAAGATCATATGAAGCTATATGAAATACAATGAGTGCGCCTTGCTTATAAAGGCAAGGTGAGAGCTAGAAAGGTGGAGTGAAAGGTGGAGTGGAAAGTAGAGATATTCCTACAACATGTGTCAATTAGAGGATGATAACTAATTGGGCATGTGGAGGATAAGACAACTCACTCCAACTATCAACAACTCAACACACAACTAGACTCAACTAGACATGTTAGGTAGTAGCTGACTAAAACAAGATGCAATGATAGATGGGTCCCAGCTACTAGGCCATGTTAGGTACCCATGTACAACAAATCTCAAGTGAAGAAAAGGAGAAAATCTCATGGGACAAAACTCCTCTCCAAAAGTGAGAATGTAAAAAACAAAAGAAAGATGTGATGGAAGGAGGACTCAAGACTCCCCAAGAACAACATCCATCACATATGTACAATCAATTACCCCCCCATAGGAGAGCAAGTGTGAGACTATAGGCCCCCCCATAATGAAGTAGCTCCAGTGCCAATGGTGAATGCCTGAAGAAGAATGTTGAACAGAATCCAAAGCCTACAAACAACATTCTTCCCCTTAGGAAGAAATAAGTCCAAAGGTTGATGTAAGAAACTCCATCTCAAGGTATGAGGGAAAAAGCATCATGATGTATGTTGTCTCTAAAAACTGCTCAAGTGTCCACATGTCACAACCAAAAAATGCCACATAATCAGGGGTTGCATCCCTGATCAAAGAATGTGACAATCCAAGACAAGATGAAAACTCAAGATCATAAATCTCCAAAGACAAAGTATCCTCCAAATGATGGTCAAGACACTCCAACTCAATGCCAAACTATGACAAGTGAAGAGGAGAAGATGGTGCCTACTCATCCGAAGTAGAAGAACCAACTCCTTCAAAGAGGAGATGAATATAATCAATGATGTCTTCCAAGTCATCAAGATAGGACTCACAAACCAAGTTTGAAATACCTGTCAAGTACTCATCCCACAAACCTATATCTAGAAGACAAAGAATACCTTGCTCAACTGAAGTGGATGAAGCTATGTCAATGCCAATCTCTTTAGAAGCAGGAGAAGGAGGAAGCTCAAAACTAGTCTCAAGAACTGAACTAGATGCAAGAACAAGTGACCAAACTTCTCCTTAGAAACATGATTCACACATGATGCATGAGTGTGAATAGCAATCAATGGATCTACATCATCATCAGAAATAAAATGGGAGAAAGTATAAAGCTGAGATGCATGATTAGCCATACCAACAACAATGATATCTCTACTCTCCAAGTCTCGTATGATCACAGAATCAGGAGTGAACTCAACTGTCTTTCCTGCACGACAATGAGTAATCTGGTAGATGGAAAGGAGATTGGTTGTCAAGGAAGGTACACACAACACATTGTTGAATGTATTTTGACCAACATCAATCGCTCCTTTACCAATTGCATGCATGTATGTATTGTTATGCATCAAAATAGGTGGCAAATTACATGACTAAAATGAAGAGAACATCCCCTGTGAAGATGCCATATGATGAGAAGCTCTAGAATCAAGAAGCCATCTCTCTGACTATAGACTTGTTGAAGCAGAGTGCTTGTCCTTTTCCTTTGTCTGTCCCATAAGCAATACCTGCTATCCCTGTAGATGTAGATGATGATGGTGGTGAAGAAGAAGACTCGGGTAAAACTATTTTTGATGAAGAATACTTAATGTTATTTTTTTGAAGAAGTTGTAATATCTCTTCAAACTTTTTCTCATAACATTTAGTCTCATCATGACCCAATTTCTTACAATAAGAACACTTTGGCTTCTTCTTCTTATTGGACTCCTCTTTGGAAGAAGAGTTGGGGGTTTTCCTTGATTCTTTCTCTTTCTTATTAGACTGTGAATCCTTTTGTTTCTTTTCCTTATTATGTGAAGCCTTATGATCTTTTGTGCTTTGTGTTGCAACTAGAGCCTATTTTCTAGGTGACTTCAATGTGCCCATGTGTAGTAGATTGGCTTGTTCTCTTGTGAGTTGTGTAGTAAACTTCTCAAGTGAAGGCATTTTAAACTCACTACCAAAGACATCCATTGTAGCATAAAAGGTAGAAACATAAACTAAATATGCGGGACCCAATTTTGCATTCTCAAGACCACATTGTTTGAGTTGCAACCTAATAGACTTAAACTTGGTGAAGAAGTCTTCAATTTGATCAAAATCTTGAGGATTAAGTGCAATTAGCTCATTCTCCAATATGAACCTTCTTATCTTATCTTGCTTGCCAAAAAGATTGTCTAGTATTGTCCATATCTCATTGGTGTTGTACAAGACTCAACATGAAATTTTAGATCTAGAGATATAGCAAGACAAAGTGTACCAAAAGCCTCATCTCTTCTATCTAACCATTTTCTTCTCTCAGTAGCACCTATGGGTTCAGGATCTATGCCTAAAGTTATTCTATGTAACTTTTGTTTATACAATACAAACTCCATGTTTTTCTTCCATTCAAGATAATTATATGGAGTTAAAAGTGGAAATTGAGGCACATCCATGATGAAAAAGAAAGACAACAAGACAACAACACCCCTTTACTATGTAATAGAGTCCCCCCTAATTTGTTGTGGCACTTTATACTTAGTGTGTTTTACAATTGTCCTCAAGGGACCAAAATTATGAAAACAATCAAAATCTCTTAAAAAAGAGATCCGAGTGAGATTACAATCACTCACAATGATGTATTACAGCAAACAAATCCTCTCAAAACAAATTTCACTTTCTCAAGTATCAAAATGCCCAAGTTATTAATGAAATGCCAAAAAATGACAAATTGAATAAAATGCACCTAGAGGAAAAAAAATGAGAAAAGTGCATGGATGGCTGTGTAGAGCTCTTGAATATCTTTCTGATACCGCAAGAATCGCAAAAATCAAAGATCATGGCAAAAAGGTATGAGCTCAGGAGCCAAAAAGAGTGATTTGTCTTCAACCTACAATAAATGTTGTTAAACAAAAAAATCTGTGAAAATGATTGATGCCACTGTGAATTGCTCTCTGTTAGCTTTCCAACGATATATTGTTTGCCCAATTTTGACACCGTGGGCAAAAGTTGTGCAAAAAAGAAAAAAAACCCTACTTTAGGACTTTGAGGGGCAAAACAGGCCCCCCTGGTGGAATATTCTCTGCTGGGACAAAATATGCTCTAGTCGCAAAACCACTATCAGAAAGTAGAAAACAACCTATGAGGAAAAACCACCAGTTTGAGTTGGAAAACCACCTGCCCCTGTCGAAAAATGGCCAATATCAAACTTAAAACCGCCTATACAATGTTAGAAAACCACTGGTTCTGGCACTACAAATTTTATAATAGTTTTTTTTGTTTGTACAAAAAAACTATTAAATTTTTTGAAAGGTGATTAAAAAATTTTAAGTGGGGTCGAAGCCCACACAATGTTCGGTGGGGCCCGATCCAAAAGACTCCCACTGGACGAGGAAAACCGACAAGCATTGAAAATTTGCCGGCATGAGACAAGTTCGAATGCTATTTGTGTGTTATCTGCCAGAGATCTGGTCACCATAAAACAAATATCCACCGATGCCAAATCAAAAAACATGGGTTTCAAATAGGAAACTGTTGTAGGAGATCAAAATGGTCGCTGAGAAAATAGTTTGCAGATCCCGCCAATCGTTGAAGAAACATCATCGAATGATAACAATATAACTGCTGCTTGATGAGTGTTGACAGGGTCGACAATTTAGTTGGCTATGCTGAGAATATCCACTGGTCCAAGCAAAAATATTGACTACAAAGAAAAACTTGCGGTCTATTTTGTTGACCGCCTGATTCAAGATCTCTGCCAAGATGCCGATAAAGACAACCAATAAGAAATGACCTGGTGTATAGCATAAACCACAGGTTTAAATACTAAAACTACCAATGAAAATGTTTAAATTGCCAGAAAAAGCTATTAAACCTACAAAGTGTTTAGACGGTCGAAGCCTTTGACCACCAGAAATGGCAGACCGCCACAAGCAGATCAAGACTGCCAAAGAAGACTTCATCAGTGAAATACAACTACCATCGACTAATTCTTGGTTTGCAAATCAAATTCTGATGTCTAGATTTCCATGAAAAATGTCAATTGTCCTCCGATGACAAGCAAATGCCCAGATCTAAAGGCTCTACTGATTTATGCAGTGTTGGTACAAAGGAATATGTCAACTGTTAAAAGACCACTGCAGCCAGATTTAAACCACCAACTTTGTGAAGAATGCCATTGGTATAATGACTGCTGAGAATCTATAGACTATAGATAGATCTTCAGATGCTGGAAAGGAGAATGATCGATGGATCTGCCAATGCTTGAAAGATCCAATGTGAACGTCGAGTACTAAGGAAAGCTATGTGCAGCAACCTCCAAGTCTACGAACAAAAAAAATAGCCAAAGCCTATATTACCACATGGGGTGGGGGTTATTTACCCCACCATGCTGGCCATTTGGGTCACCTGGCCCCACACAAGGTACGGTTACTACAACGCGCAGGGTACGCAAGTACCCTTCCTATAAAATTTTACTTTTTCAAAAAACTTCAATCCACCAAAAACAAAATTATAACCCAACAATTTTTTTACTAGGAGGATTTTTTGACTTTGACTTGATTGATGATGATAATCCAATGAGACAACCTAGATCTAGTGCAATGATGATGCATGGAGTGGTATGGATTTTGTACAACTATACAGAATTTTTTAGACAACAATAACCAGGGGCAAAAAAAATTGCCAAAATTTTTCCAATGACGAAATTCAGCGAATGAACAACTGATCTATATAGATTTGGGCCTCCTGATCGCAACGGTGATGTTCGTTTCACTCCAGGATACTCCTAACACACATCTTCATACAAAACCTCTCCAATGAGGGAAGGGAATTGCAGATCAGGCTCTAATACCATGTACGAGTCAATGTGACTCAGCAAGCTAGGATCACCTGCAATCAAGACAACCTTTCACACAAAGATAACAGAGAAGATGCTAAAACAATGGAGTAAAGAATCTATACAAAGATCATATGAAGCTATATGAAATACAATGAGTGAGCCTTTCTAATAAAGGCAAGGTGAGAGCTAGAAAGGTGGAGTGAAAGGTGGAGTGGAAAGTGGAGATATTCCTACAACATGTGTCAATTAGAGGATGATAACTAATTGCACATGTGGAGGATAAGACAACTCACTCCAACTATCAACAACTCAACACACAACTAGACTCAACTAGACATCTAGAAGACTTACTAAGTCAAACTTAACATGTGTGAATTTTGTGTTCACACCAACACATCAGACCCACCTACCTTGACTGCACCAAGTGGTATCAGAGTTGGTTTGGAATCTGTTGGGCATGTTGCAAATCCGTTGGAAAGGAATAAAGCATAAAGAAGTGTGAAATTGTAGAAGTAACAAGTATCACTGTTGAAGAAGATTGAGGCAAGGAAGATTTGGGTAATCTTTTCAAGTAAGTTATTTTGATTTGTTTCAATGGGGATGATTGGAAAAAGGATGAAGAAAGAAAATGAAACCCTAATATATGAAAAGGATATTTTGGAAGAAGAATTGTGTGAAATCAAGAGGTGTAATTCAAAATTGATGGAAAGGACAAAAGAACTAGGAGAAGACAAATATGATGATCTTGAAGAAGAACTAGAAAATGTAAAAAGGAGGAATGAAGATATAGAAGTAGAGTTGAAGTTATTTGAAGATGTTGAAAAGAGATTTGAATAATTGGAAGAAGGATTTAAATTGTTTGGGAAGGTTGAAAAGAGGAGCAGAGATCTAGAAGAAAATTTGAAAGAGCTAAAAAAGGAAAATATTTTACAGAAGAGTGAAGTATCAGGGTTAAAGGAACATGTTAATCAGTTAGAGTAGTCACTTGTAGTATACAGAATAGAGAATAAATTTTTGAGATTTAAACCTAAACTTTGTGATGTTTCTTGGGAAAGCATCAGCAAGGAATTGGAGAACCTATTGAACTAGTAATAAGATCAAGAAATGAAGGCCTTGGATATGACAAAGGTAAGGAAGTTATGGCAGATTAAAACAAATCAAATCAGGGAAGAAGAGGTATGTATTGTTGGCATTGTAAAATATATGGACATGAGAAGGAATTGTTTTGGGATTTACACCCCTGTAAGTTTTGTGGATTAAGGAATCATTATGAAAGATATGTTGAAATAAATTGAGAAGAAGAAAGCCTATGACATATTGTATGCAGATTGATTATGAATGGATTGATGGAGAAAAATGGAAGCAAGTTACTTATATGTTTAGAAGGTTGTATAGATTGAAGTATTCATGTGTTAGAGAGAAAAGAGGATATGGATGCAAAGATAGAAGACCTTATACAAAACAGAACAAGAACAACAATTCAAATTATAGAGGAAGAAATGATGGGAGTCATAATTCTTATCATAGTGAAGGATACAAAAGAGATGAAAGAAGATTTGATAGAAGACCATTTAGAGGAACCTATTTTCAAGTTTGGAGGAAAAAGAATCAAGCAATAAAAGTCAACATGGTGCACTCACGGTAGGAGGGTTCATAGAATGAACTGTTCAGACCGTGCAGCAAGAGTAAACATAATAGAAACAACTCAAGAAATAAAGTAAATGTAGATTCAGTCATTCAGTATATCATAGAATTCAAATAGAGATTGTCTGACAACATGCAAGCTTACAATTAGGGCTCACATGCCTGATTACATACATGTGCAAGATAAAGCTTTGAAGATCCGTCGCACAAAATCTAAACTATGGACTTATGCGTATGCTTACAACTTGATAAATTTCTCACTGCTTTCCTAAGGATCTATTACATCAATATATATCAAGTCTGGATCAATAGATTCCTCTACGTCAGCCAAGGAAGATCACAAATTCCAAAGAAGAGATGTAACATGTGAACACAGATAGGTCAGACCTAAATGCATTGAACACTTTCCGTAAATGAATGGAGTGATGTGAAGATCTCTTGGGAAGGTCAGCCATGAACCAAAGATCATTAAATGATGTGTCATTAGGCTCCAAAGATTGGGAAATTATTCCACAAATTTCTCCTTCAGCTGGTTGCCAGTGAATATCAAGATGCTCTGTTTTGAGAAACAGTCAACTTCTGATAGCGATATATTTCTAGTGTTGACATGCGGATCTCCAAATTCTGAATATGATGTTAATGAATGAATGTAGGTGCTAAGTCTAGCTCCACAAGATCTAAAATACAACTGTGGTGAAATGTTAGACTAAAAGCAAAACCTACTTTTGACTAAACTACTTGGACTGAACTAGAAAATGAAAAGAAACAAACTAAACTACAATCAAACTAAAATGTAAATGTTTTTGGTTGATGCAGGATTGCTCTTGAACCAGGGATGCTCCTATATCAGACATCCAGGGTTATTGAAAAAGTGAGTCCCTCACTTTGCTGGGGCTAGGGGAGAACCAAGATGGTCCACCTCAACTTGAGAAGTCCATGATAAATCTTCTTCTAGTCTGCCTCTCCACTTCACAAGATATTCTTTATATTGTCTTCCTCTAGTGCTGCATCCAACTCTGTTGTCCAAAATGTCTTCAATCTACTCCAGTGCTTGTTGTGGTAACTACTTCTTCAAATCTTCATCCATGATGTCACTAAACTCTACTTCATGATACTAATAAAGGTCTACAATGTTGAAAATAGGTGATATACCCAATGTCTCTGACAACTCTACTTCATATGCATTTCCTGAATCAAATTTCTTGAGTACCTTACTAGGTCCAAACTTCTTCATCTTCAACTTGTTATATGTCCCAACTGAAAATCTTTTTTTTCTCAAGTACTCCATTACTTTATTTCCCACATCAAATTCCTTGTCTCCTCTTCTCATTAGCCTTCTCTTTATACCTACTATTCATATCCTCCAAATGCTTCTTCACCTAATTATGCACTATCTTCATATGATCTACAAATTCTTCTGCTTCTGCACTTCTCTTTTCCTCTGTACTGATATCTCTCAATTCTAGAACTCCTTTAGGATTCACTCTGGTCACAATCTTAAAAGGTGTTCTTCTGATAATCCTATTCTCTGAACTATTGTATGCAAACTCTGCTTGTGAAATAATCAAATCCCAACTTCCTGTCTTCTCTCCAACCAAACATCTCAACAAATTTCCCAAACTCCTGTTCACTACCTCTGTCCATGGATAAAAAGTTGAACTAAACTTCAAATCTGTCTTCATCTTCTTCCAAGTTTTCGCCAAAAGTATCCAACAAACTTTGTATCTCTGTCTAAAACTATACTCTTAGGTAATCCATGTAATCTCATAATCTCCTTGAAAAATAGGTCAGCTATATGCACTACATCAGTTGTCTTCTTCTAAGGTATGAAATGAGCCATCTTTGAAAATCTTTTAACCACTACAAATATTGAATCATGCCCTCTCTATGTCTTAGGCAATCCCATCACAAAATCCATGCTTATGTCTTCCCAAGGTTTCTCCGATATCGTCAAAGGTTTATACAATCCAGTGTTCTAACTACTTCCTTTTGCAACTTGACAAACTCTACAACTCTACACAAATCTCTAAACATCCTTATGTATCTAAGGCCAGGAGCAATTTTCAGTCACCAAAGCCACTATCTTATCAATTCCAAAATGTCCTGCCAATCCACCACTATGTTTCTCCTTGATTAGATTATCTCTCATTGAAGTTTTAGGTATGCACAACTAACTTCCTTTGAACAACATATCTTCTTAAATGAAATAGTCTAACCACTTACTCCTATCTATCACCACGGGTTCCTTACATGCTTTCCAAGGTTCTACAAAATCAGTGTCTCCCTCATACATATTCTTCAATTAATCAAAACCCAACACTTCAACTCTCATCGTTGTCAACAAGTTTCTTCTTCTACTGAATGCATCAACAACTTTGTTTGATTTTCCACTCCTATGCTTCAACACAAAAGTATAACTCTACATGAACTCTACCCATCTCATATGTCTCTAATTCAACTCACCTTGACTAGTCAAATATTGCAAATCTTGATTATTTGTATACAACACAAACTCCTTAGGCAACAAGTAATGTCTCCACTTCTTCAAGGCTTGAATTATGGCATAGAACTCTTGATCATAAACTGAATATCATCTCCTTGCATCATTCAACTTCTCACTGAAATATGCTATAGGTCTACCTTCTTGACTTAACACTACTCCAATTGCATTTCCACTTGCATCACAGTCAACTTGAAATACCTTATTGAAATCCGGTAATGCCAAAACAAGTTGCTTTGTCACTTTTTGCTTCAACAACTCAAAACTTTTATCTGCTCTAGATATCCACTTAAAATCTTTTCTATCACCTTCCATTGTCTCTGTCATAGGGTTGCAAACTAAACTAAAATTTTTGATGAACTTCTAGTAGAAACGAGCCAATCCATGAAATGATCTAACCTCTCCAATGCTCTCTGGTGTAGGTCATTCAAAATTGCTCTTACTTTCTCAGTGTCCATCTTCAATCCTTCCGCAGAAATCACAAACCCCAAATATACTAACTCTTCCTTCATCAAACTACACTTCTTGATGTTTATCAGTAATTTCTCTTCTCTCAACCTTTAAAAAACTTGTCTAATATGCCACAAATGTTCCTCTTTTGTCTTACTGAAAATCAAAATGTCATCCAAGTATACAATCACAAGCTTACCCAAGAATTTATTCAAGACTTCATTCATCAACCTCATGAAAGTACTTGGTGCATTTGTCAATCCAAAAGGCATCACTAACCACTCATACAATCCTTCATTTGTCTTAAAAGCAGTCTTCCATTCATCTCCTTCTCTGATTTTGATATGATGGTATCCACTTTTCAAATCTATCTTTGTGAAATATTTTGCTCCACTCAAACAATCCATGATATCATCCATCCTAGGTAAAGGAAATCTATACTTAACTATGATCTTGTTTATTTCTCTGGAATCAGTACACATCCTCCATTCTCCATCTTTCTTAGGTGCCAAAACTATAGGTACTATACAAGGACTCAAGCTTTCTCTAATCAAACCTTTCTTCAACAACTCTTGTATCTATCTATTGATTTCTTCATTCTCTGCCAGTGTCATTCTGTGTGTTACTTTGTTAGACAAACTTGCTCCTCGTATAAGATCCATGTGATCACCAATACTCCTCATAGGTGGTAATCCATTAGGTACATTATCTGATATGATGTCTTCATATTTTGTCAGCAATTCTCTTATCTCCTCTGGTTGTCCTTCTTCAGTTTCTTTCTTCAAAGTTTTAGGCTTCGTACGAATCAAGGCATAACACATACTCTCCTATTTCAAACCATCCAAAAATTTCCTTCCATCTACCAAACAAACTCTAGCATTTCCACATACCACATCTTTAGGATCATCTTCCAAAGGAATCAAAGTAATTCTTTTCCCATTGGCTGTTATAGTGTATGTATTCTTTCTCCTATCATGTATAGCTTTTCTATCATACTGCCAAGGTCTACCCAACAATATATGACATACATCCATAGGCATAATATCACACAAGACTTCATCATGGTAAGATCCAATATGAAATTTCACCAAACATTGGTCACTCACCAGTACCTTATGATCATGCTGAATCCATGCTATCTGATAAGGCTTAGGGTGTTTCAATCTTTCCAACTTCAGCTTAGTCACCATCTCCTCTGAAACTAGGTTATCTAAACTACCACTATCAATTACAACTTTACAACACTTACCTCCAGATTTACATCTAGTCCTGAACAAACTTTTCCCCTGCGGTGGCTCCTCATCTATCTCTATTTAAAATAGTGTTCTCCTCATCACCAACGATTCTCCTTTCTTAGGTTTTCCAACTGAACATGGGTCACCTAGTTCAATAGGTTTTTCTTCAACATAGGTTGCTCTTCCACTATTCTCTGTTCTCTTATTTGTACTACCTTGATTACATTCAAATGCTCTATGTACTTCACCTCTACACTTGAAACAAGTGCCTTTTAATGTCTTCCTATCAAATCCTCTTCTTTCTTTTCTGTATCCTTCATTCCGGTATGCACTAGTGTTTCCTCTCCGGTAAAAATTTTTGTCATCTCTTTGGTAAGCACTGTTGTCTCTGTCATCCTTCTTAAATGGGCTGTCAAACTTGTTCTTCTCTAGATATGATCTATCTCCTCTAGAAAAAGTCCTACCTCTCTGAAATTTACCTCCTCTTCCTCTCTATCTCTAATCATGTCTTTTATTCAGCTTCTCTTCAACTTTCAGGGAAAACTGATATGCTTCCTCCAAAGCTGTCATCCTTACTAGGCTTAGTTCCTCTTGAATATTCAATTTTAGTCCATTGATGTATCTAGCCACTTTCTTCTTGCTTGCTTCACTATGTCCTATCCTTATGATCATCTTATGAAATTCTTCAGTGTACTCCTTCACAGATTTCTCCTTTTCTCTCAAGTTTTGCAATCTCTTCAACAACTCCAACTCATAGTCAGCAAGTATAAACTGATTCTTCAACTTTGTCATTGTCCAGTCCCACTTTGTAATCTTTTCTTTTCCTCTTCTATTTATTTCTAACTAAACTTCTTTCCACCATATAGCAGCATGTCCTTTCAATTTTGTCTTTACAAATTTCACCTTCTCCAGATCTTCAATTTTCTCATATTCAAAGTATTCTTCCATATCATTTATCTAGTCAATCAATTCTTTAGGATTTAGATTACCAGTATAATTTGACACATCAACTCTAGGTCTCTTTCCAATCTTTGAAATAGCTCCTAGCATCTTTACCTAATCTAATTCTTCTTCTTCATCACCTCCTAGGGTTTTTCTAGTGTGTTCAATAGATTGAAATTCTTCCTCATCATCGCTTTCAACATGAGGTCTCGGTGTCAATCCTGTTTGCCTATCCTCTTTAGTAGTGTCCAAATGAATTCACATGGTTTTCATTATCTCCATCATCTCATCCATTCTACTAGCCATTTTTCCAATAGTAGCAACTCTCCTCGGTGGCATTCTTCCTAGGATCACGTGTAAACTACCTTAGGTTTAGTGCTTGGGCTACAAGGTGACAACTGCCTCACAATCGGTGATTGGTTGCAACACAAGTAACCTACCTCAATTCAGTGATTTGTCCACAATAAGATCTTATGGAATTCCCTAGCCAACTTTGCTCAATTCACTCCCAAAGATTCAAACTTTTGCTCTAATACCACTTGGTGCAGTCATGGTAGGAGGGTTCACATAATGAACTATCCAGACCATGTAGCAAGAGTAAAAACAATAGAAACAACTCAAGAATTAAAGCAAATATAGATTCAGTCATTCAATATATCATAGAATTCAAATAGATAATCAACCAGCAACATGTGGGCTTACAATTAGGGCTCATAAGCCTAATTACATACATGTGCAAGATAAAGCTTTAAAGCTCCGTCACACAAAATCTGAACTATGAACTTATGCGTATGCTTATAACTTGATAACTTTCTCACTACTTTCCTAAGGATCTATTACATCAATATATATCAAGTCCAGATCAATAAATTCCTCTGTGTTGGCCAAAAAAGATCACAAATTCCAAAGAAGAGATGTAACGTGTGAACACAAATAGGTTGGACCTAAATGCATAGAACACTTCTAGTAAATAAATGGAGTGATGTACAGATCTCTTGGGAAGGTCGTCCATGAACCAAAGATCATTGAATGCTACGTCTTTAGGCTCCAAAGATCGAGAAAAGCTTCAGCAAGTTTCTCCTTTAGCTAGTTGCCAATGAATATCAGGATGCTCTGTTGTGAGAAACAATCAACTTCTAATAGTGATATCTTTCTAGTATTGACATGCAGATCTCTGAATTCTAAATATGATGTTAATGAATGAATGTAGGTGCTAATTCTAGCTCCATAAGATCTAAAATGCAACTTTGGTGAAATGCCAGACCAAAAGCAAAAACTGCTTCTGACTAAACTGCCTGGACTAAACTAGAAAATGAAAAGAAACAAACTAAACTATAATCAAACTAAAATGCAAATGTTTTTGGTTGATGCAAGATTTCTCTTGAACCAGGGATGCTCTTGCATCACAACAAGACCCTCTTACCAGAGAGGCTAATGATGAGGAAACAATAACTGATGCAAAGGAAGTTTATGCAGAGGAAGAAGAACCTATTAACTCATTAAGTTTGACAGAGAAACTAGAAGAAGGTGAAGCACTGATCTTAAGGAGAATTGTGTTGTAGACTAAACATCTAAGAAACTAGAGCAAGAGAAACTTGTGTGAAATCATCTAAGAAAGAAGTGCAAGGAAAGTTTGTGTGGACAAGTTTGAAGTAGAGCAAGAAAAGGAAATTCATATTGCAGACAAGATATTCTACTAGAGGAGATATTTTATGTATCGGGGTAAAGGAAACATGGTTAAAGAAATACAGAAGGGTATAGGGGAAGTACATGTAGAGTAGAAACTATATGATTTTGATGTGTGTGAGAGAAATTGTATCTAGAACAAAGATTAAAAAATGTTGTCGAGAAATTCAGGAATGTATTAACTGTGTCAAAGGCAAGTTACATGATTGTTCTAGAGGATTCAAGTATGTATTTATTGACTCTTAATTGATTGAAGTAGATATTGATCTTGAGGCAATTTTCAAAGAAGACTTACTCAGACTACCGATCATTGAGGTAGTGTAAGGCTTGCAAGTAGATCGTCAAACCTAGAACTTGACAAGATGAAGAACCTGAGGCAACTTGCAAAGAAGACTTTTTCAGACCATTGATCATTGAGGTAGTGAAAGGTTTGCAAGTAGAATAGCAAACTTAGAAGTACTTGAGGTAGTTTTACAGGGTGGACTTGAATAGACTGCCGACCATGAGGCAGTTGCAACTACCTGTGAACAAACCACCGAATCTATTCAAAGAAAAGACATTGATTTTGGCATCATATAGACCAAAGTGAAGAGGCTCACTTTTCAATTAACCCTAAGAGTCTGATGCAGGAGGATCTGGAAGCATTCAAATCATTTGAAACAATTAACATGAAATTGTAGAGCACAAAGAGAGTGACCTTGGAGAATACCACATTTTATCACATTTTCTTATTAGACGTTGTGGAGCAAGACTTGGCATCTAGACATAGTTGTTGGGAATTAAGGTGTTTCCAACTTGGTAATTCCTTGTATTAATTAATTGTATTTATTTATTTATTGCCTATTATTGTAATTAGGATAGAAATCTTGTTTTGTCATCTTGTGGGAGTTGGCACAGTTGTGTGTCATCCTACATGGAAGGTGACCACATGTATTTTTGTCCTCGCATGAGGAGATAGGCATCCCACTTAGTGGTAGAAGTCTTTTTCCATGTGTCAGCATCTTGGATAGTGTGTAATGGAATTTTAACCAAAATGGTTATGACAGATTCCTATGGCAGAATCTATGACACGTAAGAGTCACAAATGAAAGATTCTATGATAGGTGAAGACATGTGTCACAAGGAATCTTGGAAGAAGGCATCTTTGGGCACCCCAAGGAGGGTTATGACATGTAAGAGAATATGCTATTTTTAGCCAGTGTATGACAGATTCTCTTACAACTATAAGATATGACAGTTATGATAGATTCTATGACAGTTGTAAGAGTTGTAAGAGCATCTATCATTGCCCAACTTGGGAATAGGCAACCATATTGGGATGGGGTGATATGACAAGTGTCATGACCATGCTACAGTATTGGACAAGTGTCCGTAGGCATGGATTTTGGGCCATGAGGCCAAGTTTGATGCCCATCTCAAGGAAACCTAAATTTTTGCCTTGTAACTTCTTTATAAATAGGTGCTTTGAGAGGAGATGCATTATGTGATTGATAGGTACTATTATGCTACCAGAATATCTCTAGATACGAGTGTCAAAGACTCCTGAGAGCTTATATTGCAAGTGTATTGTAAACCTTTTTAGTTTTGATAATACATTGTGCAGGTTTTGGAGTGTGGGGTTTTTCTCCCGAAAGGATTTTCCCCATGTTATATCTTGTCTCTCTCTTCTATCTACATTCTATGTGTATGTGTATTTCTACAATATCCCTATTTTTGGGTTAATAACATTGTAACTGTAAAGGTTAAAAAGAATTTGCAATCTACTTCCCTCATTAGATTAGTGTAGGAAGTGATTTCCGCACACCTTGCTTCCTTTCAGTTGGTATCAAAGCTTGATCACCTTTGGTCCTAGTTATTGGGTAGGGGTTTTTTGAGCTGATCTTAGATTGAGTGGGAGTTTGTGCAGAGTATTCTATAATCTTGTTGCAGGAAGGAGAGGGAAAGCACATCCGAAAGAGTAGAGGTAGAGAAGTTTAATGGCACTAATTTTGAGTTATGGAAACTTAAGATGGAAGACATGCTTGATGATCGTGACCTTTGGGAAACAATTTTTAGTGTAAAACCATCAGCAATGTCTCAAGATGATTGGGATCTCAAGGATCGGAAGGCTAAGGGTCTTGTGAGACTTTGTTTGGCTGACTTTGTCTTGCTAAATGCCCATGAAGAGAAGACCGCAAAAGACCTATGGAAGAAACTTGGAGATGTTTATCAGGCTAAATCCCTGGTGAACAAGTTATTCCTATGGAAGAAGCTTTATTTTCTAAGGATGGAAGATGGAGGATATGTTGCAGACTAGATGAATGATTTCAACATGTTAGTTGCATAGTTGACATCCGTTGGTGTGAAGATGGAGGAGGAGGATCATTGCATGACCCTACTTTGTTCTTTGCCAGACTCATGGGATTATCTTATTATGGCCATTGGGAGTACCACTTCCACTTTCAAAATGGATGATGTTGTGTCTTTGCTATTATCTGAAGAAATGTGGAGAAAATCCTCTGAATCAGCCAAAGAAGATCTTGCTATTTTTGGAAGACCCAAGAAGAAAGGGAAGAAAAAGAAGGACAAGTCCAAGGCTCCAAATCTTGTGGGAGATCTAAATCTCCTATAAAGTCCAATGCTCCTTATTGGAATTGTGGTAGAACTAGGCATTTTCAAAAGGAGTGCAAAGAAGAGAAAAAGATAAAGAAGAAGAATCCCATAGATTTAGATTCTGACAAGTCACAAGATGATGGAGATGATTTCATCACATCCTTATCCACCCATGCATCTGATGATATGTAGTTGATTGATTCTAGTGCTTATTTCCACATGACCTTGTATCGAGACTGGTTTACAAAGTATGAAGAGTTCAATGGTGGAAGAGTGTACCTAGGTGAAGATTCTTATCTAAAGATAGTTGGCCATGGAAGAGTCATAATCTGATTCCCTGATGGATGAGTGAAGGGGATCTCTGGGGTTATGTACATCCTAGGCTTGGCACATAACCTACTTTTTGTAAGTAAATTGAATGATGTAGGTGTGCAGGTTGTCTTCTCAAAAGGTGGATGCAAGATGACAAGAGGTGCTATGGTGATTGCGAAGGGTACTCAGAGAGGTACTTTGTTTCAGCTAGATGCATGCATTACTCAATGCAATAGTGCTTCTAATTCAAAGAAGAGAGCTTCATTCACTTCATCCCCACCATTGGAACCCACAGAGAAAAGATATATTGTATCTAATTTTGATGGTAGTGCATTTTGGGTACCTAAGGGTGCTCATGCTTTGGAAATTAAGCTTCCTGCTAAGAAGACAATGTTATGGCATAAGAGACTTGGCCACATTGGTGATAAGGGTCTTAGATCCCTAAAAAATAAAAACCTTGTTGAGGGGTTAAATGATTGTAATCTTAAGTTTGACTTTTGTGAACATTGTATATATGGAAAATAAAACTGTGTTCAGTTTTACTCGAGTTCTCATAAGACTTCTGGTGTTTTGGATCTTATTCATTCTTATGTGTTTGGTCCTGTAAATGTTCCTTTGATTTCTAAATCTATATATTTTGTATCATTCATTGATGACTATAGTAGAAGGACATAGGTTTATTTTCTCAGAAGCAAATCTGAAGTCTTTAGTCAGTTCAAAGAGTTTAAAGCTTTTGTAGAGAATCAAACTGGTAAAAATATTAAGTGTTTGAGGACTAATAATGGTGGTGAGTTTTGTTGGTGTGAATAGGATTATCACCTAACATGGTATTAGAGCTCTAGGAAGAATCACTTTGTGTTAGTCAATTTTTGAGAGATCTTGAGTGCAATTCATGGTGGATCTTGATAGTTGAGTATGCTCTTCTCTTGCATTGAATGATGACCTAGAGAATCAGAAAGACTTGATAGAAACATCAATTTTGTGAGGGTTTCACCTTCTTGCCCTTGTATTGTAGGTGTGTTTCAATGCATGTTGTTGTAAATCAGACTTCACCATTACGTCTGGAATAGCCAAAATAGTCAAGAGTGCCTTTTGTTTTGTCCAAATCAGACATCAGAGGCAAAATTGACGAGGGTTTCAATTTGGGGCTTTATGGTGTGATCCGAGAGGTACCAGTAATTTTAGAGTAGTTTGGCCCAAATCAGACATCGACATTATGTCTAGAGCGGCCAAATCAATAAGGATCAACTATAAAACCATCCTAATTAGACAAAGTTGCAGTGAGAGGAAATTTTTTTTGCTTCTTGACCATACAGAATCTCTACAAAGAATATTCCCTATCACAGAGGCATCTTCTGCAGAATTTTTGGAGCAACCACTACATAGGTAGAATCTTTGAAATCAAGCATTGCCACAGGGATAGGTACTCTTTGCTTCTACAAATCTTCTATCAGAGAGATGGCTTCTTGATTCAGGAGCTTCTCATCATATGGCATCTTTATAGGGGATGTTCTCTTCATTTGAGTCATGTACTTCGACACCTATCTTGATGGGTAACAACACATACATGCATGCGATAGGTAAAGGAACTATTGATATTAGTGAGGGCACTTTCAACAATGTGTTGTGTGTACCTTCCTTGTCAACCAATCTCCTTTCCATCTACCAGATTACTCATTGTGGTGCAGGTAAGACAATTGAGTTCACTCCTGATTCAATGATCATTCGAGACTTGGAGAGTAGAGATATCATTGTTGTTGGCATGGCTGATCATGCATCTCGTTTGTATACTTTCTCCCATTTTATTTCTAATGATGTAGATCCATTGATCGATATTCACACTCATGCATCACGTGTGAATCATGTTTTTGAGGAGAAGTTTGGTCACTTGAACCTTGGTGTTCTTTCACCCACTTTTGTTCATGAGACTAGTGCTGAGCTTCCATCACCTCATCCTCCTACTTTTTTAGAGATCGACATCGACATGGTTTCTTTGGTTGAGCAGGATACTACAGGTCTTTCAGACATAGCTTTGTGCGATACTTTCTTGGCAGGTATATCAGACTTGTTTTGTGAGTCTCATATTGGAGATTTGGAGGACACACTTGAGGGGATATCTCTCCTCTTTGATGATAGTTACAGCACAATTGTTATCCCATCTACTTCGTGTTTGGAGGTTGTTCTTCATGAGTCTACCCGGGATTTTGGTTTGGTCACACCTCATTGCATAGTGCTATTCTTTGATTCTGACATGTGGACATTTTAGCAGTCTTCAGAGACACCTATCATGAGGCTTTTTCCCTCATACCTTGAGATGGAGTTTCTTTGACATCAGCCTTTGGACTTGTTTCTTCCTAAGGGGAGAAATGTTTTTTGCAGGTACAGGACACTTTCCAGTGTTCATCTTCAGGCATTCACCATCGGCATAGGAGCTACTTCATTGTGGGGGGGACCTATAGTCTCACACTTTCTCTCCTATGGGGGGGTATTTGATTGTACATATGTGATAGAAGTTGTCCTTGGGGGGTCATGTTGAGTCCTCCTACTATCACTTCTTTCACTTTCATTATTTCATGCATTCTCATTTTTGGAAAGGAGTTTTTTCCCATGAGGTTTTCTCCTTTTTCTCCACTTGAGATTTGCTGTACATGGGTACCTAACATGGCCTAGTAGCTAGGACCCATTCATCATTGCATCTTGCTCTATTCAACTACTCCCTAAGTTACACTTAAGGGGGGGTGTTGGTGTGAATAGGTTTATGACCTAACTGGTTTACCCTTGTGTGGATAATTCATCTTATTTAACTATTTACTAGTTAAATAATATTCACACATCACACATAATTCAATAGTGAGTCTACTAGATGTCTAGTTGTGTCTAGTTGAGTCTAGTTGTGTGTTGAGTTGTTGATAGTTGGAGTGAGTTGTCTTATCCTCCACATGTGCAATTAGTTATCATCCTCTAATTGACACATGTTGTAGGAATATCTCCACTTTCCCCTCCACCTTTCTAGTTCTCACCTTGTCTTTATAAGAAAGGCATATCATGTACATTATAATAACATCAATCTTTTGCATTCATTGATAGAAAAATATTATTCTCTCATTTGATCTCTCTTGTGCTTTCATGAAGTCCTAGATCCTAGGTCGCTCCAATCATAGCCAACTCTAACAAGTTTTCTTCCGTAGAGTTTGACAAGTTCTCTAAAGAACATGGGATTGAAAGACATAAGACAACTCCTTATACCCCGTAGCAAAATGGAGTTGCAGAGAGGATGAACAGAACATTGATGGAGAGGGCTAGGAGTATGCTTAGTGGTGTTGGCCTCAAAAAAAAAGTTTTGGGCTGAAGCTGTAGCCACTGCTTACTATCTTGTTAACAAATCTCCTACCTTAGTGCTCATTAATAAGACACCCATGGAGGTGTGGTCTGGTAAAAAGTCCTTATTAAGACATCTTTGTATTTTTGGTTGTGAGGCATATGCACATGTACCTAAAGAGAAGAGGTTAAAATTGGAGAACAAGGTAGTTAAATGTATCTTCATTGGCTATGGTGTCAGTGTGAAAGGGTACAAGCTTTGGGATCTTGTGGCTGAAAAAGTGTTGTATATCAAAAGTGTTATCTTTAGAAAGCTAACACCTTCTCCTGTTGTTCTATAGCTAGAAGAAATAGAAAAGAAAGAGGATGTGTTTCATACTAGCCATTGCAATTAGGTTGACTTGATAATGATTTGAAGGCTTGCAAAGGATATAAATGAAGGATAATCAGGATGTTTTCAATCAGTGTATCTATTAGGATTTTAAACGCACACTATATAGAAAATTATTTAATAAAATAATAACCAAACAAATCTTATATTCTTAGAAAGCTGACAATTTATTCTATAAACCCTTTTCATTTTATCAATTTTACATAAAAAAATCATTAGCATGAAGGATGGAGCTCGAAGAAGAGAATAAAACATGCAAAAATATTAGAAATGAGGGAAAGTCAAATATGACAGTCCCAAGCCTACATACAAGGCAAAACTGAAGCAAAACGGATATCCATTATTAACAGATATCCATTTCGCTTTGGTAAAATATCATTTTCCCTTTTTTTATGTTTTGTAAAATAGATATCTATTTTGCTTTACCTTATTCCTTTGTCTTATTTAAGTATCTATATATATATGATTATTCAAATACTTATATTTATATAATATTATGTTATAATTATTATAATTATAATAATATTTAATTTGATAGTATTGTTGGCAAGAGACACTACTAGGGATCTCAGGTGTTATCATTGATGGCAACTGAATCTATCTTACACATCCGCATTACATCATTTGATCATATTAGGAGTTAGAGTGTAGATTTATCTATGTCCAGATAGACAAGAATAGAGCATTTGATAGGGTTTAGCTTATTAGTCTGTATTTATCCACGGGTAATCACATTGTGTTGCAAATCTGAGGGAATGTTAAGGGACGTTAGCGCTACCTAAATCCAATATTTTATCCTCTGGTGATGAAGGGATTGTAAGTTACAAGCATCTAAGTATTGAGTTTTGGTTAAATTGTTCAGTCCAGTGAAGAACAGGCCGACTTGGTATTTGATCATTGTGCAGCTTAGAAAAATTTGTTGGTTGAGTAACTTGTGAGATCTAGTGGTATTGGCCGACATGTAAGGTGACTTGGATATAGAGGTTTTGGTCTGCATTGGTGTTTGTGCATGGATTCAGCCGACAGAACAGTGTTCTTAAAAAGTCTTTAAGTTTTTCTTAAGGTTGACTGCAGTTAATGCATTTTCATGTAGCAAATATATATAATCAATGAGTTTAATAATTTCAATGTGTGAGGGTGTGAATATGAATGGATAGATGTGAAGTAGAGTAGTATCAAGTGTGAAGTAGAGAGATCTAAGCTCCAAATCATGGTAGAATAGTGAAGCAGGGCAGAGAGAGATGAAGTGTGTAAATTCAGTGTACTGAGCTCAACCGAAACTTCAATCTTGCATTGTTAGATGCTATTCTTCAATTCAAATAATTCAATGAACTCTTGTATTTAATTGTGTAGGAAGTGATCCTCCTTTGAGTAGTGAGCTCTGGGTAGTGTGCCCAAAGGCATGTGCCTTCCCAATTTATAATACTTTTAACAGAATATAAATTCTTGTGGGTTAACCCCCACCATGGTTTTTTCCTTAACCGGGTTTCCACGTAAAAATCCTAGTGTTCATGTGTCGTGATCTTGTTGTTTCTATTCTTATGTTCATGCTTCTTTCTTTTGGATGTATGTGGTAAATTAATAAAGGAACAAATTAATAAGTTTTGTAGAACACTAATTAACCCCCCCTCTCAGTGTTCCTTAATTTCAACAAGTATTTATATTTATTATTTATAAGTACAATGAATATAGCATTATTTTTTAGTTTGTTACTAACTATCAATAGTCTATTACTAACTATAGTCAATGTATTCCTGTGATCTTGTATAACCACCACTACCAACCATAAGCTTGTGGTAACACATACAACCATCTAACCAAATCTTTCAACTTGTAGTATTGTAGAACATTCTCTTAACATAACCAAGCCCCTAGATTGTTCCACATGAACTTTAACTATGCTACAAGTGCAGCTACATTATTATTTATGCTTCTACTAGCACAATTAAATATGTAGTTGTGAGTACTTCTTCAAATGACTCATGGTTAAATTTCCATAGCATCACCACATGTAGAAATATCTCCATGCTATATCTCAACATCTAAAACTCACCACATCCTACCATATTACATTTTATCATTGTTCAATAGTTTCCATATCCTCTCTCTCTCTCTCCCCTAGTTAAATCCTTTTCCTAGCTTTCCTAGTTTTCCTTTTCCTTTTAAATTTCCCTAGGAGAGAGAGAGAGAGAGAGAGAGAGAGAGTCCTAGTTTTCTTGTTTTCATTTCCTTCGTCGATAAGGGAGAGGGAGAGATAGAGGGGAGATATAAGGAGATAGAGGAATGATAGGGGAGAGAGAAGCAAGAGATAGAGAGAGAGGAGACAGATATGAAGAGATAGAGGAGACAAAGGGGAGACATAGGCAGATAGAGAGTGAGCAAGATGTCCAGAGAGATAGGGAGAAGGATTGAGAGGTAGAGGGATGATAGAGATAGGGAGATAAGGGAGAGATAGGTAGATAGAGGTTTAGAGTTTTGGGTTTTGGGGCATTATTTAGGATTTTAGGGGGTGGGAGAGAGAGAGAGAGAGAGAGAGAGAGAGGATTACATGGGGTTAGGGTTTAGGGGTATTGTTTATGGTTTATGAGTTTAGCATTGCTCAAGCTTAGGGTTTAGGGGAATTATTTATGGTTTAGGGGTTTATTTTTTCTCGAGTTTAGGGTTTAGGGTTTAAAGATACATAGAGAGAGGGGACTGATAGAGATTGGGATAAATAGAGGAGATAGAGGGGAGAGATAGGGAGATAGAGAGTGAGAAACATGTCCAGAGACATAGAGAGAGATTGAGAGCTAGAGGGATGATAGAGATAGGGAGATATAGGGAGATGAAGGTTTAGGGTTGCTTGGGTTTAAGGGTTTTAGGGTTTAGGGTTTAGAGAGAGATAGATGACCTATAGGGAGATATAGAGGAGACCAAGGGGAGAGATAGGGAAATAGAGAGTAAGGATCATGGCCAAAGACATGGAGAGAGATTGAGAGGTAGAGGGACAAAGGAGATAGAGAGATAGGGGTTCAGGTTTAGAGGTTTAGGGTTTATAGAGAGAGGGATGATAAGGAGATATAGAGGAGACTGAGGAGAGAGATAGGGAGATAGAGAATGAGGCACATGGCCAAGGACATAGGGAGAGAGATTGAGAGGTAGAGGGATGATAGAGATAGGGAGATAGGGGGAGATAGGGAGATAGAGTTTTAGAGTTGCTTGGATTTAGGGTTTAGGGGTTTGGGGTTTAGGGTTGCTTAGTTTTGGAGATACCTAGATAGAGAGAGAGAGAGGGAGGAAACAGATAGGGACAGATAAAGGAGAAAGAGGGGAGAGATTGGGAGACAGAGAGTAAGCGAAATGTCCAGAGAGATAGGGAGAAGGATTGAGAGGTAGAGGGATGATAAAGATAGGGAGATAAGGGAGAGATAGGTAGATAGAGGTTTAGTGTTTCTCTAGTTTAGGGTTTAGGGGTTAGGGGTTAAGGTTTAGGGGCATTATTTAGGGTTTACAGTTTATGGTTTAGGGGTTAAGGTTTAGAGGCTTAGGGTTTAGTGTTTAGAGAGAGGACCACTAGGGAGATATAGAGAGTGAGGTACATGGCTAGGGACATAGGAAGGGATAGGGATATGGAGAGTGAGGGACATGGCCAGAGATATATGGAGAGAGATTGAGAGGTAGAGGAATGATAGAGATAGGGAGATAGGGAGATAGAGGTTTAGGGTTGCTTGGGTTTAGTGTTTAGGGGTTAGGGGTTAGGGCTTAGGGGCATTATTTAGGGTTAATGGTTTAGGGGTTAGGGTTTAGGGTTTAGGGGAATTATTTAAAGTTTACATGTGTAGGGTTGCTTGGGTTTAGGGTTTAGGGGAATTATTCAAGGTTTATGGTTGCATGTCAAAAGAAGTCTCTCTCACTCTATAAATCCCTCAACCCTAAATAATGCCCCTAATCTCTAACCCCTAACCCATAACCTAAGCAACCCAAAATCTCTATCTCCCTATCTCTCCCTTATCTCCTCTCTATCATCCCTCTACCTCTCAATCTCTCTCCCTATCTCTCTAGACATCTCACTCACTCTCTATCTCCCTATGTCTCCCTCTGTCTCCTCTATCTCTCCCAATCTATCTCCTCTCTCTCTATGTATCTATCTCTCCCTATCTCTTGCCTCTCTCCCCCTATCATTCCTCCATCTCCCTATCTCTTTGGACATATCTCTCTCACTCTCTATCTCCCTATCTCTCCCCTCTATCTCATGTATCTCTCCCTATCTGTCTCCCCTCTATCTCTCTCTACCTAGCTATCTCTCCCTATCTCTCTATCTCTTTCCTCTCTCCCCCTATCATTCCTATATCTCCCTATCCTCTCCCTTATCGATGAAGGAAATGAACAAAAGAACTCTCTCTCTCTCTCTCTCTCTCTCTCTCTCTCTCTCTCTCTCTCTCTCTCTCTCTCTCTCTCTCTCTCTCTCTCTCTCTCTCTCTCTCTCTCTCTCTCTCTCTCTCTCTCTCTCTCTCTCCTAGTTAAATCCTTTTCCTATCTTTCCTAGTTTTCCTTTTCCTTTCTAATATCATTTTAGATCCCACCAAATTTTCCATGTTTTACTATTTTCCACCTCTCCACTCATCATTCTTCCCATCCAATGAACTTTAGTTTTATCTTGTTTCCATTTCATCCTACCAATTTATATCCTCATCCCTCTTTTCATGTCCTAGTTTTCTGATTTCCATTTGCTTTGTTCATAAGGGAGAGGGATAGGAACAAAGAGGAAGAAAGGGTGGAGATGGATGGGAGAGATAGGGTGATAGAGGAGAGACAGAGAGAGTGGGTTGCTTGGGGTTAAGGTTTAGGGGCATTGTTTAGGGTTTATGAGTTTAGCATTGCTCAATTTTAGGGTTTAGGGGTTTAGGTTTGCTTGGGTTTATGGTTTAGGGTTTAGGGGTTTAGGGTTTAGGGTTTAAAGAGAGATAGAGAGAGGGGACTGATAGAGATTGGGAGAGATAGAGGAGACAAAGGGGAGAGATAGGGAGATATAGAGTGAGAGACATGTCTAGAGACATAGACAGAGATTGAGAGGTAGAGGGATGATAGAGATAGGGAGATAGAGGTTTGGGGTTGCTTGGGTTTAGGGGAATTATTTAGGGATTAGGGTTTATGGTTTTGGGGTTAGGGGTTAAGGTTTAGAGTTTAGGGTTTAGAGAGATAGAGGACCAATAGTTAGATATAGAGGAGACTGAGGGGAGAGATAGGGAGATAGAGAGTGAGGGACATGGCCAGAGACATAAAGAGAGAGAGAGAGATTTAAAGGTAGAAGTAAAAAGGTGATAGGGAGATAGGGAAGAGATAGGGAGATAAAGGTTTAGGGTTACTTGCGTTTAGGGTTTAGGCTTTCTCAGGTTTAGGGGTTAGGGGTTGGGATTTAGGGGCATTATTTAAGGTTTAGGGTTTATTTTTTAAGGGTTAGGGGTTCAAGTTTAAAGGTTTAGGGTTTAGGGTTTATAGAGAGATGAATGATAAGGAGATATAGAGGAGACTGAGGAGAGAGATAGGGAGAGGATTTAGAGGTAGAGGGATGATAGAGATAGCGAGATAGGGGAGAGATATGAAGATAGAGGTTTAGAGTTGATTAGATTTAGGGTTTAGGGATTTAGGGTTGCTTAGGTTTGGAGATAGCTAGATAGAGAGAGAGAGAGGAGAGAGATAGGGAGAGAGAGAGAGAGGAGACAGAGGGGAGGGATAGGGAGATAGAGAGTGAGAGAGATATCCAAAGAAATTGGGAGAAGGATTGAGAGGTAGAGGGATGATAGAGATAGGGAGATGAGGGAGAGATAGGAAAATAGGGGTTTAGGGTTGCATGGGTTTAGGGTTTAAGGATTTGGGGTTAATGTTTAAAGGCATTATTTAGGGTTTAGGGTTTAGGGTTTAGGGTTTAGGGGTTAAGGTTTAAAGGTTTAGGTTTTTTAGTGTTTAGAGAGAGGACCAATAGGGAGATATAGAAAGTGAGGGACATGGCCAAAGACATAGGGAGAGATAGGGCTATGGAGAGTGAGGTACATGGCTAGAGACATAGGGAGAGAGATTGAGAGGTAGAGGAATGATAGAGATAGGTAGATAGGGAGATAGGGAGATAGATGTTTAGGGTTGCTTGGGTTTAGTGTTTAGGGTTTATGGGTTTACGGTTTAGGATTTAGGGGTTTAAGGTTTTCTTAGGTTTAGAGTTTAGGGGTTAGGATTTAGGGTTTAAAGGCATTATTTAAGGCTAAGAGGTTTCTAGGGTTTCTCGGGTTTAGGGTTTAGGGATATTATTTAGAGTTTATGGTTGCATGTCAAAAGAAGTCTCTCTCTTTCTCTAAATCCCTCAACCATAAATAATTCCCCTAATCCCTAACCCATAACTGCTAAACCCTAAACCTGAGCAACCCTAAACCTTTATCTCTAGGTATCTCTCCAATATCTCCCTCTCTATCATCCCTCTACCTCTCGATCTCTCTCCCTATATCTCTGGACATCTCACTCACTCTCTATCTCCTTATCTCTCCCTCTATCTCCTCTATCTCTCCTAATCTATCTCCTCTCTCTCTCTCCACGTATATATCTCTCCCTATCTCTTGCCTCTCTCTCCCCTATCATTCCTCTATCTCCTTATCTCTCTAGACTTCTCACTCACTCTCTATCTCCCTATCTCTCCCCTTTGTCTCCTTTATCTCTCACTATCTCTCTCTTGCCTCTCTCCCCTATCATTCCTATTGAAAGTAGGATAGACAACTGAGAGGGGGGTGAATCATTTGTCTCAAAACTTTATTCTTTATTGTATTTAATCTTCTTGACAACTTATTAACATATTAATGATATAACCATGAAAACATGAATCAACAACACATGAGTAGAAACATAATCAACACACATAACACCAAGATTTTTATGTGGAAACCTGGTTAAGGGAAAAACCATGGTGGGGGTTAACCCACAAGATTTTATACTCTAATAAAAGTATTACAAAATGGGAAGGCACATGCCTTCAGGTGCACTACCCAGAGCTCACTTCTCAAAGGAGGCTAACTGCCTACAAGATCAATTATAAGAGTTCACTAAAATGTTTGAACTGAAGAAAAGCATCTAACTATGCAAAATTATAGTTCTGATTAATCTCAGTACACTGACTTCACACACTTCATCTCTTTCTACCCTGCTTTATTATTTTGCCATGATCTGAAGCTTAGATCTCCTTGCTTCACACTGGATACTGCTATACTTTGCACCTATCCCTTCATATTCATACACACACATTCCAAAATGCTTGAATCTATCGACCATATATATCCACTACATGAAATTACATCAACTACAGTCAACCTTAAGAAAACTTGGAAACTATTTCAAGAACATTGTTCTGTCGGTTGAATCCATGCACAAACATCAATGTAGACCAAGAATTATGCAACCAAGTTACCTCACATGTCGGCCAATACCCTTGGATCTCATGAATTACTTGACCAACCACTTCTCTTCATCTGCAAAAGGATCAAACACCTAGTCAACCTGTTCTTCATCAGATTGAACTATCTAACCAAAAACTGATACTCAGATGATTGTAACTTATAATCTCTTCATCACCGAAGGCTAGAATATTGGATTCAGGTGTCCCTAACATCCCTTAACATTCCCTCAGATCCGTAGCTCAATATGATTACCTGTGGAGAAATGTGCACCAAAATGTTGAACCCTATCATATGCTCTATTCTTGTCTATCCAGACTTAGACAAATCTACAATTTGATTTCTGGTATGATCCACTGATACATTGTGGATGTGTAAGATAGATTTAGTTGTCAACAATCTCGCCCTTTGGCATTGATGGCAACACTTAGTGAAAAATGACTAAGTGTAAGAACAACTCCCCCTTACTATGTACACTTATGATTTCTAATGCTCCACCTTAGATTAATTCCTCATTTTTAACTACTTTTCCTCTCCCCCTTTGACATCAATGGAAAAGGTTGGGATTCACATACCAAAATTCATGCAAAAACTCTATGTACATACTTCCGCATATGAACACACAGTCCTCAAGCCTTGTTCATTAGCAAAAAGATATCACCAAAAATGTTTTTCAATTGTGTCAATTTACTATCCCAGTTCTTCTTTGTGCTTCCCAAAATGGATATATGCCTAGTGAAAAAAAATGCCTATGGTTCTACCTTTTAAAGGTCAGTAGGATCACAAGTAGCAGCAACAACTTGGGATTCTGCCAATAGATCATACATAGTTTCTAACTTAGGGGAAATTAGTCCCCGAAGCTCATCCAATCTACCAAAAAATTTAACCTTTTCCTTCTCTAAATTACTCAATTCATTTAGAAAACCCACTACTTGACATTCTTTAGTAGTTACAGACTCAGTTAGAGGACTATAGGACTGAGAGATGTTAGAAAATTTGAGCTCTAAGTCCTTTATCTTCTTCTCAATATCTTCAACAACTTTAGACTCATTTAGGCAAAACTTATAAATCTTTGCATCTTCAGAGAGAGCATTTTGAATACTCTTTACACTAGTGTCAAGCACTAATCTATCATAAATAATTATTTTCCTTATTTCATAAAATCTCTTCTCATTGTTTTAATTTCTAACTTTAACTTTTGCTGACTTCTCAAAAGTTTCAAAATGATTACTTACAAAGTTTATCAGACTCTTTAACTGACCAGAGGGGGATGCTGATGAGTCCTTTTAAAATGTAGGTGTGATTTTCTCCAAAATCTCAGATGCAAGACCAAGCAATTCACTATCTTCTATATGGGATTTCAAGATTTCCTCTCTAGCCTTAGCTTGTGCAATAGAGGCCAACTTCATCTTCTGTATCAGTGATAGAGTATCAAAATTGATTGGTCCTTGTATTATATACTCTTTAGGACCTCCATCTTCTCCCTTTTTGGAGTCAACCACATTGTCTTGCACATCATTTTCATTATTTTTCTCTACTTTTGCCTTCTTTATGTCATCATCAGAGGCATCATTATTTTTATCTATTTTAGAAATGTCTTTTACATTATTTGCCAGATGATTTTGTGAATCCTCAATAGCTATATTATCAAATTCCTCAACATCCAGAATGGAAGAATCAATTCCATCATCAGTTTCCTTTTCTTAATCTTCCTTCATCATCTCTTCATCTTCTTTATTCAATATTTCTTCCTCCAGAATGGAGACATCATCTTCTTTATTTGTTGCTCATTTTTCTACAACTCTTCATCATTCAGAATTGATGTCTCAATAGGTTCTTTTGTAACCACATAAAACTTGTTCTTGTCCAGTGCTTTCTTTAGAACTTGTTTTGTTTCTTTAACAACTTCATCAATGTCTCCAATCATCAACTTATTCATCCTTTTCTTGCTTCTGAATTCATTCTTGACTTCTTTGAAAAATTTATTAGCTTCCTTTCTAAAGATTATGGGACACAGACTGGATAATACATGTTCCCTTAGCTCCAAATCTTTTGCTTTGGTAGCTTCTTTTCTTATTTCTAAAATGTCTCTGAAACTTTTAGGAACTTCTGACAAAATCTCCACTAGTGCTCTGTTGAATACATTCATAGTAGCTGTAGCACATTTCACAGTTGAGTATATCAGGATGTCAGGATGTTGTCTTTTCATTGAAGTCAAAATATCAAGATATCAGGATGTTGCATTTCACAATTTTTACAAGATGCAGTTGACAGGTATATATCATGTTTGGTTATGCAATCAGTGTTGTGAAGTATGTAATCAGTGTTGTGAAGTTACAATCAGTGTTGTGAAGTTTCAATCACATGATATTTTAGAAGGATTTTTCATAAGACAGTTTAAGTCATGCTAAGGTTGGCTTTATGAGTGATTTGGTATCATTTTAGTTTTCAGTGACATGATCTTCTCAGTTTTGATCTTTTAGTGAAAGTGGCAAAGGTTGGCATTATGATTAGTTTTCATGCAATTATGGTACACTGTTGTAATCACAGTGGTTTGGAGGTTTGGTATCTTCTCTATTTTCAAGTTGTAAAACTCTTACAAGTTTATAATGATAAGTGACACATATAGTAGTGTATAATGCTCTTTATTGTTTCACAAGACCTAATTAAAATTTCCTTAAAAACCTATTACAGACGTCACTGCACTTTTCTTATAATCGACTGTTGACTGGCTGGAGCGGTGATTGTCACTTAAGTGACAACTTAACGGGAGAAGACTCGTTAGTTTTACCGGCCCCATTGCCTAGGGTGCCCGGTAATCGGTCAGTGTGTTGTGTGCTCCGCGAGAAACGGCAAATCAACGACCGTCGTTGAATCCTCTTTTGGCGGGCCGCGCAAATCGAAGGGATAAGGTTTAAAATGTGAATTGCCTCCAACGGTTAGCAACTGTGGTTAAATTTGACAACCACTGTGTTCAACAGGAAATAAAACTTGCTATTTTCATGGCCTTTCACCGAAGATGAAGAGGCACTTAATTGGAGTTTTTTTGGTGAGAGAAAGAATATCATTTAGAATGTTTCTAAATGTGAAGAATATGAAAAGGCTGATTTCTTTGTAGATGTTTTATTTTTTTTTGTTGTTGTTTGTTTTTTGAAGAGAAGATGTTATGATTGAGATAACATTTGATGGTGGAAGTTGAACAATTTTTTTATATTATTGTTTGATTGAAATTTATTTTGTATATAGAGAGATTTTGGATTGCAAGCATATATTTATTTTTGCAGATAAGGGGACGATCTTAAGAAGTGTGAAAATATTTTCAGAGCATGAGAAAATAAGTTGATTTTTGAGTTGAAGAGTTTTGAGAGAGGTGTTTTAGGATGAGAAAGATTTCTTGAGAAGATGAAAGATTTTATTATGAGATGAATGTTTGTAGGTATAATGGTGCAATTTAGATTGAAAGGTTTTTATGATTGAAGAGCAGAGCATTAATTTTTTGTTGATAGGAAGATGCAATCAAGATTGAAGTGTTACAGAGCAGATTGAAGTTTTGAAAGATAATCATTTTCAGAGAAGGTTAATTTTTCAAATTTGCAGTCAAAGAGTTTATTAGATTGTGAATTGATTTTGGAATTGTATTGCAAAAGAAAAATACATTTATTTGATTCTTTTTGAAAGGGAGAAATAAGGTATTGTGATTATTGAAACAGGGAAATCCCCTGATTTGTTCTTTTCATTGAATGTTGATGTTGTAATGTCAGTGAGACATGCAGAGAAGTACAATATGCCAGTGAGGCAGAATTGTAATGACAGTGAGACAATTGTAATCAGAAATTTGAGTTAAGCCAGTGAGGCAGTTGAGTGGTTTTTATACCCCAGGAGGGTTTTCCACTCGGGAAATTTCTTGTGTCAAGTTTTGTTTTGATACTCTGCATATTTTTCTTTGTTCTATCTGAAGAATTCTACATTTGTGAATTTAAATTAAGAAAAGGAGTAAAAGGTGTTAAAATTGTTAACAACACTGATTCACCCCCCCTCTCAGTGTTGAGTGTATTCCTACAATTGGTATCAGAGCCTGGTACCCTATCAAAGCTTAATCAGCTTGGGTAGATCATATTTCTGGAATACTCATCATGGCAAGTCAAGAAGGTTACTCTAATTATAAAGCACCTGTGTTTGATGGTTCTAACTATGCTTTTTGGAAATTTAGGATGGAGTCATATTTGTCATCTCTGGGGTATGATGTGTATGCTGCCATTGTTACTGCATATACTGCTACAAATCCTCCTAGCACAGCTGATGAGAAAAGAGCATATGAAAATAATGCTAAGGCTAAAAATGCATTATGTTGTGGTCTTACCAATGACATACTTGTCAAAATCATGGAGTGCAAAACAGCCAAGGAAATATGGGACAAACTGTCTAATATTTATCAAGGAGATGATAAAATCAAAGAAGCAAAATTGCAATCCTACAGAGCCAAATTTGAAAGCCTCAGAATGAGTGATGATGAGAAAGTGGCAGAATATCTTCTAAGGGTCCAAGAAATTGTAAATGCTATCAGAGGACTTGGTGATACACTAGAAGAGAAGACAGTTGTTACAAAATTCTTAAGGACTTTAAATCCAAAATATGAATCCAAAGTGTCTGCAGTTGAAGAAAGAGATTTAAGCAAAGTTACCTTTGATGAACTTCATGGCACTTTCACAGCTTATGAGATGAGAATTAGTAATGACATACCTTCAAGCAAAGAAGCTGCTTTCAAATCAGTCAGAAAAGAAAAGGAGATTTCTGATTCAGATGAATTGGATGATGATCAAGAAATATCTCTTGCAAGCAAGTTGAAGAAGGGATCTATTGGTAAGTACAAAGGTAAGCTTCCATTCAAATGTTTTGAGTGTGGAAATATTGGACACTATGCAGCTCAGTGTCCTTACAAAGATCCAGACAGTGATGAAGATGAAAACAAGAAGCAATTCAAAAAGAAACAGTTTGTTTCTAGAAGGAAAAATAATTTCAGAAAGAAAAGAAGTTTGTTCATCAAAAATGTTGATATGACTGAAAGTGATTCAGATGATTTTCTTGATGAAAATGCACAGATTTTGTTTATGGCCATTCTAAATGAAGTTCAAAATGAAAAATGTGAGGAACAATCAAACAGTTGTGAAGCTGTTATTGATTTTGAAGGAGAATTGATGTGTGCATTAAGTCAAGTTAAGAAACTTAAAAAGGAAATCATTGCACAAAGAAGTCTGTTTCAAAAAGAAAATGATATCATGAATAATAAGTTAACTTGTTATGAGAAACAGATTACTGATCTAATTCTTTCTCTTGAAGAAAGTAAGAGAATTATTGATGATAAAGACAAAGAGTTGAATAACAAGGACAAGGAATGTCATACACTTGAAGCTGAAATTGTTGATCTGAGAAGAAGACTTGATATGTGCAGAAGCAGTGATAAATTAGATGATCTTCTTGATAAACAAAAAGGATTCAAAGATAAATCAGGTCTTGGATTTGAAGAGGGACAATGTTCACAAAAGGCTAGTACAAATGGCAAATCAATCGTAAGGACAACAAACTACAACAGAAGTGATACTTTCAGGTATAATGCTCACTTTACTGGATATTGTTTTTGTTGCAACAGGTTTGGACATATAGCCAGTGAATGCAGATTTGGAGTCAGGAGAGAAATGCATTTATTTCCAAGGAATCCATTCATGTTTTTAAGAAGGTTGAAGTGTCACAATTGTAAAAATTTTGGGCATATTGCCAAATTTTGTAGACCTTCTTTGCAAATACAGCAAACTATAAGGAATACTGTTACAGGTTTGTCTTCTTCAAGTTCTGAAAAGAAGTTGCTTGTTTGGAAACCTAAGGTAATCAATAAGAGCATTAATGTTATGATTGCACAAGCTGCTTTTCATGCTAGAAAGAAGGAACAGTGGGTGATTGACAGTGGCTGTTCCAATCACATGACAGGAGACAAAGAAAAATTTGTTAAGTTTGAAGACATTAATGAAGGTTCTGTTATGTTTGGAAATAATGATTGCATTATGATTAAAGGCAAAGGTACAATTCTTCTTGATGAAGAAACACCACTACATGATGTGTATTTTGTAGAAGGACTGAAGCATAACTTGTTAAGTGTCAGTCAAATATGTGACAATGGTTTTAATGTGGTTTTTGATGCACATGGATGTGAGATCAAAAAGAAATCAGGTAAAGTTATTGCAGCAGGTCTAAGGACTAGTGGTAACATCTACAATCTTCATAACTCAGAAACTAAAAGTATTGATAGCCAGATCTATTTCATGGGTCAAATTGAGGAAAGTTGGTTGTGGCATAGAAGACTTGGTCATGTGAATTTTGACAATCTTGTGAGAATCAGCAAGAATTACAATGTCAGAAATATGCCTCATATTTCAAAACCAAGTAATACTATATGCAAAGAGTGTCAGCTGGGTAAGCAAACTAAAGTTAGTTTCAAGCCCAATGAGTATTTTACTTCAAAACCTCTGCAGCTGGTACATTCAGATTTGTGTGGTCCTACAAGGACTAAAGCTCTGGGAGGAGAAAAATATTTTATGCTTTTCATTGATGACTTTTCAAGAATGACATGGATAACATTCTTAAGGCATAAATCAGAGGCATTTGATAGATTCAAAATCTTCAAGAAGATGGTTGAAAAGGAATCTGATTTCAAGCTAAAATGTCTAAGGTCAGACAATGGAGGAGAGTACACTTCAAAGGAATTTGAGGAGTATTGTGAAAAACATGGGATAAGAAGGCAATTCTCCACTCCTAGAACTCCACAGCAAAATGGAGTAGCTGAAAGGAAAAACAGGACTGTAAAAGAAATGGCAAGAACTTTACTACATGATGCAAATCTGCCTAATGTCTATTGGAGAGAAGCTGTTCATATAGCTGTATATACTCTGAACAGAGTTCAATTAAGGGTAAAGTCAAATTATACTCCTTATGAACTGTGGTATGGTAAGTCAGCTAATGTTGGGTATTTCAAAATTTTTGGAAGTAAGTGTTACATCAAGAAAGATAATGATAGCTTATGTGGTTTTGAGTCTAGATGTGATGAAGGCATTTTTCTTGGTTATTCTACACATAGCAAGGCATATAAGTGTTTTAACAATAGGCTCAAAAGAATAATTGAAAGTACTAATGTTAAGGTGGATGAGGATTTGCAGCCCTGTATGCAGTTGATTCATGACATTGAAGTTGATCATCATTCACAAAAGGAAGAAGAAATTCAGGAAGAGGAAGAAGATCCAGAAAAATATGTTGATGTTAAGACAAAGACTCTTTCAAAGGCATTTCAAAGAGATCATCCTCATGAATTGATCATTGGGGATAAGGACAGTGGTGTGTTAACAAGAAGAGGAAAGCAAGCTGCTGCACATAATCAAGCGCATGTGTGTTTGATATCTGAAATGGAACCAAAGAATTATGTTGAGGCCAGCAAAGATGAAGCATGGGTTAATGCCATGGAAGAGGAGTTAAGCCAAATAGAAAAGAACAAAACATGGGAACTTGTTCCAAGACCAAAAGGTAAGAATGTCATTGGATCAAAATGGGTGTTTAGGAATAAGCTTGATGATAAAGATAAAGTTGTTAGAAACAAAGCCAGATTGGTTTGCAAAGGGTATTCACAAATTGAAGGTATTGACTTTGAAGAAACATTTGCTCCTGTTGCTAGATTAGAAGCTATAAGAATGTTTTTAGCTTTTTCAGTTTATAAGAATTTCAAAGTTTACCAAATGGATGTAAAATCAACATTTCTAAATGGAGATCTTGAAGAAGAAGTCTACATGGAACAACCAGAAGGTTTTGTAAATAAAGATAATTCAGATCATGTTTATAGGTTGAAAAAGGCTCTATATGGTTTAAAGCAAGCTCCAAGGGCTTGGTATTATAGACTGGATAAGTTTCTGTAGGAACAAAGGTTCACAAAAGGAGGTGTGGACAGTAATTTGTACTATTTAATCAAAGGTGAGGATATTCTGGTTGTTGAAGTTTATGTAGATGATATCATTTTTGGTAGTAACAATGATGATATGAGTCACTCATTTCCTAACATTATGAAATCAGAATTTGAAATGTCTATGTTGGGAGAATTGTTTTTCTTTCTTGGTCTTCAGGTATCTCAACTTGAAAAGGGAATATTTATCTCACAAAATAAATATGCCAGAGAGATGTTAAAGAGATTTCAAATGGATGATTGCAAACCTTTGGGTACTCCTATGGAGACAGGGCATAAGCTAAGTAAAAATGATGAATCACCTGAAGTGGAACAGTCTCTTTATAGATCTATGATTGGGAGTCTTTTATATCTCACTGCTTCTAGGCCTGATATTATGCAGGCTGTTTGTTTGGTTGCAAGATTTCAAGCTTGTCCTAAACAATCACATTTGAATGCTGTTAAGAGAATCTTTAGATATATTAAGGGTACACTTGATTTTGGTTTATGGTATCCTAGACACAATGATTTTACACTTCTTGCCTATACAGATGCAGATTGGGCAGGGTGTCCTGATGACAGAAAAAGCACAAGTGGGGCAGCTTTCTTTCTGGGTGGCAGATTGGTTGCATGGCATAGTAAGAAACAAGATTGTGTTTCTCTATCTACAGCTGAAGCTGAGGACATTGCTGCTTCATCATGTTGTACACAGGTACTTTGGATGGTACAATCACTTCTTGATATTAAGGTTGAGGTTAAAAAGCCTGTGTCTATTCTTTGTGATAACACAAGTTCTATCAATATGTCAAATAATCCTATAATGCATTCAAGAACTAAGCACATTGCTATCAGATATCATTTTCTAAGGGAAAAGGTGATTGAAAATGAAGTTGCTTTGGAATATGTGCATACTAGTGATCAATTGGCTGATATCTTCACAAAGCCTTTGCCAAAGGAGACATTTGAAACTCTGAGACAGAGACTGGGAGTTCTGTCTCTTGTCTCTCTTTAGTAAGTTACAGAGATATTAGATTCAGGGGGAGTTGTTTTCTAGATTATTTTAATGTCCTGAATCTTATTTGTACATAGTCTGTATATAGTTTTTGTACACAATTTTTTTGGCAGTGTTACAGTATTGTGCATTTGATCAGTGTAAAGTAAAGTGTTGGTTTTGGCAAATTTTTTTGAGGATTGCATTTACAAGAATAGGAGAAATGATGTCAGTGTAAAGTAAAGTGTTGGTTTTGGCAAATTTTTTAGAGGATTGCATTTAGTTGTGGTATTTTTTTTGCCTTTGACAATTTAATGTCAAAAAGGGGGAGAAATAAGTTATGGTTTTGCCATCAATGTCAAAGACAAAGGGGGAGTTTTGTAGCACATTTCACAGTTGAGTATATCAGGATGTCAGGATGTTGTCCTTTCATTGATGTCAAAATATCAGGATATCAGGATGTTGCATTTCACAGTTTTCACAAGATGCAGTTGGCAGGTATATATCATGTTTGGTTATGCAATCAGTGTTGTGAAGTATGTAATTAGTGTTGTGAAGTTGCAATCAGTGTTGTGAAGTTTTCACAAGATGCAGTTGATAGGTATATATCATGTTTGGTTATGCAATCAGTGTTGTGAAGTATGTAATCAGTGTTGTGAAGTTGCAATCAGTGTTGTGAAGTTTCAATCACATGGTATTTCAGAAGGATTTTTCATAAGACAGTTTAAGTCATGCTAAGGTTGGCTTTATGAGTGGTTTGGTATCATTTTAGTTTTCAGTGACATGATCTTCTCAGTTTTGATCTTTCAGTGAAAGTGGCAAAGGTTGGCATTATGATTAGTTTTCATGCAATTATGGTACACTGTTGTAATCACAGTGGTTTGGAGGTTTGGTATCTTCTCTATTTTCAAGTTGTAAAACTCTTACAAGTTTATATTGACAAGTGACACATATAGTAGTATATAATGCTCTTTATTGTTTCACAAGACCTAATTAAAATTTCATTAAAAAACCTATTACAGCCGTCACTGCACTTTTCTTATAATCGACTGTTGACTGGCTGGAGCGGTGATTGTCACTTAAGTGACAACTTAAGGGGAGAAGACTCGTTAGTTTTACCGGCCCCATTGCCTAGGGTGCCCGGTAACCTGTCAGTGTGTTGTGTGCTCCGCGGGAAACGGCAAATCAACGACCATCGTTGAATCCTCTTTTGGCGGGCCGCGCAAATCAGAGGGATAAGGTTTAAAATGTGAATTGCCTCCAACGGTTAGCAACTGTGGTTAAATTTGACAACCACTGTGTTCAAAAGGAAATAAAACTTGCTATTTTCATGGCCTTTCACCGAAGATGAAGAGGCACTTAATTGGAGTTTTTTTTGGTGAGAGAAAGAATATCATTTAGAATGTTTCTAAATGTGATAGAATATGAAAAGGCTGATTTCTTCGTAGATGTTTTATTTTTTTTTGTTGTTGTTTGTTTTTTGAAGAGAAGATGTTATGATTGAGATAACATTTGATGGTGGAAGTTGAACAATTTTTTTATATTATTGTTTGATTGAAATTTATTTTGTATATAGAGAGATTTTGGATTGCAGGCATATATTTATTTTTGCAGATAAGGGGACGATCTTAAGAAGTGTGAAAATATTTTCAGAGCATGAGAAAATAAGTTGATTTTTGAGTTGAAGAGTTTTGAGAGAGGTGTTTTAGGATGAGAAAGATTTCTTGAGAAGATGAAAGATTTTATTATGAGATGAATGTTTGCAGGTATAATTGTGCAATTCAGATTGAAAGGTTTTTATGATTGAAGAGCAGAGCATTAATTTTTTGTTGATAGGAAGATGCAATCAAGATTGAAGTGTTACAGAGCAGATTGAAGTTTTGAAAGATAATCATTTTCAGAGAAGGTTAATTTTTCAAATTTGCAGTCAGAGAGTTTATTAGATTGTGAATTGATTTTGGAATTGTATTGCAGAAGAAAAATACATTTATTTGATTCTTTTTGAAAGGGAGAAATAAGGTATTGTGATTATTGAAACAGGGAAATCCCCTGATTTGTTCTTTTCATTGAATGTTGATGTTGTAATGTCAGTGAGACATGCAGAGAAGTACAATATGCCAGTGAGGCAGAATTGTAATGACAGTGAGACAATTGTAATCATAAATTTGAGTTAAGCCAGTGAGGCAGTTGAGTGGTTTTTATACCCCAGGAGGGTTTTCCACTCGGGAAATTTCTTGTGTCAAGTTTTGTTTTGATACTCTGCATATTTTTCCTTGTTCTATCTGAAGAATTCTACATTTGTGAATTTAAATTAAGAAAAGGAGTAAAAAGTGTTAAAATTGTTAACAACACTGATTCACCCCCCCTCTCAGTGTTGAGTGTATTCCTACAGTAGCATCCTCTAAAATTCTTTTGTCAGCATCACTGCAATGATCATAAAATTTAGTTATTGGCTCTAGGTTTCCATCTACAGTGATTGACTTAATGATGTCTTCCATAGAAGGAGTAGGTTTCTCAACATTAGCCTTTGACTTATGCCTTTTACTTGGGTTTTTTCTTCCAAAGGGTTTCTCCTTAGACACTTTAACCACTTTAGTGCCTGAGGCCTTCAATTCTTTAACTTCACTATCTGAGTCAGTTTCTTCTTCATCTTCCTTCTCCACACTGACATATGTTCTTTTACCCTTTACCTTTGTCAATTTTTCTTCCTTACCGGTAGGTTTTTCTTTGGATTTTTCTGCAATAGGTGATGTACTAGAGGTTGAACTAGAACTCCTAGTAGTCCTTGACTTAGAAAGAGATTCTTTCGAAACACTTCCCTGTTCCCTGTCCTACTTCTCCTTCTCAGCTTTCTTTGTCCTTTCCCTGAATTTCCTCACAACTTCCTTAGTAAGGCCTAGATTCTCAGCCAACTGGTCAACTTCTTTCCTCATAGTCCTTTTGATTTTAGGAGCCTTGAATTCAAGATGCAATTTTAGTGAAATCTCTTCATATGTTCCAAATCTCTCCTTAGCTGGATCCCTAGGTTGGCTCAATAGATGTTATGCATATAGCTCCAATACATGTCCATCCACTTCATACCCCATGGGCATGATCCACACAACTCTAGGCTCCACTACTTCCATTTTGCACTGATCAACAGTAACCATAAAAAAAATGGTGTCCTTGTATTTTTCAACCACAACCCTAGGTATTCTATCCCTAGCATGCATTATACTCTAGAAGTTTTTGAAGAATCCCCAAAGTGCAGTCTCTTGTGCATCATAACTACCCAAACAACTCAAATGATTCCTAATTTGGACTACTACCGGTTTGTCATTTGACCAATATATATTCTTATTCCCAGGGAGCTCACTCAAGAAAGAAAAGAAAAGACATATAATTAGCGTACCATATTTGAACAAGTACTTCTTGTCTTTCTTTATCTTTCTTAGATTCTCCATACGCTAGTTTAGTAACAGTTCACAGAGATCATAGTCTACATTTTCTTTTACCATCCGATATGTAGTATAGATGGCTATTCTAGACACTAAATTTTCTCTACTAGAGAAATATATCTTGTACCCCATTAACATCGATGCAAATCTGACCCCATGATCCTTTATATCATTTATAGTCATAGCTCTCTTATCAAATTTTGATCCAGTTGCCTCTGTGACTTCCTGATTCTTCACAACCTTCAACTGAGGCAGAGTACCAATTGAATTCAATCCTGTAACTACCCTTATTACATCTTTTATGATCTTGAATAGATGATTCAGCCATAAAAATTCATTATGGATATGGCTCAAAACATACCCAACCCATTTGTCCTTTGTAAAACTCGAAAACTCAACAAATTATATGAACTTCTTGTCTTTCAGGACTTTGTACTCCAGTTTGAGCTCAAAATCTTTATCTTTCAAGTGATTCATGAAAAGATCATCAAATCTTGAGTCGCCATGCTCCTCTAGAGGTGTGTGAATGTAAGCCCTAATGTCCTTTGTGTGAAGAACTCCATATGGAACCCCAGAAAATGCTCCCATTGGATCAACTTTAGTGGACTTGAAGGGGTGCTTTTTAAACTTCAACCTAGGTCACTCAGTGATGTTCACAATTAGAGGTGTAGCCATTTCAAAAGATTACAAGTTCAAAGCTTCGCAAAGAAATACCTTTTTCTTCACGAAATTAAGGTTAGCTGTCGAGTTCATTCTTCGCACTTCAAATCTCTAAAATTTTAGCTCAGGTGCTCTTCTCCTTGTTCTCTTTGAATGCAAAGTGATTCAAGTGTTTGAATGAATGACCTTTTATCCTCCGCAAAACCTAATTCTTCATTGTAATAAATGCTCTACCCTAATACATCTGGTTACACTATTTTTGCATATAGTCAATCTTTAATTGCTCTGCAATCAATCGTATTAGCTCCTTTTCTTCTGGAATTTGCTTCAACAAATCTATAATAGGCTTCTCTTTCTTTATTCATCGTGTTAAATTAAGGTACCCACTTGCTGGCAGGGGGAATTAGATTTTCAATGCAGCTCCCCTTGAGCTAGAGCTCCTGTTTCAATTCCTGGAGGAATTATTAGCACCGGATTCTAGTGCGGACCCATCACCATTATTCATTTCACCTTTCTTCACCCATGTTTTGTTCATTTCATTCTAGATCTCATTCACATCTATTTTACCCTTTCCTTTATCTTGTTTCTGCATGTTTTGGTTTTTGTTCACCAGACCTTTTCTATCATCATTCTTGCTTTTTTAGAAACTTGCAATATGACTAGATTTGTTACAATTAAAGAACACAACATTTATTTGCTCATTTAATTTATTCCTTATTGATTTGCATTGATTAGCCATGTGTCTAAATCTATTGCATGCAAAATAGTTGCCATTGAAAGAATTGGCATTTCTTTTGTTGTTAGAGTAGTTCATCATCATACTTCTACATTCATCGAATCTATGACCATACCTTTTACAATTGAAGCATTGATCAGAGAAAGATGGACCACTTTGATTCATTCTACTTCTACATTGAGTATCTCTATGACCAAATTTATTGTAATTAAAACAATTTCCATTGAAAGATGGATATCTTTAAGCATTAGGTTATCTTACTAAAGGCCTTCTAAGATTTCTTCTTTGTTTTCTTGCTTTAGGATTTCTTTGACTAGATCCAGAGCTTTCACCTTTCTCATAGCCCAAACCATGTTTATCATCTGCCCTCTTCTAACTCTAAAGTTGCACCTCAAGTTTGGATGAGCTTATCTTGAACTTTTCTTTATACTCATTTGCAGCTTCTAGATCATGTTTGAGAATGACAATTTCTCTTTCAAGTTCTTCCTCATTATCCCTAGTTTCTTGTAGATCAGACTCTAGATGACCAATTATTCTGTCTAATCTGCAACACTCTTCTATTCTTTCTTTCAGAGACTAATTTAGGTTTTCTTCATTCTTCTTCCTTTCCTCTATTTCCTTGGTTAGCCTCATTACTCGGGATTCCATTTCATGTTTTAATACATCTTCTTTTGCTAGCTTCTCACATTCCTTTCATTTTTCTTTTAGAGCCTCATCCATGCCATTGTCTTCATTATAATTTGCTAACTGCTAAAGTAGCTCCCTCTTTTCCATGGATTTGCTCAGTTGCCCTTTAAAAAGTATGAGTGAAATCCTCAGCATCTTTAATGTTCTCTTACAGTTCTTTGACTTATGTTATGGATTAATTAAGATCTTCTAGAGAAATTTTAAGT